>CM040394.1:50641954-51841954 GCA_022702515.1 Ilyophis sp. 1 JC-2022
GGAAGAGTGCAAAACCAAAACGAAAGAACAAAAAAAAACTGTCTCAGAGAGAACAGCAAAGAAACAAAATAGACCCAGTACTGGGTCCCTATTCCACCGGACGTAACAGTACGAACTCGTCAGTTGGGACCCAGCAGGCTTTCCTACCCCATGGAGTTCCAGGAGGATCCCTTCTTCTGCTCCAACTCCTACGAAAAGTACCTCATGGGGATATGGGAGCGGAATCCAGAATTCGCTCACCGTCATGCCGACCACCACCCATCACCCCGGACTCCTCAACCCAGCTCCCACTCCATTAGGTTTCGGAGTTATCTCTCTACATCCGACCAGCTCTGAGCCTAGCCACAAACCGCAACCATCTACATTCGATGTAACCCGTCTAACCCTGTGCCCGGGTGGCTATGGGCCCAGGAGTAAACGATGGGGTCCTGGCCCGTCCCGTTCCACGCCACCAGTCCCGTCCCGTTCCCTGCCTCTAAAGCTGTGGAGCCAGCTAAACCCCTGTCCCGAGCAGCCGATCCTGCTAACCCCCTGTCCCAAGCAGCCGATCCTGCTAACCACCTGTCCCGAGCCGCCGGCCCCCTGAGCGATGCAGCCGTCGCCGCCGGCCCCCTGAGCGATGCAGCCATCGCCGCCGGCCCCCTGAGCGATGCAGCCGTCGCCGCCGGCCCCCTGAGCGATGCAGCCGTCGCCGCCGGCCCTCTGAGCGATGCAGCCGTCGCCACCGGCCCTCTGAGCGATGCAGCCGTCGCCGCCGTCCACCTGAGCGGTCCTGTCTGCGCCGCCGTCCACCTGAGCGGTCCTGTCTGCGCCGCCGTCCACCTGAGTCGTCACTCCTGCGCCGCCTGTCCTATCCTTATTTCCCTCCTCCGGACCCCCTCCACCCACCCTGCTCAGCATTCCGGACTTTACAAACTTTTCACCCTCCTGAACAATTACTATTACCTGCTATCCGATTATGCAGCCTTGCGTTCCTGCTGTTTCTCTCTTGCTGTCACTCACGCTTCCCTTATTGTTTCATTCTCCCGTGTCTATTTACTAATCTACTAACATTAGATCAGGATTGGGTAATACTAACTCTCTAACCATGTGTTCATGTTACCTTACGTTTCTCGTGCATGTCATTTACTAATTTACTAACACTCGGTCAGCATAGGTTTATTACTAACGAGTACTAATTATCTTGTTATCTTGTCAACCTTCCACACCTGATTTATTTTCGCATGCTACTCTCAAGCTAAGTGTCTGCACCTGTCTACACCTGCATTTAACCCAGTAATCTTAGTCCCTCGTTGCGAGTTCATCACAAATCTTGTAAGCGTTAGTCTGTTGCCTGTTTTTCACCCGAGTGAGCTAATATCTGTTTTTCTGAGTCTGTGTTTTGTGTTTTAGTTAGGTTTTTAGTTTCTGTTTGTTTCTTAGTTCTTGTTTCTAGTTGTTGGTTTTTGTTGTCCGTTCTTTTGTTTATTTTTCCGTGCCCTTGATTTCCTGGCTTTGACCTCAGTCCGTGTTCTCGCGACCCTGCTTCTGGATTTTGTTTTGTACCTCTGCCGTGCTTTCCTGTGATTGACCCCTGCCTGTTTTGACTTCCCTTTGGATTTAGATTTTGTACCTTTGTCTGGACAATAAACTTTGTTTTTGTGCACTCCTGCCTGCTACTGGGTCCCTATTCCACCGGACGTAACAACATGCCCCCCGGACGATTTTTAAAAAAAAGAACAGCTGTGAAATGATAATTTCTGGTGAATTTTAAGGGGAAAATACTTAACTACTGATCAAAAAACAAACACAGGGAAAAAAAAACATATTTTGGCAGGTGAAACCTTGAGCAATGCTATGGGTTTGGAATGATAATGGTATAGTGCATGTCCATTGGAAATCAACTCGCATTCATGTGACCCTGGACCACATTTCCAAAAGACTATACATACCGGCATGTGACAGTCATGTGATCCTGGGCAGGACTTTACCAATCAGACTGAGTTCCCGGTTCTATAAAACTTCGATCAAACTTCCTGTTCTTTCTTCTTACCACTTCTTAGCTTACTTTCTTACTCACTTGATGTTAGTTCCAAGTTATATGCGCACTCCACCTTTCCCACTGGGGAGGTGGACGTATAGGCCGAGAGAATCGTTCCGTCTCTCCGGTCATATCTGTTAGCGTGTCCGAGCGAAGCCGTTACCGTCATAAGACGTAGCTTTAAAGTGACAACCAGAGAAGCGTGCGTAGCCTAAGTTACCACGCATCAACGCAAAGAGATGAAGAAACCACTTGCAGAAGGGCATAGGACCAGCAAATCGTCCAGCAACACTCATCAAAGGACCAAGCAAAGGAAAATCTAATCCAGAGATGCTGCCAAAATACAGAACTTTCTGGACATGTCAAAGCCACGGAACCAGCCTGTTTACTCCAGTACAGTAAGACTGACACAGGCAATAGTTTCGGAAAACTTTTGTTTAACCTCATATTATGTTCCGGGTCAATTTGACCAAATTCGATGTTTGACCTCTCTTACAAACCACTTAACATTATTTTATTATCTTGACACTATATGATTTGTTGGGATTAAATAGTCAAGCCATGATAAACATAATGTGGTATTTTCAAAAGTCCCGTACCAACTTTGTATACAAAGGTGTTGTGCGGGGTCATTTGTGGGTTAGCTGTACTAAATGTAAGAAAATATACAACCTTTTGTAGCTTTTATCTCAGATTTATTATTAGTAATTCTGGTAGAATTTTCCCATATAGGTTTTAAACTACACAAACTATCACTTACCTCAGCCTCTATAATGAAGTGTTTCATAACAGATTTTTTATATTTAGGGATAAAAGCTAGTCAATTGGGCTACACACAAAAGGTGACACATAAAGTGTAAAAGATTTTCTATTACAATGGTTTTGTGTCAGTTTAAACTTTTGTGGTCAATTTGATTTCAAACATAAAAGGGGTCATAAAATGTAAACGTGATATGAGGGTTAATGTTTGTTATCAATGTAATGACATGTTTGCTTGTGTCCATAATCCATTGTGTGTATAGAGTAAAGTTAACTTATAACTCAACACATGGCTTGCAGGCTATCGACAGCCAATTAGCTTTGCATAAACTAAAATGACAGAGTTTACTCTAACACTAATTTACAATCCGCCTCCATTTTTAAATGGATATCTGTGCATGCAATCTGTACTAATACCAAACCCATTGGATGGAGGATCCCGTGCCTGTAAACAGATAGGGGCCTGGAATTCTGCTAGACGTAGCTAAATTTCTATAGCCTCAATACACGCCATGTTAGCGTCATGCTAAAGCTATATTTGTATTTCCCCCTCGAGATATGTCTTGTGATCTCTGAACACCACGTGTTCTGGCGCACATACAAAAATAGAACTGTGAATTCTAATATGCCTTATGCTTTATCTACACTATACATACGTACATATAATTTGCTGCTTTCAGGATGTTAGTTTATAAGTGTTTGTTATTTAATCAATTGTGTATTGTTAAACCTGGTCATCAGTCTGGTTGTTGTTTGGATAAACATTTTCTAGCATATCTTCCAAAATAATTTACGCCTTCAGATTAAGTTATTGATTATTATTTTATGTTAACATTAAAATTCATAATCATGATTTAATAATTAATTTTATGGGACTAATTAATTATACTTTTCCACTTACTGTGAGCCATATATAAATGTATATATTCTGCACATTCATTGGGGCCTCCATGTGATGACTGTTAAGACGTTTTAACTATGTCTTCACTGCCAAATTCTTAATGTACCTAACGACACTACAATGGTTAGTGTGCGTGTATGTGTGTGTGTGTGTGTGTGTGCATGTGTGTCAGTGGTGAAATCTGGTGTTGTGCTACCTGATTTGAATTCCCAGCCAGTTGTGGAAGAGGTCTTTCTCCTCCATTGCCTCCAGCCTGCTATCACCATGGTGCTGGAAGACCCTGAAGGCCATGTTAAAGTTGAAACTGAAGTTAATTGGCATTCTCAAAGGCTTTGTGCTGACTGGAAGCTTTTTTATTTTTATTTTTTACTGCAATACTCGGCAACTATGATTTGTTCAGAGGCACTTCATGAAAACACACACACACACACACACACACACACACACAACACACACACACATACACACACAAGCCACACTACGGCAGTGCAATGAAGCAGAACCCCAATGCAGGGTAATAGGGTGTGTGAATATACATATTTCAGGAGCTTCCCTGCTGTGGAATTGCTTCGCATTGTTAAATTAGCCTGTTAGACGATACCGCCTATGTGCTGCTTTTGGCAACAAAGGGCTGAATGCGTTACTTATTTATGTGTTTACCTATTTATTCTTTATTCCTATTTTTGACAACTCTGGGGTCCTCGAACCTTCAGATACTGCCCATATCTCTCCAGAGCGGTTTCACAGAAGACTTGGGCCTAATGTTTTTTACAATGAATAAATGAAAAAATTAAAATGAAACAATGAAAAAAGCTGGAGCACAGCGATTGGCATGAGTATGCTACTTAAATAAACCCATTTTTCTGCTACCTGACATGCCACCATTTTGTAAAATACAGAGATTTGGGAAAGGGTTACACTCTGCTGTGTGTTTACCAGACACGTATTTAAAACTGCAAGGGAATTAAACCTGCCAGGTAACTGTCCACAATCAGATGTGAGTGACAACCAGGAAAATATTCACGTCACAGTATAAAAAGACCTGACAGGGTTGCGAGGATTTATTAAAATAATTCTTCATGCGTATTTTACGCTAATGGGAAAGTCCGGGCGGGCATCGTGGAACATCTGTTTCCACAGCACTGGGCTGCACAGTTCTGTCACTGTTTTGGTTTGGGCCACGCGTTCCATTGACACAGTTTTTTGGCACGGCTTTACCTGCTGCCTGCAGCGACACTTAATTATTCCAAAGCAGAGCACATCTGCCACAGTCCTGAATGCGTTCTCGGACCATTTGATAAGGAGGAGTTTATTACACGCTGTGTCAGAACGCGGTGGCAAAATTAACTAAATCAGCTGGCATGCGTCCTGCAGTAGATGCAGCTTTTGACAAAACAACTAGCGGGTCGCAGTGGAAATTCTCCGCTCTGCCCTGACTGTTCAGGGATGTGTTCTTGGGGTGATGGTTGCGATGACGGGAGAATGGTGACCAGTCCATTTTAGGAAAGGAAGATGTATGTAGAAATGCTTATGCTGACAGCTAAGAGAGGTGGATTTGGAGCCATGACACACTGTCAGCATTTTGCATATTGACTTTTTTTTTTCTTTGCAGGAAAGATGTTGAAGATGTTGAAATGCAGACGTTGTGCATTGGCACTGGATTAAAAAATAAATATAAATATGGTACCGCAAATTCCAAGAATCCAGGATCTTAACCAAGATGTAAAATGTTAGTCCTGGGCAATACTGAGAATATTCTGGTCTAGCAGCATCCAATCTAATACAATGCTGAGAAGTGATTTATTCTTCAAATTTATATTTCAAATTGCATGTTCGTCGATCAACAGAATGTCATATATTTTCCCTCAGTGTTTGGAAACATGAGACGGTCCCTGGATTAGTGAATGGGATAATTGCGAGAGTTAATTGAATGATTGAAGGATGATTAGGTACCGATTATGGGAAGTTAATGCGCGGCGGCTGGGGAATGCAATTGGGGCTGGGTCACGGGGGAGTGATATAATCTAGGCGCACCTGGGGTAGAGGTGGAACATACTGAGTGCGGGAGATGAGTTCCCCGATACGAGGCGGTTGTGGGTTTTATTTTTCGTTTGGTTATTACACTTGGTTGGCGGAGGCCTGATTGCGGGAGTCTAGAGCCTGCGATTGCTGTGGGAGACAAACAAAGAAGACAGCATTACTTCCTGGTTTGGCAAAATCGATTACCGGCGGCGAACTGCAGATCGGGTCGGTGCGGCGGGAACCAGCGAGACCGGATGATTTTGTGGAGCTTCTTTTGGGGGAGATCTAAGTCCCCCGCTACGTAAGGAACGTGATGTCTCCGTCTTGGCCTCCCTACCCAGAGTCGGTGGTCCAGTACACAGATGGGCGGGCGTGACTAAAGCGGTGGCGAGAGGGAGCACAGCGAACCGGGGTCCGCTTGAGATGAGGGGATAGCAGAGCACCCCGTGGGCGACCACCTCGGGGTGTGTATGATGGTGGGGTTGTGAGGAAGGCAGTGTGTATTGGGTTTTTAAGATGTTTTTGTTTGATTTTTTTTGTCTCCTCTGTCAACGTGGTGCGGTTGGGACTCCACTCCATTATTTTTGTGTGTTCTTTGCAGTCTGTCTGTGGCGTGGTGTGAGTGAAGTTTGGTTTGGTGTGTGTATGGGCTGCCTGATGCGTTGGTTCTTTCTCTTCTGAACCCCCCTCAGAGTAGTAGTTTGGCTGGGCAGGCGGCTGCCCCCGAGGCGCACTAGTCTTTGTGTGGGTGATCACGAGTGTGTGAGTGCTGCGTGTAGAATTGAGTGTGCTGTGTGGGGGTCACACGTACTTGTGGGGGATAGTCCGAGCTGTCAGGCGGAACCTCGGTGTGATGGGAGGGGGAAACAGAGAGAGAGGACGGAGCGTTATTTCTTGTCCAGTCTTGACCAATGTTGAACGTAATTTTATGAATTGTTTAAATAGTCTGCTTTTTACCTTTTACTATGTGGTTGGTGTGCTGTGTTTGAGAGTGTTGGATTCCAGTAAAATTGGGGTATGGGATATGGGATGAGGATTGCGCTTGCGCGGCCTGAATTTCTCCATTACAAAAACACTGTTGACCAGTTGTTTGTCTTCTTCAAAATTAATCTGAAACTCATATTGTCCTTTTTGTTCTTGAAATTTTGGATTTAATATCTCGATATTAACATTTTCCCCAGCTGTTCAATCATAAAATGCCTTTATTTTCTGATCTCAACACCTTGTGGAAAAACCACAAAATAGGCTTAAGTGCAAAAAACAATTTACTGCTGTAGCCTCTACTGTGAATTATTACAACAACAAAAAAAAGAAGCTTATTCTTCAAATCTAATGTTACACTGTAAGACCACAGGGGTGTAAGTTCATTGTACACGTCCTCTGATGATAAAGTCTGCTGATTGAGACAACCTGCCACGTTAAATTCTGTCATTCTTTTTATTTAATTTTTTACTTCAGATTTAGAAAAGTGATGTTTCACAGGCAAGTTGTTTGGTCCCGAGAGATCCATTCCATTGCCATTTACATTGTGATTTTCTTCAGAAGATTTCCCTCGAGGGAGTTTATGCAGACTCCGAACAAATTCCATCCAATTAAATTGCATCTCAACTTGGCTGCAGCGGTGGTGCCGACACAATCAGGACAGGCATCCCACCCCACCACCCCCCCCCCCCCCCACTCCAAAAAAGGCTGATAGAACGCACCCCTACCTATGAGTATCATGTATTCAATATTTACATATAATAATTATTATACTGGGAATGTGTACATACATGCCAGTGGCGGCTGCTGACCAGTATTTTTGGTGAAGCAAACCCAACATCACCCCTGACATTTTTTTCCCCACCTGTGAAAATCTAACCCCTGTTAGTGCCATGCTTTAACTATTGAGCTAGGCCATTTTAGAGTTCTTAAATACTGCACTGCACATGGCCAGTTGTAAGCAGAAAAGAGCTGGCAGTCCATTTAAAATGGGTTTAAACTGCGTGACAACTTATCACTATGGCTGTGCCATTCAAATAATAATAAATAGAATAATAAAAAAGAAAGATTTTTTATTTGAACAAATACTGATGTATAAGTGTATACATATATTCTCTCTCACACATGCAATCATTCAAATGTTTGAAATCACAGAGACCTTTTTATGTTTTTGAAAAAAATTGATGCTTTTATTCACCAAGGTAGCATTAAATTGATCAAAAAATACAGTCAAGACATTGATAATGTTACAAACTACTATTTATTTCATTCTATTTCTACTTTAGCAATTGTAGCCATTTTTACACATAGTCCCCCCCATTTTCAGTTTTCTCTGAATTATGTGTGGTTACATGAGGTCAGAACGTACAGAAGTTAATGTGTTTAAGGGCTGTGTTCGTTGTGGTTATTTCTGTAGAAAACCATGAAAAGTGCCTAAACTCTCTGTGCTCTCTTGGCATTTGGCATACCTGGCATCCCAATAATTTTATCTTTCTTTTTCAAGCTTTGGTCACCCTGAGAACCTGCTTAAGGTTCTCAGGGTGACCAAAGCTATAATGCAATCCAATGAGGCATATTTAGAGACAGGTTCAATTTTCCTCAAACAAGTCCAGTTTATCTAAACTGCTTAACCTGTCTGGAAATATAAGTGTGAAAATTTTTACATTTTTGCCAAAATTTAAATTTAAATGTATTATGTTCGGGGGGGGGGGGGGGAGTTGACAGAAATATGTTTTTGAAGTAATTACGTGGAGGCCTGCTGTTTGTCTGTCTGCTCACAGGTCCTGCAGTGGGGGCACTCCTCCGGACTCGTCTATCACCCGGGATCCCGACGTACCAAGGCCCTCATCAGCTATATGGACGAGGACATACGCAGTTTCATCTCCACTGCTTGGTTTGTGCCCAGAACAAACCCTCCACCACTCCTCCCGCTGGTATGCTACACCCCCTACCGGTTCCCAGAAGCTGGACTTCGTCACTGGTCTGCCCCCGTCTGACATTAACACCACCATACTTACCAAAGTGGACTGGTTCTCCAAGGCTGTCTGTCTGTTAGCCTTACCCTAAGTTACCGTCAGCTAAGGAGACGGGCAAACTCCTGATCCTCCACGTATTTAAACTCCACGGCCTACCTGTTGATATGGTGTCAGATAGGGGGCCCCAGTTTACATCTCACTTTTGGAGGGAGTTCAGCAAGTTATTGGGTGCATCTGTGAGTCTGTCCTCAGGTTTCCACCCCCAGTCCAACGGCCAGACCGAGCGGGCTAACTAATTGGAGAACGTCTTGCGATGCCTCACCTCCCATGACCAGGGGATCTGGAGCTGCCAACTGCCCTGGGTTGAGTACTCAATAAACTCCCTACCTTCCATCCCCATTCCAGTGCTGCTTGGGATATTGAGACCGCACTGCTGTAACGTTAATGCCGGTCATGGAGCTAGTAAAGCCAGCTATCATTACCACCATATCTGAAGGTCCAGGAGGAGGTGGGAGTATCCTCGGCTGGAAAATTACCCGCACGCACTCCTC
Organism: Ilyophis sp. 1 JC-2022; assembly: GCA_022702515.1. Classification (NCBI taxonomy): domain Eukaryota; kingdom Metazoa; phylum Chordata; class Actinopteri; order Anguilliformes; family Synaphobranchidae; genus Ilyophis; species Ilyophis sp. 1 JC-2022. The sequence continues at coordinate 50,651,165 of CM040394.1, forward strand.
CTGCAGAATCAAACAAACAGCCAATAGGCGTCGATCACAAGCTCCACAGTACCTCCAAGTGCAAAGGATCTGGCTGTCTACTCGAGACCTCCCCCTCAGAGTCGAATCCCCCAAGCAACACCACGCTTCATCGGCCCCTTCTCCATCTCCAAGGTTATCAACCCAGCAGCGGTTCGGCTCCAGCTTCTCCACAACCTCTGCCGCATCCACCCCACCTTCCATGTATCCAGAATCAAGCCTGTCATCCACAGTCACCTGAACCCTGCCCCTCGACTCATCGATGGGTCCGAGGCATACATCGTGTGCTGCCTGCTGGGGGTTCGACATCGGGGACACGGGTTCTAGTACCTGGCTGACTGGGAGGGGTACGGGCATTGTGTCAGCACCGCCTCTTGTCTCAGCCCTTGATTACAAATGTGTTTCACCACCCCCGCTGGTCACCTGTTTCTCGTTTGCTTGTTAGTCCTGTGTATTTAAGTTCCACTCTTTGTATTCAGTGCGAGTTCGTCACAGTTGCCCTCTTTGCCCTGTTTCGCTACAAGCCTGCTAAGCCGCAAATGACAAAGGTCCACTGAAGTGTTCTTACATGAATGTGTGTGAAGTTATCGGGGAAAACTGACTATGAATTGACTGTTTTGATTAAAACAATAGACCAGAATCCCTGTATGAATTTATAGCCACCTATTTATTTAATTTTGTGTTGCAATCAAAGTAATGATATTGAGTACAATTGGGGTTTTGATTTGTAACATTATGCTGGTCTGTATAATAATTCTCACCTCAAAATAGTTGTTTTTTGACAGGTCATTCATAGCCTTTAGACCTATTTCACAAATTGAGGAAAGGATGTCTGAGGACTCCTGAGGTATCAGGACTCCTCCCACTGGTGTGGACCCAAACGCAGGACTCGGAGACAGACTCAATACAAGCTCCGCGGAGCACTTTTATTAGAGCACAAACAGAAAGGGGGAACTCAGGATGAGGGTCAGGAAAGGGGTCGGGGCTAGCAGGGGCAGGCTGGATGAGTAGCAGACAGACTGGAGGACAATGGCAGCAGGAGAAGGGTGAGCAATAGCAGGTAGGGACAAGACAAAACTGGAACCGGTTATAAACACAAACGAGCTTGGACAGGGAATATCACAGGCCGAGTTACAAGACACAACTAGCAAAACAAGAGTACGAACTGGCAAGGAAACTAACAAAGAGGGGAGCCTAAATAGAGGAAAGTGCTAATCAAACGTTTAAGTGCATCTGTTTCTCTTTACCTTTTTGTTGTGTTGTGCAGTTTTCATCCTCGTCAAGGTTTTATGTTCTTTAGGCTTATGTCGCCAAAATCCTGCACAGTCATGTCAGCAGCTTCCCCATGAGAAGACAGCTGGCCAGCAATAGGCTACAGGTGATTTGGTAGCGAGGCTACTCGTAAGCCAAGTGTTAACTAATAATGAGTAGGCCTACCCTTTGCCTTCAAAACAGATTCAATCGTTCTAGAAATGCTGTCATACAATTTCTGAACTGTGTATTGGGATATTGGCTAAATTAGCCATTGTTCAAGAAGGACAGTCTCCAGTTCTTTCAGGGATGAAGGAGGTGGAAATCTAGTTCACACTGCGCTCCAGAACTTCCCATAAAGGTTCAATTATGTTTAGATCTGATGGTGATTGGCAGGCCATGGAAGGCATTCTTCTTCCATCATCCTCGTGTTCCTGTAACGATTCTTTAATGTTTTTAGCAGTGTGTTTGGGGGCGTTATCATGTAGGAATATCATGAAAGGGTCAAAACCGATGCCGGGGCAAATGGACAGAAAAGGGCAGGAAGCCAAACGGATTTTTAGAGCTGTGGTTATTAGCAACTATCCTATAATTTTCCTATAGAACTCTATGGGAAAAAGTCAGGAGAAACAACCCTTAAAGGGATCCATCCACATCTACTCCATATCTGGCTGCAGAGTGATGCTTTGGGGCTTGTTTGATACCTTAGACCAGACCTGGGCATTTTACAGCCCGCGGGCCGCATGCGGCCCTTTGGTTGACTCTGCACTCTGCATTTATGGCCCGCGTATGGTTCATAAGAAATTACAAAATAAACGTATTTTCTTATTTTACCTCATGCGTGGATTGAATGTGCATTTATTTTATTTTGAAGTTGTGTTTTTTTACGTCGCGCATAGGTACGTAAGGTACGTAAGTGATGCGTGTTACTGAATTGACGTTGTCACAAGCAGGTTACAGGTGCCAAGACGACTTTCACCCCCAAAATGTCGACTAAAAAAAGAAAGGTAGATGCTGAATGCAGGGTTGGACTTCTAAGTATTTATTTACTGAAGTCAGAGGTAAAGCGGTGTGTTTGGTTTGCGGAGACCAGAGTGCCGTGTTCAAGGATTACAATTTGAGTCGACATTACGAGACGAAACATTCGGAGAAATATAAAAACTTGAATGATGCTGAAATGGCGCGGATATCGGAAGATTTGGTAGCTAAGCTACAAAAGCAACTAGGGTTTTTTACCAAGCTTCACACATCCAGGGATGCAGCAACCAGGACCAGCTTTGTAATAACAAGATGGCGCCGTGGATGGTCGCCACGTCTTGTGCTCTCCGACTTCCTCGCAGTTTTTTGCTAATTTTAATGTGTTTTATTTTTATCTCCAGTGTAGTTAGCTACATTAGTTACGATAGGGAAACACTTCTGGAGCTAAGAGACGCCGTTATCCCTCACATGAAACCGGAGTTTCTTTACCACGACCCCCTGCTCACTCGTAGTACGGGAGCCCCAGCCTGCCTCCCCGAGACGCGACGCAAGAGACGCCGGAAACGAGGGACCAGAGCCGGCGTACTGGTGCGACTGAGGCGGCGGGCCAGCCGTCCCCCGCTCCCCAGTATCCTACTAGCCAACGTTCAAGCCCTAGAGAACAAGCTGTGTGAGTTAAGAGCAAGGATCTCTTACCAGCGGGAAACGAAGGACTGCAACATAATCTGTCTCACTGAGACTTGGCTATCGGCTGAAATCCCAGACCATGCTATCACCCCCACGGGTTTCTCCGTGTTTCGTGCGGACAGAACAAAGGCACTTTCCGGGAAAAGTAAGGGCGGAGGCGTGTGCCTCATGATCAACAACAACTGGTGTGCCCCTGAGAGCGTACATACCCTCTCGTCTTTCGGTTCGCCGGACTTGGAATACCTCATGCTCCTCTGTAGACCATTCTGGCTACCCAGGGAGTTTACAGCGGTTATCATGTCCACTGTTTATATCCCACCACAAGCCGAGAAGGAGCCAGCACTCAAAGAACTGTGCAGGGTAATTAGCAAGTACGAGACCTCGCACCCCGACGCTGCTTTCATCGTAGCAGGGGATTTTAATCAAGCGTCTTTGAAGACAGTATTACCAAAATACTATCAACACATCACCATGAATACACGCGGAAATAACATTCTGGACCATTGCTACTCTCCCTTCCGGAATGCCTACAAACCCCTCCTCCGTCCTCCATTCGGCAAATCGGATCATTCCTCCATTCTTCTCCTGCCCGCCTATAGGCAGAAGTTAAAACGAACTGCCCCCACTACAAGGACATTCCACTGCTGGTCTGACCAATCAGTCGACGCCCTGCAAGCCAGTATGAGCGTGGGCGATTGGCGTATGTTCCGCGATGCATCAAACGATGACGTCAACGAATACACGGAAGCTGTTTCTGGTTTCATTCAGAAATGCTTCGAAGACGTTGTTCCAACAAAAACAGTGCGTTTGTTCCCGAACGAAAAACCCTGGATTAATAACACCGTTCGAGCCGCTCTCAAGGTAAGAGACACCGCCTTCGTATCCGGAGACAACACGGCGATAAAAACAGCCCGTTACGATCTCCGTAGAACAATTAGAGTAGCCAAACGTAAATACAGGGAGAAAATTGAGGACCAATTTAAGGACAACAACCCACGCAATCTATGGCAAGGACTGCACTCCATCTCTGACTTCAAAAACAAACCCAGCCACCTAGCCATTGCCGACGCCACCTACCCTGACAAGTTGAATAAATTCTATGCCCGCTTCGAGGTGACGGACAACATTCTGCCGGTACGAGCCCCCATCGCTGATGACAGCTCGGTCCTAGCCCTCACTGAAGCCGAGGTACGGAGGGAGTTCATGCGTGTCAACCCCCGCAAGGCAGCCGGACCTGACGGCCTCCCGGGTCGAGTCATCAAGGTGTGCGCGGCGGAGTTAGCTGGTGTGTTTACAGACATTTTTAATCTCTCCCTCTCCTCTGGTATAGTCCCTTCCTGCTTCAAATCATCAATCATAGTCCCAGTGCCTAAGAAACCCAAGGTAACATGCCTAAATGACTGGCGCCCCGTGGCGCTCACTCCTATTGTGAGCAAATGCTTCGAGAGGCTCGTCAAAAACTACATCTGTGGCATGCTACCTCCCACCTTGGACCCTCATCAATTCGCATACAGACAAAACAGATCTACAGACGACGCCATCTCCACCACACTCCACACCGTCCTCACCCACCTGGAGAAAAGAAACACCTATGTGAGGATGCTGTTCGTGGACTACAGCTCCGCGTTCAACACCATAGTCCCCTCCAGACTCGACGCCAAGCTCTGGGATCTGAGGCTCAACCCCAACCTGTGCAGCTGGATCCTGGACTTCCTGTCAGGCCGACGCCAGGTGGTGAGAATGGGCTCCAACATCTCCGCCCCCCTGACTCTCAACACCGGGGCCCCCCAGGGTTGCGTCCTTAGCCCTCTCCTCTATTCCCTGTATACCCATGACTGCGTAGCCACGCACAACTCCACCAGAGTGATCAAGTTCGCCGACGACACGACGGTAATAGGACTGATCACCGACGGGGAAGAGATGGCCTATAGGAGGGAGGTTGATAACCTGACACAGTGGTGCCAGGCGAACAATCTCTCTCTCAACATCGCCAAAACTAAAGAGCTCATCGTGGACTACAGGAGGAGAAGAGAGGAGCCGGACCCCCTCACCATCAGTGGGTCCACCGTAGAGAGAGTCAGTGACTTTAAGTTCCTCGGCACACACATCTCCGAGGATCTAACCTGGAACGTCCACGCCGACCACGTGGTCAAGAAGTCCCAACAACGTCTTTTCTTCCTCAGACGACTGAAGAAGTTTGGCATGGGACCCAAGATCCTGCGGGCTTTCTACAGGGGGACGACTGAGAGCATCCTGACCGGGAACTTCACTGCGTGGTACGGGAGTTGCTCCGCACTTAACCGCAAAGCGCTACAGCGGGTTGTACGGTCAGCTCAATACATCTGTGGCGTGCCTCTCCCCTCCATCGAGGAGCTGTACAACACCCGATGTGTCAGAAAAGCCTGCAGAATCATCAGAGACCCCACCCACCCCAACCACGGCCTGTTCCAGCTGCTACCATCTGGCAAACGGTATCGCAGCCTTAAGGCCCGAACTAGCAGACTCAGGGACAACTTTTTCCACCAGGCTACCAGACTACTGAACAATGGTCTCTAGCCCACTGCCTGACTGCTGTGCTCCCAGTACTTGGACTACGTACACTCAGTACACAAGCACATGCCTACAAAATTGCTCTTTTGCACAACCATGCTGCTAACTCACTGTTCGCACTCATTATTATTATTATTATTATTTAATATTGTCTGTATATATTTTTTTATTTTTTTATTTATTCTTGTATGTTGCTGTGAGGATGTTGTGGAGCCAAGACCAAAGAATTTTACTCCTTGTATTTGTACCTGGATGTAACAATAAAGGAATCTATCTATCTATCTAATATCCCACAAAATCGCTAAAAACAGTAAGCCATTCTCAGATGGAGAGTTTGTAAAAGAGTGCTTGGTGGACTCTGCAGAACTAATATGTCCTGAAAAAAAAGAAGCATTTGAGCAAGTCCCGCTGTCCAGGCACACCGTGACGAGAAGGATCGAGGACATTGCGGGAAATTTGGAGCTTCAGCTGCAGCGTGAAGTGGCAAATTTTGACTTTTTCTCCTTGGCTTTGGACGAGAGCTGTGATGTCCGTGACACAGCCCAGTTACTTGTATTTGTCCGTGGGATAACGGACTTCAAGATTACGGAGGAGCTGGCAGCAATGCGCTCAATGAAAGGGACAACGACGGGGAGCGATCTGTTCATGGAGGTAAATGCATGCATGGACACACTGGGACTGAAATGGGACAGACTGACACAACGGACGGTTGTCCAAATCTAACAGGAAAAAATGTCGGGCTGTTGAAACGTATGCAAGATAAAGTGACTGAAATCAACGCAGATCAGAAAGTAGTATTTTTGCATTGTATTTTACATCAGCATGTGTTGTGCAAGTCAGTGCTTAAAATTGACGATGTGATTGATGTTGTAACTAAAATAGTAAACTTCATCAGAGCACGAGCATTGAATCACAGGCAGTTTGTTGCACTTTTAGAGGAGCACGAAACTGAACATAGTGACATCAGCTATCACACAGCTGTCCGATGGCTCAGCCTGGGCAAAGTGCTAAAAAGAGTCTGGGATCTGAAAGCAGAGATCCGAGAGTTTTGTGAGAAGAAAGGCAAAGACATCCCAGAGCTCTCAGATGAGAAGTGGATGGCAGATTTTGCATTTGCTGTTGATGTGACTGCACTGATGACTGCACTGAACACCAAACTGCAAGGCAAGGGCCTTTTCGTCCATGAAATGCACAACCTGGTGAAGGCTTTCATGACGAAGTTACAGTTTCTTTCAAGGCAACTTGAGAGCAACAATCTCACTCACATGCAAACACTGAAAGAAGTCACACCATCAGATGATAATCTCCGCAGGTACTCATCTATGTTAGGAGCACTGCATGGTGAGTTTTCAAGGCGATTTGAAGATCTCAGAACAATGGAGAGTGAAATGCACTTGATTTCCTCTCCATTTACCTGCAATGTGGATGATGCACCTAGTGATGTCCAGCTGGAACTCATTGACCTGCAGTCTGATGCAGTACTGGCAGAGCACTTCAAGTCACGACCACTGCTGAAATTCTACTCTTCTCTTAAGCAAGAGAAGTTTCCAAACATGAGGAGACATGCTCAGAAGATGTTTGTTCTCTTTGGCTCTACCTACATATGTGAACAAACATTCTCAGTGATGAAGTTTAACAAGTCCAGGTACAGATCCTCTCTCACTGATGATCATCTGTCAGCTGTGCTTCGCATCTCCACCTCAGACATTCAACCTGACTTTGATGCACTTGTTAAAGACCAACAGAGACTAGATTTCTCTCACTGAACAAGAAAAAAGAACTGAAAAACACAGAATGAGTGATGAGTGTGAATGTGATTAAACTACAAATGTAGGCATCATTATTTTCTAATATGATGTATCTTACTGAATGTGGCTGAAAATGGTCACTAATATAATGAATAAAAAACTGTACAAATGTTCACATTTCGTTAACCATTGTTTTGGGAAATTTTATTGAGTAAATGTCATTTTTTCTATGACAACCTCTCTTTTTCATTGCTCAATTATAACATATACTCTTACCAGTCTTACCAACTTATCAAAACAATGCTATTTACTGCTTTATATAAAGAAACACAATTAATATTATGCAGACTTTAGTTCAGCCTTTCGGTCCGGCCCTCCATAATATTTTCTTGTTCTCATGTGGCCCCATGTAAAAAATAATTGCCCACCCCTGCCTTAGACCCTTGATGACAAACAGCCATTTCGCCAGTCATGTGTTCCATACTGTACCAGCGTAATTTATAGCTGAATCTAGTCTCACTTCAGGAAGTAACAGCATGCAAAAGATATATGACCAAATATTAAATATGATACTTTAAAAATATGTTAAAGCAAAGGCTATGAATACTTATGTAAATGAGAGATTTCAGTTTTCGATTTTTAATACATTTGCAAAAAATGTCAAAAAACATGTTTTCACTTTGTCATTATGGGCTATTTTGTGTAGAATTTTGAGACAAAAAATGAACTCAATCTATTGTAGAATATGTCTGTAATGTAATAAAACGTGGAGAAGGTGAAAGGGGTGTGCAGACTTTCCGGCTTGACTGTATAATAGCCTAAGGAAATCATACTTGGGCATTATGTTCTTGACGGTTCGCGTTTGGTTGTGAAAGTTGGTACATAAAAGTACTACAGTTCATAATATTTCCGTCATTTTGGGGAGAAGGGGCAGGGCGCTGGGTGGGGGGGCAGGAGAGGCATCTCGGGTGGTAATGCCCCCCGTGCCCCTGCCTACATCTGGCCCTGATTCCATTACATGCTCTTAGAACGTGCAGAATTGACTGGAATACACACAATACTCTGCCGTGCCTTTCTGTCTCAGCCTCTTTCTGTTCTCTTTCTATCCTCTTCAATTGGATTTAGCTCTTTGTCTGTGTATTCCAGTTCAAATAAATATGGGTGGCCATCAAAGTGAAGAGACTCAAAATACTTGTAATAGTCTGATAAATAATCAGCCATTGCAAAAGGATTTTCCACTTTAGCCACACACCACTGGAAACACTACATTTTCATAGGTATGGTAGGTCAATTCAAGTTCAAAGAGCTTGCAATGGAATATATTTAAATTTCCTCTAATAAGTTTCAATTTTCACACTCGTTTTCACTTCCATATAAGGGTTTTAGATAAACTGGACTTGTTTGAAGTAATTTGAATAGAATATGCCCCCATTGGACTGAATAAAGAAGAGTGGGGTGGTTCTTAGGGTTACCAAGGCTTGAAAAAGAAAGATATTAGTATTATTAGTACCGATCATGGTGGAAATGGTTCGTAAAAATAGGTCCCTTGGCGGGACATGTCCCATAACTATACAGCAATGAGTTTTCCACTTTACAGGGTTTCCTACAGAAATAACTACAATGACGAGACTCTCAGCCCTTAAAAACATTAACTTCTGTACGTTCTGACCTTATGTAACCACACAGCATTCAGATACAACTTCACATATCCACACAATAAAGCCTAAAACTTGGGTGATTTTTGGTGTAAATTACGGTAGATTACAGTTTTCACATTAGGTAGTTCATTCACATTACTGAACAAAATTGACAGAAAATCTAAAATTCCCATAATATCTATCCAATGATCAAAGTTGTGCTCAAAGAAAATTCATTCATGCAAAAAAACATTTCACTATTTTCACTATAGTTTCAACATAGGTGTGCTGATTGTAATGTAAGAAATTGAAAGAATGAAGAATGATGAATGAAAATAAAACACATTTTGCACACATTTGGGGCATCAAGCCTGTCTTGGGAATTTGGCCTCATTGTTCATGCACTGTGGGTAAAACCTTTTGGCATGGAAAATCCAAGGTTGACATTGGTCAGGTGTGATGTCGTCGCATGCCTCATCCATGGCCCGGAGGAGTGGCATGCTCATGGGGATGGCGATTGTACACCTTCCACCTATATACTGAAAAAACTAGTCTTCAAACCATCTCATTTTTCTATAGAGTTCAATAGGGAAATTTGTCAGGAGAAACAACCCTTAAAGTGATCCATCCATATCTACTGCATATCTGGCAGCAGAGTGATAGTTTGAGGCTTGTTTGTTATGTCAGACCCTTGATGACTTAGAGCCATTTAGCCAACCATGTGTTCCATACTGTTCCAGTGTAATTTACAGCTAAATCTAATCCCACCCCCCAATTCCCATAGAGATCCATTCAAATGCAGAGACATTTAGTATCGTTTGTAAAAGTACCAGAAAATAAGATACAAAGAGTATTTTGATGTTGTTGGGTCACAGACATCAGGAAGTCATGGTATGCAAAGGATATATGACCAAATATTAAAAATGAATACTTTATTCTATATATAATGGCAGGGGTGCCAATACTTGTGGCCAATGTGGTTTTGTTAAAAATAATTATTTCTTGATGGGGGATTTTTTTCTCCTAATAAATGAACGTCAATTAAAGGTTGGATTTTTTTCAGTGTGAGATTAAGCTAATTCACCAAACAGTGATTTTTGTATAACCCTTTTTACTCATCTTTACCAGGGGTACCAACAAATTTGAACTGTCTGTATGTGAACTGTTTAGATGAAGGGTGATCATAGGGGAAATACAACAAAGGTGTCAAGCTTTTCTGTGGCGAGGGTTGTCCGGGCCCCTGTGACAGTTACACCGCGTTTCAACGAAATCTGTGGCTAAAAGGCAGAGCTGCAGATTATTACTGGAGACAGGCGGCGCAAGGAGAGCCGCTGGAAGCCGTGAAGGGCTCATGCTGGTTTTTAATTCCCTGGTCCTCTCCCAACAGGCCTTCTGACAGCCACCGTTAACAGGGGACATGTAATAACAGCTAGTTTGCAAAAGGTTGGCCCTAATGGGTGGAAGTGATTACTGACTGGAAAACAAGCTATACAAGCTTGTCCATACAGTCCATACAAACCAAACATTATCAACATTATTTCTTTGCTAGAAGTTGATTTGTCAATACAGTTGATTCCTGTTATGGTTCTGTTTGTTTGTGTATTGTGTTCGGTTTATTTTCTGTTACTTTATTATTTTCCTTACATGTGTTTGCTTGTGTTCATTAGTATTACTGCTTACGTTCCCATTTGACACTCCACTTCAGTTCCCTTGTCTGTCTACGTTTCCATGTTATCCTAGAATCCACTTCCTGTATTCGTGTTTGCACATTTCGGTACATGCGGGTTTTCCCCCTGTATTTAAAGTCTCGTTTTCTTTTCTTCTTAACTAATTATTATTGTACATATACTAATCCAACGAACAATAATAACGATAACTAATAGATTAGTGTGTATATATAACTAACTTATCACATTTACTCACGTCGGAGATTTAGAATTTTGTACTAACGTCACTTAATTACTAATCACTCTCTTGCTCCACACTACAGCTGTCATTCTCCCTTAGCTTTCCTATCTCTGCTCTATTCGTTGTTATGCCTTAAACCAGGGGTGGCCAATTCCAGGCCTCGCGGGCCGGTGTGTATGCAGGTTTTTGCTGCCGCCAGTTAACAATTATTGAATTAGCCCAATCGTTTACACGATCTGATATTTTAATCTACATATCCGCGATATGAAAAGCAGCTGATGAATGTTCTTGTGCCGGTATGCGTCAATGCGTGTATTGTAGCATTTTATCGTTCTGTAATTTACAAGTGAATCGGTGATTGTGTGTATGACTAATTAGCTGATTGAACCGTGGTAACTGGTGGCAGTAAAAACCTGCATACACACCGGCCCGCGAGGCCTGGAATTGGCCACCCCTGCCTTAAACTCTGTTCAGTTGTATCCACTTTCAGAATCCACCTCTCACCTCTATCTATGTGTTTGCGTGCATTTCAGTCCGTGTCTTCTGTTCCCACTCGTTATTGAATTATTGTTTCCTATTGTGTTCACCTGTGTCTAGCTCCTTACTCCTCCCACCCACACTTGATTCCTTTTCTTGTCATTACTTCCCTGGTGTGTATAGTCTGCCTTCCACTTGTAATCTCGGTCAGAACGTTGATCAGTTCACTGTGCCGATTTTTTGTAAGCCTGTGTTATTTGAGATTCTTGAGACAACCCTTCTGTACGACTTCGAGCCTGCCTTCTCCTTCTGTTTTGTTTGCTGTGTTTTTCTGTTTTTTTGACTCTTGCTATGTTTATTTTTACTACTGCTTTGGATTTCGCTTTTGTACCGTCTCAACTCTGATTACCTGGCTACTGATCTTGGACTGTGAATAAACTACGTTTTTGCCTGCTACCTGTGGTCTGCGTTTGGGTTCTTCTCAGAGCATCACAATTCCAAATTGCAATGGGAGGTATAGATCCCAATTTCACAGTTTATGCATACGATGACACCTTATGAAATTTGCCACATAGTGCTTATACCCAGGGGTGCCGCTCTAGATTTTGGGCTCTATGAAAAGACTGCACATTGGGCCCCAGGCCAATTACTGCACAATTACAGCATAATTTTTAGTGCTGTATCATGTGTGACCCTACACGAGGTTGAGATACATGTTTTGCATTTGACCGTTTCACAGGAGATGTGAAAAAAAGATATTACAAAATTACTATCAGGAAAAAATTTCTTATTCAAGTTGTTGTGTAAATATGTGAAATTTTGTTAAATATTGGGACTAGTCATTCCTCCAGAGTCTGCCGCACATAAGAATAAACTAATTTACTCACCATAAATGTTTGAGTCCCAAACAAAACTTTCACGTGTTCAAACATGTTTGTCATTAATACAGTTTTAGAGATTGATATAAGATACATATTTGTATGTATGTCTCATTTACGACTTTCTCGCAGCCTATTAATTTACAGTGACTTAAATGTAATTGTTTTTATTGCATGGCAAAATAACAATCAATAAACGTGACAGTCGTAATATTTTACTGAAAACGACTGCTCATTTAGTCCGTTTCTTCCGACTTAATTTCACATAACAGGTCATATATATACACGTAGCCTAAACCTACGCTAACAATTTCAGCTATATAGAAGTGCTTTCTAAGTCTCATTTTTATGCTGTATCACGTTGTTAGCCGCAGTAATGCTGTATCATATAACATGGTTAGCAGTAGTATTGCTGTATCATATAATGTGGTTAGCAGTAGAAATGCTGTAATCTAAAACATGCTCCAATGATCATTATGGACAGAGAAGAGGTACAGGACAGGGGGAGGGGTGGGAATGAAGTCTCTGGGTTGGGTCGTACAAACGATAAACCGCCCCAGCCAACCAAATGAAGCGAAAGAGGTCTGACACCACCAATCAGATTACAGAAAGCCTGTGGCACAAATCTTAAGTAAGTTTCATAGCAACTGTAGACTTGGACACAGTCAACATTTGTACCTCTTTGTACTAATAAAAACAGAAGCAAAGGCAAACCACGTCGTCACCCTCCAAAACACGAGGGCTGTAATTCCTGCCTGATTTGAGTTTTAACTCATTTTAATTATGCATGCCCCATTTGAAATTCAGGTGATAAACAATTCTAGCTATGGACTTAGCCCAAGTTGCCCTTGAATTTGTTTTGTTACGGGGAGTTAAATCAACAGAAACGGCGAGGTGGGAAAGTGTCCGTTATCGAATCACAACAGTTTGTCACCTATGGATCTCCTGCAGCATAGCAGACTTGACTGAAGGGGAGATGGAACAATAGTGTTCTTCAGAGGGATCTGAGGTTACCAAGGCCACAGTTCCACTTATGTCTGTGCGCGATGCTGAATACATTGTCGGGGAAAAACAAGCAATGCTTCCCTGCTTCAGCAGGTTTTTTTTCCTTCACTTGTTTTTTTTTTCTTGCAACTTTTGAGGAACTGTTATTTGCAGTACATTTCCTGGAATTGGTGATTTATGTGTTTATTTGCAATGCAAAATAGTTTTGAACTCATTGATTTAACTATTTGAAATTGATTGGATGCTTTGCATTTCATTGTTCTGATTCACTACATTGTTCTGTGAACACTTTTTTTTTTTGCTTTGTGCTTTTTACATCTCTGTAATGGTCTAATTGCCATAGCGTATGGCTGAGCAGTAGTTAATCACATTTGGTATATTTAGTATTCTATAAATAGCCTTTACCACAATTTAACCCCCCTCATACCCATCCCCCCGATAACATCTCAGATTCTCCTGGATTTCAAATCAATAGCAGCTAATTGACTGTATGGTAACAATGACACTGGTGTCTACTTTGCTAATGGACACTCGGAAACCAAAATCCACATATAAATGGCACGAATAAAGTTAACCACAAACATTGCTCATATCTAACTTCCAGTATAAATAAGACAGACATTTGTCTACATAATTATATGAATACAAAATCTGTGTACTGTGGCCCTTATGAATCTTATCTCATGCTTTTCAGTAATAAATATGGCAAATCGTATTAAGCATTAACATTACCGTTAAACCACTACACAAAATGATTTCAAAGAAACATGGAGGCTGCAGTCCTTGCCTTAATTGTGTTAGTGTTTTATTGTTGATTTATGTTGGTGTTCCTGTGCAGGGATGCATTGGGCGGCATTGGAGATGACATTCAGATCAGTGTCCGTGGACAGTTTTAAAATGACTGGTTCAGTCACTTCTGTAGCCAGGGGAATAACTCCATTCCCGCCGCTAGGGTAACTTGGAAGATTACTGCAGTGACTAAGGGTCAGTACAGTACAGCGAATATTATGTTCATTTGTCCTGAGATTTAACAGGGGATATATTTCTGTCAAGTAATATAGCCAGGAGGAATTATATTGAGCCTGAACTCTCAGAAAGGAATCTAATTGAATGTGTGAAGTTAGCCTAATGTGGCTCGCACTGCCTAGTGCTTCTATAGAGTATCTTTGATGTTTTTTCTGTCAGTTGGGAAACCCTGGGTGACCACTTAGCTATCTGCTGTTGGTTGCAGGACAGTGGGGGGAATAAAGCAGCTTTTCAGGGGGCACTTCTCTTGTCTCTCTTTCAAGATGAACAGAGTACAGTAAACTCACTTGGTTTACTCTAAAAATGGCTCCCATGGAAATTTAAATTGTTAGGATACAAACTGACTGGAAGCAGAAAATGAAGAGATTCTTGTAATTTCATATAATCCTAAATCCAAACTGCCATGCATCCCTTATCTGCTGTGGGCGGATGTAGTTCCCCAGGGCTTCTATACGCCGTCAGGAAGCTCTGGGGTATATTTCTGTGCGATAAGTAGCAACTGAATTTTGAACAGTCCTGGAACAGAATAATACTGGATCAAATGGGGAAATGAATTCCAAACAGTTACTGGAAGAATCCGCATATGAAATGGATGAAAAAAAAAAGGGTGTGGGGGGGAAGCTGGACATCACCTGCCTCAGTCCTTAACTCATACAGACCATTTTCTCTTCCTTTGGACAAGTGTGAGCTTCTCACAATACCACCAGTTCTTAAGTGATTTTAAAAAGGTTTGGTATCCTTTTGAATCTCAAAGGGATGACAATGCGGGCACACTACCTTCTGGAAAGACACATTTTCAACCCTTGTACAAAATGTTTTTGAGTAGATTGATTAAACTATAGGTTAAATCATACGTGATATGGATGCTTTCAACTTCATGCAACAATCTTTAAGGCACCCATCGCAGGCTAGGAATTTTGCTTCACTCCATGGCCAATTTTCAAATTATAATGTTTTTGCTAATAACACATCAACGCTTCTTCACTTCATGACAGCCTTACATACCATTTCGGGGGCAAGTAAAACAATATCAAATTCTTCAAAATGGGTGAACTATCCCTATGAAAACTAGGGATGTTCCTAACAACTAATTTCCCTGACGTTTAAACAGAAGTTTAAACTTAGACTAGTCGACTAGTCTAAAAGTAAGAAAACACTCAGAAAACTCCGAAAAAATATTGCGTATATTATAAGAGCCATTTGAAACCGTTAATCACATTCTTCAATAACCAAATCGTATTTTAAATGCCGCTGAAATGTGTGGCACTTTGCGCCTTGCATTATGAACATTGCACATTATCCTACAAAACATGACAACAACTCACTAAATAAAAGTTGACAAATAACATTTATTGAAAACAATATTCAACGTAACAAAACATTTTTAGGAAACATGCCTGATTATTACAACGGCATTTTCATTGGGTGAACGCGATCGCATAGCAAATACAGTAAAAAATAATAATCGGTCATCAGAAAAACTACCAATAATAGGCCCACAAAAAAATAACAATTAGGCCTACTGATCGACGTGACATTAGATTAGTTGTATTGGGCTATTCAACAACGTGATAGGCCTACTTACTCTTTCCACCTCGCTGGTTTAACTTACAGGGCGAACAGGCTAATGCGTTTTGTTTTTTTCCTTCATTTTTTTAAATTATTTTTTTAATCCGGCGTTGTTAACATTAGTAACGGATGCAAATTTTTTTATAAAGCAACATTTGACCAGGAAAACATGACATTTCAGTGCAAATTATGTGAATATGTAATTTAAATGTGTACATTAATAAAATAATAAGTTTAACCGACTAGTATTTCTGGTGCCGACTAGTCGACTAAACGCGCACATCCCTAATGAAAACACAGAAACAGATATTCATAAATTTTGTTTATTTCCATTTTATTTCACTTGTTTCAATTTGATAATAATTGGTTTTAAATGTTATCAGCCAGTGTGCAATTTGATTATGATTATGTGTTGTGTGTTGTTTAAACCCTGCCTCTTTGATGTTAACTTAATACTTTCTTGTTAATAAATTATCCTTTTCGCAAAACATATGGTAGTCATGCTGTATGTTGTAAATCGCCAGGGGCTGGCCGTAACACTTTGGCCGTCCAGAGGCAATTTCCATCCAAGTTTCTACTAGTCATATTTAAGTGTCAATATCTCAAAAAATATTCACTTTCTTTTTAATAAACTATCCATGGTTTAAAGTTTGAAATGAAGAAGAGGCTGTATTCAGAAATTTACAACAGAATACATTCATTTTCAGAATCGTCACTCAGTATATGCTTAATACACATCAAATATGTAGCCTAATGTTTTTAATACGTTTTTAAAAAGGCGTACAAAAGCATGTGTGTTTTTACATAACAGCAGCAACATATTTCAGCCCTAAATGCGATAGATGATCTCTGTGGAAATGTCGACTGTACGGGACTTTGGCGAAATGTAACAAGAAAAACTCTTCAGGGTTAATCAGAAAACAGTTGTACCTTTATAACCAGGTTTTTATGTCTGAACATGTGTATAATAATATGTGTCTATTCTTAGTGTGTATAACAGCACATTTTATAGTCTGTAGCTGTGGCAAGACAAGGGCCGTAAGCGCTTTGGCCTATTAATAGCACCCTCCTATTTTATTGCCCTGCAGTGCAACTGGAGATGCTGAGGTTTTCACAAGCGGCAACCCTTTTAAACAATCCTGTGTCAAAATATCCAGGGTTTTCTTAAAGCTGTATTTAATAATTTCAGACAAACATGAATACTGTAATTGTGACGAATACGACTACCACAAGGGGGCAAACATGGATCGGGTTAAAAATGTGAATAATGAAGAATAGGGCTAAAAAGTTCTGAAGGCGTATTGTGATGTTCCACTTGACTTATCTAAACATCTGAAGCGCATTTTAAGCACTGCAAACATCCTTTCTATCATAATGCATGTTTTCGTGAGTTTTCATGATATACAGAGTCATCAGCCATGTCTTTAATGGATAGCTATTGTCCCATACCAGCCATCCCTTAAGGGGGGGTCCCCCAGGGAGATTATCAGGAATGAGTTGGCCAATATAAAGGAGTCATGGCTCAATCCAGGATAATTTGCGAATCCATGTGTAACCTTACACGTAGCATTGCAAATCACCTGGATGTTGATGGAGTGGGCTCCCGTATGTTTCACATACACAAGAACGTTCTCTGGGCTGCACCAGGGGCTACATGTATAAAACTCTGAGTAAAAGAATGTGTAATAGAATGTTCAGGGAGAAAGTCGGAAATCTGCTTTTGCAAAGTTTTACATTTTCTCCCTCTGCCTTTCAGTCACAGTGTCGCCATATCACACTGACTCCAAACATGCGTATGGTGTCCAGCGTGTGCAGAGGGATGCAGGTTCTCTTATGTTATACATCTGAATTTCTGCGTGGAAACTCGCTTACGCAGCATTCTGAGGGCATTTTTCTGCTCAGCACTGTTTATACATGTGGCCCCAGGAAATCCAAAATTGGAATTACCCACTCGCAAAAATTGTAGTGCAGCCGTTAATTTCACAGCAACGGGGAGCACATATAGGGACAGCAGGAATTTGTCTCAAGCTGAGCTGCCAGGACATAATAGAAATTTGTCATAACCTGATGAGATAAATGCAATTTAAGCTGGCATTCCCCGAGAGACACATACGTGGTGCTTGACCGACCCTTTTATTCTTATGCATTTTTTGATATACATAATAATATTTAACATTGTAATCTTGATTTTTATGCATGTCTGTGCATGCCCCTGTGTGTGTAACAGACAGGAGGGTGTACGCGGATTGTGCACACGCCTATGTAGATGCATATTATGTAATCTTATGTTAATATTGCGCCGTTAAAATAAGATTGAAACAACTGCGACATGACTTCAGGTTTGTGTTGGTTTTCGTGCAAATGCTTTCAGCTGCATAGCAATATGTCAACATTGCACCTGACCACAGCTCAACTTAAGACCAACCCACCCAAATGCATGCAAGTTAATTTGCTATTTAAAAAACATGGGCGCTTACGGAAGCCGACGGGTATAAAACACAGCGACATTTCGGAAAACAACTGCAAGTCAGAAAACAAAACCCAAACACTTTACAAAATAAAGTTATGGAAAGGGTAGGTACTAGGTCTACACGACGGGTTATTGTAGTCTCCTTCTGATTGGACAGGCAGTACTTCAAATGAGAGTCTGACAGCGCGAGTGACCAACCAACAACAGTTTCCGTTATCTAACGTGACATTCAAGACAAGCCTATGGAGTTTATTTAGTTCTATAAATAGCGCAGAACAGTATTTTTAGCTGTTTTGAGCTTGTTAAAATGGCATAAAAAGCAGAGTTTTTATGAACTCAAAAACGGCGAAAAACACTGCATTTTTTCCCCAACCCGTGTGTTTAAGTTCTTCCATCACTTTCCCTTAAACTTATTAACACAATGCAGGTTTGGCTCGTTGTCATTTCCCAGATAGCAAGGAGGTACTGAATCAACATCGATATTGTGTTATAATCATCAGTATCAGTCATCAACCAATTTTCAATGGTCGAATCACTTTCTGATGGTAATGGTCACCGATGTATGAGGTTGAAATGGAAACATTGTATCAATGTATCAATAACAACCAAAGTCATCATACTGATGAATAACATAGATTTTTGATCAGATTAATCATATTCCGGTGCGCTTTTATTTTCAAATAAAAAAAAACGTTTTTTATTAGAATTATTAATTGCCTGTTTCTGTCGTCACTGCTGTACATGCTAGCACGCTCGTATATGTGTAGCCGATGTTATGTGGTGAGTGAATTTATTTTTTCTTGGTTAAATTAAAAGTTCAAGTTGCTACGGGTGACGTAGGAAAATTAAAAACAATGAGACTTAACAGCAAAGCGTGCCTGTGGTTGATGCTAATGCTGCATTCGTTTACTAATTTATTAATTTTCAACTCGGAATCCCGCTATCCGACGCGGGAAAATGTAATAAAACGCCCGTTCAACTAGGAGTTCCATGTCTGAAATCAGGGTTCGGGAAATCAACCCAATCTCCCAACATCACATCATGATGGCAGCTCGCACCGCGACCCACATTGAAAAATTAACAGCTTGTTAAAACAAACAGGGGTACCCCAGGACCGAGTTTGAGAACCACTCTAGCACAATTATTAGGCAAATTTCCTAGTTCACAAGTTCCCCTGAATTTCAGCGACTAACCTTGAGGAAATAACACCGTCAATGGAGCCTTTACTGACAATTTAAACCGAAGTGATTTGCTGGCCTATCAGCTGCGTTGTCTTTGCCAGTATTCTACTCATGGGATCGTCAGTTCAATTAAATCAGTGCTTACTATATTCGGCATAGGGATAATGTTTCTGTTTTGCATTGATGCATTTGGATTCTTCTGGTGTTTTTAGGCATTTGAAATATTTGAAATATATTCAAAATATTGAAATATATTCAAAAATAAGAACTTACATAGCATCGGCTACACACTACCACTGAAAGGCGTCTGAATGCCATCTAGTGGACATGTGTTGAAACACAATAGCATTAATTTTATTCAGCAAGGCAGAGGAACTGGCTAATTGAAAGTAGTGGAACAAAACACCCACACCCAGAACACATTTAAAATGCAATAAAACAATATATTGTTTTTGTGGATTTGGAGAAGGCTTATGACCGTGTTCCCAGGGGCATCCTGTGGGGGGTACTCCGGGAGTATGGGGTGGATGGCCCCTTACTAAGGGCCATTCAGTCCCTGTACCGAAGGAGTGAGAGTCTGGTCCGCGTTGCCGGCAGTAAGTCGGACTTGTTCCCAGTGGGGGTTGGACTCCGCCAAGGCTGCCCTATGTCACCGGTTCTGTTCATAACATTTCTAGGCGCAGCCGGGTGGCGGAGGGTGTCGAGTTTGGTGGTGGAAGGATTTCGTCTCTGCTGTTTGCGGACGACGTGTTCTTTTTAGCTCCATCAAACAGCGACCTTCAGCTCCTGCTGGGGCAGTTCACAGCCGAGTGTGAAGCGGCTGGGATGAGAATCAGCATCTCCAAGTCTGAGGCCATGGTCCTCAGCCGGAAAAGGGTGGACTGCCCACTCCGGGTCGGGGGGGAGGTCCTGCCTCAGGTGGAGGAGTTTAAGTATCTCGGGATCTTGTTCACGAGTGAGGGTAGGATGGAGCGGGAGATGGACAGGCGGATCGGGGCGGCGTCAGCAGTGATGCGGGCGCTAAACCGGTCCGTCGTGGTGAAGAGAGAGCTAAGCCAAAAGGCGAAGCTCTCGATTTACCGGTCAATCTACGTTCCAACCCTCACCTATGGCCACGAGCTATGGGTAGTGACCAAAAGAACGAGATCGCGAATACAAGCGGCCGAAATGAGTTTCCTCCGCAGGGTGGCCGGGCTCAGCCTTAGAGATAGGGTGAGGAGCTCGGACATCCGGGAGGGACTCAGAGTAGAGCCACTGCTCCTCCTTGTCGAGAGGAGCCAGCTGAGGTGGTTCGGGCATCTGGTGAGGATGCCTCCTGGACGCCTCCCTCGGGAGGTTTTTCGGGCATGTCCGTCCGGGAGGAGACCTCGGGGCCGACCCAGGACACGCTGGAGGGATTATATCTCTCGGCTGGCCTGGGAACGCCTCGGGATTCCCCCGGAAGAGCTGGCGGAAGTGGCTGGGGAGAGGGCGGCCTAGGTTCCCTTGCTGAAGCTGCTGCCCCCGCGACCCGGACCCGGATATGCGGAAGACAACGAACGAACGAACGAACGAACGAACGAATATATTGTGAATTGAAAACTTATTAGGAGTAGAATAGATCCTGGTGCATAGAGCGAAGCACTGCGCCACTGAAATGGAGCAATTGTAAAGGAGGTTGTATTGCCTATGGTAGCTATAGCCCAATTCTTTTGGAGGAAAAGTTTGTTATTTTAAAATCATAATTCATGCATGGCCTTCTAGGCTTATCCGATAAGAAGACACTCAATCGCTTAATCGAGACGGCAAACATTCAATCACATTTGTTCCAGAAAGTAGTCAGAAAATAGATCTAACAGTGCTGCTGCTACTCTTCATAGCCTACTGCGTAACAGGGAGAAAGCACTCGGAAATCTTAACATCACCAAATTAGCTTTTACATTACGTAGATTGACACTAAACATTACCTAAAAAAATAACGCAGAGATACATAATTTAATTGGCATGATCTTTCAGCAACATGTAAGATCTGCGGTGAACAGGTCTGGTCTAACCTCGATCATCATTGATTGGGTGGTGGAGCAGCCAGGTGGAGCCTAAACTCATTAACACAATGCAGGTTTACATCGTTGAAAGGCTGAGGTGAATCTATAGGCTCCTAATTGGTGTTGTGGACACATGGCCACTAAAACTAAGCATTAGTTGATGAAGAATTCAAAGACAAAGCAAATGACAACAAGCCAAACCTGCATTGTGTTAATAAGTTTATGGGAAAGTGATGGAAGAACGTAACCACACAGGTTCAGGAAAATCAGCCGCTTTTTTTGGAAAGAAAATGCCGTGTTTTTGAGTTCATATTTTTTATGCCATTTTAACAAGCTGAAAACGGCGAAAAATACTCTTCTGCGCACTCATTTCAGAATTCCACGTGTGTTGTTTATGGAACTAAATAAACTTCATAGGCTTGTCTTGAATGTCACGTTATATAACGGAAACTGTTGTTGGTTGGTCACTCGCGCTGTCAGACTCTCATTTGACATACTGCGTGTCCAATCAGAAGGAGACTACAATAACCCGTCATGTAGGCCTAGTACCTACCATTTCCGTAACGTGATTTTGTAGTGTTTTTGGTTTTGGGTTGTGTTTTCTGACTTGCAGCTGTTCTCTGAAATGTCGTTGTGTTTTCTGACTTGCAGTTGTTTTCCGAAATGTTACTGTGTTTTATAACTTGTTGGTGTGTTTTCCGAAATGTCGCTGTGTTTTATACCCGTCGACTTCCGTAGGAGCTGGATGTGAAAATTAAACTGTGTCGGTCTGAAACTAGCAAAGACACTTGCTTTTGGGTTGCCGCCGCTTAGCGCTGAGTGTAAGATAGAACCCATGGAGTAATTAGATGAAGTATAGAAAAGCATGTATAAGCATTTTTTTATTAAAATAAACACATATTTACTGATAACTGTGAAACTCCAGTCATATTCTTGTAAACTTGTAGACAAAAGCCTGGTATGTTTTTTGATCTTGGAACAAAACACAACAATCTTAGTATTTAAGCCAATCAGAGTGAAAACAGAGCACATTTGAGCACACTGCTCTTGGACAGGATTACACTCAGCTTGTGGTAAAACAATACCATCGTTTAAAAGGTACATGGAACTAATGTCAGTTGCCAGCCTAGTGGGTCCTCTTGTGCCTTACTCCAAATTACCCTGAATTGGATGAGCAACTGCTCCTCTGAGCACCATACCCAGCCATTCCATCAGATTAGCCTGGGTGGCTGGGAGCAAAAGCATCACAATTATTTCCAGGGTATGATAGGCGTGGGTGTGTAGATTTTCTCTTTGCACGCAATGTGCATTTATATCCAATATGCCTAAAAATCCCATTAGACGTGCCACCGCCATGGAGGCTATTCTGCCAACGAGAAAAGCGGCAATCTCATTCTAAGATAATGCATTGTATTTTTTTTATGCCTTCATTACTGGTCAGGTATATTTGCAACAGGACAAAAAAAAAAAACCCTGTGTTCCTCACAAAATTTTATTTTCTCCCTTTCTCTGTTCAAGTGACATGATTGCCATCTGTGAGAATAATTTTGACAACAATTTGTGATCCCAGAGTGAAAATGCTTGCACGTGGCTTTCACGGAATGATCCGCTGGTCTCGTGCCCTTCAGATCAATTGGCTGACGTCGGACCATAGTCCTGTGAAGGGACGAGACTGGTTTGGTGTTGGAACCTCCTCCTCAGCTTGGGTGGGATCCTTCTCTCCAGTACCGAGAATGTGAGATGTCCTGAAGAGGAGCTAGATTTTTTGGGATACCACGCATGCCTTAATAGCCCTTCACCTTTGGAGTCACCACACACTGACCTGTGGATGGAAGGATGAATGAGAGGTGATTGACTCTTAGTGGTTAGTAACGACAAGAAATGTCCAGAAAGCTTTCCTTTAATAATAACAGTAACAACGCTGGACACAGTTATAGTGGAAACTGAAATGTTTGAATAGTCGATTCAACATTGAAGCATCTATTGCATGGTATATCAGAGAAAGAGAGGGAGAGAGAGAGACATTTTTAGTTCTGATGCTGCTTTATTTAATGTGAATTTCAGTGATCATTTTAGAGAGAGCAAAATGAGGGAGAAAGAGCGAGAGAACAACTCAAATGGAGCTTGTAAAAGAGAAATGGGCTTGTATTTTTTCTGACTGTGCCAAAGGAAGCGGCAGCATACCGTATCTCTTACAAAAAGGTTTTCAACCTCCCACCCAGCATGATTATACCATACATCTTCCATTATGTAGGCTCAGAGATTAAGAAAGCCCCTTTCATGCAAATGCACCCCATTACTCATTTGGACGCCTCAGGCTATGTGCGTCTTTGGGCCTGGACCCGAATGCCCTGGTGCTCCTGTTTTCAGAATTTTAGGTGACTTCATTTTCACCGTTACAGTACCAACACAAACAAAAAGACCAAGGTGGAATATATGCACACCTTCGTCTGAAGCAACATGGTTCTGCACTACAAATGTCACATCCCTACCAAACAGCCTCAAGATTAAATGAACATTTGCTCAAATTAATAGTAATAAAAATGGAAAACAAATATTGCATTTAATTGTTTATAAATTCTTTGGATGAGTGTTTAAGGAACCCAAGCCTGCAGGACAGCATCCCTAAAAAGGATACTATAAAAATCATGCTCTGAAGGACAAAATTATCGGGAAGGTTAAATTATATTGCACGCCATGTTGTTTTTTGTGCTAAATTTTCTGTGACATTCAAATGGAAGACAAATGAAAAGCACAGCTTTTTTTGTTTGTTTAACGGGTTAGTCATGTAAGAGAAAGTAAGCTATGGTAAGTTGAGCAAATCATTTTATTGGCAAGAAAAAAAAGTTTTGCTTATACCTAGAGACTAGTGTTTTTACATTTTTATTTATATCTCCTTTTTATCTATTCCTAAGAAATACGCAAGACCTGCTCCATCCAAGAACGGTACCAATTTCCGAATTTCATATCTAATCAAATGTCAGCCTTGAGTAATTAGGGAATTGTTAAATGATTGAATTCATCACTCAGAGCAATCAGCGGCACATTGTTAATTTCCTCCATGTCAGGAATTCCTCCTTGATTAATCTCAGAGGGACACTGTGCAGAGCTCCATTACTTTCTGCAGACAATGGGGGCAATCAAGTCTAAAACATGGCTCCTAAATAATTTTTAAGTTTCTGAGAAAGAAACACTGTGATTCAACACTGAACCTGATTCTGTCACAAACCTATACGGCAGTGTAAGTAAATGAATAAATTAACAACCTCCATTCCATGCATTTAAAAACATGTCCTTGTATACCATATTTTATATGCATTTATTCCTTTAAAATGCATTAATATATCAGGTAAATATGAAATCATTTAATTGCCATTGTCCAGCATTCAAAGCAGAAAATGAACAGAAAAGTATTAACAGAAAAAAGTAATAACAGTGTGTACAATTTACCATTAAAGCCAATATATCACAATACATTATTCAAGACTGAACACAGAGCCTTGCGAAAGCAGGTTTGTCTCAAGCGCAGCCATAAAGCAAGGAAATTACTTAAGAATGTTAATGTTGAAATGTTTCATGCAACTATTTTGGCATGAAACAACCCTGAAATTAGATTTATGTACTTATTTCTTTTTTACTGTACATCAGAAAAGTGTTCACAGTTCAAACAAAGAGTGCAATGTTACATCTCTGCCTCAAGATAAGCATCAGCAGTGAGATTTGAGGTATTGTTCTGTACTGTTCAGCAAACAAAAATATGCGCTCTGTGGGAGACAAGAGAATGAAGGAGTTGCATTTGTTCATTCCTTTATTTGATTGTTTTTAATTGGTTTGTACTGTGTGCCTTTCCTTGCTTTCTTGCCTTTTGTAAGAAGTACTTTTTTCTTCCTTCATATCTTGACTAACAATACAGATATTCCCAGGTCCTTCTTCTCTAACCCTGAACATCAATCAACTCCGCCTCCTTTTCCTGTGGTGGGGGGGTTATTGGCCAGGTCGACTCGCACCTACTTTTGCGCTGTCACATATAAACACTGGGCTCCTCTCTCTCCCTGGACATTTCTGATCTTTTTTAGGGTCTCATCTTGGGAGATTTCAGAGGTCACAGCTTTCTAAATCCACACAGAGGCCACGGTAGAGTACATTAAAAAGGCTCTGGCACTAGGTCACACTCGACCATCTACATCTCTGGCAGGGGCAGGATTCTTCTTTGATTGGGGGGTCATTGTTTCTGCTAGAAATTTTTAATTAGTAGGTGGCGTTGTGGCCCGGGGGGGCGGGGCGCCCAGTATAATTATTAAATATATAACTATATTATACAATTTTTTTCACACCTCTACTGTAATAGCCTACTTACATAAAAATGAAACACAACAAAAAACTGCTTCAAGTGTGTCACAGACAAAAATTAAGGTTACATATTTATTTCAGTTAGGCTACTGAATATTTCAAAAATGTCTCACGTTCAGCTTTAAGATGACTGAACATGTAATACATTAACCTAATTCAAGTATCAATTATATCTAGGCTTAATATAATTTAAATCCAAAAAGTCTAATCAATTATTATTTTATAACCACTTTCTTTTAATGTCCTATTCTCACTGTGATTGTTGTGGGCTCGTGTTTAGAAGTGCTCATCTGGTGTCGGCTTTTACAATCGAGTGAGGCTGTGATATCGACATGGGAAAAATTTTCCTTGATCAACTCTCAAGTAATAACGTAGGCATCTGCTTGTGTGCGTGGTGAAAATCAAACTGACGTTCCTCGAAATGCTTTGCGAAGAATGGAAGAAACACTGTCATTCCGTCTCAATGTAGCGATGTAAACTTTACGAGAATGAGCTAACATTCTCCAACAGCAGTCTGTAACGATGCAAAATCATGTACGATATAAACAACCGTGAAGCATCCCAGTTATCATCTTGAGCATCTAATTCTCAGCTCACATCAACATGAGAGCTTTCACTTTGAAAAGGTATGACAAAACTAGGCAAGAAAATACTGTGTCCAGCGTTGTTACTGTACTTATTGAAGGAAAGCTTTCTGGATATTTCTTGTCATTACTGAAAATATTTTCACTTAATATTTTCCCTTTGATAGCCTACCATTGTAGCCAGGGGGCGATTTGAAGGGAGATGGGAGGGGATGGCATCCCCTTTGATGGCAAAATGGAAAAAAGCATCCCCCTTGTTAAGATACAATCTCCCCTTTCCATCCCATTAATTCTGACCGCAACTTCTTTATCTTGCGAGCATTGACAATATTGGCTACTTTCCCCAAGGTTTCTTGTACTGCTTTATTGTATTGCTGCTGTGTTTTGATTCACAAAACGAGTCTGAACGTGGAGGGAGGGGGGTCAAAGCACTATGAAACTTTTAATTGGCTGGCTCCGCGCGTCGGCTTGTAGCATTGCGGAATTTAGCAAACAGTTGGCAGTTAGTGATGGTAGCTTCGAAAAGACCAGGGCAGCTTGACCTTCGGGCCTTTTTCAAAAAGAAAAGGACAGGTGAGAAATTAGTTTAGAGTTTATTTCTGCCCATTTGTGATGTGATGTGCCCGGAGATCTACTATGTTGTAGAAGTCAGAGTTGACATCCTGTGGATGTCCTCTAAATAGAATACAATGTTATCAGGACGTTGAAAATTTACGTTCTCCAGGCGTTAGTTTGTAGGGTTCCATTGTTGTCCCAGGGACATTTTTTCTTAACGTCAAAACAACGTTTTCAGGATGTTCTTGATACAGTCATAGGACCAGAAAATTACATCCTGTGGACGTCCTCTAAATTCACCACAACATTATTACGACATTGAAGATTTACGTTCTCCAGGCGTTATTTTGTCCGGTTTCTTTGATGTCCTGGGGACTCACCGGCGGTGCTGTGCTGCAGGATCAGTTGGTGCATGGTTCGCTTAGTGGTTTTTCTTGACCACCGGGTGCTCACGATGCCTCCTTGCGTCTCATTTCCGGTAGCCGGGCGTAAATGAGCTGGCCTCGCTCAGTTGGGTCGGCGTCACGGACTGCCAAAGTTTTCTTGTGGAGCGAGGGCTCTTCCCCGGGTGTGTAAGCTGTACGGGGCCGCGAGACGAGACAGTGAAGGTCCTGGCGCCTTGAGCGACCAACACTGGGAGAACTGGGCAGAAGATGCGGAAATCACAACAGGGGCGTCCTACGTCACTTCCAACGTATATATAATGTAGCGACAGCGATGCCAATAGAAACCAATGGGGAACACATCCGAACCAGGAAGTTTTCATTTTGCGCTCATCTCACATGCGCAGTTGTGTCCAGTCAAGTCATGTGGACAACGAGGAAGGCGCAGATAGGCCAAAATGAATAATACAAAAACAAATCATATCTTTGTCTGTGTGGGAAGAACCAAAAAAATTACTTCGGAAAAATGATAAGTGATTTTTTAAAGAAATATAATGCACAGAGTTAACCATTATATTAATGGAAATATTTTTAATTTGCTGTCAAAAATTAATGGAGCCCAATGGGAAAACTGGCTTGAGGGCAAATCATAGATATCAGCAGAGGGCGACATTATATCCGGTGCTGAGGTTGAGAGCCGAAAGCTGGCCCCTTGGAGCCTCCTGTAGACTGTATGGAGTTGGTTCCTGTTGACCCTACAGAGTACAGACTACTTTGATACTTAATCAGCAAGTTGATTTGCAAAAATTAGTTTGTACAAATTCAGATATGTCCACGTGGAATTCCAGTTGTTGTATACATGTTCTTGTTGTGGTGAATTTGTTAAGGGGAACAGTCTCTTGTTTGTCAGAATGTTGTAACTTGTTAGTTTAATGAGCAATTACAATTTATATTTTGGTCACAGAAATGGCTTCTGCTTTGTCTGTTTATGGATTTATTGCCATCTACACATTTGCATTCAAACACTTAATGTTAATGTTGTTAATGTTGTATTTACAAGATTAGATCATGTGGAACCGATGTCCACAATATATTTATGTAATACAAACTATAAAAATCTTGGAGACATGGTAATGAATCAAGTAGAATGGACATTACAAAATTATGTTGAAGTTATTTAACTCAATGGTGTGAGATTTACTTGAGTATATTAAGTTGACTCAACAAGAAAACATCATGTTGAATGTACATGAAGAAATCATGTTGGTTTAACAAATATGAATTTAGTAAATTGAAATGGATCAATTATTTTGAACAAACTTGATTTCATTATGTGGAATCGATGTCCATAATTCTTTCATGTAAATTCAACATGCATTTTTTTTCTGTGTGGTCATGGTTGCGCATTCTGAACCGCATGTTGCAGGATAACTTTGTTGGCATAGTGGGTAGAACAATTTAAAGTTTTTGAAAATTATAATTTTTTTTTTTTTTTTTACTTGTAGTTGAATGTTTATGCACCCTAAATGTAATAATATGGCTTAATAATATGGCTACTACTAGTAACCTGTACTCAAGTTAATTGAGTTCAATCTCATGTGTAGCCGAAGTGAGTTTACATCATCAATTAAGTTTATCCAACTTATCCAACTTAATAACATGGCTACTAATAGTAACCTGTACTCAATTTTAGTTAGTTATGTAATTGTGTTTATCTTACTTAAAAAGAACTGAAATGAATTAAACTCAAAAAAGCCAATGAAAAAAAACCTTACCTTTTATAAGTTTGAGAAGGGCAATATTTTTTACAGCGCACACGTTTCCCCAGTGTGCACGTGTTTACCCATTACCTCACCGTATGCACCTGTTTTCCCCATGTATTTAAATCCGTCCCTTCCCTCAGAGGTGGAAAGTCCAGGGGTCAGAAAGTACAAGTCCTGCCATGTTTTTCTTCCACCCATGAACTGAGCCAGCTGATTTCACTAATTAGTTATACCTCCTGGCTGAATAATTGTGCTAATTAGCAAATCCAGGTGACTGGAACAAAATACTGGGGAGGACTTTTACTTTCTGAACCTGGACCTTCCACCTCTGCCTTCCCTCATGTACTCCCTTTGTCTTTGTGCTTTGTATTCTGTTCCTAGCCCCTTGTGCCTGTATCTCTAGTTCAGTAATGGGCAACTCCAGGCCTCGTGGGCAAGTGTGTATGCAGGTTTTTGCTGCCACCAGTTACCCTGGCTCAATCAGCTAATTAGTCATGTACAACAACACCAATTAAAAAAATTGGACCATAATAAAACGCTACAGACATGCCTACAGGCACAAGGACATTCACAACATTTTTAAATGTCAAACTCTGCCTATATTTCCCAGCTACTTTGCCTATAATTACATTTTAGAGGTTTAGCTGTAATTTTGCAGATATTAATCCAATTCCTTAAACATGCATCTTCTTCCTGCTTCCCTACATTTTATCTCAGGTTTATCAACAGGTGCTTCCCAAGCTGTGTGTCCATTGCCCTGTTCTCTCCTCTCTCACAGCAGTGGCTTTGTGAGCTTCTCCATATACTGCAGAGGAACATACAGCTCTCATAGGAAAATAGCCAACTTGGTTGTCATGAAAACAAGCCACCAATGGGAATGTATATTGGTTGTCATGAAAACAAGCAGCCAATAGGTACACATGTATTAACCAAAAGCACCCACCAAAGTAACTATGTATGTAGTCACAGGTCAGATGTGACGAATATAATGAGGACATAAAGAAAATGTGGCAAAAAAGTTGCACCTTTAAAAGTCTTCTCTTTCACAACATTTTGTTTTTCAGCCAAGTGCATGTTTTAGTGTTGAAAGAATCGGAAAGTGAGACTTCAGCAATGTTTTGAATCGTTTAGGATTTCAAATGCAATTAACTAACTTTAAAATATAACATAAACACAATTTGTGCATTTTGATGTAAAGACAAACTGTGCTTCACTTAAAAATGCAAAACAGTTGCTCGGCTAAGATGTTATTTGCTCACTTAATAGCATTATTTACACATTTGATTATTATGTGCATTGGTTAAAGACGTTCAGGACTGCACGCTTGTAAAATAAAGGTCCCCAATTCTAATGTTTTTTTCTTAGCTGAACACAACACTACAAACTTGCAAATGCCTGTGAAGAAGGTGTGTAATGTTGCAAAAATTAAATAAAAACTAAATACTAAAAACTGAATTTAGGTGTCTCTGCTGCAACAATATTAAGACAAAATTGCATGATTAAAACAGTTATGAAGGCTATTTACTGGTGGGATAACTGCAAATGGGACTGAGAAAGGTAACAAATCGGTCTTGTATTTTGATACTCAATCAGTGAATGCAGTCATTACCCCACACAATTTTCCATAGCATTAGGTTGATATAATGGGCCATTACTGACAGTGAGTACGGAAAAGCCAAGGGGACCTTTTCAAAATGAATTCTGGGTTTCAACCAGCGCCTGAATTATGTGCTTGAAACTATTGCTTTGTGGGTTTTATTTACAGAGCAAAAGCACATGGCTTGAAAAGAACTGTGATGTGGGTACAGTCCAAGCACTTTGTTCCAGACCTCACATTCGGTCTACATCGATACTGTGAAGTGCGTCTGTGTGTGTGTGCATGCGTGAAATTGTAAGAAAAATGGCATTAAATTACTGCTAAGCCAATTTACATAGAGCCATAGAATGTATGGAGGACAGAGGGCTGCCACGACCCAAAATTCATAAATAAAACTAAATTTTAAAAAGGCATGTTTCAACAATCATTTAGATTCAAAACAAAAAATCCAGACTCTTGAAAAGCATCTAAAAAGCAGTGTGCATAAGCACGAAAAAGGAATATGGATTTTAACAAAGCAACACCGAGCTTTGCGCGGAAGACACGGATGTGGTGGAGATGAATGAACCCTTATGTTGCAATGTGGAGTACAGTGATTAGTTCTAATGGGAGGCTCTTTACTGTGCCAGGACAGCAGGCAAAAACTCCAGGATGTCAGATTTGGTGCAAGCTGTGTGCTTAAGCATTAAGAATGAAACTGATCACAAATCAGCCTCCACACAATGCTTGGGTTTTAACAACCCTCATCCCAGTCACTCATCACTGTGTAAATCCAGAACCAATTGCTTTTTTAACGTTCTGTGAGCTTCTATCTTTTATGTTCTACTGTTATAATATGATGGAATAAATCATAAAATAACAATTGAAATATAC
The DNA here is from genome assembly GCA_022702515.1 of Ilyophis sp. 1 JC-2022. Taxonomy (NCBI): domain Eukaryota; kingdom Metazoa; phylum Chordata; class Actinopteri; order Anguilliformes; family Synaphobranchidae; genus Ilyophis; species Ilyophis sp. 1 JC-2022. The sequence continues at coordinate 50,682,677 of CM040394.1, forward strand.
TGTTTGTATATACATATCTATACAATATATTACTAATTCAAATGGAGTTATGGTATATATAAACCCCAAGTCCAAAGAAGTTGGGACTGTATATGTAAAATGCAATTCTCGTTTACATATATTTAATTGATAACAGTACAAAGAAAATATATTTAATGTTTTACCTTATTAACTTTATTTATTTTTGTAAATATACGCTAATTCTGAATTTCATGCATGCAGCATGTTCCAAAAAAGTTGGGACCGGGGCAAAAAAAAGACTGAGAAGTAAAAAAAACACCTGTTATCTTATTTTCAAGTACTCTGCATTTGAATGGATCTCTATGGGAACTGGGGGGTGGGAGTAGATTAAACTGTAAATTACACGGGAATAGTATGGAACCCATGGTTGGCTAAATGGCAGTAAGTCATCGTGGGTCTGAGGTATCAAACGACGCTCAAACCATCACTCTGCTGCCAGATATGCAGTTGATATAGATGGATCACTTGGTTGTAGGGGTGGGACGATTCAATCCCATAACGATTCGATTCGGTTACGATTCTTTAGGCAAAGGTTCGATGCATCATAACATCTTACATTTGACCACGATTCGATTCTATACAATTCGGTTCGATTAATTTTGATACTTTAAAAAAATGTAATGGGTATGCTAATGTGATTTGATAGTGATACAGTCAGCAGTAATTAAATATTCAATTAGAACCTCACGCCAAGTTCACAGCATTATGTTTATTGTTAAGGCACACCATACATTTTGCAGCTGTCTGCAGCAAATAATGCAGCAACAAACATGACGAACAGTGTATTTTCTAAAGTTGCCCTATTGAGGTTATTGTTTTTCAAACAGTGTCAGACATAGTACCCTAATACCGTTCCTTTATTTACAAAATGAAAATGGCACAATGTACTGCTATATAACAATAGTTACTAAACTGGGCCAAGCAAAATTAAATGGCCTATAGGCTACAGTGTCATGCATAGTACTTTCCTAAACCTTAGTACCATCTAGAACTTCCCTTTACATATAAAATAAAACAAATGTTAAGTTTAAAAAAATAAAAATAAAAAGTTTACTGCTATAACAAATACCAGGGCTTTAGCACTTCGAAAAAAAATACTACTACTACTTCCTATAGTTTTCTTTCAAAAAGATTAACTGGTCTACATGCTCTGATGACAACATACTCCTTTGGGCACTGATGATAGTAGTGAATAGCATTCGGTAAATGTCAAAAGTGATTGATGGTGTCAAAAGGTCAATTTATGAATATTAATGAGTTTATGAAAAATTATAATTATGCATAAAAATTGATATTTTTTAATGATATTTTTTTATTTTTATGATTATGATTATGTATCATCATTCGGGGCGGGGGTTTGTGGGGTTTTCGTTTCAAGGGTTTGGCTATGTCATTTTATTGGGAATTGTTGTAAACGTTGGTGAATGGTTTTGTGACGATTGTAAATTGTTTTTATGGAGGCCCATGGTGCTTAGGGAAACATATTGGCAATTTATTGTGTTGTACTTTTTTTATTTGAAAAACATCGTGAAAAAGTAATGGTGTATAAATGTATAGGTTGTTAGATGTAGTAGTGGTGGTAGGAGTAGCCGTAGTAGCCGCAGCAATTAGGTTTTATTTTTAAAAAGCAGTTTGTTAGCCGCAACAGCATCGTGTTAAAAAGAATAGAATAATTCAGGCAGGTTGTTAAAACGTGAAAAATAGCCGCGGACTATATTGAAAAAACATTATACTGAAACATTGTAAAGACGTGTTAGAAGCCTAGAAGGAAAAAAAAAAGAAACTTAGCGTTGAAAGGCGAACTCAATACATAGTCGCAGGTTGTTAAAACGTGAAAAATAGCCGAGAGGAGCCCCACACAATGAATGGCTACATAGAGACAGTAGACAGAACACTTAGAAGAAATTTCGGAGTCCGTGAACTCACAATACTGTGCAAAATAGACAAAGATAGGTCCAAAATGCAAGATAGAGAGTTTAAAAGAACGCCTAGAATGGTTCGAAAGAAAGACTATGAAGAAAAGAATTTAAATAAAAGAATGTTACGTTTTAAAGAATTAAAACGAAAAACGAAAAAGAACTTGGAAGGTTTCGGTCGTTGCGGACTATATACTACCGGCACGTAAAATTGTTCAGAGAAAAGTTTGTATGTATCAAACAGGAATACGCCCCCCAACATACGAACTTCCTGTTACGTGGAATTTGATGCACGTTTACGCTGACCAATGATGGGGTGTTTGTGTCGGTGGCGCGGGTTCGTACAGTTTCTGACAAAATAAGTTAGAGATTTTGGCGCGAAAGTGTTTTACAGTTTCTGACAAAATAACAAGTTAGAGATTACTAATCTGATTGATGGGGGCGAGTTTGGAGGCATCACCCCATGCGGGGGTATCCCCCATACGCAATGGGGTATCGCCCATGCGGTGCTGGCGAAAAATACCAAACAGCGGTAACATAACCGCGCGGGGGGGGGGAGTCCAAGCCATTTTGAATATCGCATTTAGTTTAAGACGGTTTTTTAAAGCCTAGAAATAAGTCTACAGTATACAAACAACACAAAATAGCGTCGCTAAAAGTACGTGTCCTATTAAAGCGAATTACACAGGAGGCCTTTTATAATTCATTTATTTTTCATATCTTTAAATAATTTTTCTGCAGGGGGTAATAGGCGTGTTTGGTATCGAATGGTTTGTAAAAAGACGGGGGTTATGCAATTTAAACAGAGTTGCGGTATTATATGTAACATATATCGTGTAATAATATCTACTTTTAAAAATGTGTCTAAATGTTTGATTTGGTTTACGTAAATCATTTGGTGAAACCCCATAATTGTGGGCGTAATTGTAAAAGCGTGGCACAACCAATCAAAGATGAAGGCGCCGATCAAAAGCATTTCAAGTTATAAAAACAAACGCTTACAGATATCGGATTCAACGCAGATCTCTGAAGACATTACAGGCCGCTACACGCATCGAGAGAACGAAAAGACATGTCGGCTGGTTACTTTTCAACACAAGGTAGCTATGTGTTCCTATATTTCATTATCGTACAAGTATGAGATTTACAAGTTGTTAATTAAGCATGCTGAATGTTCTATTTCTTAACATGGCTTTTGTTAATGTAAATGTATTACAGACTACGACGATATATATGCTGACACAGTGGCCGCCAATGCTTTGGGGTCCGAACACGTGGCATTCATAGAAGATTTTATACGGTTGTTACCCCTTGAAAACGAATTAAGCAACGCTATAGAACTTAGTGCTGGTAAGTTGTATTATACATTTGTTTAAAATGTACTTTTAAAGAGGTTGTGTGTGTGTATATATATATATATATATATATTTATTGACGAATGTGTAAGTGTATTAGACACGTGCTCTCTACACAAGGCCGACAATTGCTTATATACAGATTCCCATCACGCGTATATATATATATATATATATTCAGAGTCTGAAACTTTTAAAAACCTTTGTAAACCGTTGTTTTTGTGTTGTTGGGCATTGTTAGGGTTTATTTTACAGATTTTATTTCACAACGACAACAACATTAAGCAGAGTATGATGTGTTTTTTGTTTGTCTGTTTTTATTTATTTATTTATTTTTTACTGTTGTTTAAACGATCCCTTTAAATATGATTTATATTTATATATGGTTGTTTAATGTTTAATTGTTTTAGACACGTTGGTTACAAGACATACACTCAACACCGAGGCCCAGGTTTTGGCATCGTTCGAGGACGCTCGATACACGTATATTCAAAGTAGGAAACGTTTAAAAACTTATCTGGTTTAGGGATATTGAGCATTTGTAGTTATCGTTTTGTCTGATTTTATTACATTTTTATTTTTAAAAAGCCCCTGAAACACCTCTAGAAACGTGTACAGAGGAGTCAACCAGCAGACCTAAAAGTTAGACGAGGGAAACCACGACCCCGGAAACGGTTGCATACTACCGTGAGTTTCACAAAATGTGTACACGTTGTTGAAAGCGTGTGCGAGGTGTACGCGCGCGCGTGATCGTGTGTGTGCGTGCGTGGGTTCGCACGCTTGTGCGTGTGAACGCTTGTGTAATGTTTTTTAAATAACAATGTTTGTTTGTTTGCTTTAAATTAAATATGATTATTTAAGTATTTTTAATTTAGAATTTTTAAAGTATAATTAATTATTTCTTTTTATTTTTTTATTATTATTATTTTTTTATATATATATTTTTTATTTCTTTAAATTTTTAGTGTGTGTGTGCGTGTCTGCTTTAAATTAACTGATTATTCAAGTATTTTTAATTTAGAATTTTTAAATTATATTTAACTATTATTATTATTATAAATTTCTTAAAATTTTGTGTGTGTGTGTGTTTTAAATTAAATATGGTTAAGTATTTTAAATTTTTTCTTACAGACGGCGAAATAACGGATGAGGAGCTAGTGTTGATACCCGAACCAGACATCCCAACAAACTTTGAAGAAAGGCGACCGAGCAATCGTGGTGGCACCGAACAAGCTACAGCGCAAGAGCCGGACCAAACAAGTGTGACAGAAGCTGCACAAACCGTGGACCACGCGGGCCTTCCGGCGAGTGTAACCGAGCAACTACTGTGTATTATTGATAAAATCGTGGTCAATGATAGAGAGTGAACAGAGCTGTACAACAATTTTCAGGCATTTGTAAACGAACATCTGAAATAAATATGGCCCCGAAAAGACCACGTACTGATTCTTGTTCCGAGGGGTCGAGCGGTAAAAGACCTGCTGCGGATGATGCTGAAAACCAAAACACTAACCGTTTAGAGTTAATGCATGAAAATGTTAACCCGCATCTCTTAGCACTTGTTGAGGATGTTAATCAAGGCTCTATTGACACGCATGAAACAAGTAATGAAACTGTAGAGCATGATGTTTTTGCCGGGTTGTTAAGCGCGCTGGCCGCTGTAAACCGTGAACGCGCAGGTGTTGAAACGGATATTAACCCAAACAACTCTGAAAATAACACGCATGGCATTACCGCGTTAGAGATGTCCCAAATCCCTGTAGATGATAACATGCATGGGCTTACCGAAGTCAACCAAAATGGTGGTGCTGTTGATGACACAGACATTCAGGTGATACGCAGGCCCAAATTCAACAGTACAGAAATTCGGCACCGTTTTAACTTTGCATCACTGTACGACTTTGACAACTACGCAGAGTTTTATGTGTATGTCTTAAACACTTTAGAACAGCTACTGGTTAAAGTTTGCGAGTTGTCGAGCCCCAATGATATCGTACAACTAGAATTAAGGGGTGATTCGTTGTCTGAGGGCGTAACTGTACAACTAAACAGCGACAACATTGAATTGGACATATTTTTGGACATGATTGAAAAGTTGATACAGAGCAATTTTGAGATTCTGGCTGATGAAACGCTGATGCTTGTGGCTCACATTATTCAGAACCCTAATGGTGGTGTGGGAGACCGGCGAAAATTATCGTCATGTCTCAAGAGCGAAATCATTCGCAAAAAACTAAAACATTTAATTGTTAGCTACAACAGCGGTAACAACCTATGTTTTGCAATGTGTTTGACACACCTTTTAAATCCGGCATTAAACACGTGTGATGCTGAAAGAGAGGCTGAGCAATTGCAACGTTCCGTAGGCTTGGGTGTTCAGCACAAGGTTTGTTTTTCGGACATTCAAATGTTTGAAAAGTTTTTAAACATCAAGATTGTTGTGTTGTCACACAGTGCAAATAACGGGGCCTTAATAAAGTTTCAAACATCCAAGGCTATACACGCAAAAACACTATTCCTATACCTCGATGGCGGGCACTATTATGGCATCAAGTCATTGAAAGGTTTCTTAGGCAGTCAATATGTTTGCACATTTTGTTACAAGCCGTACACATCGAAACATAGCCACAAATACAAACATCATTGCAACGTCTGTTTACATGCAGATTGTTTTAAGCATCAATCGGCAACGATAAGGTGTGACGACTGTATGCGAATCTGTCGATCAAGCTTTTGCTATGCAGAACATAAAGTTTTAAAACAACAGAAATCTAGCGACAAGATGCTCAGTATCTGTGATACACACAAGTTCTGCGACAAATGTGCACTAACATATGTTGTCGGTAAACAGTCTAAACCACACACATGTAGTCTAAAGACATGCGCAGCCTGCAAGGCTTTATTGACCCCTGATGTTGAACATGTGTGCTACATACAGCCTGTGAAAACGGAGCACCCAAGCGTACGTTATGTGTTTTATGATTTTGAGTGTCGGCAGGACCATGGTGAACACATTGCAAATTTCATATGTTGCATTGATTTTAATGGTAAGCGTTGGACTGCAGCTGGTGATGATTGTGTACACGCTTTTTTAAAGAGGTATCGAACACCAAAGTACAAGGGCTATACATTCATTGCGCATAATTCGAAGGGTTATGACGGGTACCTGCTGATGCAGTATTTGGTTAAGCATGGTGTGACACCAAGCATCATAGCACAAGGCAGCAAACTCCTATGTGTTACAGACGATGCTTTTGGACAGAGGTATGTTGATTCACTCTGTTTCCTGACCATGCAGCTTAGTGACATGCCCAGCGCTCTAGGTTTTGACAATGTGAAAAAGGGGCATTTTCCCCATTTCTGGAATAAAATTGAGAACCAAAATTACATCGGCCCGTACCCGCCACCCTTGTACTATGGGGTTGACACAATGATGGAGAAGGATAGGTTTGAATTTAATGCCTGGTATGATAACGTGTCTGGGGGTGTGTTTGACTTTCGTAAAGAAATGTCAGAGTACTGCCAGAATGATGTTGTTATTTTGCGGGAGGCATGTCTACGGTTTAGGACCGAGGTGCTTGGGAGCACGGGTTTAGACCCGTTCCAGTACATTACAATAGCCTCTGTGTATGAAGCAATTCTGCACAAACTTTTTGCCCAAAAACACCATTGCAATCACACCGTCCGATAATTATGTGCGACAGCAGAAAGCATTTTCCACCGCATCCATCCAATGGTTAGAATATGTGAGCCACCGGGAAAAGTTTTTCATTCAACATGCCTTGAACCATGGCGAGGTTAAGATGGGTAACTACCATCTAGACGGGTATTCAGAGTCGGACGGTGTACGTACGGCTCATGAATACGCTGGCTGTTTTTGGCACGGTTGTCCAAAATGTTTCCAGTCAAACACGATTAGCCCTCTCACAAAAACAGATTTTGGTTCAATCTATCACAAATTTCAAGAAAAAATTGACACTTTGCGCCGCGTATACAACCTGAATGTTGTGATGTGGGAGCACGAATGGGTAAGACTTAAACGTGAGAATCCCGAGGTTCAGGAGTTCCTGAGACATCAGGACTATCCTGAGCGTATGGAGCCTCGGGATGCTCTGTTTGGTGGTCGAACTAATGCTTTGCAACTTTACTACAAAGTTCAAGAAGGTGAGCAAATACACTATTTTGATTTCACCAGTCTATACCCTTTTGTGAACAAAACTAAAGTTTACCCAACAAATCCCCCCATCATCATCTTCCATGACTTTGAACCGATCGAAAACTATTTCGGTCTGATCAAAGCCAGGGTCAACACCCCAAGAAACCTTAAAATACCAGTGTTACCATACAGAGTCTCTGGTAAATTAATGTTTCCACTCTGCCGGACCTGCGCGGAATCCGAGCATCAAGGTTGCTGTCAACATTCTGATGATATGCGCTTTCTAACAGGTGTATGGTGTACCGTTGAATTGCTTAAAGCTATTGAAAAAGGTTACACCATTGACAAAATTTTGGAAATCTGGCACTTCCAAGATAGCTCCGAGTCTCTTTTCAGTGACTACATTAAGACGCACTTAAAGGGTAAACAAGAAGCATCAGGCTACCCCTCTTGGGTTTCTGATGATTCTGACAAGGCGGCATATGTGCAGAGTTACTGGGAGAAGGAGGGCGTCCGATTGGACCCAAACAATATCACAGTAAACAAAGCCAAAAGACAAATTTCAAAACTGTTTTTAAATAGTCTTTGGGGCAAATTTGGCCAGAGAAGCAATCAGTCAAACACAACCTTGATCCGTGATCCCGAGCAGTTTCTGCAATTCATGTTTTCAGACGAGTATGACATCTCACACTTTTCATTTCTTACCAAGACAGTAGCCCTGGTCCAGTGGAGATTTGCAAAGGGTTTCCCAAAACCACCCAGATCCAGCAATGTGTTCATCGCGGCCTTCACCACCGCTTATGCCCGGCTCGAACTTTATGAGCTCATGGATAAAATGCCCGACAGAGTTCTGTACCACGACACAGATTCTGTAATCTTTGTGAGCCGTCCGGGCGACTGGATGCCTTCTCTCGGCGATTTTTTGGGTGAATTGACTAGTGAGCTAGACCCTGGTGACCACATTGTTGAATTTGTTTCAGGAGGACCCAAGACGTACGGCTATAAAACACTGCTCGGTAAAACTTGCATGAAAGTGAAAGGTATAACCCTACATAATACTAACACACAAGTTGTCAATCTTTCATCACTCACAGACTTGGTACAGCACTATGTACAGAATCCAGAGGCACCAGCTCGTGAAATTATGACCAGCACAAAACAAATTGTTAGGGATAAGAGAGGTTTCTCTCTCAACACACGCACAGTTTCCAAAATATTCAGAGTGGTTTACAACAAAAGAGTACTGCTCCCGGATTTCAAAACCTTACCATATGGATTCTAAACAAGTGCTTGGGTGTGAACAATCGTCTTCAGCATCCTTTTTCATGCATAATCTCCGGCCCCTCAAACAGTGGTAAAAGTGTTTTTGTGAAAACACTGCTCGAAAATGCACAACATGTATTGTCGAAAGTACCGCAGAACATTGTATGGTTTTATTCCTGCTGGCAACCCATGTATGATGAAGTGCTTCATAAAATAAAGAATGTACAATTTGTAGAAGGGCTTCCTGAATCTTTGACCGATGAAGTTTTGCTACCTTTGCACAAAACCAATATGGTCATTGTTGATGATCTTATGCAAGCGGCCAGTCAGAGCTCTGAAATTGAGAGAGCTTTTACCAAGTATACACACCATAGAAACCTAAGCATCATATATCTTGTGCAGAATCTTTTCTTCCAGGGTCGAAACAGCCGTACACTAAATCTTAATGCAAACTATATTGTTCTGTTCAAAAATCCAAGAGATAAAATGCAAGTTAATGTTTTGGCCCGACAAATGTACCCCAGAAATTCAAAGTTTTTCCTAGAATGTTTTGATGATGCTACCAGAAAACCTTATGGATACCTGTTGGTGGACTTAAAAGCACAGACGCCTGAGGACTACCGCATCAGAACTGGTTTGTACGCTCCAGAGTGGCCGGTTGTTTACGTGCTAAAGAAAAAGTAATATGTCGACTCGTATTAAACGGAACTGGAGTCTTCTAAAAGCTCTATTTGAAGGTGATGCCCGGCAAAGACGGGGTATATTACAGTCTGCTTCTGATGAACTCATAAACACAATTTGTGAACTAGCTCTCAATGTTTTACGTGGTAATATGCCCCTAACGAACACACAATTGAAAAAAATAAGAAAACAAAAGGCCTGTATTAAACTGTTGGCTAACAAGAAAACATCAATTAAAAAAAAAATCTAAGTTAGAAATCAAAGGGGCGGCTTCCTTCTGCCTCTACTGAGTGTTGCGATACCTTTTCTAACAAGTTTGATAGCTGGTCGCGGTGGCGGCTAAAAATATGGAGCATGCACAAAAGATGTTTCTGGTACCTCAAAGTCAGATGGACAAATTAAAGAATCTTACTTTTACGCCGGAACCCATCCGACAAACTGTTGAAAATGATTTGATCAAACCATACGTAACATCTTGTCAAGGACTGATGTTGTACCACACGAGAAGGCAAAACTGTATACGATTGCTCTGCAACGTTTTATGGCTCTGATCAAACAAGGTGCTGCGGAAACACAACATTTGACCCTATCAATGCCTGTCGAGACTCACGATACTGTAAGACCTGAGACCGCCCGAGTTGATGATGTCTTACAAAGTGTACCCCCTAGAAGCCGGAAAAATGCCACGTACGTATTGGATAAAATTTCTAAATCAGGAGATGTGGTAAGGCGGAATGCTGACGGGGAGTTTGTGTTTAAAGGCACCGCCGTAAGTGGCTCACATATGTTGGATCTAATAAAGAACATAACAGCACCTCACAAGATTTCTGAGAATAGAAGACCCAGGGGCTGGGGTGAATTTATAGAGGCTATGGCTATGCTTAACATGCCTCTTTCTGTTATACCTAATCAAAATGTTCGCGACAAGATAAATCGGCACAAAAAAACACCAAGTGTGGTTGTATTTACACCGATGACGCCAGAGCCCGGTCCTAGGCCTGTTTTCTCAACACCTGTTTTCGACCATTCAGCGTGGTTAGATTTCTGAAGGAGAATGTGTGTACTTGTGTGCGTGTGTGTGTTTTAAATGATGAAAATGTCAAATGTCAAGTTTAACATGTTTTTATTTTACAATAAAATACATAAAGTAAAAACCAAACGAAACATGCTTGTTTATTTATTTATTTATTTTTTTCCAACAACCGTGACAGATATTAAACATTTCGCCACAGCCAGCCGTCTGTACACAGTTTAACATGTTTTTAAGGCATTTATTCAAATATATTTTGTCAACATATCTTGATACCATAGCATCGTTCTTTTTCAAATTATCAGAGTATAGGTCTATAATGTGGCTAAACGGAACCCCTTTGGCCCTGTTGTGTAGATAAAATATACAATGCTGGCCACACTTTGCGCTGAGCGGGTCTTGCATCTGTACAGTGTTGTAAATAATCCTTGTGCAGTTCTTTTGCAGAAAAGTGTTGATGCTATCAGGGAAGTAAATGTAGTCAGGTGGGTTGCCGTAGGAGTCGAGAAATTCGCCTGTCTTATCCGCACACACATACAAAGCCAACCAGTGCTCTCCAGGCTTATTTCGAGGGTGTGTATTCACAATGTACATGGTGGGTAAATTATTTAGTTTATCATCCGGTAGCTCATCGCAGGCCACCGTTCCATAAAAGTAATTTGTGGTGTAAGGACTGTTGCACAAAATAGCATCTAGTTCTCGGGTGTTCATGTTTAATAATAATCATACAAAACGTTCCTCCTCTGGTTCACTTCAATAATGTTGTCGAAGCATGCGTAAACAATTAAATTAACGGTTCTGGGTAGCGGGGTTCTGAATCTCATCTCCAGACGTATATTACCCGTCTTGATCAGGGATAGATGTTGGCTGCATCCTTCATCGGGGGTCAGATTGAATGCATAAAGGGTGTAGCCGTTTATGTATTCTTGACGATTTATACACATTGGTGAATCTTTCAGATGTCGCCCCGTTGCAAGTGTTAAACCATAAAATTCAAGAACCGCTGAACCGGTTGTGTAATCTGGGGTAAATGCCTTTGCTGGAATCTGAAGGCCATCCATGTTGAGTGATATATGTTCGGCGTTATAATGTTTGAAATTGAAAGGGTTCTTATTGTAAACACCTGTAAATGCGTCGTTATCTACTAAACCTATAATGACCGATTTCGGTAATTGTCCCAAAAACAAATTTTCTTGATTGCAAACTCTAAGACCAGCAGCCAAGCTGAAAGTTTTAAGACTAACACGGTCAATAGGATATTTAACATTCGCTGTTAGTAGGGCCTGTGCATGGCCTAGTTTAACAGGGGGCGATACCCAGATTTGTTTTACAAACAGTGTTGCCGAGACTATTTTAAGCTTGTACTGTTGTTGTTGTGCATCAGCGGTCATTAGGCAGAAATCATCCTTACAACGCACCATCTTGATTTTAATATCGACGCCGTTTATAAGTAGTCTCTCGTGAAAAAACATGTCTGTGTGGATGGGGCCGAGCAATTCAAAAGTGTTGCTTGCCACGGTATATAGGGCTCTGCTTTTCAAACCGCTGTTGTTCCCCGCCGGGTCTGTTTCGTCCATATGGCCGCCAGTATCCTTATAGAATAAGCCACTCGTAAATTGATTAGGCATTGTGGCTTCAGAATAATTAAGTAGACATTCCATAATTGCTCTGTAGGGATACGTATTGCTAGACTGGCTCACCAGCCTGTCACCCAGTGAAACATCCACCTGTGAAAAAATGGTCGCTATGGGGTAATTAATAATCCCAACCTTGTCTGCGGCGGTGATATTGGACCCATCTACACTGGTTATCTGACAACGTATGTATAATAGAGTGTTGTTTAAGTCAAGGTAATCTTCACCATTACCGGCTATATAGAACTCTAGGGCAGGGGTTCCCAAACTTTTCCATGCCAAGGACCCCCAAACAGCCGTAGCCTCTGGTTGGGGCCCCCCAATTGCGAAATGTTTTTTTTTTTTTTTTACTTTTAAATTACACTGGCAAATATAAAAAATCAAACATTCAGCTTCTTAATATTTCCTTATTTTTATGAATGCTATTTCATTTACATTTCAAATAATTTCTCAGTTGTATTATGTCCAATATTCTTTATTTTATTAACCAAACATTAATTGTCATTTGTATATTCATCAACAGTTCTTTTTTTAGTCATTTTTTCTTTCTTATTAATTTAATTTCACCGAATTACTATTCAATATTTCTTTCTTTTTTATTGTAAACATTCAGTGTCATTTTTCAGTTTTACAATGTTCAACATTTCTTCTTTCTTATTATTCATTTCAATTCCCAGAATTATTATTCAATATTTCTTTATTCTATATAAACATTCTTTGTCATTCTGTTTTACAATATTGAACATTCTCTCTTTTTGTAATGGTCTTTCTTATTGTTCATAATCCTGACTCGCAAAGGTATGTGGTGGCAAATGGAAGAAGGGATTTGAGAGCCCTCTCAGCCAGGGTAGGACAGTCCATTCTCACATACAGCCAGTACTCAGAGAGTGAAAGAGCATCAAATTTAATTTTCAATTCCCCTGAATTTGACATATCAATGAGTTCCTCTTGGGACTTCATATCTAGACTGACACCTACTCCAGGTGCAAAGGGGTCTCTGATCCAGTCTTGGTGGGAATTGTCAAGGTCAGGGAAATAGTCTTTGAAATATCCCTGCATGTGCTCCAGGTGGGATTGAATAAGTGGTGAGATGGTGCCTGAATCAACACCGGATGACAGCAGCTCTTGGTGAAGGTGTGAGAACATCTCTGTCACTCCCTCCTGGAGTTTGCTCGACCACAATGTGATTTTCTTTGAAAAAGCGCGCACTTTGTCCTGGACATGTAATATGTATGTATCGCACCCCTGCATGCTCTGATTCAGTACATTTAGATGCTGGAAAATGTCCGACATATATGCGAGTTTGCGAATCCATGATGCATCTGAAAAATGGTCTGCCAGCAGCTGATGGTTTTCAGACGAGAGGAATTCGGCGATCTCCCTTCGCAGCTCAAACACGCGACTGAGAACAGCCCCCCGTGAAAGCCAGCGTACGTTGGAGTGGAGCAACAAACCCTCAAAACTAGCGCCGATCTCGTTACACAAAAGAGCGAACAGTCTGTGTTTCAGGGGGCGCGCTTTTATGAAATTGACGACGTGTATAACGTCCTGTAATACCTGATGAAGTTCATCATCAATCTGTTTCGCAACGAGCGCCTCGCGGTGGAGCATGCAGTGCGTGGCAACTGCATTGGGGGCCTTCTGCTTGATGAACGCCGTAACGCCACTCTTTTTGCCGGTCATGGATGCAGCCCCGTCAGAACACACCCCCACACAACGAGACCAGTCAAGTCCATTTGATTCAATGTACTCATCTAAAACTTGGAAAATGTCTTTTCCAGTGGTCCTACCTTCAAGTGCTTTGCAAAATAATATTTCGTCAACAAAGCTTTCCTGGGAAATGAATCGGATGTACACAAGCAGTTGTGCAGCATTGGACACGTCCGTGCTCTCGTCCAGCTGAAGTGCAAAATATTCGCTGGCTCTCACCTGCTCCAAAAGCTGAGCGGACACGTCCTGAGCCATGTCACCTATCCGCCGACTCACGGAATTGTCGGAGAGTGGTACAGTGTTGATTTTGCTGGCGGCATCCTCACCAAACAATTCTCTGACGATATCTTTGGTAGCTGGTAGAATTAAATGTTCTCCAATTGTGTGCGGTTTCTTAGCGCGGGCAATGTGGTATGAGGCCAAAAAGGATGCCTTCAATGCCCGTCCAGGAACCGTAGCTTGCTGCCTGAACGTAGCCGACTGCCTGGCCAGATGTTGTTCTTTTCGTTTGAAAAATTCTACTGATTTGTCGGCCTCTGACGGGTGCTTTTGCTTCAAATGTCGTTCCAGTTTAGATGGCTTCAAACACTCATTTGAGAGGGTCTCGAGGCAGAGAACACATTTAGGAATATCATGTCCATCCTTACTTGCAGAGGTAAAGCCATACTTTATGTACGCTTGCACGTATCTTCGAGTTTTAGTCGGCCAGAAGTTCCGCGGTCGTGCATTTTTTGCAGCTAAGCTGCTGCCTCCAGTCTGCTCGTTGCCGTCTCCAGTCTGCTTGTCTGATGTTTTTCTTTTCAAAAACCTTTCCATTATTTTAAGCTAGCACCAGCTAACTAGCTAAATTTCACGGCCACAGAGAATAAGCGAACGTTAGCTAGCTAGCGCAAGCAGCAGTTGTAGGCTAACTTGTGATGTTTTGATTAACATGCTCGCCGATTTGTTTTGAAGCTACTCATAGATTTGATTCGTAGCTGTACTTGCATACTTGCAGATTTGTTTTGTACTCGTATATATCAACGTAACGCTTAACAGCGTAACAGGCAGACGGTTAGTTATTGGCTGTGATTGAAAGAAGGGCATGACAAAGACCTAATTTTGATATGAAAGGATTTATAAGGATTTATATTTTATTTTAAACCGGCACAATAATCTTATGAATTGAAATGTATTTTTTCATAATTTTTTTAATTTAATTATTAATTATAAATTTTTTTTTTACATTTTCCATTTTCCTCTCCCTTCCAATTGGCCCTCCTGGCGCCCCCTGGCGCCCCCCACTTTGAAAACCCCTGCTCTAGGGGACCTGTGTCCGAAATGGCTGACAGGGGGGATACTTCAACGTAGATGTTCTTATCAATGCTTGTTTGTGTATACGGTACTGCGAAAAGATCCAGTTCTGACTTCATACATTCCTCTGACATGTTGTGTATGAAGGCCATTTAAAAAAAAATTTATCTATTTTTTCTCTTAACCTTCTTGGTGCGCTTTTTCACCCTCCGCGTGCTTTTCGTCACTGTGGCTCGACTGTTCACTGCGCAACGCTTTTTAGCTTTAGACCTGCTCGTGACACGCCCCCCTGGGGGCCTCTTACGTGCACGTCTTGTCATGACCATAAGCCCCGAACCTTCCTGGTCACCGGTGTTCAAACGACTCATCACAGCTTTGTTGACCACATCTTTGGCGATGTTCTTGGCTGCTGCTGTCAAATGTGGTTTGGCTATGTTGAAACCTTTCTTTAGTAGGGGTAGGGCCATTTGGAATAAACCTCGAAATAGTCCTCCAAGTCCACTGCCATACATAACACTAGCACCCTTATACCCCGGCAGTCCATTACCAGCTTGTTCCGTATAATAGGCTATATACCTATTTGGGTCTACGTAGAGGGGTGTCCTCGCCATTTTTATTCGTGATAGCGATATTTCACAGGCCTAAAGTGTAGTTTTATGTTGGCTTTGCCGTAAGTAAAGGCTATGTTCTCGTTCTGATCTGATTTCAGCTCAATTGTTATATCGTCAATGTGTTTCTTGCTGACATGTACGTAGTGTGGCTTCTCGTAAGAGATTGTGATTACGTCGTTGCTAGATCCTGTTATATGTGCACATCGTAGCAATGGCACAAAACTATCTCCGACTCTCTGGTAGTCAATAATGTCCGTGTATACATACATTGTGTAGAACCCCGCCCGAATATCCGCTGGGTGGGGTGCCACAGGCTTTGCCCCCGATAATGCAACATTTGACTCCAACCCCAGCATTCTGGCGAGCTTTCCGCTAGCCGACAGGGTTAGATTTTCGTCTGTACTAATATAAATTCTGTTTTTCATTACGGCGTGGCCCACCTCAATAGCCATTTTTTTAATCTTTAAACTTCTGTTAATCTCATCCACAAGCGCTTTCAGGTTCTTGTAATAACCCCAGCTTACTAGAACATAGCTTGTGCCTTTTTTCGTATCGCGCACGATAAAAGAGTTTTCGTCAGCATTTAGCATGTACCATGTATAGGGGTATTGAATCTCTGCCAAAGCAACCTCCCATTGTCCTCGTAATTCGAGGGCTCGTGCAAACTTTGTTGTATAGCTTGAAATTTTATTCCCAGGATAAATATCTAGACACGCATTGCTCGGGAGAGTGACATAAAAACCGTCGTCTTCCATGGTGTTCCCCTGATGATTTGGTCGGGTCTGTAAACTTTTCAACTCTTTTAGAGATCGACAACACGACTTTCGGGTATCCAGCTGTTACATTTTTCGGGCCAACCCACCCATTTTACTAAAACAAACTTGTGTCTATTGTGCATTTTCTCAGCAACAATTTTTTCGACCTTATAAGTTTTGTCTTTTCCCACTATAACTTTTTGTAATTCAGCCTCATAAAACACACCGTCAATGTTCGTACCATCATAATCCTTCAATCTGTATACAGGCGGTCTTCTGTGAACCCTTTCAAAAACCGTGAAATATTCATCTGTATATGTTTGTTCATATCCTTTTGCAAACTTCCCACATACTTTGGAGACCCTGACTGTCACCCTCCTCAAACTTAAACTTTGGCTTTTTAGATTTTTTTGGAAAGAGACCATACATGTTTTTAAAAACTTTAAAAACATTATCTTTGTTTACTTCAAGGGGTTTCATTTTAATAGTGCTGTGATAGCTATTATTGTACCCCTGTACCAAGGCCTGCACAACATCTATATACCGTCTTGTATTGTGGGCTGTAAAATAATGCCACATTCTCGTTTTCAACGTTCTATTGAAACGTTCAACCACCGATGCTTTAACATCTTCGTTATCTGTGGCAAAGTGTATTATTTTGTTACGTTTCATCAGACTTTGAAACATTTTATTGAAAAACTCTTTACCTTTATCGGTTTGTATTTTTTTAGGTTTTCGACCTTTTGCGAGAATGCTTTGAAAAGCCCTGTGCACTTCGGCAGCTGTCTTGTTTTTAAGAACACAGACCCATGCATATTTTGACAATATATCTATACATGTTAGCATAAACTTCATATTATCATTATGTTCAGAGACATTTGACATGTCAACTAAATCGACCTGCCATTGTGAATCAATGTTACTCACTAAAACCCTGTTTCTTTTGAAATTGACTCTGATGGGTTTGTGTAATGTGTACGCATCTTCACCAGATAACCAAGCAGCAACTTTCTTGTCTGAGACTCAAATCTTTTGTATCACAAATACCCCTCTGTAGGCGCTTTTTGCCACCGTAAGACCCAGGGTTTTCTGGAGAATAATACACATCTTTCAGATGCTTATCAACATCCATCCTTACGGTTATAGAAGTAATGAAGCACAATATAAAAAACAACAGTATTTATTTTATTATTTTTTTTTAAACAAAGATTTCATTTTACATTACAAATGTGTATCTGGCAACGTTTCGCCTTCAGAACACATGAACCACAAGTCTTCCTTCATGGACCCCTCGATTTCCCATAAGTCTGTATCGACCGCCTTAAAGGCCTTCTCGCTGGCCGGGTCAAGCTCCGTTCGCAGGATTTCGTGCAACTTGTCACGAATGTTTGTTTCCTCGCGAATTTCTGCAATAATCGTATCAACAGAACGCTGTATCCTCATAGGCTCGGGTTTAACCGCAAACAACTCCATGGCTTTGACAAGCAGAGGACTTAACCATGGTTTCTTCACTCTTGCAACGAAATTGTCAAAGTGATATGCAAAATAGTGCGAGTCCGTCTCACAACTGTGTCTAAGCTGGCTTGGATGGTCAACTTCACACCCCAGACATTGACTCTTCAGTTGTTGTTCAATAGCGCAGTACAGAAGTCTCGCTATGATGATTTTCAAAAGTTTAATCATTGGCGTTGTTAGACAACCATCTGTTTCACATTCTTGTATTTCGAACGAACCCGCGTATAAAGCATTGTCCACAGCTTTCAGTTCGTCAGCGAGCCACGGCCCTGTAGCCGGTATGTCGTTGTGAGCTGTATAATCAGTCTCCCAAGATTCTGAACACTCGGACACCTGTAGGGGCGCGTACATTTTGTCAAAATTCTGAGACATGTTAGTCAAGAGGTTTGTACCGGGGTATGGAATCAGGCTTTTACAGCGTGTCTTTTAAAGATCACCTCAAACGTATAACCACGCCTTGAAACCCTAGAGTTCTGAAAGGGTGCTTTGATTGGGTTTTCGTGTTTGTGGGGCGTGATTTGAATTTAACATGGTTGAAAGGCCTTCATGTTTGGGCCGCGCTTTGAATTTAACATGTTTGAATGATTGATATAACAATGATGAAGCAGGTTTTTAAATAGTATGTAAAAGAAATACTTTTATTTTTTATTTTAAAGTTCACAAAACAATCAAAAATAACAGCTCCACAATATGTATACAGATATAATAGCGATATACATGCGTACACACACACACACACACAACAAACTAGAACACTTTTTAAAAAAACAACAAATTTATGTTATACACATTTGTAAAGCTAATTATACAAAGCTTGTCTAATAATCTTCATCAGAGACACACGGCGTTGGTGGGGGTATGTTTTCCTTATCATCCGACGTGGAAGCCGAGGCGTCAAATCTTGCACGCAGATTAGTTTTCACATACCCCATGGATCGCAACAACCCATAGTCCTCAATCATTTTATCGACTTGTTCGATACAAAGTTCCAACAACGGCAGGTCATCAAAATGAAAACAAATTTGTACATCTGGGACTTCGGCTGATGCGTATTGCTCGCTAATGATCAGTCGATTAGCTTTTCTGCGTCTTGTAACACACACCACAGAGCAGTCGCCCGGCCAGCTTACAAAGTTGCTGTAACGATGTACATTATCGACAACCTCCTGGTAACAGTTTTGGAATAGTCTCCATTCCTTAGGTTCAAAAATCACAGAGTCTGTATTCTCACCAAACAACTCGCCGTCACACATGTTGAAAAGGGTAATTCTTGGTACGCCAGCCTCTGTATGAAGTTTATATCCACATTGGATATAGTCGGAACCAGTACAGGCCCAATCCTTGTAGACAACGTCTGTACGTAGTCTGGATATAGCGGCAAAGGGTTTTCTTGGTCTTTGCAACACCGTGCTGTCAGCCGTCATAGCTTCTGGAGAGTTGGGTGTAGTAAGTTGTGCGTTCGCCATTTTCTGGTTGCTTTGACAAGTTACTGCTTCGATACCAGCTTCTGCTAAATATCTGCACCGAAAAGTCTGTCTTTTATGCAATCGTATGGGGGATACCCCCCGCATGGGTCGAAGCCTCCAAACTCACCCCCATCAATCATTTTAGAAATCTCTAACTTGTTATTTTGTCAGAAACTGTAAAACACTTTCGCGCCAAAATCTCTAACTTATTTTGTCAGAAACTGTACGACCCCACACCACCGATACAAACACCCCATCATTGGTCAGCGTAAACGTGCGTCAAATTCCACGTAACAGGAAGTTCGTATGTTGGGGGGCGTATTCCTGTTTGATACATACAAACTTTTCTCTGAACAATTTTAGTCATGCCCGATAGCCGCTAGCTGCCAACGTGCCGGTAGTATATAGTCCGCAACGACTGAAACCTTCCAAGTTCTTTTTCGTTTTAATTCTTTAAAACGTAACATATTCTTTTATTTAAATTATTTTCTTCATAGTCTTTCTTTCGAACCATTCTAGGCGTTCTTTTAAACTCTCTATCTTGCATTTTGGACCTATCTTTGTCTATTTTGCACAGTATTGTGAATTCACGGACTCCGAAATTTCTTCTAAGTGTTCTGTCTACTGTCTCTATGTAGCCATTCGTTGTGTGGAGCTCCTCTCGGCTATTTTTCACGTTTTAACAACCTGCGGCTATGTATTGAGTTCGTCTTTCAACGCTAAGTTTCTTTTTTTTTCTTCTAGGCTTCTAACACGTTTTTTCAATATAGTCCACGGCTATTTTTCACGTTTTAACAAACTGCTTGAATTATTCTATTCTTTTTAACATGCGGCTGTTGCGGCTAACACAAACTGCTTTTTAAAAATAAAACTTAATTGCGATGGCTACTACTGCTACTCCTACCACCACTACTACAACTAACAACCTATACATTTATACACCATTACTTTTTCACGATGTTTTTCAAATAAAAAAAGTACAACACAATAAATTGCCAATATGTTTCCCTAAGCACCATGGTCCTCCATAAAAACAATTTACAATCGTCACAAAACCATTCACCAACGTTTTATTTTATACACCCAATAAAATGACAAACCCCCGCCCCGAATGATGATACATAATCATAATCATAAAAATAAAAAAATATCATTTAAAAAAAAAAACAATTTTTATGCATAATTATAATTTTTCATAAACTCATTAATATTCATAAATTGACCTTTTGACACCATCAATCACTTTTGACATTTACCGAATGCTATTCACTACTGATGATGTCTCCAGCCGTGCTAAAAACACGTTCAGCAGGTACACTTGTACCAGGAATGCACAGAAACTGTTTTGCAAGATTGGACAGCAAAGGGAACTGTGACTCCTGCTGCCTCCACCATCCCAAACAGTCACCGGTAAGTAGGAGAGGCTCCATCTCTTGGTACACTCTTACTTCCTCTCCAAGAAGATCATCCATTGCCCTGGACGTTTTCTTTGGACCGGGACCCACAGTCTGTTTTAAGAAAAAAGGATAACAACAAGAAAAGAATACAATCATTTGTAGCCAACTAACTACACAATAAACTTGGGATATTTTATTTTAATTTAAATTAGGCTACAAATTACAGGATAAAGTCTATGAATTTTAAGTGTACAATTCTGAATTAGGCGGCACGGTGGTGCAGTGGTTAGCACTGTCGCCTTACAGCAAGAAGGTACCGAGTTCAAATCCCGGCCGAGGGCCTTTCTGTGTGGAGTTTGCATGTTCTCCCTGTGTCAGCGTGGGTTTCCTCCGGGTACTCTGGTTTCCTCCCACAGTCCAAAAACATGCAGGTTAGGCTAATTGGAGACTCTAAAATTGCCCATAGGTATGAATGAGTGAGTGAATGGTGTGAGTGCTCTGTGATGGATTGGCGGCCTCGCCCAATGCATGTTGGGATAGGCTCCAGCACCCCCCGTGACCCTGAATAGGAATAAGCGGGTTGATGGATGATGATTCTGAATTAATCTTAAGTCCAGGTGTGTGTGTGTTTGTGTTTGTGTTTTGGAAGTAATAAAATAAATCAACCAATCACACACCAACCTGTCGGGTCAGCCTCTGGTGCCTGTGAAGTGGAAGGGAGGCTGGCATTGTCCACAGTAGGCATCTTATATTGAGAAATAACGTTTTAATAATTGGCTTTTTAATTAAGTATTCTCTTCAATAATACTCTTCTTTTAATACAACCAAATAATTACTAAGTTCCAAAACTGTTACCATATTAAAACGCTTTGAAGTGATGCTTTCAAAGACTATATTCTTGTCTTATACCCTCAAGTAAGGCAAATTCTTAAATCTTGGGTCGAGCCCTGATGCAACATGAAGCACATTCTGGATGTTGCTGTATCTGTCCTTCAAATCTTTGGCCATGACTGTCTTCATTTCCGTGACGAGGGGTGAATCCTCTTCACAGGCTTGGAGGTGCATAAGAAGTTTAGCGTGAAGGGGAGCCACAATCGAGACAGTTGGTTGCTTCTCTTCGCACATCACGGTCGTAGCTGCTTTAAATGGCTTGAGTAGGCTAACAATTGACTCTGCGCTAGAAAAGTCGTGATCAGTTAACGTGCCCAGGTCAATTCCTCCTCTTACTTGTTTATCCAGGAGTGCAGCATACACCGCTGTTTGCTGCTCTAAGAAGCGTTCGAGCATATCATATGATGAATTCCATCTCGTCGTAACATCCTGGATATGTTTGTGCTTCGGGATGTTCAGCATCGACTGTTTTTCTTTCAAAACAGCAACCGCCGTGGTACTACGATGGAAAAAGGTGACGATTCGGGGAACTTTCCCGAGCAGACGATCGGCAGTGTTGCACTTCAAACCCTTCTGGGTGGCGAGATTGAGTGTGTGCGCGAAGCTATTCACATGAGGAGACATTTCAGCTTGCACACCGGCCACAACCATATTTCTGGCATTGTCAGTGACAAGCGCAGGGTTTTTGTCAGCAATGCCCCATTCACTACAGGCTTCCTTCAACACTGTGCCAATGTTAACCCCTGTGTGTGCATCACTCAGAATACGCGTTTGCAGGACGAAATTCTCTAGCGTCCAGTCTGGGCCTATGTGATGCGACGTGATAGTGACATATGCTTCGGTGGAGCAAGATGTCCATCCATCCGTAGTTAAAGCTACTCTCGTAGCTTTTGCAAGGACAGTCGAACAGTTTCCTTTACCTCTTCATATAGAGCAGGTATACATTTTTCACTAAAATGTTTTCTGCATGGTATGGTGTATCTAGGTTCTACGACATTCATTAAGTGACGAAATCCCTCCTCTTCTACCGCACTGTATGGTCTAAGGTCTTTGCAGATGAACGTGGCGATAGCAGATGTCACCTCTTTTGCCCGTTTAGAACTGTTTGGCCATTTCGCCAGGAAACTCCGGGGAAGTGTCGATAACAGAGTTTGGCTTGCTAGCCCGCTTGCTGTCCTTCATGTCAATGGTGTGTCGTTGGCTCAAATGATTTATCATGTTTGTGGTGTTGCCTGTGTATCTAATTTCAACTTGGCAGATCTTGCATATTGCAGCGGTTTTGTCAAGTACACCCGCCTTCTTTCTAAAGCCGAAATGCTTCCATACCACTGATTTTCTGTTCGGAACATCACAAATTCGGTCAGTTTCTGTCTCTTTTGTCGCACTGGAGCAGCTAGCCATTTCGCTCAGATCTGTCTGTTTCATTGTCGCTTGATTCCTGTGGCCTGTCCCTGCTTTCAACTCACGCTTACGTGGGGGGTGGAGCAGAAACATGGATTGAAGCTGGTCAAAAGAGTTTTAAAAGTAGTCGTGTCTCAGAAATATATTTTTTAAATAATTAAATGAATTTTTTTTAAATAAATAAATACGTGTGCACATTAGAGCTAATTTACAATGCGATATTAATCGATGCTTTTCGATTCTAATCTTACAGATCGATGCAGTTGTATTTACACATTCAGATTGATGCATCGCGATGCACCGGTGCATTGTGGCCACCCCTACTTAGTTGTATGGATTGTTTCTTCTGACTCATTTTCCTATTGAACTCGATGGAAAAATAAGTCAGGAGAAACAACCCTTCAAGTGCAGCACTGATGTGTGTGAATGACCAAAACCATGGAATGCCCTGGTGCTTGGGCCTGAGCACTAGCCCCGCGTATCATGGTGTCACCACTCGCAACATCTCCACCACTGAGTCACTGAGGGCAGCGGAGAATGCATCCTGCAGCAACCCCTCCAATACACCAACAACAGTAGCGTGTTGGTGTCGGCTGGCCAAGCCAACAAGGCAGAGTCTTATTTGTGTCTAGAAGCTCCACCCATTCCACAGATAAAGATTCGTCGGCCCCCAAACAACTTAAATGCTTTGTTGTTATTTTATTATTGCTCTCAGGAAATATCCATCCCAACCCTGGCCCTGAAAAAATGCAGTCACTTATGACTCCTTCACTAGCGTAACTAGGGGGGGGGGGGGGCAGGGAGACAAAAGTGCCAAGAGCCGGGCACCATAAAAAATGTGCTGTTAATGTGTTCTGCATAATTGTCTTTCACAAAACTTTAGTTTGAAAAATTGTTATACCTATAGGCTTCAAGAAAAAATACTTTAAAATTTTCATACGGCTGTACATGATTTCTTTCAAATTATTAAACCTACTTCATCACGAGTAGTTTGGCTGTGTTCAGTTTAGTTTGGCGTTGTGGAACTCATCCAGTTGCTGGAGTACCAATCCCATGGCTTCGCGTATTTTAGCCAAAGGGGTTTTGTACTTGATTGCAGAGTTTTATGCAAAACCGTTGTCAATTGGGTGTATTTATTTGACTGATAGCACAATAGGCCTATCTGAAGTGGGAAAAACTAGCATCGACCCGCCTCCACTGCGAGTATTATTTGCTTTCCATTGGGTTTTAAAATGGTCTGTCAAATATTCCAGCCAATCTTTCAGATAAGCCCTCATTCAATACAAAGCCTTCGGAAGTCACATAGATACAACTCTGCTTGAAAAAGTTCAATATTTTTTGTCACTCATTTCAGAAAGTGAAACTCATATATTATATAGATTCATTACACATAGAGTGAAATATTTCAAGCCTTTATTTCTTGTAATTTTGATGATTATGGCTTACAGCTAATGAAAACCCAAATTCAGTGTCTCACAAAATTAGAATATTGTGAAAAAGTTCAATATTGGAAACTCATGGTGTCACACTCTAATCAGCTAATTAACTCAAAACACCTGCAAAGGTTTCCTGAGGCTTTAAATAGTCTCAGTCTGGTTCAGTAGGCTACACAATCATGGGGAAGACTGCTGACTTGACAGATGTCCAGAAGACAGTCATTGACACCCTCCACAAGGAGGGTAAGCCACAAAAGGTCATTGTTAAGAAGCTGGTTGTTCACAGAGTGCTGTATCCAAGCATATTCATAGAAAGTTGAGTGGAAGGAAAAAGTGTGGTAGGAAAAGGTGCACAAGCAACAGGGATAACCGCAGCCTTGAGAGGATTGTCAAGCAAAATCCATTCAAGAATTTGGGGGAGCTTCACAAGGAGTGGACTGAGGCTGGAGTCAGTGCATCAGGAGCCACCACGCACAGACGAATCCAGGACATGGGCTACAAATGTCGCATTCCTCGTGTCAAGCCACTCCTGAACCAGAGACAACGTCAGAAGCGTCTTACCTGGGCTAAGGAGAAAAAGAACTGGACTGTTGCTCAGTGGTCCAAAGTCCTCTTTTCAGATGAAAGTAAATTTTGCATTTCATTTGGAAATCAAGGTCCCAGATTCTGAAGGAAGAGTGGAGAGGCACAGAATCCACGTTGCTTGAAGTCCAGTGTGAAGTTTCCACAGTCAGTGATGATTTGGGGTGCCAGGTCATCTGCTGGTGTTGGTCCACTGTGTTTTCTGAAGTCCACAGTCAACGCAGCCATCTACCAGGAAATTTTAGAGCACTTCAAGCTTCCTTCTGCTGACAAGCTTTATGGAGATGCTGATTTCATTTTCCAGCAGGACTTGGCACCTGCCCACACTGCCAAAAGCTGGTTCAATGACTATGGTATTACTGTGCTTGATTGGCCAGCAAACTCGCCTGACCTGAACCCCATAGAGAATCTATGGGCTATTGTCAAGAGGAAGATGAGAGACACCAGACCCAACAATGCAGACAACCTGAAGGCCGCTATCAAAGCAACCTGGGCTTCCATTAAACCTCAGCAGTGCCACAGGCTGATCGCCTCCATGCCACGCCGCATTGATGCAGTAATTCATGCAAAAGGAGCCCCAACTAAGTATTGAGTGCATAGAAATGAACATACTTTTCAGCCTTTTTTATTGATCTTATGTAATATTCTAATTTTCTGAGACACTGAATTTGGGTTTTCATTAGCTGTAAGCCATAATCATCAAAATTACAAGAAATAAAGGCTTGAAATATTTCACTATGTGTAATGAATCTATATAATATATGAGTTTCACTTTCTGACATGAGTGACAAAAAATATATAAATTTTTCACGATATTCTAATTTTTTGAGCTGCACCTGTAGTCTAGCATCGGGACGACAATGTCAACCTAGCCATTGCTCTAGACTGAGAATACTAAAAGGGTAGCCTATTCAAATGCATACATTTTTAATAAAATAAAAATCAAACATGAATTATTGTAAACAGTGTGGGCATAACTGAACAAAATATAGGCTAATTCATATTATGTTGTTTGACTTCCACAAATGCACATTGCACACACGTTTGTTTCCGACATCAGTTATCAGTACAGTTAAAAAGGAAACAAAATAGGGTTATATGAAACGTAGCCTAAGGAAAAAGAACAGTGGGAGAAAACAAAAGCTGCGTTAACATGTGTAGCCTACCACAAACTAACTTCTTTTTGAAGCACAGTCAACCCAAGGAGGGCTCAAGTTGAGACTGTCTCCATTTGGAGAATGTAATCAACAAGTTTTCCAGGGCAATTTTAGAGAGATGAGTTAGGCTATTTCTGTAGGCTATTGCTGCCTTCAAGTGCTTTTCGGAATAGAAGCCCC
The DNA here is from genome assembly GCA_022702515.1 of Ilyophis sp. 1 JC-2022. Taxonomy (NCBI): domain Eukaryota; kingdom Metazoa; phylum Chordata; class Actinopteri; order Anguilliformes; family Synaphobranchidae; genus Ilyophis; species Ilyophis sp. 1 JC-2022. The sequence goes on from CM040394.1 coordinate 50,709,127, forward strand.
TATTCCCCAGTTGCCAAATTGTAATTACGAGGTTGATGCATTCGCATGCTCCGAAATCGGAATTACCAGCAAACATGGATGTCTAGAAAGTAAATGTTTCCTGTGATTCTTTATGAATAGAATATACATGGAGAGCTGCTATCACTTTCTGCATGAGAAAGAGGAAAGGAAACGTATGATGAGAGCCATTTATGATATATTAAAGTATATTTTACTGCATTGTGGTGAAACATCACAACTCGAGAACAAAATTATCTCCGACTTTCCCCACTTGTAATTAGGCTACGACTTGGAGGTTCGTTCAAGTGTAACTTCCATGACGGAAACTGACTCGTATTTCTGATCATTTGGATAGCACTTGAATTTAGCATATATCTCTGGCTCGCCGACATAGGGTCATATAAAAAATTTTTAGCGACATATATTAGGGCCCCCTGCTGACCTAATTTGCCCCCCCTGAGCTGATCATGTAGTTACGCCACTGGACTCCCTCCGACCTGAAAAATACGACAGGTCTTGGTTTATTGCTCTTAAATATCAGAAGTCTTCTTCCGAAGATGGATATGATAAAAATTTGGCCCAGTTGAACTGATGCTGATGTTATGGTATTTTCTGAAACATGGCTTAAGAAATCAGTGCCAGACAAAATGTTTCTTATTGAAGGGTATAAGGTGTTTAGATCAGATATCCATCTCACGAGGAGATAAAGCCTGGAAAAGAACTACTGCCGAAAGTGTCTATAGGGTAGGATTTCCGGTGTATGTACTTCCCCTGGAAGCTGTCCCCGAACGGAACAAGTATACATAGCTGCAGCTGCAGACTCCAAGAAACGCCCCTCCAAGAAACGCCCCTCACTACAAGAAACGCCCCTTCAGCTAATTAGCTATGTGAACGTAGATGAACGAGGGATTTTAGCATACGTTATCATAGCAACGTGTTAACATGTGTTGACGTAAGTTAGTTTGCTGACTCTCTTTAGTTTATCTAGCAAGTGATCATCCATGTAACTAGCTAGGTATAGCACACTGACGTAGTTGCTTCAGCTGACATAGTTGCTTCAGCTGCTTATTGTCAGAGAGCAATGCAGGGCAACGTTAATGTTAAATGATGTCATGCTGTAGGCCTATCTGTATGGAATTGTGTATTTTTGTAAGCGGCGTAATGAGCGAAATCTGGCTCAGTCGACTGAGGTCATTAGACTACGTAAAGTATGCCGTTACCAGCCTATTCGTTCATTTTCAGCAATGCCACTTATACTTGCAATTATTATGAAATACCAAGTTTGTTCAGAAACACGTCTAATCCAGTGCTGAAACTAGCTACTAAAGTGATGTGTCAAACTAAAGAATGTTGTGCTATCAGTCAGACACCGTCTGCCAATCACAACTTGTTCTTCCCTCCGGAGAGGGGTACCCTAAATTACCCCAGACCTTATCAGAATGCCCATTTGTATTATTGATAGAAGCATGGCGCAAATAATCAGAAATAGCTTTACTTTTCATGATGTGATATAGGCCAACTACACTACAATAATGACATTCCTGGTTAGTTAAACGAAGAGTAAGATTTTCAATTAAAATTATTAATTTATAATCCACCAGGCAATAGCCTACATTTTAGATTAACGTTAGCTACACCCATTCTGCAAATTTCTCATTATGTAAATAACGTTATTTAATGACGGTTTTAGGACGAAATAAGAAATATATATATATATTTGTTTCACGGAACATTTTAGTTGGGCTATTCGTTTTTTAACGATCAGCCTTAAAACAGTACAGTGATATTTACTATTAACCCCGAGAATTAGGTTACCTATTGTCTCCCAGCTCCCAGTCTCTCTCATGGAGGAGATATTACACAAGGAGTTAAGTGTTCCCTTAATTTCTTTAAGCAGTGTATATATATATACTATATGGCCAAAAGTATGTGGACACCCCTCCTAAGTATTGAGTTCAGGTGTTTCAGCCTCCCCCACTGCTAAGAGGTACATAAAATCAAGCACATAGCCATGAAATCTCCATAGATAAACATTGGCATTAGAATGGGTCGTACTGAAGAGCTTAGTGACTTTAAACATGGCACTGTCATAGGATGCCACCTATCTCAGAGTGGACTTAGGAGTGACATTTAAAAAAGAGGGGTTGTTCTGTTTTATTCTGGAGGGTTTGATAATGAACAAAATGAAAAGGCTGGCACAGCTGGTGGTAACAAGCTTGCTCGAATGATAACCTGCCCAATGATTAAACAATAATGATTCAGAAATACAAAATAACAATTCAAAATTACAATTAGGTTACACATAGGTTCATTGAACAGTTCTAAATTGCATTAACAAATGAGTTTCATTCATAAAATATTCTACTTTTGTCTTCAATACAACGAAATAACAATGTAATAAATTGCTTTTGATATGAATATCTTCAGACACAGCACCATATTATTCCATTGAAAAAAGTGAACGCTGTGGGCCGCTTAAGCGGCCGAAAGCAATCGAGTAATTCTGAAAGTTTATCTATTCTGGCACTTCACCTCTCCACAAATATCAGCCGGCTGGGGCAGGCTATGAACGGTTCGCCGTAATCCATACTTTTAGCGAGCTATAACAGATAATTTCAATACAAACTACTGACTTCTTCAATAGGCCATGTTAATTTTCACTAGCTTGTATTGTAAAAATATATAGCACTCTAACGTAATTCATTTGGCTCATGACAGAAATATGAGTGGTAACAATGGATAGAATGGATATGGATAGAACGGACTGTTTAGCTGGTTTACATACATTTAAATACTTTCATCATATACCCATTTATATTAGTGTGCATAATTTTGCTGCGGATTAACAGCAGCGAACCAACAGGATCCCCCAAGGCCACTGTAGTTGGTTGGGGGCGTTTCTTGGAGTCTGCAGGCTGCAGCTATACCCTACTCGACCGGAAGGTATTTCGACCAATCACGACACAGTGTTCATGAAAATGTATCCCCCCCAGAAACAACCTCGTTATCACCGTCTCGTCCAGCCTAATATCCATCTCACGATACCCGAAAAATGGAACATTTTACTAGTAATTGTTTTGTCTCAAATTTCCGCTGATAACTAAATTTTTCTTGAACAAACGTTCAGCGTTCGCTTCTTCTTCATTCGAGATTGAATAGCATCTGCTTCGTTCTTTGTTTCGCTGGGGAATGTAAACAGATCTGCGCCGCTTTACCGGAACTTCCTGTAGCCCTGTACTTCCATTTAGACACTTTAGGAGATATATGTTGTCCAGCCTAACTTGCTGATATCTTACATAAATCATATTATTGGGGGATTTAAACCTGGACTGGCTATCATAAGCCTCAGGCTCACTTAAGGATTTATGTGATTCTCTTCATTTGACACAATTGACCCTTCGTTAAGCCCCGCCCCCCTTATTAACTGTTGCAATGTCCGTCAAAGCAAACATGGCGTTCGCAACCATGAAAGTAGGCTACTGCCGTTTCGGAAAAATTTATCTTCAATTTCACATTTGTAGTGTAGTTTAAATGCTATCTGAAATGATTCAATGTAGATTTTATGATGCTAGGCAGCATTATTTCAATCACAGTGTGCTGTCTCATTTGCTAGATATAGCTACCACAGTGACAGTGGGAACCTAATGTAACAGACATCAGCAGAGTGACTAGCTGGCTTGGCATCAAATAGCAAACCACATCTCATTCACGAAGACATTATTATCATTGGTTTGTTTACGAGATGGAGCCTGGTAACGTTAATGTTATTCGACGTTTGCGAACGTTAACGTTTTAAAAATAGATCTGCAAACACTAACATATGGTCTTTTATATTAGTAAGCTAACCAAACATCCAAATAAGTCCAGTTTCAGCACAGTAGCTAAGTGATAACTAGCTAGGTAATGTTAGATGTGCTCGCTTTGGCTTTAAAATGCCTAGTTACAACAGTAATGTTACAGTATTGATTTCACTCTACGGAAGTGGACATTGTATTAAATACAAATTCTATCAATTTACATTTGAGGTGAGATTAAATTTACTGTTTCAAATTAAATGGCTCAAGCTACAGTTTGATATTATTTCACAAACTATTAAATGTTCCAATATTTTGTCTATTTAGTGGGAATTACGTTATTGCATTATTCATCTTTTTAGTGTAACACCCGGCCCATATTTATCTAAATTAAATTACCTTTGGTTACTAATATGGGCGGGCCCTGAGTTATGACATAATCATTATCAGATTTATCTTAATATTAAAATATGTGACACAACACCTGAATTACTTTTGTACCAAAATATAGAGATTTATTTACAGAAAGAAAAAGAAATAGCAATTAGGATTTTTGTCTCACAGACAATACTGACTTTTCAAATTAAATATCACAGTGTAACAACTTGCATTGGTAAGTAAACAAATTAAATGTATTGGCTTTTTCCCATGTAGAGCTTAAATGTAAACAATAATACAACTGAATGCAACATGAACTAAAATAAAATGTGGGCCCACACACTCACACACACACTCACACAACACAACAGTTCACTCCGTTGCAGGCCTGAGCTGGTGCTTGAGCGCGGTGAGGCCTAAAACTGTTATGGCCACTTCACTTGGTCCAGAAGCAGAAATAAAAGAAATAGCACGTGCTTATGTGGTTTACTCACAGTACCCAGTGATCAGGAGGATGGGCGCTGACTGGAGATGCAGAAAAGATGCCAAGAGGGAAGTAGCATGTTGGAAACAGTAGTTTGGAAACAGTAGGGCAGCCTACGGTGCGATAGCAGCTGGATGAGTGAAGTTCATGTGCTCCACGAAACTCCTCTTCCAACTCCTTGTGTAGGAACAATATAATTAGCTAAGCTACCAATATATTACCATCTCGTTTTGAGCTAGCCATAGCTGGTCTCAGTGCAAACATACTACATGCAACACAGTTAGTTTCAACAATATGCTAGGCTAATAGCGGCTAGCGATTAGCTACACACAGTTTTACCACAACAAATTAGTCATAGCATTACAAACAACACTTCAGCTGTTAGTTACCTTTTGTAGGAACAACAGACACACGATGTATTAACTTGTCGTCAAAGTCTCGAACGGTCTGATCACATGCTCCGCTCTACAATAACAATCTCTCCTCCACAGCTCTCTCTCTCGTCTCCCAGCGCCTGTCACAGGCACGAACTTTTTGGGGACACAAGTCCCGCCCCTTCACCACTGAATCAGTATCAGATTAGCTAGTACTTTGTGCTTAACAAATTAAATTGAAGAAAAAGAATGATAGACGTTTTATATCAAATCAGTTGGGTTGTTCAACTAAACAGCATGTGCTCACCCATGTACGTTTCAAATAAACTATGCTCAACAATAAACTTGTGAAATGAACTTTTTATCTTGTAAATAGTTAAATGAACTTTTATCTTGTAAATAGTAGAAAACATATTTCAGGATTATGATACTTAAGTACTAATCTATTTATGATCTTAATCATTTCTCTTAAATGCATTTATTTATTCAATGACATTTATTTATTTCTTGGCATTTCTAGCCTAAGTATATTTAACCAGGGCTACATTAGCTTACCAACATTTTAGATGGAGGTGGTCGGCATGTAACTGCAGCTCCACTATCACCAGCAGTAGTTGCACAGACAGCAGCAACTAGTGTTTGGGTAACTTTACTTGGGACTTGGCTTCCCACTAAGAAATTGCGGGAATAACATGTTTATTAGCCAAAGCTAAGGATGCGATTAACGTTGCGTTGTTAGACCATTGAAAACAGTTGAAATAGATTTTGATTTTGATATATTTTATGTCAATTGGCTACCATTGTGTGTGTTTTCCATTTATGGTAGCTATTAACATGAAAATAAGGGTAACATTGATGTTAACTAATGTTAGCTTTTTACGTTGGAGCAAACATAATGTTAGATGTGCTTTTTCATCTCTGAGGGGTTCAATTGTGAATGAGGTCGCCCACATAATTTTATCCACAGCCTACACCTTTCCTTGTTTGATTTGGGTTTGGGGAAAAAATGACATCCTCCTCCAAACTCTTTGGATAATCTTTGGATAAGGAGTGTCAGTTTTGAAGGTTCCCCAATCTCACCGTTTGACCATGATGACAAGCTAACCTAGGAACTAGGTGTCATAGATATGTTACGACATAGATGTTTACGACAGTTACCGTAAAGGGGAGTTAGGACCGGAAACTGTATGGTACGGAGAATAAAGTCAGCTTGATCCAAACAACGGAGTTCGTTCGTTTGTTCTTAATAAACTAAAGCCAGTTTATTGCATGGTGTCAGAAGCGGTCGATGATGGCAAAGTTTCACCCGCCAGAGAGTTTTTGCTTTGAGAAACCCGCCGAGTGGTCTGACTGGAAGAAGCGGTTCACGCGGTATAGGACGGCTACTAAACTGGACAAAGAGGAAGGCCCAGTTCAAGTAAGCACGCTAGTGTATGCACTCGGAAAGGAAGCGGAGAACATTCTCAGCTCTTTCACCTACGGAGAGGGGGAAGATGAGTCGAAGTATGATGTCGTAATGGCGAAATTTGACGCATACTTTATTCCAAGACGCAACGTGATTCATGAACGTGCTTGCTTCAACCAGAGAGTGCAGCGCCCGGGAGAGCGTGCAGAGACATTCATCCGTGCACTATATGAGCTGTCTGAGCACTGCGACTTCGGAACAACCCGTGAAGAACACATTAGGGACCGAATCGTAGTGGGCATTCTGGACAAAGATCTGTCTCAGAGACTACAGCTGATCCCTAACCTCACTCTGGAGATAGCTGTGCAGGAGGCGCGGCAGTCAGAGGAGGTAAAAGACCAAGTCAATCAGCAAGGAGAGCGGGCTTGTGCTGTACAGGAAGTAGCACAACAACGTAGCAGCGGTGCCAAGTCAAAATGGCGGCGCCCACAGAGAGACGAGCACGTGGACAAGCACCACCGAGACGGTGACCGTGACCGCAGAATGTGCGGGCGGTGCGGCAAAACACCACACAGCCAGCAGGATATGTGCCCAGCATGGAAGTCGACGTGTAACAAATGTGGAAAACGTGGACACTGGGAACGGATATGTAAAAGCAGGCTGGTGAGCGAAGTGACTGAGGGTGAGGGACAAGATGGACCATATTATCTGGGCTCAGTTAATAGCACACCTCAAAATGATGATGAATGGACAGTCACATTGAACATTAACAGCTTGCCGGTAGGTTTTAAAATTGACACTGGGGCTGATTGTAGTATCATCAGTGAAACTGTGTACAAAACACTTGAAAAAAAAATAGTCTTACAGAGACCGAATAAAATACTGAGCGGTCCAGGGGGGGGATTGAACTGTTTAGGGCAGTTTATAACTCGGACCAGCTACAAAGGGAAAATATATACATTCAGGCTCTATGTTATTAGAGGGCAGAGCGTGAATAACCTACTCGGCAGGCCAGTGGCTTTAGCTATGGGGCTAGTAAAGCGAGTGTATGAGATCAGCAGCAGTGAACGGGAGTTTGGACTACTGAAAACACAGCCTGTGAAAATAGTGCTACAGGACAACACCCAGCCCTATGCAGTCTGCACCGCACGCAGAGTCCCCATACCCCTCATGGGTGCAGTAAAAGAGGAGTTGGGCCGGACGGAAGCCAACGACATCATTGAGGCTGTGACTGAACCTACAGAGTGGTGCGCCCCGATGGTGCCTGTCCCCAAAAAGTCAGGGAAAGCGCGCATCTGTGTTGACTTAAAGAAGCTTAACAAAGCTGTCAAAAGGGAAAGGTTCATTTTGCCGACATCAGAGGAGATGACAGCTCAGCTCAATGGCTCCACAGTTTTCTCATCACTCGATGCAGCCTCAGGGTTCTGGCAGATTCCGCTGGACAAAAGCAGCCAGAGGTTGACCACCTTCATCACACCGTACGGAAGGTATTGTTTTAAACGTCTTCCTTTTGGGATCACCAGTGCACCTGAGATCTTCCAAAGAAAGATGGTGGAGACGCTGGAAGGGCTGCAGGGAGTTGCAGTCTACATGGACGACATAATTGTCCACGGCAGCGACATGAGTGAACACGATGAGCGGCTGCAGAAGGTCACAGAGCGACTGGAGTCTGCTGGCCTGAAGCTGAACTCAGAGAAGTGTGTGCTGAGGAAGGAGGAGCTACACTTCCTGGGTCAGGTGATTAACAAAGATGGCGTACGACCTGACCCAGCCAAAGTGTCTGCTATTAACGAGCTTGAACCGCCAGAAAATGTCCAAGAGCTAAAGAGAGCGCTCGGCATGATTAATTACCTCGGGAAATATATTCCGGACTTGGCCACAGTGGGCCAGCCACTGTATGAACTGCTAAGATCAGATTCAGTGTGGATGTGGGGTCCAGCGCAGCAGGCAGCCTTCAACAAAATTAAAGAGCTCCTCACAACATCACCTACCTTGGTGTTCTATAATGTCAACAAGAGCACAGTTGTCTCAGCAGACGCAAGCAGCTATGGCATAGGCGGCGTCCTGTTGCAGCTCCATGGCGAGGACTGGAGACCGGTGGCGTACTGTTCAAGGCGACTAAATGAGGCAGAAACAAGGTACGCTCAAATATAAAAAGAGTGTCTGGCGAGCGTGTGGGCGTGTGAGAGGTTTCAGATGTACCTCTACGGCCTACCAGCATTCAAACTGATCACAGATCACAAGCCCCTCATTCCGCTGATGAACTCCAGGGATCTCGACAACGTGCCACTCCGCTGTCAGAGACTTCTAATGCGGTTGATGAGGTTCAACCCGGAGGCTGAGTACGCGCCGGGAAAAACCCTGGTAGTGGCAGACATGCTGTCCAGGAGCCCACAGAGGGACGTGGAGCACAGCCTAGCCAGTCACACAGATGTGGAGTGTTACGTCACAGCTGTGATGAGCAGCATTCCAGCATCGCTGCAGAAAATGGACAGCATCCGAACAGAGACGGCATCTGACGAGCAGCTCCAAGAAGTGATCAGGTACATAAAAGAGGGGTGGCCTGAACACATGACACACACACACACCTGTGTTAGGGAGTACTTTCCCATGAGAAACGAATTGTCTGTGCATGATGGGGTAGTAACCAGAGGGAGTAGGATAGTGATACCAGGGACAATGAGGTGAGAGATACTAGAACGTATACATGAGGGCTATCAAGGGCTTAACAAGTGCCGAGACAGAGCCAACACTTCAGTATGGTGGCCTGGCATAGCCTCACAGATCACACACAAGGTCGAGAACTGCATGTACTGTCGTGAGCAAAGGAGGGCACAGAACAGAGAGCCTCTCTTGTCAACGCCTCTCCCAGACAGGCCGTGGGAGAATCAAAAGATCTGGACCACACCTGCAGTAGTGACGGGTGAGAGCACTACACAGAGGTCTTACCTCATCGAGACGGCGCAAGGAGCTCTGTACAGGCGAAACCGTCGTCATCTCCAAGCGGTGCCCATTGCAGGGGCTCCAGCGAAGGCAGAGACAAACCCCAGAAATGACCCACCAGACGTTCAGGCGAGCCCAACACATGGCTCACCTGGTCCAGTGGTGAACTCTGATGGACTGTCCCATACCAGATTTGTTAAACCTGTCCAGAGACTTGACCTGTGAAGGGACTTAAGTTTTTTTTTTTAAATGTCAAAAAAAAAATTAAAAGTACATAATGGTTGGACAATGTTATGCATGTTAATGTTGGTAAAGTACATAATGGTTGTTAATGTTGTTGTTTGCGCTAAGCAATCAGTGTTATTGAGTATGGATAATTGCAATATCTAAAAGGGGGAGATGTCTTAGATATGTTATGACATAGATGTTTACGACAGTTCCCGTAAAGGGGAGTTAGGACCGGAAACTGTATGGTACGGAGAATAAAGTCAGCTTGATCCAAACAACGGAGTTCGTTCGTTTGTTCTTAATAAACTAAAGCCAGTTTATTACACTAGGTTAGTAGGATTAACTAGGAAACCTTGACGGAGGTCCACTGCCTTGTAATGGTTGCTAGGCTATGATTGGACTATCGCAGCTTGGAGGAGGGGTTTAGTGAAGGGTCAATTGATTTCTTACCCCACTAGACCTAATCCAAAAGCCGTGCATAAATCTAAATTCTTGGATAATATTTCAATCATCCACATAAATATATTGCGACTCTGGATATTCTGAAATGATTTAAGTGATCATTGTTCAATTACTTGTGTGAGAAATGGCAAGATTCCTAGGGTTAAACCCTATTTTTAAAAGACAGTTTAAGCATTTTAATGTACAGGCATTTTACATGATTTATACCACAACGACCTTGGAAATGTTTCCTTATTGCCAGATGTTAATATTGCTTGGGAGTATTTTAAAACAGCATTTATGGCAACATGTGACAAGCATGCCCCTATTCAAATATTTAGAATTAGTGGAAGAGAGAACTAATCTGAATATGTTCTTCCATTACCTAAGGGTAGTGATCCTTCAGATGTTAATACTTATCGGCCTATTTCTAAGTTATCTGTGTTTGCCAAAATCTGTGAATCACTCGTGAATGCACAGCTGAAGACATTTTTAACAGAAAATAATATTCTTAGTGGATCTCAGTCAGGCTGTAGGTCATGGCACAGTACTATTACAGCAGCCATGCTGGTAACCAATGACAATCATTAGCACCCTTGATAAGAAGCTGCATTGTGCAGCATTGTTTGTTGACCATTCCAAGGCTTTTGACTCAGTGGACCATGCTTTACACATACTAAACTGCATTGGCCTTAGTGAAGACGCAGTAGGCTGGTTCAAAAATGACCTATCAGACAGAACACAATATGTCTATGTTGAGAACCATAAGTCTAAATTTTTTGAGATCTCTATGGGTGTTCCCCAAGGCTCTATTTTAGGACCTGCCTTATTTTCCATTTTTCTCACTCAAATGCAAAATAAACATGTGAAAGTATTCTTTCATTCTACCATGTATTCTACTAGCAATATGCTACTAAATATGAAATGAATATGCAATCCTACCATTGGTTTTACACATCGAGATGTTCCTTTCAAAATGCAGTGTTTTTTTATTTATTGTCTGGTACAATCAGTTTGAGAAATATACAACACTTTATACCACTATTACACTATATATATATATATATATATATATATATATATATCTGAAACGTTGAAACGTAATATCCCCCATGCCCTGCAAGCCTGTCTCATTCATTACAGTTCATTCTGGTTTCATTGTCGGCTCTTTTATCCAATAGAGTACATTATAACCTTAGCAACGGTACATGCCATGTCTTCTTGGGTGCTTTGAACAATTTCCGACAGCCCAGTGTAATGGCAGTGTTCGCTTTCATGGTCTCATATTATGCAAGCTCAAAATAAAATGCATTAGGGAGGGGAATATTCTCTTTCGCGATATGTAAAAGTTTTTGCATCTAAAATGCGGTTGGTCTCTGGCGACATATGTATGTTCGTTTTTCCGCTCGAGCACTGTCTTTCCAATATGATTGATATGCCTATTGTTATTTTCGCATTTTGAGTGCATTTCACATACTGTAGTGCAATCATACATATTATTTTTGATGTAGGCTACCGATTTTCATTGAAGATAGAACATTTGGCAGCATTTTGCAGATGGTGGAATACTATTTTATTTTCATGTTATCGTGCATAATATAGGCTATGGCGTATATACTTGTCACTTTTGGCATGGCAAATGCTCATTCCAATTTTCTGTGCGCTAATATGTGGTAGATTAAGATTTTCCTTGGAGACTACAGAAAAATGCAATCCCGGGGCAAAAGTATACATACTGTAGAATACGGGGAAAACTGATGTTTTATTGAGGTACAATATTGAATGATTAGGCTACATATTTAGGTGTATGTAACACTGTCATATCAATATTTTTATGTTAATCCATCAGAAGAAGCAAATGTATATTCTTTATAATGGACAAAACTAATTTTATTTATTTTATGACATGTTTTGCATAGGGGTTTTGGACCCATAGATATTTACCCCCCTATACTGAAAAAAGTATAGTAATTCCCACTTGAAAATGATGCAAAAGTGATTTTTATGAGCCAAAACTGTTTATTTGTAGTTAAATATATAATTAATTTTATTTAGAGCGGTACACAATTTAGCCATTTGGATAGATTTGGAGACACTAATGGACAACATGTTACACTGCCTATATTTTGCATCATAGACCTTTAGTAGTTCTGCATATCATCCTCAGATTTTGCACACTTGTTGACATGGAGTTTATGATCCAGGAAATGTATATATGTACCTGTTTCACTTAGGTTTATTTGCATTTGTGGCACTTTATTTTGACTTAAGTTTTGAAAATAAACAAATCATAATAAAATAAAAAGTTTGTATTGTAAATTGTACACAAGTTTATGTGATCCTCACAACTGGAGTTATAAAGCCTTAAACAGACCACCTCCTAAATAGATGATAATTGACAAAATGTGCCATCTGTGCGAAGGGGTTAAGCAATGTTTCTCCTTTAAGGCAAGAAAGAATTTAGTCCAATCTTCATTCTTATCTGTAATAGACTATGGTGATATCCTATATATTGCATGCTCCCTCCTCTTTGTTAGGCAAGATAGTTTCCATTTATCATGCATCTTTGCGCTTTATTTTAAATGCTGAATCACGTGCTCATCATTGTATTTTTTATGAGTTATGTGATTGGACCTCATTGAAGCTGTGTAGGAAACTTCAGATGTATCTTTTTATTTATAAAGCTATTCTTGGTAAGCTTCCTCCCTATCGATGTAGCATGCTTTCTATTTATTCTAACAGCCACCACACTAGGTCCTCAAGGTTACTACTCTACCAAGTGCCTGGGGTCAACTCTGATTTTGGCAAAGTTGCCTTTTCTCACTATGCTCCTTGGGCTTGGAATAATTTACAGAAAAGCCTTCAACTGGAGACACTGCCCTTGTGATAAACATATCATTCAAGATACTTTTAGGGAAGAATGCAATTGCTTTTAATAGACAAGGCTGCCTTTCCCTGTATGATATGTCCTAATTTGTTTTAATGTTACTCTTTGTTATTGTCTTATTTGTATTCTGTGTTTTTTTAATGTATTTTAATGTTTACTTATTGTTGCTGCTATCTTGGCCAAGTTGCTCTTGTAAAAGAGATATCATATCTCAAGAGACATCCTGGTTAAATAAATTAAATAAAAACACCAAGGGCCCGAATCAGAACAAATGAAGGGCCACAAGGGGGTGAAGAAGCCTCGGTAGTGTATGCCCTCAGGGACACAGATGCTCCTTGCAGCGGTTTAAATGTACAACGAAAAATGTAAAACCGATTAAATTCAATATAGCCAGAAAACGATCAGCAAAACACTTCCGATTAACCTTACCTGAAATCTGCGTCATTTGGTAGATTAATCGCAAAATAGAAAGCAACCTATAGCTGGTACTGAAGATAGCGTAATCCTTTTTTAAGGAAAAGAGGCTCCCGCAGATTTAGAATGTAATCCAATTAAATTAAAAACAGGTTATTATACCCAGAAATATATCAATAGTAAAAGATAAAATTCAAAGGGAGAATGGCAGGGAGCTGCCTAAACAACTGAAGTAAACAATGACACCAATTAACCTTACTGATATGCGCACATGTGTCAGTCAGTAGATTAATCACAAAATACAATGCAACGTCTTGTTGGGAGTAGAAATGCCTCCGGTAGCATAACCCTTTTTAAGGAGAAGAGGCTCCTTTCAGAGGCTCCTTGCTTTTAAATGTTGGTAACAACAAATGCGCACACGCATCACTCAGTAAGATTAACCACAAAACACAACGCCACACATTGCCAAAAGTTAAACTATATATCAGTAGTAAAACCGATATAGTTTGAAAAAAGGACAGCAATGAGCCGCTTAAATTACCACACTGAACAAATACTACAGATTTCTTCCTTGCTTATAATTCTGAATCCAGCAGTTCCAGCACTCAATGCCCTCATTAAAATGCCCAGCACAATACTGAACACAAGCAGTATCACGTGCTGAAACCCCTCACTCAACCGTACATTTAATTATATTTAATGGATTTAATCTAATAATAATTATTAAAAATGACAAGTCAACAACAAGTCAAAACAAAGTCTAAATCAGGTTTTAAGATGAGTAGTTTTATTACAGGAAACTGGAATGAGTTGTAATCATACATTCATTGATGAATGTAGACTCACTGCTTATAATTTACAAAAAGAAAGAAGACATTTAAACATTAAATTGAAATTACCACAAAAGAGAGAGAGACCGATAAGCCAGAAATTACCCTCCTCCAGCATGAAAGGAACAAGGTTGTCAGAAATGCAAGGACCAAGGAAAAACGTGTCTCTGTATTTAGACTCCACTGCGCAGCGTGACCCTCACAGAACTTTCACGGCTCCAAAAACTCCCCCGCCCCCCCCCCCCCCCCCTAAGTACCTTACCCAGCAGGGAGGAGATAAGGTGTGAATGGGGGGGGCATAATTTATGGCAAGACTGGTTCATCTGAAAGCTTCCCCATGATATTATTATTAAAGAATCCAGGGTTTTAACACCTTTGTAACAAGATTAAGCAACCCTGGGTTCAGACAACAACTCAGATAAATAACTGAGATCTTCTACAAAAGAGACATTTTGTTCCTGCTTTTGACAATAGAAGGTGAATGATTGTTGTACAATTATTAGATTTGGGCAAACATATTACCGTCCATGTGACAATACCAGTGGTACCACCGCTGGTATCCGATTGAATCTGGTGGCAAAAAGGTAAATTACGAACGAGCAGGCTCCTCACATCCATTATCTGCCTAGACATCTAAATGTATATTGATTATTTTAATTAAATGCCAGAGATGGGCATTCAAACATAAAATCAAAAGGAAAGGTATTCTAAGCTTCCTGTTCTGCGAGGTAATAAAACATTCACAGTATGGTGGCTTCTTAGATTGCCTGGACAGATAGATGAGCTCTTAGATGAGCCCAGGACATTCCCTTTGATGTGTGTGTGAGTGGGGAGAGGAAAGACAGACAGAATGAGAAAGAGAGAGAGCAACAGACATTAAAGACAACATCCCGACAAACAGAACTGCACTATTATGACTAAGCAGTCAAAATTTATATAAATCCACTTTTTGCTACTTAATTCCAACAATTTATGTACAGAAAATGTAGACAAACTAAAAAATGGGTACCTACATTCAACTTACAAAAGCTATGGAGGAAATAACCCCTCTTTGTGATTGCTCACTATGCTGCTTATCTCTGGTAAAAACATGGTGTCTTAAACCATTCAAATTCTACAGAGCTTTTTTCAGGCAAACCATTTTGGTTACCAACGTAGGCAAAAATTGTGCCAAAAAATGTTACAGAAAGGTCTCGATATGATTTATTTTTAAAGTTTTACGATAAAATTTGATAATTTGTCAATATTGGCAATAAAAGTTGCCAATACTCATGTTCCCCAAAAATCTCCCCAAAACCATGTAGCAGCACAGTGAATCTTATATTCCACCAGAGCCCCATTAGCCAGAAATGAATCCAGGTATATACAAACAGGATATAAAATCAAATGTCTCCCAGTGTCCTCGATAAAATAACAAAACTAGGTCAACCTAGGCGTTGGATGTCTTGCCCCGGAAATGCCTAGCGCAATTTTATTTTAGTGAAAATTACATTGATATGTTGTTTCCTAAAGATATTTTGGCAAAATAAACCAAGCAGTAGGCTACTCGAATGCTGTCCGGTTACAGAGTAGACAAATAATCATTCCCTGACACCCTCGAATCCCCCGTTAAGGAACCATGTTCATGTCAACTAGCTTACATTATGATCCAGTAGCGTACCTGTAAAATGGACCTTCTGTAGCCTATAACCTTACCTTTATACGGATATTAGTGTCAACTTGGCCTATTTCCATTTATAGTTCTTAATTATCAAGCAAATTAACTGAATAGTAAATATCAATGAATGTTTTCCTGTGCTAGTATTTTCTTTGTCTCGTGGCGCTATAATGGCGACATGCTGTCGTTAATTTCAATGTACAGTATGTTGTTGTGTCTGGCTTTAGTTTTTAGTTTTTTTCATGCGCTGTGTGTCTGCTGTGGGATGTGGAAGTAGGCTGGAGATTGTTCAGGGCACTCCTGCTGCTCGTTTTGATAATATTGACGAATTGTCTAGATAATTTTGTTTATAGTCGTCACCATGGAGAAGCATTCGCAACATATGCTCTGGAATATCCATTGGATCTGCAGCCACAAAGTTTACCATCGCTCTTCACCGGAGTTGAAGATGTCAGGACTGATTGAGGACTGCAGGCAATCTTCAAACGGCCACCAGGGAAGGGAAGGAGAAACAGTTAGGAAGGCTGAGCTCCGCTTCGACATTGGACAGAGACCACGACACTGCGTGTAGACTATGGAGGAAAGTCGTGGAGGCGGAGTTTGTGGGTTGGACTGTTTGATGATATTGGACATCTCGGGATAGCGGGGCTATTTTTAATCATGACGATTGGCTGTATTCCACTTTAATTCACTTCATTAGTTTAATGAATGCAATGATTCTAATGAATGTCTTTATTTGATATGTTTGTTGTGGGTCTGCCCCACTCTCTATGTCTTTTTTTGTTGTTGCTGGTGGCTACAACTGAAGTTCCCTAACGGGAAAATAAAAGTTATTCTATTCTATTGATAGCTGGTGCGCTGGAAAAAGCGGGTATAGGCTACAGAATTAGACTTCTTTCCGTTTACTTGGCTTGAGTAGCCTAGCTAATCAAACAATTCATTTGCAACATTGATTAAATATAGCTGGCAGGAAACCCAAAACAGGTGCGAGGGATAATGACTAAGCAAGAACAAAATACCGGAATGGAAGACGGAAAATCTGATAGAGTGCCCTGACACCGCTAAAAAAAGAATGACGTACCCCCCTTCTAAGGGACGACCCCAGGTGTTTCCTCAGCCTTGTTTCTGCAGAAGTCCCTAATAAGTGTTGGGTCCACGATGTTCCTGGAGAGGACCCTCAGGACTATAGCCCTCCCAGTCCACCAAAAACTGGTACCCTCTGCCCACATGCCTCTCAGAGCAGAATGCGCCGAACAGTATACACCGGACCTCCCTCCAAGAACCGGGAGGGAGGCGGCGGCTTGTCAACCGGGGTGAGAGCGCTAACAGGACCAGATTCAACCGAGAGACATGGAAGGTGGGATGGATGCGCATAGCGCGTGGCAACTGAAGGTGCACAGTGACCGGGTTGATCTTCCAAATGATCTTAAAAGGACCCACGAACTGTGGCGCATGTTTGCGGGACTCCACTCGCAGGAGTAGGTCCCGTGTGGAAAGCCACGCTTGTTGCCCCATCCGGTAAGAGGGAGCCGGACGGGACTCTCCAGGGTCTGGTTAGTGCTTTCCGTCTGCCCATTAGTTTCCAGGTGGAAGCCAGACGACAGGCTGACAGATGCCCCCAGGAGAGCACAGAAAGACCGCCAGAACTTTGCGGCGAATTGGAGACCGCATTCCTAAACCATAGGGAAGGCTGTGAACCCTAAAAATTTGGTCCACCATGAGCTGGTGCTGATGGCAGTTTGGATAGGGTGATGAAGTGGGCTGCTGTAGAAAACCTATCCACTATGACCAGAATTACCGTGTTACCCTGGGATGCCGGCAAGCCAGTAACGAAGTCAAGGCCGATGTGACTCCAGGGAAGACTGGGCACAGGTAGAGGGCATAGGAGACCCGAGGGTGGAAGCCACTAACCCTTGTTGCGGGCACAAACCGTACATGCGGCGACAATGTCCTGCACATCGCTCTCTAATTTCTGCCACCAAAAGCGGCGGGACACAGATTCCTTTGTCCGGTGGATGCCAGGATGAGCCGCCAATTGTGAGGCATGACCCCACTGGAGAACCCGAGATCTCAACCAGGATGGGACAAATAAACAGTGGGACGGACCCCCATCTGGGCCCGGGTCGGAGCGCGACGCTTCCTGCACGTCCACTTCAATCTCCCACATAACTGGGGCCATAATTTGAGAGACCAGCACGATAGGCTCAGGGCGTAGTTTTTTATTGGAATGGTCGAAAATGCGTGACAACACATCTGGTTTAATATTCTTTGACCCGGGTCGGTAGGTAAGAATAAACCTGAACCGGGCGAAGAATAAGGCCCATCGGGCTTGCCATCTAGACCTGTTGGATGTACTCTAAGTTTCTATAGTTGGTCCAGACCGTGAAAGGATGCTCAGCTCTCTCCACCAATGACGCCACTCCTCTAATGCTAATTTGACCGCCAACAGCTCCTGGTCCCCTACATCATAAGTTCTCTCGGCAGATGTTAGGGCACAAGGGAAATACGCGCATGGGTGCATTTTGCAGTCCAACGGAGAATGCTGAGATAAAATGGCTCCTACTCCCATCCACCTCTACCACAAAGGGGAGGGAGGGATTTGGGGTTATCAGGATTGGTTCAGAGCAAAATCTATTTTTTAGCTCCGCGAATGCTGCCTCAGCCCGAGAGTTCTATTGGAACCGGCAGATGATGTTTTCTTTGTAAGGGCTGTGATAGGAGCGGCTATCGTACTAAATTTATGAATAAAAAATTAGCGAAGCCCAGGATGCGCTGTACCTGCTTTATCGATGTTGGAGTAAGCCAGTTTTTTACCGCCGAGGCTTTGTCTGGGTCCATTAAAACACTACCGTCCGCTATAATGAAACCTAGAAAAGAGACGGAATTTGTGTAGAACGCACACTTCTCAGCTTTAATGAAAAGCCCTGCTTTAAGAAGTGCTCCTAAGACTTGTCTCACGTGACCAACGTGAGAGGAGAGATCGGGTGAGAAAATTTTAATCAAAAATTAAAATAATGTCCAGATATACAAAGACGAACTTCTCCAACATTTCTCGAAGAACGTCGTTCACGAGTGCCTGGAAGATAAAGGGGGTGCTAGTGAGGCCGAACGGCATCACCCGGTACTCGTAGAGTCCGTGGTGTATGTTAAACGCCGTCATCCACTCATCGCCCTCACGCATGCACATCAGATTGTAGGCATTGCGAAGGTCGAGTTTGGAAAAGACCGACCCCCCTGTAAGTGCTCAAATGCGGAGTTCATGAGTGGAAGAGGATACCTGTTTTTAACGATGATGTCATTGGGACCTCGATAGTCTATACAGGGCCTAAGACCTCCGTTTTTTTTTTTTTTTTTTTTACAAAAAAAAAAACCAACGCCGCCCAGTGAAGTGGAAAGTCTAATGAAACTCCTCAATGTACTCCTTCATAGCAGCACTTTCCAGGACTAACAAGAAATACAGGGAGCCCATGGGAGGACCCGTACTCGGGTACAACTCAATAGCGCAGACATACGGCCTATGGCGAGGTTACTAAAAACCTCAGTGAGGTCAGAATATTCCCCCAGAACGTTAGTGGGCAGTTGAAATGCGAGTGCCCCTACCACCTCCGGGATCTCGTACGGAACATCGGATGACATTTCCCACTCGAAATCCAAAACAGAAAGGTCATCCTCCTCCATGAAACCCCCTTCAGCAAAGGGGTCCCAGGAGAGACTCTCCTCTCCACTCTCAGCGAGAGCGGAGGAAGTATCCTGGTCAAAGCAAAACTCCGCCTTCTCCAAATCACTAGCGGAGCTGAGTTTGGAACCATCAGGAAACTGTTGCAATGCACATTTTTTTATATTCATTGGATGAAAAACAAAAATACAATGCAATTAGAAAACCGCATGCCATTTGCGTGAATTTACACTGGTTTACAGACGAAAAAATCTGTTACCTTATACCACACAGCATCACTAAGACAAGATGGCAAAAACAGCTTCAGGCTAGGACCTGCTGCATGAAAAAACGTCTCAAAAACCTAGACATAACTAACCAAACATGCCCAGACTGTAAGAAACAGAACAAAACGGAACTGCAGCTGTTACCTAATGAATTATGCTTTACTAAGCGGAATGTAGTTTGCTACGCTAAAAGCTAAAAACACGGGTGCACCATCTTGGTACAGTAAATATGCCCCCGGTGCCTCTTCCTGTTACGCGGAGCTGTATCTTGTGCTGAATGAAGGCTTATCTGAAAGATAAGAGTCTTGGCTATTGGCTGGACAGACAGTTTTAAAACCCAATGAAAGTCAAACTAGGACATGCACTGGAGGCAAGCCCATGCTAGTGTTTCCCACTTCAGATAAGCCTATTGTGCTATGAGTAAAGAAAATACACTGAAGTGACGACAGTTTTTCATAAAACTTTCCAATCATGTCCAAAACCCCTTTGTCTAAAATTTTAAATTACAGCTTCCCCTTCATTATGACTGGCGATCTGGCAAGTGGCGAGGGTTTCTTGCCCAATGTAAAAATTACTTTAAACGTCAGAGTGCTACACCCCAAACCTTATTGGCAGTCAAGCTTTCTTGGGGAGTGCACCTCCTTCTGGTCGAGGCTTTTATAGATTCTGGGGCGGTGGATTGTTTTATTGATATACCGGTCCAACGCCTTGATCAGTCTCGTTTAATTACCGCTCTCGACGGTCGCCCGTTGGGTTCAGGCTCCATGGGTCACACGTGGTTGGTCAAACACAATCCCTATATTAGGTGGGGAGGGAATCAGTTTGTGATTCAGCAATGGGGGCCTTTATGTAAAGTTTAAGGTAATTTCACTCCATCCAGGATTTCTGAGGAAATAGTTGACATTTCTGATTCTGAGTCTGAGCCGGACGAGGTTGCTTTTCCATCTAATCTGGAGTGGTCGGTCTCAGGTTCTGAGGCTAGTGATGAGAGTTTGGAGCGGGGCGGATATTCTGAAAAGATAGAGTCCGCTACTGATGAGATTTCCGATTCTGAAGTTGAGTGGTCACCTTCTCCTGACTCGGATGCTCAGAGTGAAGTGGTTAAGATGGCAGGAATGTTAGAATTTCCATTACCGCATAACGTTCCTATTGAATACTCAGAACTTGCGGAGGTTTTTAGCAAGCACAGGGCAACCACCCTCCCTCCTCACCGTTCATACGATTGTGCCATAGAACTATATCTGGACACCACTTCTACTAGGAATAGCTTATATTCCTTGTCTGCTACTGAAAGTACGGCCATGAAAGAATATATTGAGGAGGCACTCACTAATGGCTTTACAAGACCATCCACCTCACCTGGTTTTTTGTTAAAAAGAAAGATGGAGGGTTAAGGCCATGCATTGACTATCATGCGCTTAATTCTATCATGGCGAAGAACCGTTACCTGTTACCCCTGATGAATTCCGGGGGCGGTGATTTTTTCCAATTTCGACCTCCGCAATGCTTATAATTTGGTGCGCATGCGTGAGGGCGATGAATGTAAAACAGCCTTCAACACACATAGCGGCCACTACGAATATCAGGTTATGCTGATCGGGCTCACTATCGCCCCCTCTGTGTTTCAGGCATTGGTGAACAATGTTCTGCGGGAGATATGAGAAAGATTCGTCTTTGTGTACTTAGACGATATTTGAATTTTTTCTCCCGACCTGCAAACACATGTTGGTCACGTGAAGCAGGTTTTAAAAACCCTGCTTGAAGCGAAACTATTCGTGAAGGCGGAGAAATGGAATTTGTCCGAGCCCATTGTGCCAGCAGCCCAAATCATGGCTCCTGTTTTGTGGGATATTAAGGTGGCGGTACAGAGGGCGTTGCGCCTTGATCTGGGTCCAGGGGGAGGTCCGGCTAATTTCCTGTTTGTGCATCCTGGATTGAGGTTGCGAGTGCTGCAGTGGGGTCATTCCTCGCTGGTGGCTGCCCATCCTGGTGCCCACCGCATTAAGGATTTCCTTTACAGACGGTTTTGGTAGCCTGGGATGGAGAAGGATATGTGCAAATTTGTCGCCGCTTGTTCGATTTGCGCACGCAATAAAAGTTATCATCTTCCTTCCTCGAGACTATTACATCCATCGCCCGTGCCTAGTCGATCATGGAGGCACGTAGCCTTCAATTTCGTTACTGGATTGCCGGTGTCTCAGGGCAACACGGCTATTCTCGTGGGACTCAATAGGTTTTCTAAGGCGGCGCAAACATTTGCAAAATTGCCATCCGCTCCGGAGACCACTTAACTGGTGGTTAATCACATATTCTGGATTCATCGATTGCCTATACACGTGGTATCTGACCACGGTCCTCAGTTTGTCGTTAAATTCTTTGTGCTCTTTTTGAGTGCAGTTAGTCGCTTCCATTAGTCTGTCCTCCGAATTCCATCCTCAGGCTAACGGACAAACAAATCAAACTGAGCGTACTAATCAAACTCTGGAGAACACCCTACTTCTTGGAGTCGTTATCTTCGATCAACACCTTGCTCAAAGCCTCCACGGGTCTTTCTCCGTTCGAGGCCCAGGTGGGTTATTTTCCTCCGCTTTTCCCCGAACTGGAGAAGAATGTGGAGGTGCCGTCTGCTGGCTCTTTTGTCGGGAGGTGCCTTGCGGTTTGGAAGCGGGTTCGGTCGTCGCTCTTGTGGGCTTCGGCAACTCAGAAAGCTTCCGCCGACAGACATCGTCGGTTAGCTCCCTCCTATCGGTTGGGCCACCGAGTCTCTTTGGCTCTCTTTGTGAAATCTTCCTCTGCGGGTTGAGTCTCGTAAACTTGCTCTGCGTTACATAGGCCCTTTCAAGATCATCTGGAAAATAAACCCGGTGACGGTCCGTCTTGAACTGCCACGCTCCATGCGGATTAATCCGACTTTCCACATTTCAAGGCTTAAGCCATTGCTGATCAGTCCCTTATCTCTGGCTGAGAGACCTCCTCCACCTCCTCGGATCGTGGAGGGAGGCCCAGTATATACTGTATATACCAGCAATTGATACCACTGCGAAGCAACCACACCTACAATTTCTTTAGGAATTGTTAAACTAATTGTGAATGTGAGGACCCAGTCCGATGATCAGAATGCCAGAGTACCAAAATGTCCCTGTGTATCATTACACATGTGTCGGCTAGCCATTCAGTACGTTGGGTGAAACAGCATAGCTAATATAGGATAAATGGATGACACGGCAGCTAGTTGTCCCGTACAATAATCCATTAGCTGGCATATGTTTACATAGGACATAATTATAGTAGTTGTAATAGTTGTAGTAATTCATAGGACACTGTAAATTGTGTGCATGTTCTCACACATTGTTAGTCTGAGTGGTTGGTAATAAATTACCTTTTATGACGAGAACAGACTGTGTTGGACATTTTTGGCACTGGAAACTAAACTGAGACAAATAAATTGATTATCTAAGGGTCATTCCCCTCATTAATTGCCTCCTCATAGGACATAATAATGTGCTTCAAATGGACAATAAAGTTGTGTTCATGTTTGGATATCTTGGATACTTTGCATATGTTTTCATGGGTTTGGAAATGATTGAATAGGTTATACGGTACCTACTCCGATAACCATTCCCCTCATCTTTTTAAAAAGTTGGAAATTATCTCATGATATAGATGCAAATATAGTTCCAATCAGTCAAAAGAGTTTATCTGTTGAAAATATTTTATTATCTCCTGAATTACTGTGATGCACAATTATCCATTTTGGATAGATTTTTGGACGCCAAGGTACACCATTTCAAATGGCCTCATAGGATTTGAGCAGTAATACATATCACTTTCATATGTTGCACACATGCAGAGAGGTTAGCAAACCAGAAAATGTAAAGTTTAACCTTATTCACATACTTGTTCACTGTAAACTAGAGTGGTGGAACTTCACCGGGGTTGCGTATTCACAGCCCTTAATTTACATCTGAGTTATAAAAATAATTTAATTTTTAAGGCATGATAATAAAGGGTCTTCTTTAATTTAAAACATTATTGGTGTTTATGTAACATTGATATCTTGAGTTATAAAGCTTTAAACTGAAAGGTACAAAACAGATGAAAATGGGTCAAATTAAGTCTCTGTGTGAAGAGGTTAACAAACTTTTTGATTAACCTTACTTGAAATGGACACACGCATCACTCAGTAAGATTAACAGTAAAACACAACACCACACATTGCTGAAAGTGAAACTACAAACCCCAATTCCAAAAAAAGTTGGGACAATATTTAAAATGTACATAAAAGCAAATATTTCATCTTTTATATCAACTTCATTGAATATTTTATAAAACTTTTATTAAATATGCGCTAGTTCCAAATTTGATGCATGCAACTTGTTCCAAAAAAGTTGGGACGGGGGCAAAAAAAGACTGGGAAGTTCCACTGGTAAACAGGTGATGCTATCATGACTGGGTATAAAAAGATATCAAAAGACTCTTATTTTCAGCTACTCTTACCAGCGATACTCTAACCTCTCTGTATTTGAATGGATCTCTATGGGAATTTGGGGGTGGGACTAGATTAAGCTGTAAATTACATGGGAATACTATGGAATCAATGGTTGGCTAAATGGCTGTAAGTCAACAAGGGTATGAGGTATCAAACAAGCCTCAAACCATCACTCTGCTGCGAGATATGCAGTAGATATTGATGGATCACTTTAAGGGTTGCTTCTCCTGACTCATTTTCCTCTTGAACTCTGGAAAAATAAGTCGGGAGAAACAACCCTTCAAGTGATCCATCCATATCTACTGCATATCTGGCAGCAGAGCGATGGCTTGAGAGAGGTTATAGTATCGCTTGTAGCTGAAGCGTAGCTGAAAATAAGATATCAAGAGTCTTTTGATATCCTTTTATACCCAGTCATGATAGCATCACCTGTTTACCAGTGGAATGTTCCAAACAGGTGTGTGATCCTCATAATGAGTAACCCAGGTTTTTCACAGGATCAAAGGCTCTTGGACTGAATGGCTTTTTGGACTATTGACTGAAACAAAGATGTATATGTATCTTGCATCTGTGCATGTAAATTAGTATAAAGTAATTGTGGATAATATTATAAATGTGGTGAATTGGGAATTGAGGTGTGGGGTATGTGAAAGTATTGGAGGGGGAGGAATGTGAAAGAAAGGAGGATTTTGTAAGTTATCAGGGACCTCACCTGATATCTAGATAAATGATAGGGAAGCTCATAAGATCACACGCCATCGTTCAAAGAATCTTATTACTATCACTAGATTGGGGGGAGTAGACTATGCAGTTTCTCTCCCTGGAGGGGGGTCCCTGGGTGGTGAGAAGTTGCATCTCTTCCTGCCAGACCTTATTTGGACAAACAAAGGGAATTGTGGAATGTGGAATGCCTGCTCATGACTGCATTTAAGGGAAGCCCAAAGGGATATCCAGGAGAATCTGCTTAACAGTTCTCCTGGTACCATAGTCACACCGTACGGAATCATTTGGTTATATACTTTGTTAGTGAACTGGTTCATATTTATTTGTCTTAGCAGCATGTTATCCTGTGTTTAGCTATAGGCATTGAATGTGTTCGTGTTTGCTCTCACAGTCTTAACCAGTGATTATTATCATTAATAAATTACCATGTTTCACATCAACTGCATCTTTCTTTTAAACCCTTTTTCCAGCTTCAATTGCCTGTATGATCTGAGCTGCAGTGTTCCGAGCACTGTGGTATGTATGCTTGAGTCTCAGAGTCAGAAATTGACTCTGAGACTCAAGTCAGTAATTGATTGCTAATTCTAAGCTAATGACCTCCCTGCCTGTTATTCAATTATTTTTATATGTAATTTGCGTGGTCTCTATGACTCTCATCCATCTTATACCCTTTTCAGCCTAAATTACAACTGAAGACTCAGGGGGACAATTCTGACCAAGGACCAACTGATCAGTGGCCTGGTACAGCAAGTCTTTAGTGGCGTTCACAAGTTGGGAAAGGCAGCCAAGTTCTGCCCGAAAAACAGGGTTGATAGGTGATTTGATGTGAAGAGAACCCATGGGCGTTCTATGCCGGTTCTTGTCAAATTCGCCTTACGGAGCCCTTTAAATGCACTCTGACCTGGGCTCGCAACTATCTATGACAAATTTAATGCATGTAATTGTGTTGGCTAGACCCTCAACCTCTGCGTTCTCCAACGAACTGAGCTTCAGCAATAATGCTGATTCCGGCAAGCATATATTGAGTAATGGTGGTACCTAAGGACGAGTCGAGTGTAGCTCCACGCATGATTAAAACCAAATTCAAAAGTATAATTTTAAATGGAGTCAGATACGCGAGTAAATTAATTAGCGATATTTCATACAATAACTTTTACCTTTTCACACAGCAATAGCGGAATACATCACGCTTAAACCTTCACTCCGAGCTATTCCCTCATTGGTCTAGCTGCGTGGGTTCTACATGGTTATAATGGGCGATTTGCCAGCACTTTTAACAAAGGAGCTATAGCTCTTGCCTATCGTCCCATCCTCGCTTGTGTAAAAAAAAAAAGAAGAAGAAGAGGAAAAAAGGGTGGGAAGAAAAAACAGACAGGAAATGTCAGGCTGCTCAAAGACACGGGTCGGAGGCCCGTGAGATACCGGACCTGGTAATCCAAGTGTTGAAAGATAGAGGTGGTGAAGGTGTTTGATGCTTCCCTGAACCCTCCCTTTGCTGGCCACTTAAACACATGTTGACCTTGGCAAGCAGCACAAGGAAATCCTGTTACAGGCTGTTTTTGTCAGGCCTGAATTGATGAGCACTGCCTGCGGGGGGGGGGGGGGGGGGGGTGGGGTGCGGTGCTGTTGTTGGGGGAGCAATCAGCATTTTCGCAAATCACAGCAATAAAATCCCCATTTTCCACTTTTCCACTTTAGAATGTTCTGAGAAAAAGGACAATCTATTATTCTGCATGTCTTCTCTTGGTGAGTGAAAAAGGATTAAGTGATGGTTGTCTGATATTTTCTCAGTGCCTATCAAAGTCCTCAGTGTACAGTTGTAGGTTCACTTTGTGAGCCCTTGTGTGTTTCTTCTGAATAATTATACTTCATTACAAAAAAGACATGTACATTTAAATGCCAGTGACACTTTACATTAAGTTGCACTAACACACAACTGTGTTGTTAAATTGTAACTAATGTGGTACCTATGTTAATAGGTAACATGAAAAAATAATAGTTAGCGGTATTCTTAGTTACACATGTGAGTATTTTGAGATATTTTATTTACATTCATAGGCTACGTCTTCATGATACGCAATAAATAAACCTTGCCGTGTCTTTATGATATAGATTTCATTTCAGCAGGAGAGATGTAACAGGGCTGGCTGTGTTTCACATGTATAATTAAGAATACCACTAACTGCTGTTCCATGTTACCTATGTTGGAGTTACTCACGAATAACCTCTTGTTACCAAATGTGTTACAATTTAACTACAGAGGTATAGGTGCAGCTTAATGAAAAGTGTTACCCAAAACACAATTTAGGGGGCCAAGCATTTGTATGTGAATGCATGCTTACCAATAACTAACCTAAACCTTACAACTCATTAATTAATATTTCTACCGACTAAAGTCTCAATCGTTTTTCGTAAGGTAAAACAACAACTATCTACTAAAGTGAAATGGTCCAACCCGTGTTTTCCCTCTCTCCCTCCACTTGTGTTCTCCACTTCCCCGCACCTGATTGTGTTTTCCTCTTGTTTTCTCGTCCCACCTGTTCCTCGTTCTCTTGTCTTCAGTGTTTGTATTTAGGCTGCCCCCAAGATTCATTGTCTTAAAGCAGCCATATTTGTTATCATCATGAAATATGGGGACAGTTTTTATGGTGTAATGCTTTACATTTAGGTTGACCCGAGTTTTGTGCTGATATTGTGTGCAAACATATATTTATTGGCTTACTGCCGCTATATTATTTGATGGAAGCTCAATATTTGACAATTTACAGAATTGCTATTAAAGCCCACCACAGATGTGCCAAGTTTGATGAGGTTTTGATAAACAATCTGGATTTTTATACCCATGTTGTTTTTTAAAGCAGCCTTTGTGTCTCAGACCGGAGTTGTAGAGACACTTAACCAGGGCTTGAAATAAAATTTTTTACTTGGTAGCACTGGTGTTCCCAACTTCAAAAAGTTAGGAGCACCAGCAAAAATTTAGGAGCACCCTCCAAAATGTAAGGAGCACCACCTATATGTAATAGATTTTTTTATTGATAAAAAAGGACAATATAACAGTACGGCTTACAAGTACCATAAAACGGTGAAAGTATCCTTAATAATGCATGGTAGGCCACCACTGGGGCTTTAGGCAATATCCTCGGGCTAGGATTAAAAATTTGGTCGCACTGTCTCCGTGCTTAGTTAAGCTCTCGCGCTTAAAATGTGTTGGCTCTGTTGCAAACGCACTGTTACCTGCGATCTCCGTCCCAGCTTTACTTTTGTCTTCAGGTAACATTAGTTAATGCGTTAGCTCTCTGTGTCACGTGACAGTGGAGTGCCACAAAAGGGAGTGATTAAAGGCTAATATCAACCAATCTAAAATCAGCATTAAAGGTAAGAACATCAAGCTCACGTTTGATTGGTTAGAACGGTCACTGTCAGCTCACAAGGCACCTACTGAGTGTATTAACCAGCGAATGTACAAAGGGACGTTCGACTGGAAAAAAACAAAACAAAAAAAAAGGTTGCACCAAAACAATTATTTGCACTCGTACAAATGCTCCCAATTATATTTTGAGGTCGCACAAATAAAATTTCGGGAGCATATGCGACCAAAACGGTTGCAATTTCGAGCCCTGTTAACATAGTGGGACTACCAGCCCTAGAGCCTGAAGGTTGCACATTCAAGTCACTGCTAAAGGAAGTTTTGTCGTTTTTGAGAAAGTCAACCTGTGATGAATGGCGACGTCTGTCTGATCTACAGCTGTTTTTGTCACACTGAATTATGGAATATGTAAGAGTGGCATTCATTATTAATTGATTGGTCAATTAATTAATTAATTAGTGAATAAATTTTTAAAAAGGTGAAATTGTCATCTCACCAGACGGCCTTGGATTTATATTGTATTTTAACCAGTCTTTACCCAGATTCCAACCCTTTCCATTGAAATTACATGGCCACAGGATCGATCCTAGCAGTTTAATTAAAGGCCAAGCTCATTGTAAGGGGGCTTATGTCAGGTAAACCTTTCTGCTGGTGTTAAACACGTCTGCATCCACCCGAATGCAACTTCCCAGTGGGGAAAATAGTGAAATAAATCAATAAAACTGTTGGCATGGCTGGCATTTGTATAGATGCCTGACCTTTTTAGCATTCCTAAACATCCGGGCCGTGCCGCGCCCGTCCGAAGCTCATTCTGAAAAATGTCACTGGAAGGAGGTGGAATCGGAGATTAATGCACAAGCCGTGACACGTCTCACCCCAACCTGCTGGGCGTCTCTTGGAAAGTCACATCATCTGACTGAATTGTTAAAACTGATCGAGGGCACCAGTAGGGGGGCGTGCGATGTGTTGGGAGCAGGGGGGGGGGGGGGGGGGGGGTGAAAAATTAATGAAAATGCAAATACAAAGGCAAATAGCCTACTCCACTGGTAGAATGGATCAGCACCATTCACCCTCAAACAAGGGTAGCAGAATACAAGACACTGGAGACCTCCAACTTTACCCCATGCCCCTTAGGAATTTTATATTGTTTATTATTATTCACAGGCAGGATAAGCCCCTTGACATCTCATTTTCGAGGGGGTTTTACAATACACAAGAGTTATACTTCAGTAACCAGTATTATTATTTTTATTATTATTTATTTATTTATTTCCCCCCATTTTCGTAGCCAATTGTACCCTATCCATTGGAATTTCCTGTGTAGCAACCGCTTGAGAATTCGCCGCTACAACCCCGTCAGCTGGTAGTGGGAAAAAGGTTGCTACGCCCTGTTCAGTCGGTGACTCCTCAAGCTCCTGACCGTGATTCCAGATTTTGTATGCGACGATTCTCCCCCACGAGTCATCCCCCCACCCCGGGCAGGAGCGGTTGCCAATTGCTGCTCCCTCAAGACACCGGCCATACTCTGATCTGGCAGGACCGAGGACCAAACCTCTGATCCTCGGGGCGCAACCGCACAGACTGAAAGTCTGTGCCTTAGACCGCTACCACACCGCGGCACTCCAGTAACCAGTATTATGTTATGGTTGAAACAACGTTAAAAACCTTAGTAACCTGACGTTAGTTTGAAAGCATGTGACGGTTGAAAACTGAAATGTTTTTCAGGGTTCCCACTCTTTTTGAGAAATAATTTTCCAGGCCTTTTCCAGGACATTTCCAGGAGTTTTTCTTGACAATCCAGGACAGCACTTGCTCACAAACGGTCATATAATTTACCGGTAGGCCTAGCATCGACACATTTAACCCCAGTTTTATTCCTCCTTTTTTTAATGATGCAGGGTTCATAATGAAGTGTCTCACATTCATTACAGGTGACTGGTACACACATCACTGCTAACTGTACAATAAGGTCATCTGGCCTCGTCTTGTTGTTAGATGTGACCAGCACTGGTATGTTTTGGTTTTGTTTTTTTACTTACAAGCTACATAAAACAGCCATGTGCTTCTTTTTGGGAGCATAAACATATTTAAAAGGAAAGACACCTTTCTGACAGAAAGTATCCCAAACCATGTGCCGCAGCCAAAAAGTGGTGTAAATTCACTCACTCAGCTCAGAGACAATACCGTAATTCCTCGTAAATGACGTACGTAATTTAATAGAGACGTAGCATTGTGCTGTACATTGTCGTAAAACTCAGATTATGTACTTTTTAGCTGCACGTTTTGTAGTCATTACGGTTAGGATTTTACAGCACTTTAAAAATAAGAGGAGGATAAGCATGAGCTTGTCAAATACCATAGCAGGCCAAAACAAAGTGAGCGTGGGCCTGTTTTTTTTGCCAGTTTCAAACAAAATACACACCTAGGTTTACATAAGTGATCTGAGTGAGGGGCTAAAATACAATAAAAAATTTCCAGGACAACATAGATTTTTTTTCCAGAATATTTGGTAATTTTAGTACAATTTCCAGGTTTTCCAGGACGAGTGGGAACCCTGTTTTTAAATGTTAGAATGGCAATGCTGCAGCTCAGCAAATTGATAGCCAGTAGACTTAAAGTCAACTTTACGTTGTAAGGTGGTTGAAATGTGAAGTTTTTAAAAACATTACAACATACAATTTTTAACGTGAAGTTAATGATGTTGCAAGTTGATCAATCTGTGACGTTGCCTTTGAAGTATGTGTGCAGGTTGAAAATAAAAGTTTATTCAATGTTGTAATTTGACCGTCACCCTACAACATTTGATTTATGTCTCATGATGGTTGAAAATGAAATTTTTATTCACCGTCAAGATTACAATGTTGTGGCACCATACGAAATTGTCAGAATAATATTTTAATTTTATGGACAAACTCTGACATTGATTTTCCATTTCATTAAGGTTGGAATTGAAAGTTTCCTAAACATTATAATAACATTGTGGCTATGTGAGAGATAATGATCAGAATAATGTTTCAGTTTGACGGTCATTTTTTAATGTTGGTACGTGATCACATAACATCCTAATCACAATGTTACATACACAACATCAATACATTGTTTCTTGAGCCACGTTACCAGTCACGTTGTTTCACTGTCAATATTACAACGTAAAGCCAACAGTGCATGTTAAAAATAAATAAATTTGGCATGACATATCATGTCACAGGATCAAGGGTAGAGTATGTGTTATTATTTTTTACTTTTTTTTTTATTGACGAGCTTGCCGAGATTCAAACTTTGATACAAGCTGTTTTACGATAATACACAATTAGAGTATTACCACTGCACCACCATGACTGCGTGGAAAGACACGGCTGCTGTGCACTTTCTTTAAAGTTATGGTCTGATTATAGTCTAGTAATCACTGCACCTACGAAGTGTAATTTTTGGCAAGCGCCATAATATTTCATTATGTTATGCTGGTGATCTGAGCGTAAAGACAGCTGCATCTAAACCAAACGGGTGCATTTCCCAAAACCATCTCAACTTACGAAGTGCATGTCCATTGGAAATCAACTCGCATTCATGTGACCCTGGACCGCATTTCCAAAAGACTACATATACCGGCATGCGACAGTCATGTGATCCTGGGCAGGACTTTACTAATTCTGAGTTCCCGGTTTTATAAAACTTTGAGCAAACTTCCTGTTCTTTCTTTTTACCACTTCTTAGCTTACTTACTCACTTGACATTAGTTCCAAGTTATGTGCACACAAGTAGCTTTAAAGTGACAACCAGAGAAGCGTGCATAGCCTAAGTTACCACATATCAACGCAAAGAGTTCATGAAACAACTTGCCGAAAGGACAAAGGACCAACAAATCTTCTTCAAAAGTTTCCATCAACACTCAGCAAGCAAGCTGCTTGAAGAAAAAGGACAAAAGACAGATCTTTCTGGACACATCAAAGCCACGGAATCAGCCTGTGTCCTCCAGTACAGTAAGACTGACACAAATATCAAGGCAATAGTTTAGGAAAACTTTTGTTTAATGTTTATTGTCAATGTAATTACAAGTTTGAATGTATTCATTGTGTGTATTTACAGTAATATTAATTTATAAGTTAACATAGCAGGCTATCGACAGCCAATAAGCCTCGCATAAGTTACAGAGCCTACTCTAACTGACTCAAACACTCATTTACAATCCGCCTCCCTTTTAAAGGGTTATGAAACCCTCGGTTACAGTCTCTCTCTGCCCACAACACAAATTCGAAAAATGCAATTAAATGGGCGTGGAAAGCAGCAGTAGAGGGGGAGGGGCGAGAGCAAGGAGAGAGGCTATCACCACCTGAAGACACGCCCACTAGGGAAAAGATGACATGTGAAATGGAGTCTGTATCAATCACTGACTAATTCTGCGGTATCAATCAATGGCTCTTTCGAGGTGGAGGACTTCTGAGTATGAAGGAGGAAATAGTCTGGAGCCCTATCAGTTTCAGCCGTTGGGAGAAGTCTCTGAGTGGTAGTCTAGCTAATTATCTTTTATCCCACTTGTAAATTTCCTTCTACTTAAATCGATGTTATGCCCAGTATTGTCAGCACATATTAAGTCTAACCTACCCATACACAAACTACTTAATGAATAAAATAAATAAATGAACAACGAATAACTAAAATACGTAATTAATAGCAAGTGAAAATAAACGGCTGTTAAGTTACTCTGTAAATACGAAGCATCCCGTCACACCATCACTTCATTCTCAAACGAACTCACTTTTTTAGCCATCTATAATGTTACATCTAATGTAGGCTACCTGTATGCTACACAGACATGACAATAAAATATGTAAACGAATGCCAAGTGAAACTAAACGGCTGTTAGCTGAAGGCTATAGGCTATGGGAGACTTCACAATCTGCTCAAATTGATGTTCTGCCCAGTAAGTTAACGTTTGTCAGCAAATATTCAGTCTGACCTAACGTTATAGCTTATACACAAAAGGCAGTGAAATATCACCGGCCAGTTAACTATGGTTAACGATATGAAAACAACTCAAGTAAATATCTTTGAGGCTACAAGACAACCATCACGTTAGCAAGCCAACTTGACGCCGTAGGCTACTTAATTTAACTTAACGCGTTTAAGAAATATCAGTAGGGCTTGGTAAAGTTACCGCATTCCTTTGGCAGGCATACCCCAATTCAACCTGAGCATAGTTCTCGTAAAAGTCCCACGGGAAATGCTTGTTGCACACAAACTTGCCAGCAGTGCTGATCATCGGGGCCAGACCCAAAATGCCCAGTCAGAGTAGCCTACAGCTCTCTCCGGATTGTTAACGTTAATCCGTTGATGCTCTTGCACCCAGAGAAAGCACACTTGCGACCCATCAGTCATTGCGTGTAAATTGAAACTACTGGACTTGAAAAAAACTAACTTACAATTGTTAATAACTAGCATAATTGGAAAAAAGCTAATACATTGAAAGAGACTAACTATCGGCTACAACGATATTGCTTTGTCAAATGGATATGGCCATTGACCACGCCTTCTCAGGAATGTATTTATATTGGGGGTGGTAACAAAGTGCGAAACTGTTTACGTACAAGCGTACCAAAAGTACACTTTATTTTTCATTTTCAACCCCGGAAGGAGAAGAATAGGCGATTTAACGGCTAAAATACTGAAATTCGAAATTTTGACCAAAATTGTAGATATAATGCATACTATTGTTCTCTTCCATCTGAGGCAATGCCTAGATATTAGACAACATCTCAAAAAATATGTTTTAGTGTTTCCTACCCCTTTAAATTGAGATATGTGCATGCAATCTCCCTTTGTACTAATCGCTAACACATTGGATATAGGATCCCATGCCTGTAAACGAATAGGTGTAGTGGTTCGTGGCTGTTTGTTTTCTTTTCTTTTGCGACTCTCGTCTTGCATTCACGATTGGGAATCAATCGGATTTTTTCCATGTTCCGTTTCATGGTTTGCAGCCCTCATAATAGTTTTCACCTGCGCTTCTGCCTGCGGGGTATTTAAGTACCTCACTTCCGCTTCTCCGGTGCTTGTTTGTCTCACAACATTGCATTCCAGCCAGGTATAGCCAGGAACTAGCGACCTGATATTAAACTCTGTTTATGTTCAGGGGGGACTTGCTATAGCTACTTAATCGGGTATAGGATTGTTTTCTGCCTGGTAGCGTTTGGTGCTATCCATTTTGTTTCTTTGCTGCTCTCTCGGAGACAGTTTTTCTTTGTTTTTTCGTTTTGGTTTTGCACTCTTCCGGCTTTGAGCTATTGTAGCCGAGAGTGTTCTTTTGTTTTACTAAGTTTCCCATTATTAGCTTATTACGTGAGCTCGTGAGATTTAGTTTGTATTATACTAGTTTTAGTAGTGCGCCCGGTTTTGTGGGTTGATTTTCGTTTCGGCTGTTAGCCTTCAGGAATTAGGTTCCTGTCTTTTCTTTCTTCCTTCATTATTTTCTTTCCCCAATTATTAGTCCTCACTGTTGTGAGCTGACTTGTTCTGATCTCGTCACATTTGTGTTTGAATTTCCGAACTATCAATAAACCCCTTACAGAACAAACAAGTAATTCATGGATGATTCAGCTAGGTTGTTACAGGGAGATAAAACTGGGGATAAAAAGTCTGAGGAATACATCAGGAGTATTGAGGCCAACCAGCAGTTGCTGGCTAATCAAGTCAGCTGAGCAATCAATTAAGGGTTCAAGAGGGCTGGCTCCGTGAGTTAACGGAGGGTATGCGAGCCCTTACAGTTTCACACCAAGCATTCACTCCGTAAATGAGATGGGTTGGGATGAGGCTCCACTGATGACATTATTTTCTGAGGCATTAGCGGAACCAGTACAGGGATGCTCTTTCCATTCTCGAGCAGTCCGATTCATTAGATGCTTTAGTATCATCAGCCATCCGCATAGACAATCGGTTGCGTGACCGTTTACTCCGCAAACAACAGACTAATGGTCATAAAATTAAACCTTCATCGCTTCCATAAAACATTTGAATATTATGCTCCGGTAGTTAAACCACACAATTACATAATCAAGGGAGGTCACAAGGAGGTAGGGAGGGGTGGAGAGAGGTGCGGTTTGAAGAGGTGAGTCTTCAATCTGCACTTGAAGGCGGTCAGACTTTCTGTTGTTCTGACCTCCACAGGGAGCTCATTCCACCACTGTGGGGCCAGGACAGACAGACGTCGAGACCGGGTGCTAGTATGAAGGGGGGGGGGGGGGGCGTCTTGAGGAGGCGGAACGCAGGAATCGGGCAGGTGTGTAGGGTCTTATGAGCTTTTGGAGGTATGGAGGGGCAGATCCTCAGACTACCTGGAAGGCGAGCACTAATGTTTTGAATTTGATGCGAGCCATCACAGGTAGCCAGTGGAGGTCAATGAGCAGGGAGTGAATGACATGGGAGTGTCGGGGGAGGTTGAAGACCAGGCGCGCTGCTGCATTCTGGATAAGCTGAAGGGGTCTAATGGCCGATGCTGGCAGGCCAGCCAGGAGAGAGTTGCAATAGTCCAGGCGGGACAGCACCATCGCTTGGACCAGGAGCTGCGTTGAGTGGGTGGTGAGGAAGAGACGGATTCTCCTGATGTTGTACAGGAAGAACCCCAACGCCTGGGTTACCACTGCGATGTTCTCTGAGAGGGACAGCCTGTTCCTGGCACAGGGTGTTGGGGTCAGTGGAGTGTCCCCAAGGGAAATGGAGAAATTGAGAGGTGGAGAGGTTAGAGCAGGAATGTAGATTAGCTCAGTCTTGCCTGGATTGAGCTTGAGATGGTGGTTGTCCATCCAGCTCTGGATGTCTCTCAGGCAAGTGGAGATGCAGGCTGACACCTGAGTGTCAGAGGGTGAGAAGGAGAGAAAGAGTTGAGTATCGTCAGCATAGCAGTGGTAAGAAAGACCATGAGCAGTGATAACAGGGCCAAGGGATTTAGTGTAGGAGGGGACCAAGGACTGAGCCCTGGGGGGACTCCTGTGGTAAGGGGACGAGGTGCCGATACTTTACCAGCCCAGGCAACCTGGGAGGAGCGTTCCAAGAGGTAGGACTCAATCCAGGCCAGGGCAGAGCCGCCGATCCCCGCTGCAGACAGGGACGACAGGAGGATGGAGTGATCTATGGTGTCGAAGGCGGCAGAGAGATCTAGGAGTATTAGCACAGAGGAGAGGGACGCTGCCCGAGCTGCATGAAGCATCTCGCTGACGGAAAGGAGTGCGGTCTCTGTTGAGTGGCCAGGTTTGAAGCCGGACTGGTGGGGGTCTAGCAGGTTGTTCTGGGTAAGAAAATACGACAGTAGGTTAGAAACAGCACGTTCAATAGTTTTGGAAAGAAAAGGAAGAAGAGATACCAGTCTGTAGTTTTGGATGTTGGAGGGGTCCAGCGTAGGTTTTTTCAGGATCGGGGTGATGTAGGCTCTCTTGAAGGATGAGGGGAAGCAGCCAGAGGTCAGGGAGGAGTTCACCAGGGAGGTCACAAACGGGAGGATATCTGGGGTGATTGCCTGGAGGAGAGATGAAGGGATAGGGTCGAGGGCACAAGTAGTGGGGCGATGGGAGAGTAGGAGATGGGATACATCAGTATCAGAAAGGGGAGAAAAGGTGGAGAAACAGGGGGGGGGGGCACAGAAGGGGTAGAGAGAGGAAGAGAGTGGAAAACAGTGTCCGTGAGGGGAGGGGGAGTGGGGCTGAAGGAGCTGCGGATGTCTGCGATCTTCTCTTCGAAGAAATCTGCGAAGGGGGTGGGGGTGGGGGGAGGGGAGGGACGGTGTGGAACAAGAGGAAGAGAGAATGAAATTAAGTGGTGATCAGATGTATGCAGAGGGGTAACAGTGAGATCAGAGCAGGGGCTGTTCCTCTGGAAGACCAGGTCTAGGAGGTTGCCAGCCTTGTGGGTGGGGGGGAGGATTAGAGGGCGAGGTCAAAGGAGCGGAGAAGCGGTAGGAAGGCTGCAGACTGGGAGGCATGGATGGATGTTGAAGTCTCCCAGGAGGATCAGCGGGATGCCGTCCTCTGGGAAGGAGCTGAGCAGGGTGTCAAGCTCATCGAGGAAGCTCACCCCATTGATGGATGACTTTTTTCTTCCCTCCCCACATGATATGTAGCAAGAGCAGTTTTAACTGTCCCGCGAAAGGTAGTGTCGTTTTTAAGCGTACTAGCCCCTGTTTGCGTGATTTTAATTAGACCTCGTTGAACGCTGATCAAACTAATTGCATTGCTAGTTTGTGTTTGTTCTGCAATTGGCTGTTTGTTAGATTGTTAGATTGGATAGGCTGCTAGTTTCGGGGTATTGTGCTTTTAATTGATAATAATTATTTATCCGTGCTTGCGAAGTGTCTCACACAGCTGTTAGCCAATTGCAATCAGCTGTGTGCATTTCAAAAGACGTCTGGAAGTTTATGTGTGTTCTCCCTATCCCTGTCTGCTCTCCTCCATTCAGAACCCGCTTTCAACGACGTGGCCCTCCACGGCGACGCAACCCTTCCAAGCTCCGCTACCCCTCGCTGACTCCCTGCGAGAACTTCACCGTCGCAGGGGGGCTCTGGAACTACCAGTCTGCCACACGGAAAGCAGACTTCATCTCCGGCTATGCCTCCTTCCTGTCCCTCCAGTTTCTCGCCCTCACCAAAATCTGGATCATGCCGGACAACACGGCAACTCCCGCTGCCCTCTCCTCCTCCTTCTCCCACACCCACCGGCCGTCTGGTCGTGGAGGTGGTACTGGTTTGCTACTCTCCCCCTCATGGTCATTCTCTGTTTTCCCCCTCTCTGATCTATCTAATACTAGTTTTGAATACCGCTCTGTGTTTATCAACCACCCTATTAACCTGTACATTATAGTTGTTTATCGCCCTCCAGGTCCCCTGGGCTGCTTCCTCGATGAGCTTGACACCCTGCTCAGCTCCTTCCCAGAGGACGGCATCCCGCTGATCCTCCTGGGAGACTTCAACATCCATCTAGATGCCTCCCAGTCTGCAGCCTTCCTACCACTTCTCCGCTCCTTTGACCTTACCCTCTAACCCTCCCCCCCACCCACAAGGCTGGCAACCTCCTAGACCTGGTCTTCCAGAGGAACAGCCCCTGCTCTGATCTCACTGTTACCCCTCTGCATACATCTGATCACCACTTAATTTCATTCTCTCTTCCTCTTGTTCCACACCGTCCCTCCCCTCCCCCCACCCCCACTGTCTTCGCAGATTTCTTCGAAGAGAAGATCGCAGACATCCGCAGCTCCTTCAGCCCCACTCCCCCTCCCCTCACGGACACTGTTTTCCACTCTCTTCCTCTCTCTACCCCTTCTGTGCCCCCCCCCGTTTCTCCACCTTTTCTCCCCTTTCTGATACTGATGTATCCCATCTCCTACTCTCCCATCGCCCCACTACTTGTGCCCTCGACCCTATCCCTTCATCTCTCCTCCAGGCAATCACCCCAGATATCCTCCCGTTTGTGACCTCCCTGGTGAACTCCTCCCTGACCTCTGGCTGCTTCCCCTCATCCTTCAAGAGAGCCTACATCACCCCAATCCTGAAAAAACCTACGCTGGACCCCTCCAACATCCAAAACTACTGATTCCGATTCTGAGTTGGAGGAAGTTATTTCCCCTCCTAACCAGGGTGATTCTCTGTCGGAATCTGAGGTTGTTGACGAATTGAGGATTCTCTAGCTGACAGAGATTCTTATTGGAAGGGGCTATCTTCTGAGGATCCTTCTGATTCTGAGATTCAGTGGTCGCCTCCTCCTGGGTCGCCTACTCAGAGGGAGGATACGGAGATGGCAGGTACACGAGAATTTCCTTTACCTCTTAACGTTCCGACCGAATACGTTGAACTTGCAGAGGTGTTTAGCAAACAGAGGGCAACCACCCTTCCACCCCACCGTCCTTTCGATTGCACCATTGAGCTGTATCCAGGTACACTACTCCAACTAGAG
This sequence comes from Ilyophis sp. 1 JC-2022, assembly GCA_022702515.1. Classification (NCBI taxonomy): domain Eukaryota; kingdom Metazoa; phylum Chordata; class Actinopteri; order Anguilliformes; family Synaphobranchidae; genus Ilyophis; species Ilyophis sp. 1 JC-2022. The sequence goes on from CM040394.1 coordinate 50,748,414, forward strand.
GGAGTCTTTATTCTCAGCTCCCGAGAGTGCGGCTATGAAGAAATACATCGATGAGGCATTAGCTAATGACTTCATAATACCATCTACTTCGCCCACTGGCGCGGGGTTTTTTTTTGTAAAAAAGAAGGATGGCACGTTAAGATCATGTTTGAACGTCTTCAAGAAGCTTTTTACCAAATTTGATCTACGTAATGCTTATAACCTAGTGTGTATGCGTGAGGGTGATGAATGGAAAACCGCTTTTAATACCCATAACGGCCACTACGAGTATCGGGTCATGCCATTCAGGCTCACTAGCGCCCCCTCGGTTTTTCAGGCATTGGTTAATGACGTTTTACGAGAGATGTTGTAAAAATTTGTTTTTGTGTACCTGGATGACATTTAAATCTTTTCTACCGATTTACAGACCCATATTGGGCATGTTAAACAGGTATTAAAGGCCCTGTTACAGGCCAAACTGTTCGTCAAAGCGAAGAAGTGCTCATTTCATGCTAGCACGGTTTCTTTCTTGGGGTTCATTGTTTCTGAGGGCAAGGTCTCTATGGATCACGAGAAGGTCTCTGCTGTACTTAATTGGCTAACTTCTAACTCGGTGAAGCAGGTTCAGCGTTTTCTTGGGTTTGCCCATTTTTATAGGCGTTTCATTCAAAATTTTAGTATGCTCACGGCGCCTATTACTGCCCTTAAGAAGAAAACAAATAGCCTAAGCTACAGCGGATTCGCTGTGCATAAGGTTTTTTCCATAGCCTACAGTTAAACAACGGAGATAAATGTCACCATGTTAACTGAATTTGAACCTTAGTAGCCTATTCTTTGTCCTTCACATTTTTTTAATTACAATGTTTCCATACTCTCAGCTTATTAAAACCAAGCTGATTTCACCTGTTATTAACAAAATAAGAAGAGAACTAAGCGTCTAATTAGAAACAAAAACAAACTTGCAGCACGTTACACAATTAATTCACAATTCATTTTAATGGCAATCTTTGCATGTGCGCTGCATTTTCACTGTTTCCCCTGCTGTAAGTCGCACGTTTCATGGTCTTAAAGTGGATTGTGTTAAAGCATTACGCTACGAGAGTAAAACAAGGGGAAATATGCGTGAACATATGGGTTGCCAACCTGACTGCTTTATTGTATTTAGTGTAATCATTAAGGCAAAAGAATGGTATTTATGTTATTAATCAATATTACTCTGCAGGTATTCTAATGAACTTCAGATGAAGCTTGAACTTCGAGAACTCCATGAGAACAGCCTCATGGAATTGATGTTTGACACTTTCATTGCATCATCAAACGAAATTAGTTGAACAAGCAGGATAATTTGGCGTTTTCTAAGGTGAGACTGAAACCATCGATAACTTATTCTCAGCTGTTGCAGGTTTAATGAAATGTAACCGCATATATTTTGTAAAATAACAGCCCTGTTGGGAATTACTGGGAACTCATAGGCTAATGGTTAGTCCGAATAATACTGACTATTGATCCATTTAGCCTATTACTTGATCGCACTAAACATGCACGAGCATGTCTGTTTCGCCATCAAGCAATCCACCAAGGTGAAAAAGCAGGCTTTTAAAGGAATATGACATTTTGATTGGTTTATTGCATGTCACGCCCAAGACACACCTATAATTAATGAAGAGACTAGGTTCAGCCCATTTGCACGTTGCGCCATGCTTCGCGCCTAAAAACACGCTGGTAAACTAGCAAAAATTTACTTGAACACGCCCTAAATGGAGTTTAGACCAAGCGCCAAGATAGAGCCCTAAGGGTTGTTTCTCCTGACCTATTTTCCTATTGAACTCTATGGAAAAATGAGTCAGGAGAAACAACCCTTAAGGTGATCCATCCATATCTTCTGCATATCTGGCAGCAGAGTGATGATTTGAGACTCATTTGATACCTCAGGCCCTTGGTGACCATGTATTCCATACTGCTCCAGTGTAATTTACAGCTAAATCTAGTCCCACCCCCCAATTCCCAAAGATCCATTCAAATGCAGAGAGATTATAGTATTGCGTGTAAGAGTACCTGCAAATAAGATATCAAGTGTCTTTTGATGTTGTTGGGCCACAGACATCAGGACGTCATGACGTGCAAAATATATTCAACCAAATATTAAATATGATAACTTTATTAAAGTTTATGTAAATTTGTCCAATTACTTTTGGGCCCCTAAAATGGGGGGGGGGGGGGGGGGGGGGGGGGGGGCGGCTATGTATAAAAATGGCTACAATGGCTGTTCGCCCGATATGGATGTAAATACCCTGAAATTAAAGCTGAAAGTCTGCACTTTAACCTCATAGTCACTGTTACATTTCAAATCCAATGTGCTAGAGAACAGAGCCAAAACAACAAATGCAAATGGGATATAAAATCAAATGTCCACCAGTTTCCTAGATAAAATAAAAACACCCCTGTGTAATAATCAACGACAAACTAATCCTCATCTTATCATGTTATCTCGCATAAATTGCTCATTTGTTTACCTGCACAGCCTGCTGTACTGCATACAGAACCATTTACTCATGTGGAACAGTAACTACTAAACAAACACTTCAGATGCCATTTAATTCAAAAGAAACTCGGAACAGCTCATCTCAGACACAAGCAGATTGCTAGCTGATATGTGTAATTTTGCTGGCTAGCTTGCCATTGTTACAATATAGTAACGTTAGCTATATTCATTCAGAGTGTTATGTTCTGAGTTTCTGTCTGTCTGTTTTGTATTTTTTACTTGTTTAATTATTCTGATTATGTATTTATGTTTCTGATTATTTGTGGTTTCACTGTTCTGTGTTTTGTATTACTGTCACTCCCTTTCTTCGTCACACTTTTCGGGAGTCTGTGGGGTTTTCTATGTATTTCCTCTGTCCTTCATTACTAATTAATTAATTGTAAATAATAGTAATTAACTAACAACCACTAACATCTTAGAATTAGGGTCTACTAATCTACTAATGACTAACTTGTATATAATACTAATCTACTAACTTACTAACGTCATCTTTCCTCACTGCAGGTGTCTCTCTTTCTGCCTGTTCTATCACTAATTATCTTTCTTTGGTTCCTCTTAACTACAGCTGACTCTCGTTTCCGCTTTCCATTCTCTAATTGTATGCACTTGGCCAGTTCATGTTCAAGTCTGTGTTATGTGTGAATCTGGTCTGCGTATTACGTGTTCCCTTTTTGTTTTATTATCTTCTCCACTCATGGTTTTATTAGGTGCACCTGTCTGTCATTTGCCCTTCCCGGTTCTTCATACCTGATCCTCATTGTTTCTTGTCTCCCTCAGTGTATTTATACCTTGTGCTTTCAGTCCTTTGTTGCGAGTTCCTCACCATTTGTGTTTCCAGCTTTTGCGATATTTCTTCAGAGTTATCAGTGAGTATTATTCCGAGTTGTCCGTTAGAATTTTTTGTATTATCCCTCATGCTTTTTCCCGTAGTTTTTTTTGTTTGTTGCTGTCTTTTTGTTTTTCTTGTTCCCATTATGCCTCCCTAGTTTCGACTCCTGCTTGTGTTCTCACGACCCTGATTTTTGTACCTCTGCTGTGCCTTCCCGGTTCTGACCCCTGCCTGTCCTGTGACCTCTCTTTGGACTCTGTTTTGGTACCGTTGCCCTATCTGTCATTAAACTTCGGTTTTTTGTACTCCCTGCCTGCGACTGGGTCCCTTTTCCACCCGCCCTTACACAGAGGGATTCATTTTATACATAACAGTGGATTCACACTGGTATACCAGCAAAAAAATCTGTTACCTTACACCACTCTGTGTCACTGAGACAAGATTGCAAAAAGATCTTTGGGCTGGGACCTGCTGCACGGAGAAATGCCTGAATAACTTGCATAACTAACCAAAAACTGTATGAAAGAGACTGTAAAGTAAAAAGCTGAACAATAGCCATTACCCAATGAATTATGCTTTACTAAGCGGAATGTAGCTAGCTATGCTACAAGCTAAAAACACTCTGTGCCATCTTGGTTTGATAATTACGCCCGGGTGCCTCTCCCTCTTACCCAGAGCTGTATCTGTGACTTTCGAAAGCTTTGTATTGAATGAGGACTTATCTGAAAGATAAGAGTCTTGGGTATTGTCTGGAATATTTGACAGACCGTTTTAAAACCCAATGGAAAGAATATAATACTCGCAGTGGAGGCAGGTCGATGCTAGTTCTTCCCACTTCAGATAGGCCTATTGTGCTTTCAGTCAAGAAATACACCCAATTGACAACGGTTTTGCATAAAACTCTGCAATGAAGTACAAAACCCCTTTGGCTAAAATATGCGAAGCGTTACCGCTTACTGTTTGCCCAGCAATCAGGAGTTGTTACTTTTGTTCCTGTGCTTCCGAGTGAGACATTTTTTTCTCCGAGTTTGTTGGACCGTTTTTCGTATTTTCTTCATCTACTGACCTGTTTCCTTTACTACACATATCTACATTCACAGGCTCATATACACATATGCATACCTGCATTCATGCATCTATACCCTCCCTATCCCCTTTATCCTCGTATTGCAACTCAACGTCTCTGTGCCTTTTATGTTGCGGTCATTCAGGGAGTGGTCGTAACAGTCTGGCCAAACGGTGTTTTAGTCATACCCGAGCCAGTGAAATGTTGAAAAAAAGAAGAAATTCTGTTTGAAACCTTTGTGGAGCTGAAGAAGTGTATTTTCTTCATAAATGCAGATATGTACAATAGACATGTATAACTCTTTAACAATTTATTTTTATCCATAACAGGTCACACACATCTCATGCTATGTGCACACCTGGAATGGTCTTGCAGCATATTGCTGAAACCTGAGCATCGTTCACACCCGAGAAGGGCAGATACAGTATATCATGAGACTGTACCGGTTGGAGTGGATTATTTACTCACCAATAAAAGTATAATAGAACTATAAAACATATAAATATGGTGTTCAAGAAATAAAACATTTTAAATAATAAAATATAAGAGGGAAACTGACATTTATTATGTTTAATACAGAGACTGATGGGAAAAAAATATTGGCTTAAGTAAAGATTTGCTGAAACTAGCAAAGGCACTTTTAAAAAAAGGTTATTTTTTTAGGAGGCAGATGTAAAATCAGTGGTGTACCTTGCCAGCTGATTTATTTGGCACTGATTACGTAATACATAGCTTGCTAACCTAGCTAGCTGTAAACAAAACATCTTACGAGCTAGCTTGCTACCTAAAAGCACTAGTCGTGCTTTCATAGCATCAAGTTAGCAGACTACCATAGTGCCAAATTTGGTAGAACCTATAGCTTCATGGATGGAACTAGAGGCCAATCATTTGATGTAAGTCACATTGGGCCAGAAATGTGCCACTTGTCAGCCTTAGGTGGACTTAAACACCCAGAGTGATTTCTCATAATCAACCCAAAGGTTTTACTATGTCTTCGTATTGCAGTGATGAACACTCGCCCGAGTGAAATTAAGCAAGTGGCTTCCTCAGCAGTTGCACCTCAGCAACGCGAAGGCTAGCTCTTTTCTTTGCGTGAAGTAAATAATACTAATTACATTACAGGCATTTAGCAGATGCTCTTATCCAGAGCGACTTACACAACTTTTTTATTTTTTTAGCATTTTTTACATATTATCCATTTATACAGCTGGATATATACTGAAGCGATTCAGGTTCAGTACCTTGCTCAAGGGTACAACGTACAATGTAATAACAGTGTATGCTATTGTAGAAATTCACCTGTAGAAGTTTGTGTAAACTCTTAACATTACTCCTGAGAAAGTGTGAACATCTGCATTAATTAATGCTCAGATAGAACAAGAACAAAAAAAATTTCTGGACCTCTGGTATTCAATATGAATATTTTTAGACAGAGGTCTCCTCTCAGTTGGATACTTATTCACTTGATTGTGCCGTTTCAGTGGCTACAGAGCCCCACTGGAGGATAACAGTTGAATTACAAGTTTAAATCCCTGCAAGTCATGTGGTCAAGATAAACTGGCGGCCCCGGTTATAGGTCATGGCCAATTTCATAAATTCCAGCCCTGGACCATGTATATAGAATTTCAGGATTGTATTGAGCCATTAATGATAAACACATTTTTAAGGTTTATAGCGACCCCCGTGGGCAGATTTGGACATTCTTTGGCTTGCATCCTCCGTGGTGTCTCACAAACGTTATTCTCGAGGTTTGTTCAATTTGGATGAACGGTTGGATGAATTAGTGATAGCGATTTATTTGATCACATTGATTGGCTCACAGTTCCCTTAGTTATTGTCCTATATAGATGGATTATAGCTAGCAAGTATAGTGTACACTATTGATAAGTCTGGTCCAAATTGGTCAAGAAAGAAAAAAGCCTTAGAGAAAAAAAAATATTTAGCATAATATGCAAATTAGCAGAAAATCAAATATGGTGGACTTTCATGATATTGTGCATGCAAGTCCATGAGCTTCCAGGGAATACTTACAGCACATCTGGTGTGAATTCAACAAAGGGTGTGGGAGATATTTTAATTATAGTGCCACTATGGAGGTTATATTTTAAACACTCTTAATTTCATATGTTTATGATGAGTGTGCCAAGTTTCAAGTCTTTACGATTTACCATCTCTCGGGCTCAAACCCTAATTTAATTTTTTTTTACCCTGCCCACACAGTGATTCCACATAGTCTTTCTCCGGCCGAGGTACGTGGACTGCCTGCCCACCAGGCGCTCACCTGCGAACGCCACCACCCAGGCCTGACTCCAGGGATGGGTCCCGGTGACCCTGTTCTGGGCAGGGTAAAATTGTTCTTTTTTTGTTTACCATGCTAGGGATCAATTTGGATCATGTTTGTCTGGGTCCTCACCCCAGACCTGTTCGCCTTGGGAGACCCTACCAGGGGCAGAAGCCCCGGCCGACATAGCTCTGGGGATCATGAAACCTCACAAGCCCTTCTCCCACGATAAGGCCGTGGTCCAGGAAGGGAGGGGGGAACAACTGGGGTCTTATTCACAAGTTGGGGTAAAAGGGAACAAGAGATTGACCGCCGTTTAGGTGCTGCGGCGGCACTATTGCAGGGCGTTGTATCGGACAGTGGTGGTGAAGGAGCTGAGCCAAAAAGCAAAGCTCTCGATTTACCATTCAATCTTCATTCCTACTCTCACCTATGGTCACAAGCTTTGGGTAGTGACCGAAAGAGTGAGATCGCGAATACAAGCGGCCAAAATGGGGTTTCTCCGTAGGGTGGCAGGGCTTACTCTCCTGGATAGGGTGAGGAGCTCAGTCATCCGGGAGGATCTAGGAGTACCGCTGCTGCTCCTCCGCGTTGAGAGGAATCAGTTGAGGTGGTTCGGACATCTGGTAAGGATGTCCCCCGGGCATCTCCCTATGGAGGTGTACCAGGCACGTTCAGCTGGGAGGAAACCCCGGGGTAGACCCAGGATTTACTGGAAGGATTATATCTCTCAGCTGGCCTGGGATCGCCTAGGGATTCCCCCGGAGGAATTGGAGGAACTTGCTGGGGTGAAGGATGTCTGCTTGCCCTCTTGCAACCCTGACTTGGATCAAGCAGTTAGAAAATGGATGGATGGATGGACATTTTATTTGATTGGTGCCTTTCAGGACACTCAAGATCACCTTAAATTAAGAACAATATATAAGTATAAATTAAAGAGAAGTTAAAACAATTAGATGAAACAGACACAATATAGACATAGACGTCAAAAAAAGATTTGATTGACAACTGTTTTATCCAATAGAAGACATTATAAGCTTCCAAACTGTGTTTTACATGTCTCATTTGCTACGTTATGGGAAGGATGTGCTTTCTTATCTGTTCTGCAATTACTTCGATGACGTTTCTGAATGCACTTATTGTATGTTGCTTTGGATAAAAGTGTCTGCTAAATGACTGTAATGTAATGTAATGTCATTTGATGTTTTGAACAATAAAATACGACTGAGCATAATAGAAACTTTACTTGTGTCGCTATAGGTTTACACAGTGAATAGTATTATTTCAATTGGAGAACATGGTGATTTCCTCCTTGATATGAACATAATGTAATATTTGTGTGTAATATTTCAGTTATGTATGTTAGATGTACGTTCAATATGAAATTGTGTGCTATTCTCTCATGAGTTGTGATAGTAATTTTCTGTTTTCTGTTTTCTGTAATCTGTTTTATTGACGATGTTCCTTTATATTTAAGATATTAATATAGAGACTCAAAACATTGTTAATGGCCAGCTTTTCTTATACCCTGCTTCTATTCCTTAGTCTAACAGTAAGAGGCATGGCAATGAACCATGAACTGGGCCCCAGTGTACCATCCGTGTCTGTATCGTTTCCATCAAGGTCATTTTCCAGTCCAATGGAAAATTGTGTACATAAGGAGTTATCTTACTTCTTAGATGTCCGGATGTAAAGGAGGAACCCTTGCTGGGGAGTGAAAAGATATACCACTGTATTTACCTTTGACCTATCTGTATTTCTTCTCTGGCTTTGAAATCCGCCCTGATGACCTCGTCTTTGTAGACAAATGTATAAAGGGTTGGCAACTGTATGGCAGAGAGAGCTTTAACGAGCACTCTCTCATTGGTTTATCTGCAAATAAACTTCTTATTATTCAGTGTTAACACGGCTTTTGTTGTGACTCTGTCAAGGACAGACTTTGCTGCACTGTGAGTGAGTTGGGAATTTCCACGACATAATTTGGCGACGAGGATGGGATTGCTAACTTGATTTTTCTCCAAAACAGACCCCTCTCCGATCGGGAAAGGCGTAGACAGTGCACTGCCGGGAGTCTGGAACCCCGAAGCTGCAACCCTTCAACAGGCTACTGTAATCAGTTACCTAACGGAAGGACGGCGGTGACCGGACCTGAAAGAGGACGGTGTTTGTTTGGAGTGATCAATACGCAATCCTAGAGAAAAAGAACCACAGGTGAGGTTACAACAAAACCAGTACTAAAAAGTTTGACGGAGGGACCGACGGGTACATCACGCTCAGCAGAGTTACTGCTGCAGGTGATTTCAAACTAGGGAGGCCAATTTGGGCGCTCCGGTACTAAATCCTAGGTAAAACAAAGACGAGGTCTTTGTAATGAGGTTTCATGTATTATCGATAAGTGCAAATGATGAAAACGGAACAGTAATTGAGAGGCATTGTTCTGGAGGAGACGGACTGAACCATGTGTATTTGATAGAAATAACCGATGAGTTTGATGAATATGGAGAGGGTTTTTCTGCTTTAAATATACATAAAAATGCGTGGTTAGAAATAAGACAAATAGCGCAGGAGGAAGGTAGACTTCAAATTCATCCGAATAGTGAGGAAACGTTTCTAGGGAGTTCAGACTCTGAAACTGATTCTGACTAAAACGGGTGTGTGATACACCAGCTAAAACCTTATAAGTCATACGGTATAGACTGGTGGTGGGGCTGACGCACTTGTGAAAAAAATGGGTTCGAACAATTCGAAGGTGCAGGATCCCGAATTTACGGGTCCAAAGAAAATAATGCATGACAAATATGGTCCGGAAGCCACACACCAGTGTGGTAAATGGGTAGAATTCGGTTTCCCCGAAAAAGGCTCTTTTAGCCTAGTACAGATTGAGTGCCTGAAAATGCGGCTGCGAGTGTGTGAAGAGAAGAATGGGAAAAGTAAAAATAAATGGAATCCTTACTGGAGTGCGGTAGAGATGTGGAGTAAAGAATCAAAAATAAGACAGGTAAAACAGACTAAAAACTCTGCTAATGTAACCATTTATTGTGTAATAAACCAATGAGAAGAATGTAACAGAAAATTGCTGAGTTATCATAAAATGATAAAAGGGAGGAATGCGATAGTAATTTTCTGTTTTCCGTTTTCTGTAATCTGTTTTATTGATAATGTTCCTTTATATTTAAGATATTAATATAGAGACTCAAAACATTGTTAATGGCCAGCTTTTCTTATACCCTGCTTCTATTCCTTAGTCTAACAGTAAGAGGCATGGCAATGAACCATGAACTGGGCCCCAGTGTACCATCCGTGTCTGTATCATTTCCATCAAGGTCATTTTCCAGTCCAATGGAAAATTGTGTACATAAGGAGTTATTTTACTTAGATGTCCGGATGTAAAGGAAGAACCCTTGCTGGGGAGTGAAAAGATATACCACTGTATTTACCTTTGACCTATCTGTATTTCTTCTCTGGCTTTGAAATCCGCCCTGATGACCTCGTCTTTGTAGACAAATGCATAAAGGGTTGGCAACTGTATGGCAGAGAGAGCTTTAACGAGCACTCTCTCATTGGTTTATCTGCACATAAGCATTCACAGGTGGCTCAGACATGTTTTATGTTTGATGCACTGATTTGCTGTGAAGCTTGAACATCTTCCAGCATTTTCCTGATGGTAGAGTGATTTTACATAGCAAGATTTGTGCAACACACTACCCAGGACATGCAGCAATACATTACATAATGTAGAGTACAGGAAAATGAAAAAAGTACAAGAGTGAATGTTTTGGCTACATATTTAGGTGTGTGTTCCAGTGTGGTATCAATGTTAAACCATCATAAGGGGCAAATATAATACTTTATAATGGACAAAAAGTATTTTATTCATTCTATGATAGGCTTTTGGACCCATAGATATCTATCCCCATATACTGATGAAATAATTCCAACTTGAAAATTATGTCAAAGTGAGTCATGAGTCAGAACAGTTGAGTAGTTAAATATATACTTTTTTTTTTTTTTTGATTCACAGAAGTGCACAATTTAGCCATTTTGGATTGATTTGGAGATGCTAAGGGATCACAGGGTACACTGCTTACATTTTGCGTTATAGATCTTTTGTAGTTTTGTATATCACCTTCAGATTTTGCAGACTTGTGGACAAGGAGTGTATGATCCAGGAAATGTATAGTTCTACATAGCTCTCAGTATTTCATTGCAAACTAAGGAAAAACTACTTTGTTTTGCATTTCTGTCAAGATTTATTTGCTTTTGTGGAACTCTATGTTGACCTTAATTATGAAAATAAACTAATCTAAGAGAGTATTGTAAATGGTATGACTGTCTTGCTTAATTTAAGCCATTTTCCAAGTTTCTGTGTTGCTGACAACTGGAGTTATAAAGCCTGAAATAGAACACTACCTAAATAGGTGAGAATTGACTAAATTTTGCATCTGCATGAAGGGTTTAAAAGGCTCCCTCCTCTCCTTTGGTGCTCCAATCTTATGGTGAGCCTCGATAATAATGAATGTATGTCAGTCATGGAATTATGAGTAGAATAAGCATTATAATTACATCTTTCTGTAATTTTGGTGGTCTCCGCCTCATGTGGAATTTATTCAATAATCCCAGTGCAACATATTCTTGATCATAAAATGTTAATGATTTTGACAAAGACTTGACAGCTAATTTAATTTGATTGACCCTTACAGAACACAGCTGTGATGTCTTGTTTATGAACATACTGTGCAGGTTGAATGTGATATATACATGTCTTATCCCTGGATGGCTTCCAACAGAGATCCTGTACCATGTTGTTTAATTAAAACAAAATTCTCACTGTCAAATTGCATGCCCACTAATGGCCTATGAGTCACGATGGGGTTCTTATTCCATCAACATGTGCATGGTGTTCTAACTGCCTTAGGACACGATGAGTATCACACATTCTAACTACTATCTTTGATTATTAATTTTTGTTTTACCTTTTTTTTTTAATAAAGAAATGCTCTGTTCTTTAAGAAGAATACAGCATTAATAGCAAAAGAGTGGCACAATTTTATATGAAACAATTGATAAAGTACAGTCTTTTAATGAGAACATTTGCAATCGGAAGATGGTTTGTTCCTTTTCAAATATACATGGTGTCATGCCAGTATAATGAAAAGTAATGTAAATTTCACTGACTTCTGTCTAAATGTTTTAATTTACAAAAACAGTTACGTTTGAGTTGTCTCTGCCTTAGTCTCAATAGTGTTAGATCCATCAGTCCTTTTCACCTTTCTGTAGCAGCAAAACGAGTGTGCACCTTTTATCAATGTCAGAAAAAAAGATCCATGGTGTCATTAATAAAAGCCTTACAGTGCTATGAAATAGATATTGCAGGACAATAAAGCAAATCATTTTACAGTTACACTAATGGGTTTTCACTCTATCGAACAGTAATACCATGTCCTCTAGCTTAAAAATGTAGTAATTTATTCTGATCCCTACCGCTCTAGCTGTGTAGTTCTGTGGCATTTTTAATCAAAAATTTATTTTGTGGAGAACATAATTTTTTTCTCCCAATCATCATTACTCTACTCTATATTAGGACGCAACAGCATGTCAGTTCATAGGGCACACACTCTCAGAATGCTCTCTGCCACCATCACCAGAGGTTATGACAATCGACCTTTCGTCCGTCGCCATCTGCAGCATCTGGGCTTGTTCAGGGCATTGCTTGAATCCACAGGGGCCACACCTTCTGCAGCCGTTGTCCCGTTATATTTACACCCTACCCCCCCCCCCCCCCCCCCCCCGCCTTGGTCGACACAACACCGCTGACAGCTTCAGAACTGTCTAATTAGAGCGGGCGTGGTTTCGGTGGGGAACGCTAAACGAAGAGACAGAGATATCGCCTCAAGACTCCCTCTGGCTTCACCTTTTCCGGCCCCTCAGATCAATATTGTCTCAGTTAATGAGGGCCGTTGATAAATGGGAAGTCAACACACTTTTGCTTTCTGACCCTCCCTTGCGCTTCTCCCTGCTTCTCTAAATACACAAGTCTGCACGGAGCCCCAAGATGCTTATCTGAATAAAACATAAGGCGCCTTTCGGGTTTTACAACATGCATACATGCATGATGGTGTAGATTATGGAAATGAGCCATACAGTGACTGAAACCCTTCTGACTGTGACGATACCTCCATGAGTGTGCTTCTCAATTAGATGACTTTGTGAAATTGTCATTAAAAATGATTGGCTTTTCTTGTCATGAAATAGGGGAGAGCTACTTGGTAGATGCTATTGTGTGATATTGTGGCCTTTAGGTGAAGCTTTCAGGCAAAATGTTTGTTCTTGGATGCACTGTGAGCTTTTTAGCTGAGCACATTTAAGAAGTGAAATGTTCACAGACCGATTTCCCACTTGAAATGAGTCATTCACTCTTTTATATAAAAAAAACCACTTCTAGGCAAAATATGCAGTATTAATTGATGTATTCTATAATTCTGTGCTTTTGAAAAATTACCTCAAGAGCTGAGAAAGATGCATCTAGCCTGAACTTTATCAGTCACACAGCCAGGCCATCGTCTGTCTTCTGCTGTAGACTGAAAACAACATACGGCTCAATAGTCTCATGATATTTCCCTAAACTCTGAGCACTACCCTGTATTATTAAATACCACTGGACATACTATTGCTATGTTTAATACTATAGCCTAAAATCTATTATACAACTTATAGCACAAACTTCCTCTCGTCCTATTGTCTATGTATGTGCTGCTGCAGGTCAGCATTATGACACAACACTATGTGTTTTTTGCTCTTTGGCTAACATTTTTGTTTGTATTCGTAAGTTGCTTTGGATAAGAAAATCGGTTAAATGACTGCAGATAAATGCATCTACAGAGATACGTAAGTTCTTGAGACGTCCAAAATATTCTTCCCATGCAAAGCAAACATTGATAAAACTACAATCTGTTTGCTGTCTGCGTGTGACCACATGCGGTGAATACAATTCTGTCAATTGTCAACTGATTTCTTATATAAAAATGAAAATAACAAATGGAAAATGCACTCTCCACATACACTTATGTGACATTTACTACTGTGTGTATTGTATATATCTATTCTCAGTCATTAATAGTTAATTTGAGGTTGGTATGGCGAAAGGTTTTCAGGGTGAATGTGACTTAGGAGCAGGCCTTGTATTATGAAAGAGTAGCCTCCGACAATAATCTATCCACCTAGCACCACAAATCACAGCACAACTAACCCATTAACTGTTCAAGGTCTATGATTACAGTGTACCATAATGGTTAGAGAAGTGGGCTTGTAACTCAATGGCTGTGGGTTTGATTTCTAGCTGGGGCGCTGTTGTTCTTGTCCTTGAGCAAGGTACGCAACGTTAATTGCTTCAGTAAATATCCAGCCTTATAAATGGGTTGTATGCAAATAAGCTGTGGAAGTCACTCTGCTAAATGCCTAAAATTTAATGCAGACTTAGACTATTAGTTCATGTGGCATGCAGAACCCAGATTCGTCTTTTTGCAACAGGGAACAAACCCATTTACATCGGAGTCTTTCCTCTGTCATTTTCCTTGAATCGAGTAGTAATATATACACTACAATATAGACTCTATATTGCTGGATATTATATTTGAATAATATAGATTATTTTTTAAAACAATCCAAATTCTGTGATTTAAAAAAGCAATATGGGTATTACCCACACTGACTTAGAGGGTCATCTTGGAACAATAGGATATCTAAAGTGACATTGTTGTGTATGTCAGGTCCCCCTTGAAAAAGAGGTTAAATAAAGTGTTTATGGATATATGAGCAAGGGCATGGGCATTATCACATCATAGCATTGTCATATTATCAGCATCTGGTCATTACATAAATTATCTATTTGCTTGATTGGCATTCTCACACAGGGAAGCAGTTTACCGCTCTTGCTCCCATTATTCTTTAAATCTTCCAAAATACCCAACCTACATTGTATATCTGCAGCCATGCATTTTCAGCAATTTGATTATCTTGCCTTCTCTTCAGTTGAAATGTGTCACGTGTCTCTATCGCTGCTCTTGCTGAATACCATACTTGATAATTGCCTGTGATTAAGTGCCGTTTAATTATATAGAGACACTAATCATAACAAGTTTAGCGCAATCTAACAAATGGATTAGGCTAGATAATTCTGAAAATGTAAAAAATTATGTCATCTGTTCACAAATGATAACCTTTGCTTTGAAGACATTAAGGCAGCAGTTGGTGACCTATGCTGATGGATATCATTTATCTTAACACAGCTAACACAACAGCAAACCAAAATGCCAAATATGCTGCACTTCCCAGTGAGAGAGAGATAAAGACTAAAGCTTGGTTCAACTGACATACTATATAACTATAGCCTGCTATGTTATAAATGCTATGCATTGAAATAAATGCTAGTTATATTTAATAAATGTGAATAAAAAAGTAACATTTACAATTATTTGTGAGGATTACAGAGCTGTTAAATATGGTGCATTTCTGCTCAAGCCATTCCAACATATTTAGCAGTAAGCGGGTTACAGTAGCAATATGCAACATTTCTCCATCTCACTGTCATGCGCACTTAAATTATAGCTGCTCTGAGAGCACTGTCCACAATGAGAAAGAGAGCGAGAGACATAGAAAGAGAGACAGAGAGAGACATGCGACTGCTGAACAAACACACAGCCGTGTAATCGCGGGGAGCCCGTGCCCGGTTTCTCACAGGAGTTCTAGTAATGAGGTCATGGGTCATGTGATTCCAGGGCAAACCTGTCGGACAGCGAAGAACCCAACCCCTCCCCTGACCAATCTTAGATCACAGGCTACTCCTGGATAAATATGCATGGCATGTCTGTTATTGCTTCTCGAATAGATCTGCTTTTTAAAAAGGGAAACTACATATCCTATATTTTGTATTTGTATATGTTTTACCCATGTATACCAACTGCTGGGTATTTATTTGATTGATTATTTATTTGTAAATTAATTCATTGCTGTCATTGCAATGTCCAAGACTTGAACCTGCATCCTTTTGGTTGCAAGCAAGCAAGGTCACAAGATCAGTTCTGGACCCACTTAAGTTACATTCCTGTCGTACATTTTGCTCTTTTTTTCATTGATTTCACCTTTACAAAAAACCACATACACATTAGAGTTCTTTCCATGGAGAGATGACATGAAATTGATAGAAGAAAGAAAAAAGAAAAGATGAGGAACATTCAATATTCATTCAATTTTTTCCCCTTTTATTGGATAAGAATATATACATTGTGAAATGGCTCTTCTTTAGGCTGCATACTTAAATGTTCCTTCTATCTTTTTGAAAGCATTCTTCTCTTTGATGATGAAAGGCATGATATAGATGCAAATTTAATTTCAGAAAGGGAGCTTTTTTTCCCTTCGCTTTCACCATCAGGTGCCATGTGTCTTGCACATGATTTGTCTGTTCATGTTTGCCGCAACACTCAAACTAAAATGTTTGACAGAAGGAGAGCAGTGACCTGTTATCTAAGATGCAAAGACACTGAAAATGGCAGTCTGTAAATCATATTGTCTTTTCACAGCACAGCATGGAACCACACACTACATACAGTATTAAAGAGGTATGAATGTAGCTTGGCACTGTCAGTAACAAACATGAACAAGTTCAAAAAAATTTACAAAAAGTTGTGTTAATACATATTATTACATTAATTATATCTGATATTAAATATGTCTTAAATAGATACATATTAAATAGGCCTTCTTGTATTCCTGAGAGTAACATTGGTGTCCTCCACTACTGTTTGTCACTCTGGATTAGAGTGTCTGTCAAATGATTGTAATGTAATGAGAAAAATTGATACATTCAGGAATGTATATATTAGTACTAATAAACATTATCATGAAAATCATCATCACATATGCAGAGGGGTTGTTCATCCTCCTAAAACCTGGAAATTCTATTTTGTCCCCTATAGGGGACATGAGTCTAAATCTCTTAATCTATATTCTACTATGCTGGAATTTACACCAAAAGGGACATTCAATGAAGCTAAAAATAAATAATACTTTTGACAACAATACTTTCACTGCAACATGTTTTTGTCATCCAAGACACTTTATGGGCCATTGGTTGTCTTATGTCAAAAGATTTTTAAATACTTTTTAAAGTCTGCCACGTTTCAGGATGATAAATTGGCATCTTGTGTCCAGTTAACCTCTGCCCTTTATGATGCCCTCTACCCACCACCACAAAATAAATATACACTGTGATTCATATTATCTGCCTTGCTTATATTTTATGTATCGCATTACCATTCAGAGAGCCTAATTTTGATGTGTTGGCACATGACCACCATTGTACTCTGCCAACATTGACCTCCAATATCATATTCTCATGTCCTAAATCCTTCAGTCAGTCATTATAGAGGCTGCATCAGGCCAGGCTGGAGGTGGTTCTGAAAGTTCTAATTTTAAATTAAAACCAGATTAATGATACAAAAAATCTTAATGAATATAATAGTACAATAATAATAAGCACAATATGTTCAGGCTTTAGTCAAGAATTATGACACTGGGAAACATTCTCCTCTAAGAATCTCTAACATTATTCTGTTCTTTACTACATTTTCTCTTCTCTCTAAAAAAGCAAACCTTTAAGGGTATTGTAAAGCATGCTTTACACCGATATAAAAATCACATGTAATCATAGTTGTACATTTTCCATGGCCCCAAAATGTAACCCCTGGAGTATTAATGTGGGATTTATATGTTCCATTTTTGAGGAGAATCGCTGTTGAGACAGTCTTTTTCCTGCATTAAACTCAATTTGAAACCCTTTTGACCAGTCCATCTCTGGTCTACACTCAAGCCTCTCCTCCCATTACACACCGGGCTCCAGTAGCGTTTGCTCCACCACCATGCCCTGTCCTTGCCTTTTTGGGTCTGAACAGTTGAGAGCCGCACCTGTGCTCCGAGCCTCACACCAGTGGCTACGTGCGGAGAGAGCCCCGCCCTCTCCCGGGGCTGCCACGAAAAGCCTCTCCCTTTTCCCCACTTTTCTTTTTCACCCTGAGTCTGTTTTATAAAGGCTCACCCAGCCATGGCTAAGTTAAGCAATCTCCTAAATTCATTTTCCAAATTGTGTTTTAGAACACATCAAAATTTTGTTCAGTCATGTTTTGACTGAATTTAAGCCATAAACTTCACAAATATGGGATCACAAATATGTCCTAATGCCTCAATAATGGAAAAGGACAAAAACAAATTATAAATGTGGGTGACCGGGGTGGCTGGCGAGAGAAAGATGAGAGGACGAGAAGTAGGAGGTGGAGGAGGAGGTAAGTGGGGGTTTAAATGAAGCAAGTGAGAAAAGCTTTATTGGCAGCAGACAGGTGTGAGTCTGGCTCACTGAGCTCAAATGGCTGCCAATGTCGCTCGGCGTGGTCCTTCTACAGAAGCCAGCCCCGCGACGTGCCATGCGGGACTCGCTAAGCAGCATGGATGATGACAGCTCAATTTTCTGCAGGGTGCCCCCCAAGTCTCCCCCATTCCAGCTCCTGCAATTCAAACTCAAATACGTTTATGAGGGCGTATCTCATGTGTGTATCTGTGTGTGTTTATTTGTGTATTTTTAGATAATTGGAGGAAAATCATGGACATTGTAAACATAATTCTGCTGGTTTATTAATAATAATAATAATAATAATACAATGACCAATCATCTATCTTGGTGTGTTAATATTACAGGGGTTGTCAAAAAGTGTGTAATTTAAGTAAATTTATTCCATCTTGGCAGTATATTATATGTAAGTCATGTATTAAAAATGTAGAGTTATAAACAATTTGATATTTAAGTGGACCCCTTTGCGCAGATGCCTAGTGACCATGGTGCCGGCACCAAGATTTTGCTCAACTGAGACATGCGTTGATCCTGCTGCCAAACTATGAGTGGAAACTACAAACTCCATGTTTTATTTTTATTGGTAGACTATTCGTGATAACTCTGCCGAATACGGAGTCTCTAAGTGTCACTATTTTCCAGTAGCAAGTCCATTTAACAAGAAACCCTCCACCCAGCCTTGCCTGCAACTATACCTACCCATGCGTGACATAGTGGACAATAGCGTCTATGTGTGAGTTTATAAATATATTTATACAATGGCTTGGATAAATAGTCAATTCTGATTGGCTGGAGGGTGGGCATTAAATTTGTATATACCGCCCGGCTATGAAGTAGCGCTGGCAACATTTTAATCACCGTTCAGAATTAATACACCGTCTACATTATCTGCTGCCAAGCCATAGAGTCAACTTTTGAATGGTAACCATAGCAACACCAACAGCTGATTAATATAGCCGATAAATAATGCTAAATCTGCTGATTAAAAAGTTTGTATTCGCCAAATATCATAGTTACAACGCAGTTTTGTGGTTAGAGGTGCAGTATTTATTCAGTTTGGAAATATTAACGTAACATAGGCTAGTAGGACTTTAATGTGACCTAATGCAACGTGAGCAATGCTGACTGGTTGCGAATGCGAGCAAGTTACTTCACAAAGCACGTTGATCTGTATATTTTAAAAAAAACTTTATTGAGCAAAATGTTTATTGTTTATTAAGATCCACATTAGCTGCCACACATGGCAGCGGCTACTCTTCCTGGGGTCCACAACATAAAAAGAAACATATATATATAAACATCAATACAAATATAATACGTTACTTACATTAGTAAATTGTGCAAGTTATATGCTAACCTACATAAAGCAGAAACTTAAATCTCCACCGTTCAACACACATCCCCACATCCACCCACAACCCTCACAAACCTTTCCCCAAAAATGAAAGCAAATTCAGTGTTAATAGTAACACCTACAGTAGTAACAATCAACTAATTAACTCTCAACATATATAAACAACAAAATTCCTAACTTAGACTCAAGGACAAATTTAAACTAATAGAATTAAAATAATTTAAGACATAGACTAAGAATGAACAAAAAAAACATAACCAAACAAAACCGACCACCACGGAAATAACCTGTAATTTCAATATTTCACCAAAATACCTTTTTTAAATACAATTAAAGAACTAGTATTCCATATACTACCTGGCAACTTATTCCATAATGGTTTTATACAAAACAGATTTTTGCATCGAACTTGATCTTTGTAACCTGTCTTGTATAATGATCATGAACTTCATCAATATGCAAGATCTTAGAATATCGGCATATAGGCTTAGTCAGAATACAAATTTTACGGAAAAAAAGTAAGAACATCACTTGAAAGCCTATCCTCAACTTTCATCCAGTGGAGCTTATCATGCATACCATTTACATTAGCTCTGAATGGGCAGCGAAGAACCAAGCGTGCAGCTCTACTTTGCACAAGTTGAAGCTTATTAATATCTTTTTTAGTAGCACTCGACCAGACCATTGAGCAGTAGTCAAGATGAGATATCACCAGTGCCTGAGTGACCTACTTGATCAAATGATCATTCAAGAAGTAGGCACATCGCTTACTGACAGACACAGCTCTGCCCATTCTAACCACTACATTATTAATATGTGTAGTCCAAGACAGTTTATCGCCAAGGGTCAGGCCCAGAGGTTTTACATTACTGACTTGTTCTAGTACTATATCCTTCATTGAGAGCGAGAGTTGTAACTCTTTTCTCAACGTATAACTAGAACCAAAAACTATACATTTTGTTTTAGATGTATTTAGTACTAATCTGTTGTTTTCAACCCATTCAGACACACGATCAAGTTAATTCTGCAGGACAGTTTAGTTCATCAATACTCTCAGTGGCTGTATATAAAGTGGAATCATCCACATACATAGTCATGACTGGTAGGTCATTTGTAAAAACTGAAAATAGGAGTGGGCCTAGGCAACTCCCCTGTGGAACCCCACATTCTAAATTACTAGCGGTAGAAAAACTACCATTAAAATAAACACATTGCATTCTATAAGACAGATAACTTTCTAACCAGCCAACACTGAAGCCATAAGCACATCGTTTTTTTGATAGAAGTTCATGATCGATTACATCAAACTCAGCACTAAAATCAAGCAATACAGCTCCAACAATTTTTCTTTCATCAATTTGACTAAGCCATTCATTAGTCATTTGTGATGATGCAGTACCTGTTGAGTGGCCTTCTTTATAGGCGTGCAGATAAATGGAATGTAGTCCATTCAAAGAAAAATACTTCAACATTTGATCAAATATTATAATTTCCAATATTTTACTGAGAACCGGGAGGATACTAATGGGTCTACAATTAGCCCCACTAAAAGCATTCATTCTGTTCTTTATAATAGGATTCATTTTAGCAACTTTCCATGTCCCTCCCCAAGACTACAATTTAAAATATGACAAACCGGTACTGCAATATATTCAGCCATTATTCTAACCAACTTCCCGTCAAGATTATCAAGTCCGAATTGTATATAATTTTTTACCGACATCATGAGTTTTTTTTAACTTCTTCTAATAAAACAGGTTTCAAAACAAATCTACATTTTTTATCATTCATAATGTTATCTTTGATTAAGCTATTAGAAGGCTCACCTCTAGAGTCGTTCATCTTGCTCCTTAGATTAGACACCTTTTGAATAATATTTTATATGATGTGTTCTATATTTATCACCTGTAATAAATCGAAGGGCACTATGGTAGACTGCATAAAGTGGTTTAAGGGTAGAAGCTGCTGAATATAAATAATGCATAATCTAAAACTGATAAAAATGTTGCCTGCACAACTTGTTTTCTGAGGTTTAGTAGGAAACAGGATTTATTTCTATAGAAGAATCCTAATTTACTTTTCAATTTCTTGGACAGTTCATCAACGTGTGTTTTAAAAGACAGCTTGTCATCAAGCCATACTCCTAAATATTTATAGGATGGTACCCTTTGAATTTGGTACCCATGAATTTCTCCTCTTTTGAGTTTCATGCAGTCACTGTAACCCACCCGTCTACACTTAACATTGTTGTTATCTATCGTCCCCCAGGTCCGCTCGGCGCTTTCCTGGATGAACTGGACACTCTCCTGAGCTCCTTCCCTGAGGATGGCACCCCTGTAATCCTACTGGGAGACTTCAACCTCCATCCAGAGAGTTCCCAGCTATCCAGTGTCGCCTCACTCTTCCAGTCCTTCGCTCTCACTCAATCCCCATCGCCTGCCACCCACAAGGCTGGTAACCAACTTGACCTTGTACTCACCAGGAGCTGCGCCACATCTGATCTCACGGTGACCCCGCTCCACGTATCGGACCATTTCTTTATTTCATTCTCTCTTTCCCTCCCGCTCTCCCTCAACCCTACTAACGACCCGCCCACTGTTATGTTCAGGAGAAATCTCCGCACCCTCTCGTACTCCTCTCTCACTACTTCCGCTCTCTCTATACTTCCTCCTCCTGCGTCTTTTGCTAATATGCATGTTGATGCTGCCACCTCTATGTTTAACTCCTGCCTCTCTCAGTCTCTCAACTCACTTTGTCCCCTTGTCTCCAAACCAGCTCGACCATCACCCCCTTCCCCGTGGCTGACAGATTCTCTCAGATCCAACAGAACCATACTGCGAGGCGCTGAGAGAAAGTGGAGGAAATCCAGATCCCCAGATGACCTGGCCTCCTATCACACACTGCTGGCAGCCTTCACAGCTGCAACTACATCGGCTAAGACTTCTTTTTTTCAGACTAAAATTAATGCATGTGTGTCTAATCCACGGAAACTCTTTTCCACCTTCTCCTCCCTGCTTACCCCCCCTCCACCCCCTTCACCTTCCTCCCTCTCTGCAGATGACTTCCTGACCCACTTTGAGGGAAAGGTGGCCATGATTCGCAACTCCTTCACACCTCAGGTGACACCCCACATCCCCAGTACCGAACCTATCGCCACGCTGTCGTCCTTCAAGACTCTGGAGGACGCAGATGTGCTCCAACTGGTGACGCACCATCGCGCGACCACCTGTCCGCTGGACCCCATCCCGTCAGCAGTCCTCCAGTCAATATCTGCTGAGCTCGTTCCATATCTGTCCTCTATTATCAACACCTCCCTAACCTGTGGCCATGTCCCTGCTGTTTTTAAGACTGCCCGTGTATCCCCACTCCTAAAAAAACCTAGCTTAGACCCCTCTGATGTCAGGAACTACCGTCCTGTATCTCTTCTGCCCTTCCTGTCCAAAACTCTGGAACGAGCTGTCCATAACCAACTATCTGTTTTTCTCCACCAGAACAACCTGCTTGACCCCCATCAGTCCGGCTTCAGAACCGGACATTCCACAGAAACTGCTCTCCTGGCCGTGACCGAGGCGCTCTCCGCTGCCAGAGCCTCATCCCTCTCCTCTGTCCTGATTCTACTTGACCTGTCTGCAGCGTTCGACACGGTCAACCACAAACTCCTGATTTCCACACTTTCTGAGATGGGCATTTCTGGGACTGCCCTCTCCTGGTTTGTATCGTACCTCACTGGTCGATCCTACCAAGTCTCTTGGAAGGGGTCTGTGTCTGCACCCCATCCCCTGTTTACAGGAGTCCCGCAGGGATCTGTATTGGGTCCTCTGCTGTTCTCCATCTATACTAAGTCTCTTGGTTCAGTAATCAATTCGCATGGCTTCTCATACCATAGTTATGCTGACGATACTCAACTCTTCCTCTCTTTCCCTCCCTCTACCCAACAGGTGAAGGAGAGGATATCTGCTTGTCTGGCTGACATCTCTGAGTGGATGACTACCCATCACCTGAAGCTCAACCTGGACAAGACAGAGCTCCTCTTCATGCCACACAAAACCTCCCCGCTACTTGACCTCTCCATCACCGTTGACGGGACTGTGGTGGCTGCCTCCCGCTCTGCAAAGAACCTGGGGGTGGTCCTGGACGACCAGCTGAACTTCAAAGACCAGATCAGGGCGACGGCACGGTCCTGCAGGTTCCTCCTGTACAACATCAGGAGGATTCGACCGTACCTGACCACCTATTCCACCCAGCTTTTGGTCCAGACCATGGTCACCTCACGCCTTGACTACTGTAACTCCCTGCTCGCAAGCCTACCGGCCTGCGCCATCCTGCCTCTTCAACTGATTCAGAACGCAGCTGCCCGGCTTGTGTTCAACCTCCCGAAATTTTCACATGTCACCCCCCTGTTGAGGTCACTCCACTGGCTGCCAGTTGCAGCCAGGATCAGGTTCAAAGTTCTGACCCTGGCCTACACTGCAGCCAATAGGACAGGCCCTATCTACCTGCAAGACTTGATCCAGAACTATGTTCCTGCTCGAACGCTTCGCTCATCTACTGCAGGGCGACTTGCGCTTCCCCCCCTCCGTGTTAATGGTACTCGCTCGTCCCGACTGCGGAGCTTTTCCACCCTAGCTCCCCAGTGGTGGAACGAACTTCCCATTCCCCTACGTTCCATGCCAACCCTGCCTACTTTCCGTCGTGGCCTGAAAACGCACCTTTTCAGACTCCACCTGGACTAATACTTAGCTAGGACCTCATGGTTTGTGTTCTTGTTGAACTATGTACTCAGGATAGTCAAGTTTATAATGATTAGAATAGAATTGTATTAGAGCTGATTTACCCAGTTCACTGTGAACTGCATTGTGTTCATTACTAGGGATAGCTGCTACTGTATGTGAAAAATTTGCTTTCTTATCTGTTCTGTAGTTACTTTGATGACCTTTCTGTATGCACTTACTGTACGTCGCTTTGGATAAAAGCGTCTGCTAAATGAATGTAATGTAATGTAATGTAATGTAATTGGAACCCCACTAATCGAATTCATGACTAAGTCAGAGGGACAATCATTATTTGCTCAGGAAAAAAGCATGTACTTAGTCTTCTCAGTGTTCAGCACTCGCTTGAGATCAATATGGGTATTTTGTATGGTCGTGAAATCCAATTGTACGTTTCTAAAAGCTTGATATATCGAGGAAGCTGATGAATAAATCACTGTGTCATCAGCGTAAAAATGGATGGCGCTATTTTTTATTTCAATACCCAAATCATTTATGTATAGCGTAAATAAAAGAGGGCCAAGAATTGATTCTGGCGGCACCCCTTTTCTGATAGCTAAAAAGTTTGATTGGTGACCATCAGTTACTATAGCTTGGGATCTATCGGAAAGATAATCATAAAACCAGTTGCAAGAATTTTCATCGAAACCAAGTGATACAAGTCTTTTTAAAAGAAGAGTATGGTCAACTGTATCAAACGCCTTAGACAGGTCGATGAATAAGGCAACACATTTTTGTTTACTATCCAAAAAACAAGCTATGTCATTCAACACTTTACAGGTAGCTGACATGGTGCTATGACCGGGTCTAAAACCAGATTGATGAGAGTTTAAAACACTATATTCAGATAAAAAGAAGCGCAAGTAAGTATTCACAAGTTGTTCCAAAATTCGAGAGTTTTGAAATAATAAAAACAATTATTTGCATCAGTTGTGTCACCTCATTTATGAAGTGGTAGCACATAAGCAGTTTTCATACTTTAGGAAGAATGTGCTATGATAGGTGCAACAAGCAATAGTAATCTTGGGTCTAAATGATCAGCCCCGGTAGACTTTATTGGGTTAATACTATATAGCGCGTCAAGCAACTCTTCTTGGGAGAACTGTCCGAGGGAGAACTGTTGGAGCCCAGTCATTCCAGTATTCATCACACTATTTAGACTGTCATACATAGGAATTAAATTTCCAGAGGACATCACTGTGTTCTCAAATAAATGACCAGCCAAAATAGAATGGTGATTGAATGCATCACACATTTGTTTCTTATCTGAGATAATGACACAATAATGATTAATCTGTGTAGGTAAAGACAAACTGGGATTATGGTTCAAAGTTTTCACCGTTTTCCAGAATTTTGCTGGATTACCACTACAATCGGAAAGAGCATTAACATAATAGGGAGACATTTATTCCTAAATTGTCTAAAAGAATGCCAATCAGAGGATAAGCCAGTTTCTGGCTTTTTTTCATGCTACATCCCTAATACGCAGCATATCATATATTTCATGCGAGAACCATGGATTATTCCTATTTCTTACCCTCAATTTCTTGAATGGAGCGTGTTTATCTGCAATATCATTAAAAATATCTGTGAAATAGTTCAATGCTATATCAGGATCAGGGATAGAAGATATATGTGTAATATCACTAAAAAATAAATCCCTTAAAAAGGCTTGTTCCATGAAGTGTGTAAAATACCTTTTTATAATGGTGCAGGGTTGAGATTTAGATTGCCTAGTATCCCTAATACAGGCAATCGGGCAGTGGTCGCTGATGTCATGGGCAAATACAGTACTAGAGATATATTTTCTTATATACTTTTCAGGATTTCTTAGGTCAGGACGGGTTGGTGAAGAAACAAGCTGCGTAAGTGTAATGTCATCGTTACAAATTTTTATATGTGCTAGATGAATGTAAAAACTTTCCTTGGAGTCATTATGAATGGGAACATTAATAAAATACAGAACAATGCGATCTCAGCCAGGGCAAAATAATACAGGAAATACAGGAAAAAGTGATGTTTTATTGATGTACAAGAGTGAATAATTAGTCTACATATTTAGTTGTGTGTAACAGTGTGATATCAACGTTTTCATCTTAAACCATCAGAAGGGGCAAATATGCTTTATAATGGACAAAACTCATTGTATGACATATCTATGGGTTTTGGACCCATAGATATCTACCCCCCTATACTGATTAAGCGATAGTAATTCCCACTTGAAAATGCTGCAAAAGTAAGTTTTATGATCCAAAACAGTTGATTTGTAGTTAAATATATCATTATTTTATGATTTAGAGCAGTGCACAATTTAGCCATTTGGATCGATTTGGAGACACTAATGGACAACAGGGTACACTGCCTATATTTTGCATCATAGCTCTTTAGTAGTTCAAGGGCCTCCACGAAAACAAGATACTTCATCTCAAGGGTTTTTTAAAAATCCTGATCTAGATTTCAAAATAAAATAATTTGCTATTTCTGAAAATCTAATTTGTGGCCTAGGAACAGGAAAATGCTACTGTTGTTACTGTTTTGTAAATCTTAATTGTTATCAATGTTTTTAATTGTAAGTATGACCCTGACAACAGACAGTAAATATTGTCCACATCCAATTTATTCTGGTTCTGTACTAGAAAATACTAAATTCTAATACTAATTCTAATAATGAGACACATGATTAGATAGCTCAGAGTAAGAACTGAACATTGTTAAACTAAAAACCTATTTGCCCATGTCTTGTCCCTATGAACCCACACCCTGAGTCAGCCAGAAGAGAATGGGCTCCCCCCACTGGTTTCTCCCAATGTTTCTTCCGACATGTTTTCTGGGGGGTTTTTCCTTGCCACGGTCGCCTTTAGCTTGCTTTGTGGGTGTTTAGGCCAGGGTAAGCAGTGAAAAGTAGTATGACAAATTATTTGTAAAATGAACTATATATAATTAAAGTTGATTTATTTTGATTTATGTTTTCTGTGAAAACATCCTCTTTCTTTCAAGTCCAAAGAGCCCCTTTATTTTTACAAATAATATCTACAAATAATTTCAGTGAGCATTTAGGAATTACATCCCTTTGTGCTACCAGGCACACTGCACATTCTTACACAGAAACATGTACGGTATATGTCAGAATGATTTTCCATTTATGACATTATAGAGAATGTCAGAAATATTTTTTCATCAAACAGCCATATTTCTTCCATGTTTTCTTGTCTCGTGGCTTATTTCTTTGCTCTCCATTTAATAATTGACCTGCTTTCAGTTTTGATTCTTCAGTAATTGCAGTGAGAAATGCTAAATGTCACTCTTTTAGCCCATTAACACAGACTCGCACCCTCTCCCCTTTCACTATTGAGCAATTAGGGTGGCAGGGAAACTACACGTTGATGTCAATGGACGCTTTTGTAAGGGGAATGAATAAGCAAACTCCACACACACGCATGCACGGACACACACACACACACACACACACACACAGTGATCATTGCAGCTATTAGCTTGCTTTTCCTTTTGGTTTGATGAAGTGGGAACAAAAAAGGTAACCTTGCAGGGACTTTAATTACTGGAATGAACACAATTCACCAAACTGATTAAAGCTAGTACTGAGCTGTCAGCTCTATTTTTTAAACTATGTATTGTTCATCAAGTAGAAAATTCTGAGATGCTGTGCATTTTCAACTTTTATCCATCTGTATTCAGTACAAAAGCAAAAACATCTGCTAATTAAAAAGTAATGGAAGGTAATTGGTATCAAAGTGTGCTTTAATGCAAGGAGTTTGAAGAGATTCACCCTCATATGCCTTGGTGTAATTTGCTGCCACTTAGTCTCCACAAATAACACATTAAACAGGCCTTTAAACAGGATACTGGGGAAGATAATAGAGCGATACCTATAGCTATACCAAGCAATGTAATCAACATCATGATATTCTATGTTTCCCTTGAATTCATAACAATCAAAGTTGTTTGCGCACAATGCTCACATATACGTGCATATAACATGTACATGCACACACATACTTGAATTTCATATTGATTTGCAGGCATTGTGAGGATTGTATGCTAAAGTTAGCAATCATCTTACCATACACTGCATTTAGGTCTATAGCATTTATATTAGGGATGGGGGGGTCAATTCAGTTAAGAACTCCCAAATCGATATTTTGTCTGTACTTTAAGGCATTACAAAATATATAATTTTATTCCAGGTGGAAAAACGTTGTCACTTACAATCCTACAGATGGTGCAATGTAATCAATTGAAATGCATTCATCACTTCTTTCCTGTATAGAAGCACAGCATCACATGTGGTATAGGTGGGAATTACAAACCCTGTTCAGAAAGAACAAACATGGCGGACGACACTCCACAGATTCGTGCTGCACCTCCACAATTTAAATCGCAAGTCTGGAAGAACTTCAGCTTTCTCAATTTACGAGGTACAGTGGAGTTAGAGATGAGCAATGCTGTATGCAAGCTATGCTATGGAAAAGTAAAATACTGTCGTAATACGACTAACATGCGGGCCCATATTATTCGACACCATCCTGAGTTAGCAGACAAGGCGGTGGACGAAGCCAAACCTGTTCCAAGCTGCCAACAACGGACGCTGGATACAAGTTTTAATACGCTCCCCAGCAGTTCAGAGAAGGCAAAAAGCATCACAAAGTCAATTGCTCAATTTATATGCAAAGACCTTCTTCCGTACATCGTCGTGGAAAATACAGGTTTTCGTAACATGCTTTACACTATGGAGCTGGGGTACAAAATATCATCAAGACATCAAGTTTTTTTCCGACACAGCCCTGCCCGAGATCTATAATGAGGTAATGTCAGAAGTAAAGGAGTCGTTGAGTAATGCTGAACGAGTTGCCCTGACATGCAATGCGTGGACGTCGAGGGCCAATCAGTCATGTGTAACAGTAACAGCCCATCACGTAACAAAACAAATGGTGTATGTCCTCTCACGTCCTCCAAACTAGAGCTTTCCACAACAGTCTCATGGGGGAAAACATGGCAGAGCTACTTAATAACGTAGTTGAATAATGGGGCATCGCCGAGAAAGACCTAGCTTTAGTCACAGACAATGCGTCTAATATGATTGTCGCCGCCCAGTTGACTGGCTTTCTCTACATCAAATGCTACTCGCACATATTTTACCTGGCTTCGAAGCGTACACTGAAGCTGCCAGCTGACGCCAGTGAAGGTGGCTACATGTATTCTGTCGGATGAGAGTAACCCGACACTCTCCGTGATAGCCCCTCTGAAAGCACAGCTTCTGCAAGCCACCCAGATAAGCCTTGGTGATACTCCGTTTGTTAGAGATATCAAAAGAAGCCATTCACCGAGACCTAAAGAAAAGATATGTAGGTGAGCTGGAGAAGACCAAACTTAACATTGCGTCAGCACTTGATCCAAGATTCAAGGCTCTGCCATTCCTGTCGGAGGATGACGGGCAAGCAACATACAGAAGAGTAGTCACTGAAGCTGCAGCAACAGCAGAGCAGCGTCCTCAGGTAAACTCAATTAATGACAAACACAAAAAATAATATAAGCTTTACATTAAATTTAATATTTGAATTACACTTCAATTCATCATGCCTATTACAGCTGTGTGTGTGATGTACGTGTGTTGGCAGACATGTAGCTGAATGTTTCTATCAATACTATTCTATCACAGACAAACATTTGCCATACTGAATTTAGTTTACTTCTATATTTATTTTTAATACTAAATATTCTGCGGTTATATTATTGAACAATGATAACATTATGATGTGTAGAACATGCATGTGTAAAATTATAGACTTTATTTTGCTGCTTTGCTAATGCTGCATTGTGAGGTGTTGTAGACTTACATAAATAGAATGGTGTCAAACATTGATCATAGTGAAATTTCAAACCTAACCCAATTTGTTGTCCCACTGTGTTTAGTTTTTTGTGCCCTGCAGGAAGGAGTGGTGAGTTTAGAGCAGGAGGAGCTCAGGGAAGATAAACCTGGTGAAGAGGAAGAAGTGCTCCAGGGTCCTCCACCTGCTAAGAGGACCTGTGCACTGGCTGATTTACTCGGGGACACTTTTGGGGATGTCAGGGAGGCACCAGAAAAGTCATCCTTTGACAAAGCAGAGGAGGAGATCAGAAAGTACAAGGAGGCTGCTCCTTTGCCATTGTCTGGAAACCCCTTGGACTGGTGGAAAGGTCATAATTCTGAATACCCTCTCCTGGCCAAGCAGGCCAAGCGGTACGTGTGTACCAGCAACAAGTGTCTCTGCCGAACATGTGTTCTCTACCGCAGGGGACATTGTTACTGCCCAGAGGAGCAACCTCACCCCAGAGCATGTTGATCAGCTCTTGTTTTTGCACAATAATTTAAACATACCCAAGCACTAGCTTTATATAGCTTACATATAAATAACAGCAGCTAAATGTAGCATATTTTTGTGTTTATTTCAAAGTTTATATTTTAAGTTAACTTTTATTTATTGCTTAAATGCTGTGCTGGGTTTTGAAAAAATTCAAGTAGGCCTAAATGGCATAAATCTCATAAGGCTATCAACTTAAAGGCACACATTAGTTCAGTCTCTGTGCAGTTGCCTGGGGCTCTACATTCAATAATAGGACACATTTTTATTTAATTTCTCTACTGGCTGTCCTGCCAACATTGTTACATTCATTTAGGCCTGAAATAAAACATGGAAAGCTCTATGTGAATTTCACTGACTGACTTATATTATATGCATTGTCTTTGGAGATACGATTCAACTGTTTTCCATGGTCCAGTGTTTAAAAAAGTAATCAAAGATTGCAAGAAATCGTAATATTGAATCGCAATACTTACAGAATCCCAATAACTATAGAATCGCAATACATATCGATTCAGCACCTAAGTATCGTGATAGTATCGTATAGGGAGGTCCCTGCCAATTCCCGGCCCTAATTTATATGCAGCTTTCATGAATTTGATATGGTAGAATTTAGCAACAAACAAGTTTGCTAGCAAAATTACAAGTAGTCAAGGAACTACCTAGTACTCCCATTTAAAATAATGCTAAATGCGATTAGCTTAGGCCTTATTATATCTGCATTTAGTTTAACTTGATCCTGTACACCACGATTCTCCATGTCCCCTGCACCTCTCTCACGGCTACATTTTATGCCCTCTCCCAAGGGGAAGTGACTGAGTTAGCTGCTTGTCCCGTAGTAGCCTAACACAGATTTTTTTGCTTTTATAACATAACATATTTTTTTATTTTACAGCCGAAAGGGATTTCCTGCATTTAAATGTCTAAGGCGGGCGACCTACGTGTTTTTTTAAGCCGCCTAAGCCGACAGGGAGCAAAAAACCAGCTCTAAAAACAATTAGAAACGGTCCGTACAGTTATTTAGCTGGAGTCTGGACACTTGATAAATCCCGCCTTATAACTTTAAAGTCCCAGTTTATTGTAGTTCATGGTCTAAACGGATTCTGAAGATTGACATTTCAGGCTATACCCTATTCATGTTAACAACTGTACGCTTAGATCACTGTGCTTTGTTGACAGTGGCCAATAACAACATATAACTTTTATAAGATTTAATTCCATCTTCTACTGGGACTTTTATTTAGTGATGGTGTGACCGAATCCCCGGGGTCAGATCCGAATATGACCAGTGCCTTGAGGGGCTGCTCCCGGGGTGGGGGGAGGGACTCGGAGAGAATCATCGCGCATAATACGGCCCTGGGCGAGTTGGAATCACGGTCAGGAGCTTGAGGAGTCATGCCCTGAAGAGGACGTGGCTCCCTCTTTCCTACAACCAGCTGATGGAGTTGGAGCGGCGATTTTCTCGCGGTTGCTACATGGGGGAATTGAATTACACAGGGTCCAATTGGCTACCAAATTGAGAGAAAAATAGAGTTTCTGCTATTGGCTTCTAGGCTAAATCATACATTCTCATACAGACTTCAATAAATCAATCAATAAAGGATAACAACACACTTACTTGTAACTTTGATCACTACTGCAGTTAAGTTAAATCAGTCAACAAACTATGTTTTCTGTTGTATTGTCGAGCTCACGTGCACACATTGTTGTCTATAGAAGGGTTATATGTGTTAAGTTAGCCGCGATGACCAAGTTAAACCAGCCACAGGTGGGCACCACCGAAACCTCCTTTTGACCCTGGCCGATGTTTTTTTATTTTATTTAGGCCACAGTAGGATACAACCTTGACAAAGAGAGGCCCATGGATTCACTGCCTTGGCCAACATAAAAGAACATATCATCTATGGCGGTGGGATGCTCCATTGACTCGTCTGGACCAGGCAGCGGGATGCTGTGCTCCGGTGGCTTGTCTGGAACGGGCGGTGGGACGGCGTGCTCCGGTGGCTCTGAAGGCTCCTTTGCTGAGCTCGCGGTTCTGGAGGGCGGTAGGGCAGCAGAGCTTGCATCACTTCTACCAGGCAGGCCACCTACTCTGCCACCACCTGGGCAGCGTGTCGCTGCGCCTGGTTAGCCTCCATGAGGGCCCTTAGCAGTTCCTCCATCAACATTTAAAAAAATTAGAATTTTGGTAAGGATATTTCAAATATGTACGTTAATTTTTCCACTCCGACAAACTGTAGTGGATTGTGTGTTTGATTTGACATGAAGCTAGAACATTTGCCAGCATTTTCCTGATGGTGGAATATTATTTTATTGTAATCTTATCATACATAATCTAAACTGTATACATGGTATGGCAATACTTGCCACTTAGGGAATAGAAAATACTCATTCAAATTTACTGTGCATATATGTTAGATGAGTGTAAAATTTATCTTGGAGTGAGTATGAATGTGTATATGCTTTATAATGGGCAAAACATATTTAATTCATTTTATTGGATAGGTGTTTAGACCATCAATATTTATCAACCTATACTGATGAATTCTCACTTGGAACCCTAAATAGGTGAGGATTGACCAAATTTGGCATCTGCACAAAGGGGTTAATAATTTCCAGGCATTTCATGTGAGACCTACTCTTCCCATGCTCACTTATTTTGCCAGTGAGCTTTTTGCCATTTTTTGCAGTGACACCCTTAATAAAAGCTGGCTCAATTAAACGTCACAAGCATATGCGTCAGATAACTGTGCCTGTGTGTCATTGGTGGCAAGCCAGCTGCACTTTTCTGCCCATGTATTGAATCGACTGAGAGTTATGCAACCTCCCGCTGTTAACTTACATGACAACCTGCCCTGTGATCTTCTTCATCGCCTTTTTCTTCTTAGGGGGTGCTGCCTCAGGGGGACTGGCACTGGACGTTTTTTCATATGTGCATTTTCGTTTCCAAGAACAAGACTTGTAAAGCTGTTAAACCTTATTTAAGTGTATTTAGGCAGTTATTTTTAAAGCAAGTTAGCCTATTATATACAATGGCAAGATGCTACAGTTTATCATCAAATTCTTCAAAATAGGTGTACTATCCCTTTAAATTTGATTATTTTATGATTTACAGCAGTGCACAATTTAGGGTACAAAGCTTTCATTTTGCATGATAGATCTTTAGAAGTTCTGCATATCACCCTCAGTTTTGCTCTCAGCATTTCATTGCAAACTAACGAAAAACTACTTTTGCATGTAAAGATTTCCTTACATTTGTGGGACTTTATCTTTACCTAAATTATTAAAATAAACTAATGTAAGTTAGTACTGTAAATGGTACAACTGTCTTGCTTCATTAAAGCCATTATCCAAGTTTCTGTGATGCTCATATCTGGACTTATAAAGCCTTAAATAGAACAGTACCTAAATAGGTGAGAATTGACCCAATCTGGCATCTGCCTCGAAAAAGCAAACGTCCAAAAGGTAACGTTGGGCTATGCCTGATAAGAGCAGGTTGAGCAGCACAGATGGTCACGCACATCAACTTTGTAACTACAGTCTGGGTTTTAATTGTGATACTGGGAAATAATGTAAAAATATAAAAATATATTTATTGGGATTTATTATAACACACATTCAGAAAGAGAGAAGTATTAGATAGGTGGAATAATAGAATCCCAGTCTGGGATGAAAATTGGTCTGGCAGAGTAGGGTACAATGTGAACAGTGGCAGGGAAATCTCCCCTTAATTCACACCCTGTAGCATTGGTAAGCATTCTAAGTACAGAACGGCCTCAAGTACAGTACAGGTTAGAGTTTGCTGAAAAGCAGGCTACATTTAAAAAAATGTAGAGTACTGGAACAAAGTCGTATGGATGATGAGATGAGATCCAATATGGATGTAAATACCCTCTGATTGAAGCTGACAAAACAACAAAAATTGTGTCACTGTCCCAATACTTTTGCATTTAACTGTATACAGTGAGCACCATAATTCATTGGACAGTAATTTTTTTTTTGTTATTTTAGTTCTGTACTCTAGCACTGAGTTTGAAAGGGTACAATGATAATGAGGTTGAAGTGCAGACTGTCAGCTTTAATTTGAGGGTATCCATATTGGATGAACCGTTTAGAAATTATAGAACCTTTTGTACATAGTTGTCGTCGTCCCCCCCCCCCAATTTTCGGGCATCAAAAAATAGTTTAACACAATGTAGTTATATTTTTTATAATTTTTTATATTTGGATGCATATCCTTTGCATGCCAACCCTTAAAGTGATCCATCAAATCTACTGCATATCTGAGTGATGGTTTAGGCTCGTTTGATACCTCAGACCCTTGACGACTTACAGCCATTTCACCAACTATGTATTCCATACTGTTCCAGCATAATCTAGTCCCACCCCCTAATTCCCATAGAGATCCATTCAAATGCACATTCAAATGAAGAGATATCAAGTATGTGTGTGTGTTTTATACAAGTTCATTGAACATATGCCTTAATACATTATGTTTACTCCTTTCTCATTGTATTATGAGTTAGCATTCCAATGCTCAAATGGAAGTGTCTTCACTTCTCCCCACTGTAAAAAGATATACTTCTTATATAGATAAGGCCCGTTGCTATGCTGTCATCATGCAAAAGTAGCCACTACTAGGCAGAGATGAGCTTTGGGTATTGGGCGGATTGGGCCATATGTGAGTGATGTGAGAGATGTTATTTTGTCCAGATATAAAGGTGCTGTGCCCCATCCCACCCCACATTCCATTGCTGCAACTTCCAACTTCCTTTTCCAAACATGCTGTAATTGACCTAAACAGATTCTTAATGAAGTTGAAGTTTCTTTGGTTTCAGTCTGTTTTAGTTCAGGATATTTAGAATTCTCTATACCCGACCGAACCGACCTGAGGTTACAACTGAAGGAGAGAAAACTTTGTTCTCAACAGGACTATGTACAAAAGGTTCTATAATTTCTAAACGGTTCATCCAATGTAGATGAAAATACCCTAAAATTAAAGCTGACAGTCTGCACTAAAACCTCATTGTCATTGTATTCTTTTAAACTCAAAGTGCTAGAGTAGAAAACCAAAATAACAAAAAAATGTGTCACTGCCCAATTAATTATGGTGCTCACTGTATATATCCTTTCAAATCATCTAAAAAATATTAGGTTCTGGAGGTGTGGTTACAGTAATTCTGCAGGGATCTGGTGGATATTTTCAAGGGGCCCACAATCCATGGCAGCACCCGTGTGTTTGTGTGTGTAATAATAATAGCCATTCTGCAGCCATGACTGATTAGAGAACATTGCATAGACAGTTTTGTCCATTTCTAAATTCAATTTCAGTTTACTTGTAATACATTCCTTGCTTATTTCGGACACAGTATGTACCCATGCATTCCCCATTTAATGTAATCTAATTTCAGCTTGAAATATCTCTCAGTACATTAGTATTAGAAAATTAGCCACTGTGAAAATGTTTTGTTGACAATACCGAGCACAAGCCAAGGCAATGGCCATTATAATTAATAAATTACTGGTCTATCCTGCCAAACACTGACCAGTAGAGCCAATAAAATTTCATTTTATTTATTTGATTAAATATTTTTATCATTTCTTTTGTCAGTGATTTATGTACATGTATCTTATTTCTATGGGATACATTTCTCTTGCATCAGTATGTCTGTTAATATACTTTTATACTTATATTGTTTATATACTTTTCTGTCTTCTAATATACTTGACGTAGCTCTGTTATTATAGTTTTTGTATAAAGTTTTTGAGCTGAACTTGAGCCGAATATAACAAACTTGTTTATACATTTTGTACAATCTTATAAATGTAATATAATAACATAATGTATGCACACCAGGCAGTGTAAGAGTGACATCCAGACTACCCACTTAACATTCTGGTCTATAAATCAATCTGCCTGGTTCAGTCCAGAGGGATTACTGGTGCGTCAAGCTTCATATCGCAGACATTGAGTGAGCTCTAGCCTTTTGAACAATCCTCACTGAGACACAGCTATAAGTAGCTATAATAAATGGATGTTGGGTGAGGTGTTGAAAGCATTGGTTTTCAATGTAGCGATGCATCCCGTGGTCTAATATCGTGTCCTGACCATACCGGTTGTGACTGTGGTTGTGAGTAATTGGCTGTTTGTGTGTGTGTGTGTGTGTGTGTATGCATGTGTCTGTTTCAGTGTCTTTCAACTTGCATGGCCCGCTGTTTGTTAAAGTACCTGTGTTGTATATTCTGCACAGAATAAACAAGTAAATTTACTAATTCCTGGAATAAATGCACATAATATAATGTGATACCACTAGGACTAGTATTATTTTTGTTTCACTTCTCTATTAATTCATGTATAATAGTTTCTTCATTTTTTGTAATAAATGTGTTTTTTGTGATGTCCCTAAAGTTTTGTTAAAAATATTTTAATAATTGTTCATGGTATTTCAAT
Organism: Ilyophis sp. 1 JC-2022; assembly: GCA_022702515.1. Classification (NCBI taxonomy): domain Eukaryota; kingdom Metazoa; phylum Chordata; class Actinopteri; order Anguilliformes; family Synaphobranchidae; genus Ilyophis; species Ilyophis sp. 1 JC-2022. The sequence goes on from CM040394.1 coordinate 50,785,439, forward strand.
TTTTTGAGTGGGTTGTTATTTGTGTCATGTAGATCATCTACCTTCTTTATTTAGATCTGATTCAACTATGCAGCCCACACTTTGTGACATCGTTTAGAAGGAGATTAAAATCTGCCATGTTTTTGCGCCTTTATCAATTACGTTTCTGGTAAAAACCACCCAAGCACTTCCTGTGTTGATACTAATAATAGTTTTATGGCACTCGTAAAAAAAAAGTGGACAGGGTGAGAATTTCATATTACAGCAATCTATTTAAATTTATATGGTAGGCCCAGTTCTGAGAAAAGGACTAAAAAGAAAAATTATCAGCACTGAAGCTTGAAGTCAGTAAAGAAAAATATGATTGAAGATCAGTATTAAGTTATAATCATTTCCAAACAAATATAAATGTAATGCACTTTTATTAAAAGTACTTAAATAAATATGCCAGTTTGACTTGGACCAGTCGGACATATTGGATTCATAAAATAGATTTTTCATATATGGATTCGTAGAACTAATAAAATTGAAATTGATTATACTCTTATTTCAGCCGTTTTGGATTAAAACAAAGATCTTCATATGAATTCAGTGACGACATTCATGAGGCTAAAAGATTTCAATAATTCAGAGAAATGGTGTTGTGTGCTGATGAAAATCTTGAATACGTAACTCTACAGAAGGGGTAGGCAACCCAGGTCCTGAAGTGCGAGAGATGTTCCTGGTTTCTGCTCCATCAAAACCTTTAAATACGTAATTGTATTAATTATTAAACATAATGAACACAAGTGACCATGTGCTGGATGTATTGAGCTGTGACAACATAAAAATAAAACATTAAACATAAAACATAATCTATAATGGTGTATTTAAAGTCCAGAGTCTAGTTTAAACTGTGCAATAGCAGGGCCCTGCTCTGGTCAGATGGTAATTAGCACAGTGTTCAATGTTAAACTCTAATGTCCAGTGCATCTGGGGAGATGCAGTCGAAGTGAATCTACAAACAGAAAGTCTTGTTCAGAGCTGTTGTGGAGTTTGAATACCATGAGCAAACCTGGGTGGTATTTCACAAAGCAGAAACTATCCAGCTAACTGAGTAACCCTGCTATGTGAAATACCACCCACGCCTTTGTAGCCAAGCTAGCTGATAGTGGTTATGTATGATACATTATTTGGACATGCGGTTAGCAAGATAGCTAACTGTTAACTGCAAAAGCTTGGTTTGCGTTAAACAAAGATAGACTGATTCTATACAAACATGCTTGCAAATTATACATTGTTTGGATACGCAGCTAGCTAGATGGCTAACTGTTAGCTTATGTGTCTCACCTGCCCTGCTGTTCACCTGTCTCTCGTTTGCTCGCTAGTTCTGTGTATTTAAGTTCCACTCTGTCTTGTGTTCAGTGCGAGTTCGTCTCAGTTGATTTTTGTCTCTGTTTCGCTACAAGCACTTTTTCTCCAGTTACCTGTTTCCTGACCACCAGCGTTCCTGTGTATCATTACACTCATATACCAACCATTTGTCATGGCCATGACTTCCGCGTGATGATGTAACTTCCTCTATAAATAGAGACACGTCAAGGCGGAAGTTCTCAAAAAACCTTTCTCGCCCCGAAAGGGTCCCGAGTGACCATGACCCCCTAATGGTCATCTGGAACTCATAAAACCGTGGTTACAGTCCTCCAACCATTAGGGTTGTCAACGTTACAGATGACTTATACCCACCGCTTCACGAGGGACAGACATACCGTTAAGTGGATGCTAAGGCCGCTGGCAGGATGGCCGAGCCGACCGTTAACACAGGCGCCACGTTGACATGATCAAATCTTGAAAATGTGCAGGGGTATGCCGAAGTCGCTGCCGCACAGATATCATGAAGTGGTACACCTTTAAGTGCTGCTCATAACGTAGCCACACTCCTAGTTGACCTACACTGGGCCACGTTTCCCAAAAGTATCTTAGAGTTAAGATCATCTTAAGAGTGTTTTGTGTTTGTGCGGTCTGCATTTTATGATTAAAATTATTAAAATTTACTGATATTACATAAAACAAATGACAAAAAACAAATGACAAAAAATGAAACCAATATAAAAACAAAATAGCCTCAGATGATATTTATCTAAGATCCTTTTGGGAAACGGGGCTCTGGACAGTCATAGGTAAATGACTAGCACTAGCCTCATAGGCCGCAGCTATCGCCTTCACTACCCAGTGGGAAAGGCTCTGAGCCGAGAGCGCTTTTCTCTTAGACAAGGAGTTGCCCTGTACAACAGAAATTGAGCAATACGGGGTCCACGCATTGCTGCGAGCACCATGTGCAGAATAACTGCCACATATACCCATAGGCCCTCCTCGTGGAGGGGGTTCTAGAATTAAGAAGCTTCTGCAGGACAGGAGAATCACACCCAGTTAACAAAGGGCCGGGCCCCTCAGTGGCCAAACCCAGAGCTTCATCCTGCTCGTTCGAGGGTGCCAAACAGAGTCGCTCTTTTGAGACAGCAAGGCCGTGTCCGAATCAGCAATCTTTCACCCTGTTGAGTAGCCTTGGTGAGCCTTATATCTATTCACCAAGGCTACTCAACAGTGTGTAAGAGTGCTGATTCGGACACGGTCCAGGTCTGTCCGGATAGGGAGTTCCCAGGACAATCCGCAAAGAAGGCAGAGGAGCGTTGGAAACCACAGTTTTCATTTGAGTCATTCATTGGTTAAAGAATCCACACACCTTGTTCTCAAGGTCTTAATTGGCAGCTGATTGGATGGAAACCACAAAAACACACAGACACTGCAGCCCCCTGGGAATTTAGTTTGACAAAACACTTGTGATCAAGCCTGGAACATCACTGGCACTCCAGGACCAGGGTTTCCTATCTCAACAGCATCACCACAGGTGTGTACGCTAATTAGAGATAACTACCAATCAGCCTCTATTGTCAGATAGGCTATTAACAAGCACTTCACTCCTGACAGAAAATCCAAAAAGTTATACACCTTTTAAATGGAAATGGTTGGAACTATTTTTCTATCCTTTGGGTTAAACGCAGAGGTGCATAGTTCCTAGGAATTTAGTAACTACATTGCAAGAAAACTATTTAGTTAAGATGAAGCTCAAATATTCAAGCAATTTGACATTGGCTCATCCTAACTAAACTGAATTCTGTTAGTATTACTCAGGTCCTAAGATCTATGCACCCCTGTTTTTAACCCAAAGGACTGGAATAACATTGCCGCCCATTTCTATTTAAAATGTATATTCAATTTTGGATTTGCTGCCAGAAGTTAGGTTAATTGCCAACCTGAAATTATAGGCTCTGATTGTAGTTCCTCTCTAATTAGTCACCTGTGGTGATGCTGTAGAGGAGGGTATATAAGACTTCCATCAGCAAACAAAACCTTTTCACTGATGAAGGCAATATGTTGAATCTTTTATCTGAATGGTGTATCTTAATGAAATATGTTGAGCTGTTTTTTCAATGTAGTTCATAATGTAATGTTTTTGTAACTATGTAATGTTTTTTTCCCCCCTTTATAATAGCGCGCGTGTATACATATGTTTATAGGTTTAGATTTATATAATCATACGTCCTTGACATTCGCATACTAATCATAATAATACGTGAGTGGATGAATAATTAAACTGTCACATTTTCTTTCACTTTTCTTTTAATAGTTTTTTCCAAGCGAGGCATCACAGGGGTCTATACATAAAATAGAATACATTATGAGCATACATCATCACAAATGGTTCATATTCTCAATGAGGACAGGGGGAAAATAAATACAATTAAATATAAAAATACCCACTAAATATACATAATTAACACATCACTCATATACCTCTATGGCAAATGTTTTAAAGATCAAACAACCTCTGGTTCCCACAGTGGGTCATGGGGTCAGCTGGGCTGGGCCATGAGATTACACATTTAAAGAAAGTGTGGAAATGTATATGATTACTGCACCTGGTGCATGCATTTCACCAGTTGGTGTACATACAGGTTTTTTGACAACATGTTTTCCATTCTTTAACGCAGGGATACTCAAACCCGGCTCTCGAATCCAAATCCTGCCCTGGTTTTCTTTTCTCCCATGTAATTAACTGAACAATTAGTACTACTGATTGGCCATACCAGGGATGGGCAACTCCAGGCCTCACGGGCCGGTATGTATGCAGGTTTTTGCTGCCAGCAGTTACCCTGGCTCAATCAGCTAATTAGTTATATACACCACCGAATCTCTCATAAACTAGACCACAATAAAACGCTACAATGCATGCATGCATGCATCATAAAGAAAATGTTTTTCTTTAGTTTGCAATGAAATCCTGAGAGCTACATATGTGAAACAGGTAAAACTATATGTTTCCTTGATCATAAACTGAGGGTGATATGCAGAATTTCTAAAGATTTATAATGCAAAATATAGGCAGTGTATCCTGTTGTCCTGTAGTGTCTCCAAATGTATCCAAAATGGCTAAATTGTGCACTGCTGTAAATCAGAAATTAAGTATATATTTAACCACAAATCAACAGTTTTAACTCATAAAACTCACTTTTGCATGAGTGGAAATTACTATATTTTCATCAGTATAGGGCAGGGGTGGGCAACTCCAGGCCTCGCGGGCCGGTGTGTATGCATGTTTTTACTGCCACCAGTTACCATGGCTCAATCAGTTAATTAGTCATACACACAATCACGATTCACTCATAAATTACAGAACGATAAATGCTACAATACACACATACCGGCACAAAAACATTCATCAGCTGCTGTTCATATTGCGGATATGTAGATTAAAATATCAGATCATGTAAACGATTGAGCTAATAAAATAATTGTTAACTGGTGGCAACAAAAACCTGCATACACACCGGCCCGCGAGGCCTCGAGTTGCCCATCCCTGGTATAGGGAGATAGATACATATGGGTACAAAAACCAATCCAAAGCCTATAATAAAATGAATAAAATATTTTTTGTCCATTATAAAGCATATACTCCAGGGATCGGCAACTCCAGGTCTCACGGGCCGGTGTGTATGCAGGTTTTTGCTGCCACCAGTTACCTAGGCTCAATCATTTAATTAGACATATGCACCATCACCGATTCACTCATAAAATTAGACAACAGTGAAACGCTACAATACGCACATACAGGCACACGGGCTGCTGTTCATATTGCGGAATGTAGCTAAAATATCTGATCATGTAAATGATTTAGCTAATTAAATAATTGGTAACTTGTCGCAGCAAAAACCTGCATACACATCAGCCCGCGAGGCCTGGAGTTGCCGACCCCTGATATACACATTCATACTCCAAGGAAAATTTTACATTCATTACTAGCATATATACACAGTAAATTTGAATGAGTATTTTCCATGCCCGAAGTGACAAGTATTGCCCAAGGACATACTAATATGGCATAGTGTATATTATGTACAATAAGATTACAATAAAAGAATATTCTACCATCAAGAAAATGTTGGCAAATGTTCTCGCTTAAGGGCAAATCAAATATAAAGCATGCCTGAGCCACCTATGAATGCTTACACTACAGTATGGGAAATGCACTGAAAATGCAAAAATAATAATATCGAACATACAGCACAAAAAACTAACGTACATATTTGAAATATCACAAGCAGTAATACTTACATATCAAGGAGATATGTATCTTATGCATATCCCTCAGCCATATTCTCTGACAGAATCAATGCTATGGTATCTTGGTAACTATGGTATCTTCTGACCCACTCCCAAAATCCTTGTAAGCAGGCGAGGATTTTCTCTCGCCATGCAGAAGAGTTAGTAAATTAGTTGCAAGCAGTAATACTTGCGAAAATAAAAGGAAACAACTATTACGCCTCGGCGAGTGAATGTACATTCTAAGTTGTTTGTGTAAAATTAAACTAATAAAACTAGAAATTATGTTACGCCCGACTGTAATTTATTGTTCAAAGCATCCAATAAGATGTTGCAAAAACTGTTGCTACGGTAATAATGTACTACATTGAATAAAATGAATGAGACACAGCGTGGGGGTATTATGCATTGACGTTTAAGATAGTTTAATACCGTTATAAAGTGTTGTATATTTCTCAAACGGATTGTCCCAGACAATAAATGACCACTGAATTTTTAAAGGGACATCTCTATGCGTAAAACCAATGGTAGTTAATATTTAGTAGCACATATTGATAGTAGAATGGTGTGGTATAATTACACAATGTTTATTTTGCATTTGCGTGAGCAGGGCTTTTCACAGCTTTTTTGGCATACGATCAGGTTATTGTTGGGTTTACCTTGTTGCTATGACGGAACACAAATTTTTGGTGATGGAAAAATATATGTATGAACTCACACATAGACGCTATTGTCCACTGTGTCACGCATGGGTAGCTATAGTTGCCGGCGAGACAGGGTTGGGGGTTGCTTGTTAAATGGATTTGCTATGGGACAATAGTGACACTTATAAACTCCATAATCGGCAGAGTTGTCGTGTACTAATAAAGGTAAAATACAGGATTTGTTGTTTCCACTCATAGTTTGTTTGCAGGAGCAAAATCTTGCCACCGGCGCCATAGCCACTATGGGGTATGCGCAAAGGGGTTAACTTGTAATAAACACTACTACATTTGTCTTTTAATTTTTTCATCCAAGAAAGACGCAATGTTTCGGAACCATCCATTTTCAATTTAGCTTGCCCGTGCAAAAGTGGCATGAGCATCATTTAATATTACAGGTAGAAAGGATTTCACTGGTCTTTGGACTTTATTGATGTAACTTGAAACCCAGCCAATCCTGCCCACAGGATCCCTATATGTTATTACGGTTGCTCTAAACGTTCCCTGGTTGATGCAATGTTGAGTTTTTTTCAGGTTCTAAGAACTTTCACAAAACGATTCTGAGGAACGTCCCTTTAACATTCCAGTAACATTCTGAGAGCATTCCTCTTAGGTTCTAGGCACATTCTATGTAACCTAATGGTAGCATCTTCTGAGATCACAGAAATCTAATGTCCACTGGAAGTCAAAATTCTTTCAGAGAATGTTCCTACAACGTCTTTTTAGAATGTCCACTTAATGTTTCACTAACATTACAGGAATGCTTTATGCAACATAACAATGACATTCTTGGAAATGTCTCTGCAACATTTAGGGAACATTCTAGGAACTTCTTTCTAGTATTCATTCAGGAACATTACATGTAACATTTTGAGAATGTTATAGCAAGATTCCCCTTTAGTGCTAGAAGCATTCTATGTGATATTAGCAGAACCTTATCAGAACTTTCCTTTTACATTCTCTGCACACTATATGCAATGTCGGGGGCACATTGTAAGAACATTCTATGTAACAGAATGGGAAACTTTCCTCTTGCATTCGATGAATGTTGCACATTGAGTGTTCTAGCAACATTGCTCATAAGTTCTAGGACCATTCCATATAATATTAGCAGAACGTTATCAGAACATTTCTTTTATATTCTCTGCACATTATATGCAACATTGGAGGCACATTGTAAGAAAATTCCATGTAATATTAGGGGAACATTCTTGGAAAATTCCTCTTGCCTTCAACAAACATTCTATATATCATCAGGGGGCCGTTTAAGGAGCATTCCACGAAACATCAGGGCAACGTTCTATGTAACATTAGGATAACATTCTGGGAACCTTCCTCTTGCGATCAACAAACATTTTCCATAACATCAGGGGAGCATTCAAGAAGCATTCCATGAAACCGAACAGTCTACATTACATCTGGAAAATTCTAGGAAAAGTCCATGAAACATCAGGGAAACATTCTATGTAACATGAAGGTAACATTCTGGGAACCTTCCTCTGGGGTTCTAAGAGCATTCTATATAACATCAGGGGAACATTCAAGGAGCATTCCATAAAACATCAGGGGACCATTCTATGTAACATGAGTGTAACATTCTGGGAACCTTCCTCTGGGGTTCTAAGAGCATTCTATATAACATCAGGGGAACATTCAAGGAGCATTCCATAAAACATCAGGGGTCCTTTCTATGTAACATGAGTGTAACATTCTGGGAACCTTCCTTTCAAGTCCTCAGAACATTCCTAAAAGAGATTTATATATAACATCAGGGGAACATTCTCTGAGTATTCCATAAAACATCAGGGCAATGTTCTATGTAACGTGAGGGTAACGTTCTGATAACTTTCCTCTTGCACTCTACAAACAGTTTATATAACATCACGGGAACATTCTAGGAGCATTGCATTAAATATCAGGGCAATGTTCTATGTAACATGAGGGTAACATTCTGGGAAGCTTCCTCTTGCACTCTGTGAACATTTAAAAGAAAATTAAAGGAACATTCTAGTAGTATTGAATGAAACATCAGGGGAACATTCGATGTAACATTCTGGGAACCATCCTTCTAAGAGCATTCTATATAACATCATGGGAATATTCTAGGAGCATTCCATGAAACATCAGGGGAGCATTCCATATATCGTAGGGGGAATGTTCTAGGAACCTTCCTCTGATGTTCTTCAAACATTCTATATGACGTTCCAGGAACATTCCAGAACCATTCTATATAACATTAAGGGGATGCTCATTTAAATGTTTGAACGCAGGGTTTATGTGCCTAACTGAAAGACAGACCTTCAGCATTTGGGAGAGTGTTTTTTTGTGTGTTCTGGCAGCATTTAGTGATGACTGACAGGTAAGGCAGGCAAGAGATTGTGAATCATAGCAGAGTTCATATGGGCAGAACTGCATTTACACTTACTCAATTTAGAACCGCCGATGCCGGGACTCGAACTTGCCATCCTTTCGTCAAGAGCATGCGTCTCTGCCCATTACGCCACGGTCATGTGATGACTGAGCGTTGGTCAGAAAACACACTCACAACCTATAATGTAAAACTTTGGTTATTCCAGACCTGTGCCAAAAAATACTTGTATTTTCAATTGTATTTGATTTGTAAATATTAAATGACCAATTAGGAGAAATAATCAGAAATTAAATCTGAAATGTTTGTGACTATATGGGCCGGATTCAAATAATCACGAGCAAATGGGAAGTTCAGCTTAGTTTATGCTATTTGATATAGACATTTGACTTTTCCGCATTTTAAAAAAAATAGTTTTATACATGTGGCCCCTGGTGTTTACCCAAGGGGGAAAGCAAGTCTTTCTGCTCATTTTTAAATATTCTTGGGCCATTTGTGAATGAAATAATTTTTTTTAAAACAACAAAGAAAGAATTCACAGATTTTGTCATGGATCGCGCCTTCCTTCCCTTATCTCCGCGCTTAGTATTCCTTTTTTCCGTTTACCTGTAAATCTATCAGATTTTTCTGTGTTCCGCTACGTGTTTTGGTTTCGCCTCGGTGATTAGTGAGTTCACCTGTCCTGCATTTCCGCTCACTATTTATACCCCGCTTCCTCCTTTTCTCGTTGCTTCCATGTTATTTCATGTAACATTCTCGCGGGTAAAGATATAGGAGTTGTGCGTGCTATCGACCGCTTTGCTACTCTATGCTCTTCACTCCACAGCGGGAGTTAGATAAGCGTAACTGCTTATTTCTTTTGTTTTACTCGAATATCGAGTTCCTCGCTTTTTATCGCAAGGTTATTTGTGTTCTCCGTATTTTCCCCATCCACTACGGATTATTGTCCATCTTAGTGGTGTTCGTTAGAACACTTTTAGAGTCCTCATATGTCGCACCTGGACCTCCAATATTTCCTCCATGCATAAAGATCCCCAACAGATTTCAGTTCCCCAGACCTGTAACATATACAGGGGGTGGACAAAATATTGGAGACACCTACAAAAACTGAATATTTAGTAACTAATAACGAGTAGGCCCACCTTTTGTCTTCAAAACAGTTTCAATCCTTCTAGGAATTCTGTCATACAATTTCTGAACTGTGTGTAGTGTGCTATTGGTCCATTGTTCAAGACGGACAGTCTCCAGTTTTTTGAGGGATGAAGGAGGTGGAAATATAGTTTGCCTAATCTACCCTAGCAAAGTGCTGCTGGTTATACCTCTTTTTAGCAGAAACATGCTATTTAGAATTGAAATTAATAGGAATCACTGGTGTAGATGCTTTTGTAATTGTGGTTTAGATGCTTCAAAGTTAAAGCCATTTTTCAGGATTGTTTCCGATATTTTGTCCACCCCCTGTATATGGTTTCATTTTAATATGGAAAGTAAGTTTTGCAATCCACTGGCCTAGGCCATTTCAAGCCGGCCTCATCTAACTGAACATGACTGTGGGGCAAGGAAGTGGCGAATGCTGGCACAAGTCCCACATGGGCAATTCATAATGACGTGAGTGACAGCCCAACAGAGAATGACAGTGCAAGAGACTGCAGGGACATCTCAATGCATTTTATATTGATCTCACCCTGACAGCTGCCAATCTACAAATGCTACAATGTGTGGATGCAGCTAGCCATATCCTGAAAGTATACAGAATGTTTTAAAGGTCTTTGATTAGCATATAAAAAGAGCATGGATTGATGTTAAAATTATTATACATTATTGTGTAAGCCCTCAGTCAAGGTGACTTACTAAAATCCAGTTCATTATATTTGTCAAGGGCACAATGCCTCTCTTGGATTCAGGCTTCTGTGCTCTCAGCTTACAAGCCCAGTTTCATGCTCACAATTCCGCACCGTTTCAGGCACAAAACATCCAGTAAAATCATTGATGACTCACTAACAGAGCATCCAATGTTTTTCAAATGAAGCTCTATATTATACAAAAGTTTGACTGCTTTTAAGATGGGCCTGGCAGTGGTAGTTTTACTGTTAGGCATGTGGACCTGTTACCCAGTTGTTGCAGGCTCGATTCCAAAGAAGCTGACTGCCATTGTACTCTTGAGCAAGGTAACTTAACCTGAATTGCTTCATTGTACCTGTTTGTATCCAACTGTATAAATGGATACTATGTAAAACTGAAAGCTATGCAAGTCGAACTGGATAAGAGTCTGCTAATAAATGTACAATAAAGATGTTTTCCTTGCTTGCCAGTAAACAGGAGAAACCATTTTGATTTCCCACCACCTAGCTTGGTTCAAGTAAACCAGCAGGTCACCCCAGGTTGCTATTGAGAGAATTTATGGGAAATTCCTCTGAGACAATGGAAGAAAATGTAAAAGTTTCTCGAGCATGAACATCAAAGAAAAGTACATTTCAGTTTGAATGAATGTTGCCCTCTGCCCCATGTTTTAGCTCAGAAGTCCCACCTGCTTCACCAGCCCCTGTCTCAACCTCATTTTCTTGTTAAAAATAACAGCTTGAGAAATGGTTCTCTGTTGGAAATCTCCCCCCACATATCAGAATATATAGTAGAAGCTAACTCGGAACAATGGGGAGCCAGGTAGAAGCTGCAAACTCTACATGGGACTCTGAAGTCATACAAGCATTAGTCAGACCTAGGAAAACTATCACAGTCTCATGAAAATGGCATGTGCTGGAACCATTATACTGACTCAGTAAAGCATGGAGGATGATGATGATTAATATTTGTATAAATAAAATAAAACTGAATGCAGTTGTTAACACAACGACAGGTCAACGATAATATGGAGACAGCATTTCAGTCTAGTCTCAGAGATCTCTGCCAGTCTCAGCCCTCATTTAAGGTGGGAACACATGAAACGATTTTTCCAATCTTAAGCGACAACGAATAGAATGAGCAGCACACATTTAACTGTCATGTAGGGACAACGGACTTAATTTCCAGGCATTCCGCATAAACACAAGTGATGTGTACAACATGGATCCCAGCGTGATGTCCGTAGCCAATCCTGCAGCTCGGAAATACAAGTAGAATAGAATAGAATAACTTTTATTTTCCCTTTAGGGAACTTCAGTTGTAGCCACCAGCATCAACAAAAAAGACGTAGACAGTGGGGCAGACCCACAACACACAAACAAATATATCAAATAAAGACATTCAATAGAATAATTGTATTAATCAAACTAATTAAGTTAATTAAAGTGGAATACAGCTGATTAAAAATAGCCCCTACTGTCCCGAGTTGTCCAGTGTCATTAAGCAGTCCAAACTCCGCCTCCACGACTTTCCTCCATACACGCAGTGTTGCGGTCTCTGTACACTGTCAAAACGGCGCACCGAACTGCATCAGCCTTCCCACTCGTCACCTCGCTCCACCCCTGCATTATCTTCTCCTTCCCTTCCCTGGTTGCCTTTTGGAGATTGCCTGCACTCCCGGATCAGTCCCGACATCTTCAACTCCGATGAAGAGCGATGGTAAACTTTGTTGCTGCAGATCCAACAGACATTCCAGAGCATATGTTGTCAATGCCGCTCCATGGTGATGTAAGACAAAAAGATAAACCCTGGGAGCTGATGGCGACTTCCTTGAGGGTGCAATAAAACAATTCACCAGATGGCCTGAGAACCATTTTTCCTTTCTCTGACTTCTACTAAAATACTGATTGTTCCAAACCACCAAGCACAAGGTCGTAAACAACAGCTGGAATTGACCCTACAACTGGACATCGGAAATGGCATTCTGCAGGCAGTTTTGCAATGTTTGTTCCGCCTAATGACGCCGGGAACTCAGGCCTGTTCACAGGTATTTTACGGCCTAGGTTCTGGACTGAAACAAAGCTGTATATGTACAGTCCCGGCCAAAAGTTTTGGACAAAAGTGACAATTGCTAATTACCCAACTCTTAATTAGCTAATACAGTTAGGAAACAACACAAATTAATCATAAGTGTCTTTATTTAGATACTAGCAAAACAAAAATTTCATAGATGCTTATAAGGTTTATTGCTTGATAATGATGAACAAGCCAGTTTCTACCTGGACAAAAGTCGCAAATCAAATTATAATCAATACATTTTATCTTTCTCAAAAAGTTAATAAAATACTAAATGAAAAATCTGTCTAGTATTTCTTCATGGACTATAAGTTAAGAAATTAATATCTTGTATGGGTTCCTTTGGCCTGCAGAACAGTTTCCATCCGGTTTGGCAGAGAGTCGTAGAGCTTGTTGATGAAGTTGTCAGGGATGGCATGGAAGGCCACCTTGCAGGCATCCCAAAGCTCCTCCAAGTTCTTCGGCTTGGTCCTCCAAGCTTCCTCCTTCATTCTTCCCCAGATATGCTCAATAATATTCATATCTGGAGACTGTGCTGGCCATCCCTGAAGGACCTTGATCTTCTTCCCCCTGAGAAACTTCATAGTGGAACCTGAGGTATGGCAAGGAGCTCCATCCTGTTGAAAAATCTGACCCCTCTTGTAGTTGGGAAAGTACTGGGAGGCAAGAATCTGTTGATATTTGGCACTGTCAATGTTACCATCCACCTTACAGATCTCCCTGGCACCTCCGTATTGGATGTAACCCCAAACCATAATCTTTCCACCTCCAAATTTGACTGTCTTCTGGGTGAACTGTGGGTCCAGACGGGCCCCAGAGGGTCATCGACAATATTGGCGGCGCTTGGGATGGAGCTCAACTGACGATTCATCTGAAAAATCAATTTTTCGCCACTTTTCTGCTGTCCAACCTTCCGTCAGGCTGTGGGCCTTGGCGTACGCAACACGGTTTCTTAGCTGTCTCTTGTTTAGCCCTGGTTTCTGGGCAGCAATACGACCGTGGAGACCATCGCGAGCAAGAATCCGACGTACAGTTCTTGACGAAACAGGCGTTGCTGGCGTCCACTCCTCCTGGAGCTGTGAGGCGGTTGATATGGGGCTGGCTTTTGACCATCTGACCAGCAAGCTGTCATCTCGAGCAGTTGTCTGGCGCGGTCTGCCCGACCTGGGTCTGTCATGGACGTCGCCAGTCTCTTGGTAGCGCTTGCGAATTCTCTCCACCTGCCGTTTAGACACATTGAAGATGTCTGAAACTTCAGCAGGAGACTTGGACTTGAGATTCTTGATGATCAGCACTTTGGTTTCTGGTTTGATCTTGGGCATGTTGACAGAAGCAATGTTGAGCATGAACTTGGCTTAAAGTGTCAAATTTCTGCTTTTATAGCTGAAAGTTACCTACAGCTGACTAATCAAGCCCCTTGTTTGTTTCTTCCTTATTCACTGTGACCTAGAAATTGGAGTTGGCCATTGCGACAAGACTTTTGTCCAGCCAAAACTGGCCTGTTGATCATTATCAAGCTGTAACATTTAGTAACAATTTTGAAATGTCATTTTGCTAGCTTCTAATAAACTTTAGACACTTATGATTAATTTGTGTTGTAGCTAATTAAGAGTTGGGTAATTAGCAATTGTCACTTTTGTCCACTCATGCAACAAAACTTTTAGCCGGGACTGTATCTTGCATCATATGTATGTGCATGTAAATAATTGTGGATGTGGGGTATGTGAAAGTATAGGAGGGGGCAAAATACATGAGAAGGAATAAAGAATGTGAAAGAATGGAGGATTGTATAGGTTATCAGGGATGAGCTTGTCCATATAAGTATCTGGAACATAGAGTGGCTATAACCGGGACCTCACCTGATATGTAGATAAATGATAGGGAAGATCATGAGATCACACGCCGTCGTTAAAAGAATCTTATTACTATCAGTAGATCGGGGGGAGTAGATTAGGCAGTTTATCTTCTTAGAGGGGGGGTCTCCACGTGGTGAGGAATGACATCTCTTCCTGCCAGACCTTATTTGGACAAACAAAGGGAATTGTGGAATGTGGAAGGTCTGCTCAGGACTGCGTTTAAGGGAAGCCCAAAGAGATATTCGAGAAGAAACTGCTTAACAGTTCTCCTGGTACCATAGTCACACCGTACGGAATCATTTGGTTATATACTTTGTTAGTGAACTTGTTCATGTTTATTTATCCTAGCAGCATGTTATCCTGTGTTTAGCTATAGGTATTGAATGTGTTCATGTTTGCTCTCAGTCTTAACCAGTGATTATTGTCATTAATGAATTACCATGTTTCACATCATCTGCATTTTTCTTTTCAACCCTTTTTCCAGCTTCAACTGCTTATATACGATCTGAGCTGCAGTTTTCTGAGCACCGTGGTATGTATGCTTGCGTCTCAGAGTCAGAACCCCTGCGTCTCGCTCAGGGCTGAGTACAAGTTCCCAGTATGGGAGAATCTGCGTAACAGGTCTTAGTCATTCAAGTATGGGGAAGCTGTAGTCAGTCTTTCCCACACCTCAGGTCGTTGTGTGTAGCGATTGCCAGGTATGACAAAGTATTTTTCTTTGTACTATATTTGAATATTGGATGTTTACACTGAAACTGTAAATAGATTATTTTAAATAAATAGCCTACCTGGTAAATAAAATAGTTAAACTTGATTTGTGTGGTTTCTCTGAAAGTTGACGTACTATCTCTGTTCACCGTTAGTTGATTAATTTCCTCAGTCTTGGTTACCCCCTCAGCTGGTCTAGGGAGGTTGACTATTTAAGCTTAATGTATCACGGAGTATTGCACCCGTAGAACTATGTCTTAAAGTAGATCACCTCCGCCTGGTGTTTATACATGTTGAGAACGGTGGTCACCAATATTCCTTTCGTGGGTCCCTGAGCCTTAATCATAGGATATACCTCACGAAGTGGCTTCTTCCGCAACCTCTGAGATAACCATAGATATCTAGCCAGCTGTGAGTCGTGTACATAACGGCCGAATGTAACGCGCCGTGGAACCGGCAGATCCAGTTCACAGAACCGTCTTAAAAGTATGGGAGTTCTTTAGCAAACCTAGTGATAATTTTACATATCAAATGAATATAAATAATTAAATTGGAGTCAGATAAATTATTACAGAATCAGCGTTGGTGGCTGATAGTTAATGTAATGCACACAGACTGTCTTTTGGATAAACTGGGGTCAGCGTAGACCAGACTTAAAGCGGAAGGTAGCGTGGTACGATTACCTTTGATACGTGGTCACTTATTAGCTGATCCCGTGAATCTAAAGAGCAGTCTCACCCGGTTGCAAGAACAGTAATATTTCTTTATTAATTTGAATAACTTTTACCTTTTCCCACAGCAATAGCGGAATACATCACGCTTAAACCTTTGCTCCGAGCGATTCCCTCATTGGTCACATAGCGCATTAAAAAGACAAAAGCCCAACAACAAAATACATTCAAATTAATGAACACGAGAGACAGCTGGACTACATGTCACCATTACAGCGCCACGTGACGTCACTAAAATTGGGGGTCATAAAATCATAAAACTATAAAACTCTGACATTCCAGACTTCTATTCCATTTTCTCTTGCTCCCTTTCATGTCAGCAACACAGCTACAGAAAAGTAGAACTCCACTCCATTTTGCCTCTCCTTTGTGCCAGCTACCTAGATGGACAGAGCTGCAGCAGCATCAGAAAGGCAGAGGAGAGAGACACAAGCGACGGGTTAGCTAACCATCGAACGTGAACTAACACCTCCGACCGATGGTTATCTTCCGACCCACGGACAAAGACAACCAGACGATGTTGCCGGGCCGACCAGCAGAAATCCCAACCAGGATCAAGAAAAACCAATCGGCTATAATCAACTCACCACGGACTTCAGTAAGACTGATCAAACATCCCAGGCATAGTTTAGGATCTTAACTGTGTATCTGATTGTATTTAACTGTAATCATGTGATAATAATAGCTGTATAAACTTATTGTGCTGGCTAGCAAGCTAGCCGGCCGGCCTATCATTTTATAGCTCATATGGTAGTACTCTTAACTAACCAAAGCAGGCCTCATGTTTTGCTCCTCTATCCTAACATTTACAAATATTTGTGTGATGTGGTCTCATTTTATCTAACTGTAGCTGGTTAACTCTATAAACTTTGCCCCTAGTGGTGGAAATGTATCTGTCTCAATTACAGTATTCATGTTTGTCTGAAATTATAAACTACAGCTTTAAGAGAACCCCATATATTTTTTTATAGCTGATTGTTTAAAAGGGTAGCCACTTGTGAAAACGTCCGCTTCTCCAGTTACACTGTAGTGCAATAAAATATAAGGGTGCTATTAATAGCCCAAAGCACTTACGACCCTCTTCTCGCCACAGCCACAGACTGTAAAATGCATAAAATGCACTGTTTATGCACGCTAAGAAAATCACGTTCACGTATAACAATATATTTTTTAAATGTTGTACAAATGAGCATTTTTTTATCAAATCCCTCGTATAAACAAGGGCGTCACTTTCTGTTGAACATTGGGGGGACACAGGGCAGAACGCAGTGACCTGAGATACAGGTGCAGCTCAAAATTTTTTGGTTTGCAACCTAACAATAAATTCAGTAAAGTTAGCTTGCAATAATAGATAATCAATCATGCTCTGTGTAAACCAGTAACAAGGCTGTGAACTTACTAATGGGTGAAGATGTTATGTCACAAATTGGTGAAGTTCAAATTCACGTCTTTTTTCTTTTGTGGGCACGGATGGGGGAGTGTTCCATAGATAGTTTTGAGACACCAGGGAGAGGTAATTTCTCGTAGAGATCCATTCAAATGCAGAGACGTTAGAACCTGAAAATAAGATATCGAGAGTCTTTTGATGTTGATGGGTCACAGACTTCAGGAAATAACTAAGTGGAGATGTAAGGTTTGGAGAACCAGACATGACAGATAAGAAATCTAAAAGCGTATCTCAAGAGATACATCAAAAAAAGCAGAGAAATCCTCACTGGGGAAGGATCACCTAAAGAAAAGGTGGGAATAAAAACTTCCCGGCACAAGACAAATCAAAACAAACCCAAACGGGGATGAACTCGAAAATAGCAAGTATAAACAAATTTGACTTGCAGAGCAAAATGAGAAATAATCAATGGGGTATGAATACTTTCTGAAGCCAATCTACATTTCCACTTTCTAATGGTTTAATATGAAAATGTTGATATCACACTGATACACACACCTAAATATATAGCCTAATCATTCACTCTTGTACCTCAATAAAACATCACTTTTTCCTGTACTCTACAGTATGTATACTTTCGCCCTGGGATCACATTTTTCTGTATTATTATTATTATTTTCTTTTAAATGTTCCCATTCATAACGACTCCAATGAAACTTTTACATTCATCTAGCACATATCTATGGAAGCCCTGAAGCGCAAGGTGAAACATTTTTTTTTAAGTCGTTTATACGACTTAAGTCATTTTTACGAGATAGTCATTAATACAATTTATAATCTCGTTTATAAGACTTGTCATTTTTATGAGATAGTATCTCGTTTATACGAGATATTATCAAATTTATTTGAGATAGTAAGACGTTTGTTCCAGATATATATATATATATATATATATATACAGGTGCAGCTCAAAAAATTTGAATATCGTGAAAAAGTTCTATATTTTTTGTCACTCATTTCAGAAAGTGAAACTCATATATTATATAGATTCATTACACATAGAGTGAAATATTTCAAGCCTTTATTTCTTGTAATTTTGATGATTATGGCTTACAGCTAATGAAAACCCAAATTCAGTGTCTCAGAAAATTAGAATATTGTGAAAAAGTTCAATATTGGAAACTCATGGTGTCACACTCTAATCAGCTAATTAACTCAAAACACCTGCAAAGGTTTCCTGAACCTTTAAATGGTCTCTCAGTCTGGTTCAGTAGGCTACACAATCATGCGGAAGACTGCTGACTTGACAGATGTCCAGAAGACAGTCATTGACACCCTCCACAAGGAGGGTAAGCCACAAAAGGTCATTGCTAAAGAAGCTGGTTGTTCACAGAGTGCTGTATCCAAGCATATTCATAGAAAGTTGAGTGGAAGGAAAAAGTGTGGTAGGAAATGGTGCACAAGCAACAGGGATAACCGCAGCCTTGAGAGGATTGTCAAGCAAAATCCATTCAAGAATTTGGGGGAGCTTCTCTCTCTTTCGTGTATCGTCATCATATGTCCAGCTTTGTGTCGTGTAGCCATGCCCTCGTCTCAGGTCCCACTCGGAAGAGGCCCTCCTCTGAAGGTGGTCTATGCAGGGGACAAGCGGTGATGATGTGGTTGGCAGTCTGCTCAGGCTCCCCGCACTCACACGCTGCACTGTCTGTTAGGCCCCACTTCTTCATAGAGGCTTTGAAGCAGCCAACCCCGGTGCGTAGGCGATTCAGGAGAGTCCATTGCCGGCGAGGTAGGTCTTCTCCTTCAGCGCCATCTCCAGGATCCTGGATGTAGTGGTGTATACGTGTCTGTCTTGCCGACTCCCACTCCTGCTTCCATGCCGCCACCAGCCAGGCTTTAGTTGACAGGTCCTCCGGGATAGAAGTGAGCATCTCTTGGGCCGCCAGGTTGTATGGGTGGCGGGACTTGAGTCTGCTTGGAAGTGTTGCCATGGTTGTGGTGTCATGGAGGAGGTGCCAATCGTACTCCTGGGCTTTCCTTGCCAGGGCGAGGGTGGCAGCCTCTCGCCATAGGCTGGCTGGCGCAATTCCTGCTAGAACTGGCAGGTAGGACACAGGGGTGGGTTTCAAGCAGCCAGTTATGATCCTCAGGGCGTTGTTGATGGCCGCATCCGCCTTCTTGGCGTGTGGGCTTCTGCTCCAGGTTGGGGCACAGTACTCGGCAGCAGAAAAGACGAGGGCTTGTGTGGAGATACGTAATACCTTTGCGGAGGCACCCCAGGTCGTACCAGCGAGGCGACGGATGAGTGAGACCCTTGAGGTTACTTTGGCCCTCACTTCCTCGAGGTGTTGTTTATACGACAACGTCCTGTCCAGGCGTACGCCAAGGTACTTTGGGGCCTGTTGGAACTCCAGGGGTTTGCTGTTCATGGAAATCTCCAGCTCCCTTGTCGCTTCCTTGTTGCAGAGGTGGAATGCTGCGGACACCGTCTTCCCAATGCTGAGCTGCAGGCGCCAGCTGCGAAGGTAGGCAGCCAAGATGCCCATGTCCTGGTTTAGGCCCTCTTCCACCGCCTTCCATGTTGGTTGTTGCAGCATGATGGCTAGGTCGTCTGCGTACCCGTACCTTCTGGATGTTGTTGCAGGTAGGTCAAGGATGTATATATTGAAGAGCATTGGTGAAAGAACAGACCCTTGTGGGACCCCGTTTCTCAGCCTCCTGAGCCTGCTACGCTGGCCGTCACTGGTCTGGAGGATGAAGCTGCGGTTTGACAGCATCTCCATGATGAAATTGACCATATGACGGTCCGGGATGGTTCTCAGCAGCTTCAAGTGGAGTCCGCGGTGCCACACGGTGTCATAGGCGGCGGTCAGGTCCAGTAGGACAACCCCTGCTTTTGCTTTAGCCTGGAAACTGTCCTCAAGATCTTGCGTGAGCAGGGTTACTTGGTCCACCGTTGACCTGCCCCGACGGAAACCAGCCTGTTCCCTCGGAAGCTGTGAGTCTACTACAGGTTCAATATGGCTGTGAATCTCTCCAAGATTTTAAAAGGAACGCAGAGCAGCGAGATTGGCCTGTAGGCCTTGGGGTCATCCGGGGGTTTGTTGGGTTTCAACAGGGCTATGACAGCTGCCCGTCTCCATGTCCTTGGGAGTTTGGACTTTCGGAGGCACGCCGAGAGGAACGCGCACAGCCAGGCGGATGTTGTTTCGCTCTGGTGGATCACAAACTCTGGATGGATGTTGTCGGGGCCTGGTGCCTTGCCTTGTTTGAGTTTGGATATGGCATCCCTGAGCTCGGTTGATGTAAAATTTCCTGACAGGTTGGCATTAACACTGGCCGCCCTGGAGAGGGCGGTTACCTCGCGTGATGTTAGGCGGGCAAAGTCTTTATCTGCACCTGGGAAGCGGCCATTTTTTAGGAGTTTGGCTGCAATGGCGTTTGCTGTCACCGGGCACTTGGGGGGTGTTGTGCTTCTACCTGAGAGCTGATTGATGGTCTGCCACGCCTTACGGCTGGAATGGGTGAAGTCAATCGACTCGACGACCTCCGTCCATCTGGCCCTGCGGGTGGCATCCAGCTTCTCAAGAAGTGCCGTTGCCGTTGCATCCACTTCAGCTCTTGATCCAGCCTGCTGGTGGGCTCGCAGGAGGTGGTTACACTCTTCGTCCCAACCTGGGATGTAGTTTTTGTTGTAGCCTCGTGGGATAGATTTTTTCGCTGCACCTATCAGCACTTCGCAGTAGGCCGCGTATGCGGCATCTATGTCAGGAGTGTCTGGGTCCGGAAGACTGGTGGATGTTCTCTCAGTCTCTGCAGCAAATGCGTGCCAGTTGGCCTTCCGGAAGTTCCACCTCCTGACAGGTTTCCCCGAGACCGGCTGCACCAGTGATGGGATTCCGATGACAGACGGTCGGTGGTGTGATCGGGGGAACCTGTCAATGACCCTTCTCTCTGGCATCGGGTCATTACTGTGGAACACAGCAAAGGCGAGGTCTGGGTTGGTGAAGGTGTTCCATCTGGAGGAGTAGAAGGTTGGTGGTTCTTTGGGGTCAAACAGGAGCTGGGCATTGGCGGTGGAGGCCCACTCGCTCAGTGTCTCACCGTCTGGTGTTGTATGGGTGTAACCCCAATCGGTGTTCTGGCAGTTGAAATCCCCGGCGTAGATGGCAGGTGCCGGGGCAATCGGGAGGTCTGATGTGGACAGTACTGATGGTGGGGGCTTGTACACATTCACAACCGTTGTTGTCTGTATCCTCGTGGACATCCACTCAAGACTGGAGCCTGGTGGGGATTGGCCTGTGGCTGTCCAGCTGAGGTCAGACCTAACCAAGGTGGCCATCCCATGCTGCCTGCTGAGGATGGAGCCGGCGAGGTGGAACCCGGACAAACTGAGGAAGTCTGCTTTTTCACAGTGTGTCTCCTGAAGGAGGACAGCTGCGACTTCGTGGGAGTCGGCGAGGTGGCGTATGATGTCCAGTTTGGCGGTGGTGAGGCCCTCGACATTCAGCTGAAGCACTGACAGATCCTGACGCTTGATGGTCGGGATGGCCGCCCGCCCTGACGTGAGCTTGCGTCCCCCTGACCTCTTGCGCCCTGGTCTGGCAGCGTGACGATTTGGTGGCGACATTGGTTTCACAAGCGGGTCTTGCACCCTGACCTTGCTACTCACAGAGGAGACCGCGTGAAGGTTGTCGTCCATCTCCTCCAGCTTCACAAGGAGTGGACTGAGGCTGGAGTCAGTGCATCAAGAGCCACCACGCACAGACGAATCCAGGACATGGGCTACAAATGTCGCATTCCTCGTGTCAAGCCACTCCTGAACCAGAGACAACGTCAGAAGCGTCTTACCTGGGCTAAGGAGAAAAAGAACTGGACTGTTGCTCAGTGGTCCAAAGTCCTCTTTTCAGATGAAAGTAAATTTTGCATTTCTTTTGGAAATCAAGGTCCCAGAGTCTGGAGGAAGAGTGGAGAGGCACAGAATCCACATTGCTTGAAGTCCAGTGTGAAGTTTCCACAGTCAGTGATGATTTGGGGTGCCATGTTATCTGCTGGTGTTGGTCCACTGTGTTTTCTGTCCACAGTCAACGCAGCCATCTACCAGGAAATTTTAGAGCACTTCATGCTTCCTTCTGCTGACAAGCTTTATGGAGATGCTGATTTCATTTTCCAGCAGGACTTGGCACCTGCCCACACTGCCAAAAGTACCAAAAGCTGACCATGGTATTACTGTGCTTGATTGGCCAGCAAACTCACCTGACCTGAACCCCATAGAGAATCTATGGGGTATTGTCAAGAGGAAGATGACCTGAAGGCCGCTATCAAAGCAACCTGGGCTTCCATTACACCTCAGCAGTGCCACAGGCTGATCGCCTCCATGCCACGCCGCATTGATGCAGTAATTCATGCAAAAGGAGCCCCAACCAAGTATTGAGTGTATAGAAATGAACATACTTTTCAGAAGGCTGACATTTCTGTTTAAAATATCCTTTTTTATTGATCTTATGTAATATTCTAATTTTCTGAGACACTGAATTTGGGTTTTCATTAGCTGTAAGCCATAATCATCAAAATTACAAGAAATAAAGGCTTGAAATATTTCACTCTGTGTAATGAATCTGTATAATATATGAGTTTCACTTTCTGACATGAGTGACAAAAAATATTGAACTTTTTCACGATATTCTAATTTTTTGAGCTGCACCTGTATATAACTCCGCTCTGAACTGATTTCAACATGCATTTTAAGTGCAATTAAAGCCATTTTTGAGTCCTTGCTTGTGTAGGCTACTTCGCGTGCCAAGATGCAAGTATTCTAAGTGGCTTTTTGCACGTTTTGCGACCCTTGCTTTCCTTACCAACTCGTAGGCTACACCTCTCATTTTAATGGTATACACGTGGGGATATTGTATTTAGGCCATAATGTTAACTTAATTTAGGCCTACTTATATAATGTAGGCTTCTCTCAGTTTTTGAAGCAATAAAACTAGATTTTTACTTAGGTTTTATTTATTTTTTATTTGGCTTGATATAAACGTAGGAGAGTTGTCAAAATCTTCTCTGGATTATGATAAACTATGGTAAAGGCATCATATCTCTCAGTGGATGTTTAATAATGCTGGACTGCATGGCATATGATGCATTTCATAGATAACTGTGAGCAGTTGTGGCTCCAAACTTAAACAATAATGTTCATTTTTATTGCATTAGGCTATAGCAGTGCATAGTTACATGTATATGACTTGTGTCATTTGAACACGGGGAGTGGGGGAAAAACACTTTTAAATATCGGCAAATGTTACTCAAAAACCAGTTTTTAACTGCGTTGTGAATTAATTTAAGGGTTCACAGAAGTATGAATAGGCTACTATAATTGGGACGTCAACGAGGGGGCCACCGTGGATAGGGTAAGCGTAATTGCAGAGGTAATAATGAACGCAAACCCATAGTTTTATCCCAGGACATCGCATTTAGTGATGGGCAGTTCGGCTCTTTTTTCTGAGTTGGCTCTATTCGTACCATTCAGTTTGAAGAGTCGGAGTCGAGAGTTGCAATTTTGATACTTCCGGTTAATACAGTAGAGCCGTTTGAGCCGCATCTTTTTCTTTTAGCAGCGCAAGCTGGAATTAGAAGCTGTTTCAGACAGCAGACCCTAGCTGGTAACAAAGTAGGCAAAAAACTTCGTAAACTAGCCTAGATATTTTATTCAGACCCAAATCATCTGAATGATACTCATTGCTAATATTTTCAATTTACAGTAGCCTACTCTCTCAAGCTAGTTTGCAATCGCAGGTTACGTTTATTTACGACTTTCCCATCTCCGTTTTTTTCGATCATAGATTGTCACATTAGATCTTACAGGTAATAATAGACATTGAATGGTTATATTTGTATAGAAAGACAACCTGTTCCTCTATAACATGAGAAATTATTTGTAGTAAATATAGTCCTCAATACTAATGTTTGTAAACAAAAAGAGCAATGTTTTCTTTGGATTTAATAAACTCTGTTAGTTCTCGAACTGCACACACACACACACATTTCCAAGGCTAGGGTGCTAGATGTTTTAACGAGCAGGCCCCAAGGAATGTTAGGGAGTCACTCATGTTATCTCTTCAAACGGGCTAGGAACAAAATGTGTATTCATCTAGTTGCCTATGTGTGTGTGTGTGTGTGTGTGTGCAGTGTGTGAATGGGTCCATTACCTCCTTTTCGAGATAAGTATGCATTTGCTTCATCAGTCTGATGTGTGAATATACAAATGTAACTAAAACAGTCTCTGGGAAATTAGGGAGTGTTTTACAATATGGCTGTTTTCTGCTGAGAGAAAGTTTTTCCCTTCAATTTTCCTGCGTGTAGTGTGTGTATATATCCTTGATTTACAGGTGTCGAAGACGAGATCATTCTGTGTGCCTAGTTTGGGACAGTCGTCCATTGACCAATGCCGATACAAATAATGAGCTTGTTTTTCTGGCGTGAGTGTATGCCCTTGAATGTGCTGTGTGCGCCTTTTGTCTGTTTAAAATGGGCCTTTAGATAGGGGGGGGGAGATAATTAAGTCAAATATAATAATATTTTGGAAACTGATTACGCCCATTTCAGTGGTGATGCATGAGGTCATTTGAAAGATATTTTGTATACGAAGTGGGTACCTAGAATGAAATAAACCCCCCACCCTGCCCAAAAAACGAAATGTAAAGAAAATACAGAAAAACGAAAATACAGATGAATGGACTATTCCTTCTCTGGGGAGCTGCTGTGCACTGCATTGCTGAAGCCAGGCTAATGAGTGGACAGACACACACTCATGTTGATGGGGAAGCAGAAAGTTTAATTCCTAAAGGTATGTGGTGCAAGTCAACACAACATCAAACCGTTTAACATTGTTGCCACAGGTTTTACAAAATGACATAAATTTAACAGGTTTACGGCCGGTTGCCTCCAATATTTGGTAGCTAACATTAATTTAAGCTAGCATATTTGGTAGCTAACTGTTACATTAAGCTAGCATATTTGGTAGCTAACTGTTACTTTAAGTTAGCATATTTGGTAGCTTACATTAAACTAGCTGGCAAGATCTAGTTTGAGTTAAACTGTCAAGAAAGCTAGCGTGGCTATTGAACACATCACAGAAGTAATTAATACTCTCCTATAGTGCATTGTAGGCGACTAGTACCCTCATCTAATTTTGATATATTTATATTTTTCAGAGAAATCACACAAGCCTGACGGCATCACATCAAGTTACAGCATGGCAAGTAGTGGTGAACCCAAGGCCAAGGCCAAAACTAGATCTGAGGATAAAGATTTTTATGCCGATGCCGACTTTCCTTCATCCAGGTATTTCCAACCACCCACAGTGAAGAGTGTGAAAGGGATGATCAGGTACCACTTGAAGACGGTCATTGGGAAGGTTACTACTGACATGGCATTACGAGAGGTGGCAAAGCAGATATACGCCAAGTACTACCATGACACTGTGTTCTGTGTGTCCTTCAGCACCATCCTGAGGAGGGTTGAGGCCCTCTGGAAACAATTTAGTGAGGGCAGAAAGAGGTATGGAGAGAAAGGAAAGGAAAACTCAAAGGCTGTCAAAGAATACAAGCAGTTATTTGATAGAAAGGGTGAGCTTTTTGACATATACGCAGAGGACCCTGTACGGCGGCAAGCCCTGCAGAAAGAGTGAGGAGTGAGCATGAGTGATATGGAGTATCTGTACTATGAAGACCAGAAGACGGAGCGGAAGATGTTCTGCTCCAAAGGTGTGGACCCTGTCTGGTACCACAGTACAATGAGAGCCTAAAGGCTGAGGGAGAGGCAAGAAGAGTACAAGAAGGAGAGAGACCAGCAGTTCCAGTACAAGACTCTAGACAATATTACTGATATTCTCATAGAAACTGGTGAGATTCCCGGCAGCAGCAGTGACGAAGAGCCAGAGGGCAGAGCCCAAGAGCGACAAAAGACTTCTAAGACTGACACGCATGATCAGCTTCAAGAGATGGGTGAAGAAAGTGAGATTGCAGCAGAACCCAAGGGAAAGAATAAACTCTTCATGGATGCAGCTCAAGCAGACACGGATGATCCACTACCACAAGAATTTTGGCACATAAGATTGTCAGAGAGAAAGGTTTGTGATGAGTTTTATAAAACTGTAGCTAATCTCTCGGGACTTTCCATTAGTGAGTCAATCTCAGCTGTCATTGAGGTTGGCAACACAATGTTTGGACAAAGTTGGAAACATGCAGAAGAATGCGACAAGATCGTTGACATAGATACAGTGCCAACTAACAGGGCCATAAGGGTAGCTCTGCAGCAAATTGAGGCCCAAAGTCTGTGTCTAGTTGTGGAAAAGGTTGAGGAGGAGAAGCAGAAGGGTATGATGATTACCCAAGCATCAGACAGTACCACAAAGAAAGGTGTAGGCCCGTTCATGGTGCAGGGGCTGCATGTGGGTCAAGACAACCCATTTCCTCTGCCTATCCTGCCAATCCAAGGAGAGACAACTCAGGACATAGCAATGCAGGTGGATATGGGCTTTCAGATACTGGCGGTTGTCAGAGGTGTCAGTGTGGAGGATGTGTATAAGCTTGTAGATGCACGTATGACAGATAGTACAGAGCACAACAAGGGGTTTTCAATGCTGCTGGCAGAGATGTACAACCTGGAAACACCAGCAGGGCAGCTCTTTTGTGGCACCCACACTACACTGGGCTTCAGCAGTGCCATGAATAATGTTATGCGGCTGGTGGATGCAGATATGAAGATGGAGCAAGTGCTGAAGTGTTTCATGGTGGATCTGGAGGTAGACAGCAAGAATGTCAGTGTGGCTGGACAAGCACTAGACATGTGCCTCAAGTTGGTGGCTCCTGAATTCGCTCACAAGCCCTGGAACCGCTACAAGCAATTCCTCCTCTTCCTTGAGCAAAGGCAGGTATCAAGTGTGTTGTTTGCCTACAAAGATAGTAGGTTTGGGTGCCTCTCCAGGGCAGCAGCAGTCCTAATATACCACTATGACCATCTGGCAGAGTTCCTAAGCCAGAATCCTCACATCAACAACCGCCTAGCCTGCCTGGGCCAGAGAAGTGATGGAGCTTCCCTCCCTCAAAGTGGTCCTCGTGGTGTTTGCCTGCCTGGGTGTGCACTTGGTGGAGCCCTTCTATGCCAGGACCATAGATGCTACCCATACTCAGCTCAGGGAGTTCTACAAGGGACTGCATACAGGCTTGGGCCAGCCAATCAGTGATGACTTCACAAGGTTCACAAGTCGGAATATGCTGGGGTATCTGATGATCTATTCAGTGGCGTAAAGAAGACCTACAAGGAGGAGGTCCTGAACTCTGTGTCTGACCTAGCTGCAGAGCACTTGGAGGAAGTGAAGAAGCTGACCAACCTAATGCTGTCCCACCTACAGACTGTCCTGACCAGACAGAGGAGGGACTATGGATTTGATGAGGAGGCCTTCAAAATGGACTACCCCGTGAGCGATCAGGCGAGTAACATCGATGGAACCCCTGTGCACAACATTGGCATGGAAAGACAATGTGGCAAGGTGGACTACAGACTGAGAAAGCTAGGCACACTGAATGCAGTCAGCAGGTCAATCATCTTGCAGAAGAGCCAGGAGCTGAGGGCTGGACAGCCTCCCTCCTTCAGGGGCTTCAAGGCAGCAGCCCAAGCTAAAAGGGAGGTCAAACTCAAATGGAGTAAACACATGAAGGAGAAGTTTGAGAATGGGGCAGAACAGGAACAAGAGATGGCTCAGAGAAAAGAAAGGAAAAGACTGGACATGCTGGACAAACTGAAATCTAGTGGTGGCCCCTTCACAGACAGTAGAGAAGTGGAGAAGTTCCTCATGGATGAAACTCTGGACGACAATGCTAAGCAGCAGAGGATGAAGCTGGAGGTCCAGTTTGCTTCTGCCTAGAGTTGACCCCATCTTCCGAATCCAGATGACACTGCCCAATGGGAAGAGGAGGATGAAAACTACACAGGAATTTAGAGATGCCCTCATGTCTTACCTGGGCAGGAGGAATGACCGAACCACTCTGGAATATGAGAAATTCCAACAAAGTCTTGAGAGACTGGCATCTTCCCAAGTCGTTTCCATGCCACTGTGACTCAATAATAATGAAAAATTTATGTTTTCTGAATGTTTTCAAATTGAAATTCAATTGTTATTGTTAACAAAGTATTCTGAATGAAGTGAAATTATTTATACACACTAGTATTAACAGAAAAAAACACACATGGCGGAAAAGCCAGAAAACGCCATTTTTTATATAATTTTTTTTAAATTTTCAAGGGGTGGGGGATTTATTTCAAGATACAGAGTTGGTTTTGGTGTCAAACTTCTTGTATCAATAGTGTTAATAATTTCCCAAATGGGCGTCGTCAAATTCTAACTTTCGCGATTATCTCCCCCCCCTACATTTTCATATAGTAGGTCATTACAGTGGTCTGTAATGACCTACAAATATACCACACTAGCCTAAACTATAGCGGTCTTATCGAATTAGCGTGGTAGGTTGGACAGCCTATGTTTGAATATGCGGCTGTATTTTTAATAGTTCATGGATTTACATCCATTTGTTTATAGCCTTTTTAAGATTATCGGTTAACCGATAATAACTTGATCAATGAAGGTCGACTATCTGTTCAAATAGCTCAAATTTGCATCCCTAGTTCATAGCGGAGTTATATCTCTTACAAACGTCTTACTATCTTGAATAAATGAGATAATATCTCAATAAACAAGATAGTAAGTTGTTTATACAAGTTATTATCTCATATAAACGAGATACTATCGCGTAAAAATGATTGAAGTCGTATAAACGAGATAATAACTCGTATTAACGACTTACTCTTCAAAAAAAAAAAAATTCACCTTGCGCTTCAGGGCTTCCGTACATATCAGCGCAAATGAGTATTTTCCATGCCATAAGTGACAAGTATAGCCCACGAAGATACGAAACCAAAAGCCTATATTATCTACGATAACAGCACAATAAAATAATATTCCACCAACAGGAAAATGCTGCCAATTTAATCTTCAATGAAAGTTGGTACATCAAACATAAATTATGACTGAGCAATGAATGTTTACATTCGTGCGTGAAATGCACTCAAAATGCGAAAATAACCATATCTAACATAGACAGTTATCAAATGGAAAAACTAACGTAGATATGTGGCTAGCGAGAAGAACCACATATTACAAGCAGTACTTTTTTCATATCGAGGACGAAAAACTCCCGTCACAAAGCTGTTTGTGTAATAGTACATTGACTAGATAAAAATTTTGTTAAGCTGGGATGTAATTTAATTAGAATGATGAGCACTATTAGGACGTTACCACTCCGCAAGCTCCAGCTTGCACCGGTTTATATATTGTGATAACAAGGCTGTTACGTGTTTATTTTTTGTGTGGACTTCCCTGCCTTCGCCTGCCACCACCTTCATTCGCTGTGCTGTCTGTCAATCACCATCAACCAAGTCCCGCCTTCACCTATCCAAGCCCTCCGTGTCATTTCACCATCATCCATTCAGAACCCGCCACCTCTGCTATATAAGCTGGACTGTTTGCCATTAGCGAGTGGTGTGTTTTTGGGTCAAACGTGTGTGTGTGTGTGTGTTGGTGTGCTATGTCTGCAGTTTATAATAGTTTTGGTTTGAACGTGTTCTGTTCTATGTACACTTTTACATTACATTACATTACATTATAGACATTTAGCAGACGCTCTTATCCAGAGCGACGTACATAGTGCATTTTCAAACTAGGAACAAGAACGTTTAAAAACAACCCTAAAAAGGCAAATACGAATCGAAGTACTAGGCGCAGTCAGTATGATTGGGGGGTTTTTTTTTTTTTTTTTTGGGGGGGGGGGGTAATTACACAACACTTACACTTCCAGGTCTTTGGACAGGTAAGACTGGGGGCTCCTATACATATGCCCGTAGATTGTTTATGTATAGAACCACTAGTCATTAGGGGTGATTGCCAACCACTGTATTTTTCAGTCTGCTAGTTAGAGTAGTCAGGCTTTTGTTTTGTGTACTTGTTACACTAGATTAGAATACTCTCTGTGTTAGCTAGCTTCGTTTTGGTGTTCTTTTGGCAACATCCAGCGTCTCTTGACCCTGGTTGTGTGAGTCTGGTTTTTGTATTGTGTATTTTTGTAGTTTAGTGTTGCACTCTCTGTATACTTGTTTTATTCATTACCACAGTAAAAACTTGTGCACTGAGTTGCTATTTTGTCTGTTTTTATATTGTTATTACTGTCCCATTATAATTTTACATCTCCCGGTATATAAACATCAAGTTACCTACCCCATGCACCCCTAGGCCCGTGGGGATCGTAACATATTTGGGGGCTCGTCCGGGATATTGACAGTAATAATAATATTGTGTGGTTGTTGTACAGTGGTGCGCAAATAAGCAGAGTGGGAAATGGCTGCGTTCAATGTAAAAGATTTTATTGAACAGCCTTTGTTTGTAGTTTTTGATCAGTGCCGTAAGATTTATTTGTCTCGCCTGTCATTTTACCTCCCAGCCAGCCTGGTGTAGGCCTATCGCCCTGTGCGGTTGTGGAGAATCCCGAATCACCGCTGAGGGCTGGGGAATCCGCCGGAACTGAGGTGAAGGTCGAGACTCCCCCAGTAACTTTGCCACGGTTCAAGGGCTATTCTCCGAGTACCACTGGGTTGAGGGCTGATGTGCGGCTGAAAGTCCGTCTTGTTTGGCTGCAGCTAGATGCTCAGGAGAGAGCTCGTAAGGCTGAGGCACAAGAAAGAGCTCTCGCAATGGAGCAGGAATTCCGGTTGTCCATAAGAAATCTGGAAGCAGAGGCAGAGACTAAGATTAAGTTGCGGCAGCTGGAGTTACAAAACGCTGCAGAGCAACACTCCACCATGGTTACCCCCGGTATGTCCCCACCGCTTGGTTTTGCTGGATATGATGTCAGGAGACATGTGGCTCTACCCTCTTTCAGAGAGACTGAGGTAGATGCCTACTTCAGCACTTTTGAGCGTTTGGCTGCAGCTCTTAAATGGCCCAAAGAAATTTGGACAACCTTGCTGCAGTGCAAACTTATAGGGAAAGCAGAAGATGTAATGGCTACACTAACTCTCCCAGAGAGCATGGATTATGACATTGTGAAAGCAGCTATCCTTCGTGTTTATGAATTGGTGCCGGAGGCCTATCGACAGAAATTTCGAAACCAAAAGAAAACCTCTGCCCAATCATTCGTAGAGTTCGCCAGAGAAAAGGGAACTCTGTTTGACAAATGGTGTGCTGCGAGTAAAGCGGATAACTATGACTCTCTTCGCGAATTAATATTGTTAGAAGAGTTTAAGAATTGTGCTCCAATTGAGCTAAATCTGCTGCTTCCCGTAGTTATAAGGACGGTGAATCTCCAAAAGATTCCAAATCATCACCACCACGGTCTAAAGAGGAACGTGCATGTTTCTATTGCCATAAGGTAGGGCATGTTATCGCTAATTGTTTTGCTTTGAAAATGAAAACTGCTGCTTCAGCCAAGCCTACAGGCTTTGTTAGAACTGTTCGTCAAAGCACTCCTGTAAGTAAACCTGAAGATGGTTTTGAGTCGTTTATTTTTGAAGGTTTTGTTTCCCTTTCCGGTGATCCATCTGAGCAAAAACCGGTGCGGATTTTAAGAGACACGGGAGCTTCACAATCTATTGTGTTAGCCGACGTAATCGCTGTATCGGATGTGACATATAGTTGTGCTAACGTTGTAATTCAGGGAATTGACATGGCCTTTTTTACTGTTCCCTTACACAAAGTACATTCAGACTGAATTAGTAACGGGTTATTTTAATGTGGCTGTACGGTCCGCTTTACCGGTACCAGGCGTTGATTTTATAATGGGAAATGATATTGCCGGAGGTAAAGTGCATCCAGTACTCGAAGTTCTAAATAAGCCCGTATCGTCTACCATGTCTGACGTGTCTAAATCACTTCCCAGTGTTATCCCTGCTGTTACGTTTCTGTCATATTTATGTCACGTTTCATGTTTAGTGTTTGTCACAGTTTATTTTCTGTTTATGTTACGATGCAGTTCATTGTTTGCATACATATTTCCATGTTTTTCCGCAGCCTTGCGTTCATGCTGTTTATTCTCTTGCTGTCACTCATGCTTCCCTCATGGTTTCATTCTCCCTTGTCTAGTTACTAATATACTAACATTAGATCAGGATTGGGTAATACTAACTATCTAACCATGTGTTCATGTTTACCTTACGTTTCTCGTACATGTTAATGACTAATTTACTAATGCTAGGTCAGGATAGGTTAACTACTAACTATTTACTAATTGCCTCATTACGTGTCTCATTTTCTCAAGCTGTTGTGAATTTCCTGCTGCTCTCAAGCTAATGTCTGCACCTGTCTACACCTGCATATAAGATCAGTGTTCATGTCATGTCTTTGCGAAATTGTTGCCTTAGTTTACTATTGTCACTCGCGTTTTTCAATTGTTTTGACTACCGTTATTGATCTATCCTGTTTATTGACTATCGTTACTGCCTGCCTATTGTTTCCACTGCCTGTTTTTGACCACGAGTTTTGCCTGCTGTCTGTTTGTACCTCTGCCCCGCGGATAGGACTTCGGTCTGACTCCTGCTACGCCCCACGACTACGAACTTTGCTTTTTCCCTGTTTTGTACTTCTGCTCCGCTGACAGCTACTCTGGTTAACAAACTCTTGCATGGATACCGATTTCGAGACTGCCTTCTCCCTCGGTACTGTATCTTTGGTCTGGCTGGATTTATTGGTTTTTGGACTTTGCTTGTGTGACTACGTTTTTGGATTTCCCCATAATAAAGCCCTTGCGAGCATTTAATACTACGTCAGTGTTCTGAGTCGTGCATTACGGGTCCAACCCGCACACATCCGTCTCACCTGCTTGCGTGCTCACTCGAGCCCAATCAAAGAAATGGGGAGAGGAAGTTGATTTATCGGAGTTAGCGTCCACTTTTATGGAAGATATTTGTCTCACCGAACTGAAAATACCACGGGTAAAAACGGAGGCAAGTACAGAGGTCGAACCTCAAAACTTCGGTGAAAAGGAATGCAAATCTCTTACCTTACCTGTGAAGTTTGCCTCGGAAAAATTTCCTGTCACTCGTGAACAGCTTGTTTCTGCTCAGAAACATGATCCATCCTTGCTTAAGTGCTTTGAGATGGTTGTTAAACCTGAAATGTTGAAAGAAAAGTCAATAGCTTATTTTGTAGATAATGAGTAAGTGGTCATCTCCATTAACTATGGAAGCCGAATGGGGTGTGGTTTTTCAAATTGTTGTACCTGTTGTGTATCGACCGCAAGTATTAGTTTTGGCCCATGAAAATCCTTGGTCTGGTCATTTGGGAATTACAAAGACGTATAATCGAGTGTTGAGGCATTTCCTTTGGCCACGTCTTAAAAGTGCTGTTGTAGACCACTGTCGGTCTTGTCACATTTGTCAGGTTGCGGGAAAACCTAATCAGTTTGCTCCACCAGCCCCGCTCTGTCCAATTCCAGTAATGGGTGAGCCGTTTCAGCATGTAATTGTTGATTGCGTGGGTCCGCTTCCTAAGGCAAAGTCTGGTAAACAATTCCTGCTCACTATTATGTGTACTGCGACTAGATTTCTGGAAGCTATTGCATTGCATGCACTCACTACCAAGAACGTGATTAAAGCGTTGACACAATTTTTTTCTATATTTGGATTCCCTAAAGTTATCTAAACGGATCAAGGCACTAATTTTCTGTAAAAACAGTTGTGGTAGGGGGGCGTGGTTTCAGGCGCAGCTAGCAAGAGAGAGAGTGAACACGGGTGGTTTAGGGAGCCGGCACAGCTGTCGGCAATCGGGCAATTGGGGACTATTTGATTATAGGATTGTTATCAATTAACCAATTGCCTTGATTGTTCAACAGTGAGCCTGAGAGCCTTGAGAAGGTGCCGCGGGGAATGGAGATGAGAGAGGAACTGGATACTGAAATGTGTCCCTGTGAGAAGCGATACAAAATAAAACAACGTGAAACTGCATCTAACTGTCTGCCGTGTCTTCTTCCCCGAGCTACAAGAGCTAACTTCGCCACAGTGGTGGCCCTGTACGTGGGGAGTGAAAGGAAAAAGCAAAGGGAAGAAAAGAAAAACGGAGAATGGAGACGGATCCAAGCGGGCAGGAGTTTCCTATGACAACATTGAGCAGAGTGCTGGAGGGGCTGGCGGCAATGCAGGAGCGACAGGCTGCGGCTCATATGGAGCAGATGCAAGCCCTGCGGGAGCAGTCGAGCCTACAGACACAGGCACTGCTCCAATTTACGGCCACCGGGGAGGCCACAGGAAGGCAGAGCGTCCCCTCCCCGAAATTTAATATACCCAAAATGACGGCAGAGGATGACGCTCAGGCTTTCCTGGAAGCATTTGAGCTGGCGGCAGAAGCCTCCCGGTGGCCGATAGAGGAGTGGGCTGTGCGGCTCCTGCCCCTCCTGACGGGGGAGGCGCAACGAGCGGCGCATGGCCTGCCGACAGCCGCGAGGGCGGTGTACAGGAACATTAAAAAGGCGGTCCTCGACCGGACGGGGGGTACCCCGGAGGAGCACCGACGACGGTTCCGGGAGTGCGACCTAACAGAAGAGGACCGGCCTTTTGCCTACGCCCAGCGGCTGGCGGACGCGGCGAGGCGCTGGCTCCAGCCGGAAATAAGATCGGCTGCTGGAGTCATGGAGCAGGTGGTCCTCGAAAGATTTGTCGGGGGGTTGCCGGCGGAGACCGCAAGGTGGGTCCAGTGCCATAGACCCACCAACCTGGATACCGCCGTCACCCTGGCAGAGGACCACCTGGCGCAACACCCCTTCACCCAGCAGCAGAAGCCGGAGCCGGCGCCCAGGAAGAAATTCCCCCCTCGTTCCGCCCCCTTTCCTGTTTCCCGTCCCCAGAACCCCTCCTTTGCTGCTGTGAACCCCCGTAACGCTCTGCCCTCTTTTCCCCCCTCAGGCTCAGTGGCGGTGCAGTCCGACCCACAGGGAGTGCCTCAAACGCCTGGACCGGAGTGTTGGCGGTGTGGACGGCTGGGCCACCTGCGCCGCAATTGTCCACTTATGGAGGTGGGGCAGGTGGTCCGGGTGGTCGGACCGCCCACCTCCGCTCCCGATTCAGACGGGGCGTACTGCATTCCGGTAAGGGTGCAAGGGAGTGAACACCGGGCACTGTTGGATTCAGGGGCTATGCAGACCATGATTCACCAGAGCCTGGTTCGAACCGAGGCTTTGAGATCGGCACGTTGGGTGGTAATTAGGTGTGTGCATGGGGATCGACACACATACCCAATAGTACCAGTGGAAATTTGGATAAAAGAGAAAAAGCATATCATAGAGGCTGCGGTTAGCTCCCACCTCTCGCACCCTCTGATTTTGGGTACAGATTGGGCGGGGTTTAAAATAATAGCAAAAAAACTGATGGGGGTACGATCACGACTGGTAGGGAAGTGTGAGGTGTGTGCAGCGGAAAGTGGTGACGCGGGGTCGTCCGACACTGACGGGGGGGGGGCGGCTCCGGGAGAGCCTCCAGTGGAGACTCCCCAGGTGCCGGTATTCCAACCCATGGAAGATTTTCCACTCGCTCAGTCTCGAGACGATACCCTACGCTTTGCCTTCGACCAGGTGATATGTGTTGATGGTCAGCTGGTGCGCCCTGACGCTGCACGCTCTCACCCGTATTTTTGCATTATTAAGGATAGGTTATATCGAGTGAGTCGTGACACTCAGACAGGTGAGGAGACGACCCAGTTGTTGGTACCGAAAAGCCGCCGGGAAATGATTTTCCAGGCGGCTCATTTCAACCCCATGGCTGGGCACTTAGGGTATGAAAAAACACTAAACCGGATAATGGCCCGATTTTATTGGCCGGGCATCTGGGCGGACGTACGTAGGTGGTGTGCATCCTGTCCAGATTGTCAGCTGGTAAATTCCCCAGCCATCCCAAAAGCCCCATTGCGGCCCCTACCATTAATTGAGGTCCCGTTTGATAGAGTGGGCATGGACCTCATCGGACCATTTGAACGGAGCACTCAGGGATACCGATTTGTATTAGTTCTGGTGGATTATGCAACCCGGTATCCCGAAGCAGTGCCATTGCGCAATATCTCGGCTAAGAGTGTTGCGCAGGCACTGTTTCAAATAATCTCCCGAGTTGGAATCCCGAAAGAGATTCTGACTGATCAAGGCACTTCGTTCATGTCACGCACACTACGCGAACTGTACGAACTTTTGGGGGTTCAGTCAATTAAAACGAGCGTGTACCATCCACAAACGGATGGGCTCGTGGAACGTTTTAATAGGACTTTGAAATCCATGATTCGGAAGTTTGTACACGATGACAGCCGAAATTGGGATAAGTGGTTAGTTCCTCTGTTATTTGCAGTGCGAGAGGTTCCCCAGGCCTCCACGGGATTTTCTCCTTTTGAATTGCTGTTCGGTAGAAAACCACGGGGTATTTTGGACCTGGTTAAAGAAAGCTGGGAGGAGGGTCCAAGCCCCAGTAAAAACGAAATTCAATACGTTATGGACCTGCGAGCAAAACTCCATACACTGGGGAAATTATCACGAGAGAACGTCAGCAAAAGCACTACAATAGAGGAACAAAACTACGGCAATTTTCACCGGGAGAGAAAGTCTTGGTATTACTACCGACTTCCAGCACAAAATTACTCGCCAAGTGGCAAGGACCCTTTGTGGTCACACGACGAGTGGGGGAAGTCGATTATGAGGTGGAGCGGTCTGATAGAGAGGGGGCGAAACAGATTTATCACCTCAATCTATTAAAACTGTGGAAAGAGGTGATACCGGTCTCCTTGATATCGGTAGATCAGGAGAGAGATGAGCTGGGACCGGAGGTGCCAAATTCAAACGATCAAACCTCACCCCTTTTTGATAGCCATCTCTTACCGAATCAGAGAACGGATCTTGCCAAGTTGCAAAAGCAGTTCGCTGATGTGTTTTCCCCCCTACCAGGCCACACCAATCTGATCAATCACCATATTGAGACAACCCCGGGGGTGACGGTGCGTTCGCGCCCCTACCGACTGCCTGAACATAAAAAGAAAGTGGTTCAGGCAGAAATAAAGACAATGTTGGAGTTGGGCGTAATAGAAGAGTCTAACAGTGCGTGGAATAGCCCCATCGTGCTGGTGAGTAAGCCGGATGGATCTGTTCGCTTCTGTGTAGACTATCGAAAAGTAAACGAAGTGTCACGATTCGATGCCTATCCCATGCCTCGGGTCGATGACCTATTGGATCGGCTGGGCACAGCTCGTTTTTTTTCGACATTGGATTTGACCAAGGGCTACTGGCAGATTCCCTTGTCTCCAGAGTCCAAGGAAAAAACGGCTTTCTCCGCTCCGGGCGGATTGTACCAATTCCGGACACTTCCGTTTGGGTTATTCGGAGCCCCGGCCACTTTTCAACGTCTCATGGACAGGGTACTGCGTCCACATGCGGCTTTCGCTGCAGCCTATCTGGACGATATAATAATACATAGTGACAACTGGGCTCAGCATGTGCGGCATGTGGGGGCGGTACTGGAGTCCCTGAGACAGGCGGGACTCACGGCTAACCCAAAGAAGTGTGCGATTGGCAGAGCGGAGGTACGGTATTTGGGGTACCACTTGGGAAGTGGACAGGTGCGACCTCTGGTGGACAAAACGGCGGCGATCGCGACCTGTCCACGGCCCAAGACAAAAAAAGAGGTGAGGAGGTTTTTGGGACTGGCCGGTTACTACAGACGGTTCATCCCGGCTTTCTCGGACCTGGCCAGTCCCCTGACCGACTTGACTCGAAAAGGTGCCCCAGATCCGGTTCAGTGGACGGAGCTGTGTCGGCAGGCGTTTGAGAGGGTAAAGGAAGCTTTGTGTGGGAAACCACTCTTGTTCACCCCTAATTTCTCTCTCCCCTTTAATTTGCAGACTGACGCATCGAACAGAGGGCTGGGGGCCGTTTTGACTCAGCAGGTGGAGGGGGTCGACCGACCAGTGCTGTACATTAGCCGAAAGCTATCACAGCGGGAAGCGAAGTACAGCACGGTCGAGAAGGAGTGCCTGGCCATCAGATGGGCGGTCGGGTCCCTCCGTTATTATCTGCTGGGTCGCTCATTCACCCTCTGCTCGGACCATGCGCCCCTCCAATGGCTCCACCGCATGAAGGATACCAACGCCCGAATCACTCGGTGGTATCTGGCTTTACAGCCTTTTAATTTCAGGGTGATTCATAGGCCGGGAGCGCAGATGGTGGTGGCTGATTTTCTCTCCCGTCCGGGGGAGGAGGAGGAGGGGGGGGGGAGTTGAGCATTGGCCGGATGGCTTCCCGGCCTAAGTCGGGCGGTGGGGGTATGTGGTAGGGGGGCGTGGTTTCAGGCGCAGCTAGCAAGAGAGAGAGTGAACACGGGTGGTTTAGGGAGCCGGCACAGCTGTCGGCAATCGGGCAATTGGGGACTATTTGATTATAGGATTGTTATCAATTAACCAATTGCCTTGATTGTTCAACAGTGAGCCTGAGAGCCTTGAGAAGGTGCCGCAGGGAATGGAGATGAGAGAGGAACTGGATACTGAAATGTGTCCCTGTGAGAAGCGATACAAAATAAAACAACGTGAAACTGCATCTAACTGTCTGCCGTGTCTTCTTCCCCGAGCTACAAGAGCTAACTTCGTCACAACAGTTTAAACGGTTTGCGCAGTCTCTGGATATTAAGCATCAGATCGCAAGTGCTTACCACCCTGAGAGCCAGGGGGCCTTAGAGCATTGGCATCAGACTCTCAAATCTGCTCTCCGCAAGTATTGTTTGGAGACTGGGAATTGTTGGGAGGAAGGGTTGCCATTCATTCTGTTCGCGTTACGAGAAGCGGTACAGGAATCGTTAGGGTTCAGCCCTGCTGAACTAGTATTTGGACATACTGTTTGGGGTCCTTTAAAAGTCCTGAAGGACCAGTTTATGTTTGACTCGGATGTCAAGCCTAATGTGTTGGATTACTGTCGTCATTGTCCGAGAAAAATTGCATCATGTCAGTTCCCTTGCTAAAGAGTCGCTTTCTTCAGCTCAGAGCAAAATGAAACATCGGTTTGACTGGAAGGCTGTTGATCGCAATTTCAAACCTGGTGATCAGGTTCTAATATTATTGCCTATTGTTGGATCTGCTTTGTCTGCTCGTTTTTCTGGTCCCTATACTGTGGAAGAAAAACGGAGTGAAAGTAATTATGTAATTCGAACACCTGATCGTAAGCGTCAATCACGAGTGTGCCATATTAATATGCTTAAGGCATATCATTCTAGAGAGACACCTCAGTCCAGAGGATGTAAAAAAAGTTCTGCCTGTGTCACAAGTAGCTAGCATTAGCCCAGTATTTAATAACTTCAGGTTGGATTGTACAGAGGATGAGGATGGCCTTGTGCTTCGGAACGCCCCTCATCTATGTGCTAGACTCACCAATTCGGAGACTTTGTCAGATTTGTCGTCCCACCTTGCTCACTTATCAGATGTTCAGAGATCTGATATTGTTAATTTAATAAAAAGGGTTTCCAAATCTTTTTGGTGATACCCCCTCTCAGACTACCGTAACACATCATGACATTGATGTGAACGGTGCTGCCCCTATTAAACAACACCCATATCAGGTTAATATTGCTAAACGTGAGGCTATGAATCGGGAAGTGCAATACCTTTTAAATAATAACTTGGCTAGGCCCAGTGCTAGTCCTTGGAGCTCGCCTTGTATTCTTGTGCCGAAACCTGATGGAACGTCGCGTTTCTGTACAGACTTTCGAAAGGACTTTCGGTGCCAGACTCCTACCCTCTACCGAGAATGGAAGACTGCATCAATAACATTGGTGCTGCTAAGTTTGTCACCAAACTTGATTTGCTAAAGGGGTATTAGCAAGTGCCTTTGACTCCTCGCGCGTCAGATTTCCGCGTTTGTTACCCCTGACAACTTCCTCCAATATAATGTTCTAGCTTTCGGCCTTCGTAACGCTCCGGCCACTTTTCAGCGGCTAGTGAATACAGTATTCATGGGTATTTCGGACTGTTATGCCTATTTAGATGACTTGGTGATCAGGTCAGATAATTGGACCGATCATGTTTCGGTGTTGCGTTGTGTGTTTGAGAGGTTGGCCAAAGCAACGCTAACTCTGAATCTCGCCAAGTGTGAGTTTGGCAAAGCGACCATGACGTACTTGGGAAAACAAGTGGGTCATGGCCAAGTTCAGCCATTGGAAGCAAAGATTGCTGCCATTGCTGGTTTCGCTACGCCTACTACTAGGCGTGAGTTACGCCATTTCCTCGGAATGGCTGGATATTACCGGAGTTTCTGCAGGAACTTCTCTGTTGTTGTAGCGCCCTTAACAAGTGCGCTCAGTACAAAAAAATATTTTGTGTGGACCTCAGACTGCCAACATGCCTTTGAAGCTGTTAAGCTTTTGCTATGCAGTGCGCCTGTACTACTCACCGCTCCAGCGTCCCTTGACCCTGGTTGTGTGAGTCTGGTTTTTGTATTGTGTATTTTTGTAGTTTAGTGTTTCACTCTCTGTATACTTGTTTTATTCATTACCACAGTAAAAACTTGTGCACTGAGTTGCTATTTTGTCTGTTTTTATATTGTTATTACTGTCCCATTATAATTTTACATCTCCCGGTATATAAACATTAAGTTACCTACCCCATGCACCCCTAGGCCCGTGGGGATCGTAACAAAGGCACTGTGAGGGTTTGTGCAGAATTACGATGAGCCAAACGCGACAAAGGAAAAAGAGATATGAAGTCCCTGGATGTAGCCAAACAATAACACACCCCTATAAACCGGGCTAGCCACGTAAACATGGGCAGAGAGGAGACTGAATAGTAGGGGTGTGACAAAATATTGTGACGCAATATTTTGCGATACGAAAACGTGACGATATGCATCGTGGAGCTTAAAAATGTATCGCAAAACAAGCATGACTACCAGTAATTCACAATCCAAATATTTTTATCTTCTAACCTAAGGTGGTTCCAGAACTGTGGTCCCGCGAGGGTATTGCAGGTGGTCCGTGGAAAAAAAGCTAAATAAAATAGAAGATAATAGAAAAATTATATAATAAAATTAGGCTAATCGTTACCAGTAAATAGTGGCGGTTGTGCATGACATTCCAATGCTCCCTCTGCACATGATAAATCAAAAATGGATTGGTGGCTCGCGTCAGGTTCTCTCAAGAGAAAAGAGACAGATGATAATGAGAGCAAGTCTGAGGCATGTACAAGCCAGACTCAGCAGAAAACAACAAAGAAAAAAAAGGTTTAGGAGAAAATACAGTGAGAAATATTGAAAACTGGGATTTACGTACACAAGCACTGAAAATGAGCGTTGTGCACTACGAGACACTGTCGAACGAGAACCTAAAACCGGCTGATCTTCGCCGTCACCTTGAGACGAAGCATGAAGAATTCAAGTCCAAGCCAGTCACGTTTTTTCGAAACAAGCTCAAATAATTTTGTAATGGCAAGAAAATCGTGGAATGAATGTCATCTACAGGCAGCGATAATACTAAAGCGGTGGAAGCCTCGCATCAGGTGTCAAGATTCATAGCGAAAAAAGGGAAGCCGCATACAATCGGCAAGGAGTTGGTGTTGCCAGCAGCTAAGGAGATTGTGGTGTTATGCTGGTTGAAAAAGCTTGCAAGCAAATTGACTTGATTTCATTGTAAGATAACACAGTACTTAATTAACTATTAAAATACATAAATAATATAATTAACTATTAAAATATCTGTGTTTTAACAATACCAGTTTATATATTTATTTATTTTTACGGTTTGTATACGAGGTGGTCCGCAAAAGTTCTTGATAACAATCTAGTGGTCCGCATAAACAAACCGTTTGGGAACCACTGTTCTATCACACCCTTTGTGCACAAGAGGGTGCCATCAACAATTTATGTTAGTAAAGTTACTTTGACGCACAACACGCACGCACGCACACCGAAAGCGCAAGACTGTTTATGCCCAGCTAGCTGAGAAACCTGCATACTTGTAACAGAATCAGGTAGGCTTATTTATTTTAAATGAGGTGTGTGTTATGTAGGATTCCTAGGAATAATGAAGACTGAGGTCGGAGCTAACGTTGGAGCGTACTCCATTTAATTAACAACCACAACACACGAACGAAAGCAGATCCGGTCATCTCAACCGAACATTGCGCATGAATACCATTGCACATGCGCAGCAGTGCCAGATGTAACATTTCCTCCCCCCTCACAGAACCTAGGAGTGATACTCGGTTACAAAGTCACGCAGGTGCTCAGGCCTGCCGCGTGCCCGAATTGGGCGGGGCTCAGGTGCAGCAACAACCACTGGTGGTGGCCCCACGACATTGGGCTGGGCCGGAGGGGCTGGAGCTGGTGCAGTATCGAACCGTGCAGCCGGCAGAGTAGGAGCCGTGGGCACAACCAGGCCTGGGCTGAGGGGGCGTGCACCTTACGCAGGCGGCTAGCATGCCAGCGGGTGCCATCAGCGAGCCTGAATGAAGCCGGGCCAAGCTGTTGGCTGACCTGGACAGGGTCTGACCAAAACGACTGGAGCTTGTTGTCACGGTGAGGTCGTCGGATTCTGACCCAGTCCGAGGCAGCAATGGCAGGTGGTCTAACACGTCGGGCCCTGTCGAAACGGTTCTTCATCAGACGCTGGCGCGTGGCGACTGCGGCTTGAACCGGGTGGGCTGGGGCTTGAGCCGGTGTTGGGCGGAGCCTATCCAGAGGCAGCTGAAGCTCCCGCCCCAGCATGAGGGAGGCTGGGGAGACTCCTGTGGTGGCGTGTCGGGTGGCCCGGTAATGCAGCAGCGTCTGGAGGAGGCTGTTGGTGAGTGTGTGCCCTTGTGCTAGATGGGCCCTGATGCCATTTTTTAGTGACTGATTCAGCCGTTCCACCCCCCCGTTCGCAGCCGGGTTGTAGAACGCTGTGCGGATGTGGCGGATCCCTTTCCCCTCCAGATAGGAGGACAGTTCATGGGAGACCATTTGGGGACCATTGTCTGTCGTGATCCTCTTGGGCAGGCCCCAACGCGCGAACAGGGAGTCCAGAATGTCGATCAACACCTTGGCTGTGACCGAACCCACAGGCATTACCTCTGGCCACTTAGAGTGCAGGTCGTAGATCACGACGAGGAAACGCTGGTGATGCGGTACCCCATGCAGCTCGCCACAGATGTCGAGTTGCAAGTGCTCCCAGGGTTGTGATGGCCAGTCCAACGGCTGCATGGGCGGGGGTGGGGCTGGGGCCCTGGTCTTGCCGCTAAGAAGGCAAGCAGTGCAGTCCTTGACGAGGGTCTCGATTTCCCTGTCGATGCCTGGCCACCACACCACGTCGCGGCACCGCTGCTTGAGCCTGACTATGCCCAAGTGGCCCTCGTGCGCCATAGCAAGGACGCGCGCCCGAAGGGCACTCGGGACCACAGTGCAGAGCCCGCGAGCGATGCAGGTATCGTTCCAGCACGACAGTTCGTCCCTGATCCTGAAGTAGGGGAGCAGCTCATCAGGTACCCTCGCCGGCCAGCCCTGTCTGATGTAGGTTGAGAGTGTAGAGAGGGTAGGGTTGTCAGCTGAGACGTCCTGGAGCT
Organism: Ilyophis sp. 1 JC-2022; assembly: GCA_022702515.1. NCBI lineage: Eukaryota > Metazoa > Chordata > Actinopteri > Anguilliformes > Synaphobranchidae > Ilyophis > Ilyophis sp. 1 JC-2022. The sequence goes on from CM040394.1 coordinate 50,829,359, forward strand.
CCCTCAGTGACACTGTCTCCTGAAGGGGTGTGTGGAGGAGCTGGACGAGGTCGTGCTCGGCTTGGTCCCATTCGGGGGCCAAAGGTGGGTCTGATGGTGGGTTGGGGATTGAGCGTGACAGCAGGTCAGCCACCACGTTGTCCTGGCCTGGCGTGAACTGTAGGCGGAAGTTGTACTGCTGCAGGCGGTCGGCCCAACGGTGGAGACGGAGTGGTTTGTGGCCAGTGCCTGACGTGGCCAGGAGGGTGGTGAGGGCCTGGTGGTCCGTCCTCAGTGTGAATGGGCGTCCGTAGAGGTACATGTGCCAGCGCTCACATGCCCAGAGGCACGCTAGGGCTTCCCGCTCCCCCACTGAGTACCTCTGTTCCGTGGAGCTGAGAGCTCGTGAGGCGAAGGCGATCGGCCTCTCAACCCCCTCTTGCAGCTGGGACATCACAGCACCAATGGCCGTGGCGGAGGCGTCGCATGTGACAAGGGTGGGGCCGGCCGGGTCAAAGTGCGCTAGGACTGGTGGTGAGGTGAGCTGGGCCTTCAGGAGGCGCACGGCGTCTGAGCAGGCAGGCGTCCAGAGCCAGGGCTCATCATGTTTCAGCAGCTGGCGCAGTGGCGCAGTCGTGGCCGAGTATTGTGGCAGGAAGCGGAGGTAGAACGCCGTCATGCCTAGGAAGGAGGCCAACTGAGCAGCTGAGGTGGGCTCCGGGACACGGTGGATGGCCTCTGTGTTTGAGTGAAGTGGGTATATGCCGTCAGCCGAGAGGCGGAACCCCACAAACTCAATGACCGGGGCGGCAAAGACACACTTCTCGCCGTTGAGTGTGAGGTGGTGCTTGGCCATTGCGTTGAACACGCTGTGGAGGCGCTCATCGTGGCTCTCGACGGTGGCCCCGTGAACCACGATGTCGTCAAGGTAGATGGCCACACCCGGGATCCCAGCAAAGACGGAGGCCATGATCTTTTGGAAGCAGCTGGGGGCGGAGCTTAGACCGAAAGCCATGCGTTTGTAGCGGAAGACCCCTTTGTGGGTGATAAACGCAGTGAGGTTGCGGCTCTCGGGGTGTAGTGGCACTTGGAGGTAGCCCTGGCGGAGGTCCAGTTTGGAGAAGACAGTGGACCCGTAGAACTGGGCGGTGAGCTCCTCTGTCGTTGGCAAGGGATATTTGTCAGGGATGATGGCCTTGTTTACTGCTCTCAAGTCCACGCAGAGTCGCAGTCCCCCAGACTTCTTCTTTGCCACCACAATGTTGGAGATCCAGGGTGACGCATTCACCTGCTCGATGATGTCGCCATCAAGCATGCTCTGTAGCTCAGAGGAGATGTCATCGCGGAGGGCCAGGGGGGAGCGACGGAGGGGCTGGATGACAGGCGCCACCTGCGGGTCTAACAGGGGCTGGTGGGCGAAAGCATCAAGGCAGCCCACACCGCTGAACAGCGCAGGCCACTGTTGCTGCCAGGGGATGGCAACGGTATGGATCTCAGAGCCAGTGGTGTCGAGCAGAGTGAAACCGAGGCCGTTGAAGAGATCGAGGCCTAGGAGGTTGGTCCCGTGGCGTGCGATATTGAACCTGAAGACTGGCAGTGTCTTCTCGCCGTATTTCACAGGTAGCTGAAGGGAGCCCACAATATCAATCTCTGAGTTGGCATAGCCACGCAGGGTGGTGGTGGGCAGCCCTAGTGGCTCGTGGGAGAAGAACTGTGCATAAGTCGCCAAGTTCAGGAGGGACACTGTGGCTCCGGTGTCAAGGAGGAGGGGCAGAGTGACATCACCAACCATCAATGAGCATGTTTTAAATGACTCTCGTCCTGAGCTGACATTGTGGATGATTGTGGTAGGTGGCTGGGAGGCTCTAGCTGGGGCAGACCTACAGACTTTGCGGAAGTGATTCAGCTTTCCGCAGTTGGAGCAGGTTTTACCACGGGCAGGACAGGTCTGAGCTCTTGAATTGTGTGCAGAAGAACCACAATTCCCACACGGCTGCTGTCTGCACTCACGTGGAGGAGGGGCACCTGTGAGACGAGCGCGCCCGCTGCCTTGTCCAGTGCTAGCGAGTTGGAGGAGGCAGACAAAGTAGCTGCACATTCGAGAGCAGATTCAACCTGGACTGCTAGGTTTAAAGCTGCTGCTAATGTCAACCCATCGTTTTCCATCAACAGTCTTTCCCTAATCTTGTCACAGTTCGTGTGCAATATGAGGTGGTCTCTTATCATTTCGTCTTGTAACGCCCCAAACTTGCACGAGCTAGCCAAACCTCGTAGATCAGCCACGTACTGCGTCACTGACTCACCCGGGCGTTGGCGCCTCCGTCCGAATATGACACGGCGGAGAAGAGCACTTTGTGGGGTGGCGAAATGTTTTTCCAGTAGGTCCACAGCCTCTTTGTACGTCGCTGCGGGGCCGAGAGTTTGAAACACGCGCTGTCCCTCTGCTCCTAGACAGTGCAGCAGCAGCGCACGTTTCCTCTCCGCGGAAACTTTCTCCAGGCCGGCAGCTAGGATATAAGTTTCGAACGAGGAAATCCAGCGGGGCCACGGCATCGGTGGCTCTCCCGGCAGGGCTAGGAAGGGAGAGGGTGGAGGCACGGAACAATCAGCCATTCTCGTCGCCAATGTTATGTAGGATTCCTAGGAATAATGAAGACTGAGGTCGGAGCTAACGTTGGAGCGTACTCCATTTAATTAACAACCACAACACACGAACGAAAGCAGATCCGGTCATCTCAACCGAACATTGCGCATGAATACCATTGCACATGCGCAGCAGTGCCAGATGTAACAGTGTGTGAATTTGTAAATGTATAATTCTAAAATTATTCAAGTAACGTTACATTATTTGTGACCTGCTCTATCAAAATCAGTTGCACTGACCCCCAAACACATTTTTGGGCTTTATACTATGTGAGGTAGGAAAATGTAAGCTTTCTAATGAAACTAAAATTATCTCTCTAATCCAGATATCAAGCGAGTCGCGTTACATTTGGAATGCCATCAAACCATGTTTTTGAGAAAAACGCCTTCAAAGTTCAGCTGTGAAAGTTGCAAGCTATATTAATGTTTCTGGATAGAGCTTGGACTCATAACCTAACAAACTCCGGTGTTAACTTGTCATGCTATGTTTAAATGCTTCAAAACTATATTTTCACAATGCATTTGACATTAAGACACCTATCATGAAAGCCAAGACATTTTTTGAGTAAAATCAGATGAAACCCAATGCATTAGTTTGTCGCTGTGAAGGCAGGATAGCCAAGCTACCTCGGTGCCTAGTGAACGAGTGTTCTCCACTGCGGGGGACAATGTAAATGCTCAAAGATCTGTGCTACTGCCTGAACATGTTGATATGTTAATTTTCCTGAAGAAGAACATGTCCATATCCTCGACTCGAAACAAGTAATCAGTCTGAATGTCTGAAAAGTGCAATTTTGGCTACTACGTAGGCCTAGTAGTTTATATTTTCTTACATTAGTCTTAAGAGAACATTCATCATCATCATCCATCAACCCGCTTATTCCTATTCAGGGTCACAGGGGGTGCTGGAGCCTATCCCAGCATGCATTGGGCGAGAGGCAGGAATACACCCTGGACAGGCCGCCAATCCATCACAGAGCACTCACACCATTCACTCACTCATTCATACCTATGGGCAATTTAGAGTCTCCAATTAGCCTAACCTGCATGTTTTTGGACTGTGGGAGGAAACCGGAGTACCCGGAGGAAACCCACGCTGACACGGGGAGAACATGCAAACTCCACACAGAAAGGCCCTCGGCCGGGATTCGAACTCGGTACCTTCTTGCTGTGAGGCGACAGTGCTAACCACTGCACCACCGTGGACATTCTTTAATTTAAAAAGTACAAAAGTATCTCAAATTAAATTTCATAGTGCACTGTTATTTTAACAAGACTATCTTCCATGTATGTTTCATATCTCCCATGATGGGATGATGAGTAAGTAAACTTTCAGTCTTGTTAAGCCATACTTTGTGGTAAAAATTGTACTCTTAGTACATTTTTTGCCTTGGGAATAAACAAGTAATCTTGTTCAATTAAACATTGTCTTCATCTGAACTTAATTTTTTATATCGTGACCATATCGTATCGTGAAACCAATATTGTGTTTCGTATCATATTGTGAGTTGAGTGCATCGTCTTACCCCTACTGAATAGCCTCCACTAAATAAAATAGCGAGACGAGGAAAGGGAATACAAGGCACATAACTAACGAAATAAACTAAATAAAAATAAAACACACCTTCAGAAACAAGAGTGGAAGCGTAGGAGAGGGAAAGAGAAAAGGGATTGGAAAAAAAAACAGGTTCAAGGCCAGAAAATATCTCAAGCTGCTAAACCAGAGAAATTGCTACCCTCAACTATTAATCCTTCACCTATGTTAAAGGATGAGCTAAAATAATCTAGCTTGCAAGCTAGCAACACATCTGGTTAGACAAATTAGTCTTTTAACCGCACTCATTTTAAACAAGTTTAGTATGTGATTGTATAACGAGGTAAAATATGTTATCTGGACAGGCACATCCTTAGATTAATTCATAAATAAATCTCTATTTCTACAGAAAAATGCCACGGAAACCTTCAGAAGTGTGGACACCCTTCATTCAGACCACATCAGCAAATAGAACGACAACATACATTTGAAAGTTACCTCTGAATTTCATACATCGGAAATCTCCCTCTTTCTATTAGTATACTTCCTTAGTTAATGTGTTTTATAACGGCACATAGACAGGTAAATATAAATTCCCAACGATTTCCCATAAATTCCTGAAAGCTTCCATAAATCCCCAAAAGTTACCATAAATCCCTGAGTTACCATGGAAAGTTTCCTCTTCTGAAAATTCCCGGAATTTTGCAACCCTACATGTGCCTCACACAGGCCCGGTTCGAGACTACTTTAACAGGGGGGCACTGAGATATTTTTGTTGGTTCGCCAACTAAAAGGGCTTGTTTTTTCCATGGATGGTCTGTAGGCCTGGCTAGTCATGGCGGGTGTAGGGACAGATGAGGACAGAAATATGTTTGAGAAGTAATTACGTGGAGGTGTATTGGGGGGTCCTCCACACAAGAGAGGGGGGTCCAAGGGGGCATGGCCCCCCGGAGAAAATCTTTGTGAAAAACCCCTAAAAGTTTATAAGAATTTGACTTAGAATGCACTTCTAAAAGCAAAAAATGTTAACGTAGGCTTAAGCTACGAGAATATTTTTGACCTGTTGAAATTAAGTCGGAAGAAACAGACTGAATGAGCTGTTATCACGTCTTTTTAAGTCCACTGCTCAAAGAAATTAAGGGAACACTCAGATCGCAGATCTCGATGAACAAAATATTCATTAATTCAGTGTTTTTCAACCTTTTTTGAGCCATGGCACATTTTTTACATTAAAAAGTCACACCACCAACCAAAAGTGTTACTAATTAAGTGAAGTTGGATAATTTCCCACGGCACATCTGACGATCTCTCACGGCACACTAGTGTGCCGCGGCACAGTGGTTGAAAATCACTGCATTAATTCATTCAAGAATATTCATTCTTTCTTGATTACATTGTGTAATTCGTCGAGAACAAAATTACGTAAGAACGGTCAATGGAAACCAAAATCATTAATTGAAGGCTGGATTCAAAATCACACCGAAAATCTAAGTGACAAAGGACAAAGGAGCAGATACCGATCCTGCCGCTGGGTTTTTGCCCTTCTACGGACCTGTCCAGCTCTCCTTGTGTAATAGCCCGTCTCCCGGTATCTCCTTCACGCTTTTGAGAGACACAGCAAACCTTCTGGCGACTGCACGTATGTGCCATCCTGTAGGAGCTGGACTACCTGTGCAACCTGAATAGGCTGCAGGTACCACCTCATGCTACCAGTAGTGGCAAGGGCACTAGCAAAATGCAAAACTAGAGAAAAATCAGTCAAGAAGGATAAGGAGAGAGAAATAGTCTGGCCACCACCTGCAAAACCATTACATTTTTGGGGGTTGTATTGCTGTTGCCTCTCCTGTCCACCTGTTGCCACTTTCATTTGCACCAAAGCAGGTGAAATTGATTCACAGTCGTTTATGCTTCCTAACTGGACAGATCGATATCCCAGAAGTTTCATTCACTTGGTGTTATACTGTGATGATTAAGTGCTCCCTTAATTTTTTTGAGCAGTGTAGAAATGAAATAGTGAACAGTTAATACTGTTCAATTTCTTAGCATTTGCAAAAAATCTATGAAAATGACATTCTTGTATGAGAGAAACTATATATGTGCACACTGTTTTAATCAAAAATGAAATTACACTTTGGTACCTGGAGGGGGATCAAACCACTGACCTCACCCATGGAAAAGCAAGATCTTGCCCGCTAGGCCAAAGCTATTTAACAGAAATGGGCAGACCAATTGAGAGGAAGGAGAAAAACAGAGTGCAGTGTGAATTTATAGGTTTGCATTGTCTCTGCAGGAGTGATCTGGGGCCCTATCATACACCCAGCGCTAACCCAAATGCAAGTGTCTCTGCTATCTTACACCCGGCGCGTGGTTCATTATAACGCCTTGTGTTCATGTCATTTAAATACCATGTATTATTGCGCCCATTACAAGTGAACTGGGCGTGTTGGTCTTAAGATGAGTGGCCAGGATTATTTTTGGCATATTGCTATCTTGAGGCAGCAGAAAGCACTTGCGCTTAAACCACCACAAACCTGGTCTAAAGTCATGTTGCAGTTGTTTATGTTATTTTAACGGCACATATAAGTGTGTCTACATAGGTGTGTGCACAACGCGCGTACACCCTCCTGTATGTTACACACAGGGGCGCGCACAAGCATGACAAAAAATATCAAGATGACAATGTAAAATATTATTATTGTGTAGGCTATATAAAAAATGCATAATAATAAAAGGGTCTATAGGTCAGAGCCCACATAGCTACCTGTCCCTCAGTGAAGGGGAATGCCGAATTAAATTGCTTTCAGCCCACTTCATCAACATCCAGGCAATGTGTGATGGTACGTGTAAGGTTACATGTATAGACTATTCACAATTATCCTGGATCAAGCTATGACTTCGCCTATATTTGCCAATAATTCTGTTATCTTCTGGGGGGACAATCTTCTGTTACGGGACAATGGCTATCCATTAAAAATGGCTTTCCATTTGCTGATAACACTTATATCAAGCCTAATGCTGTTATGTTCTGAGTCTGTTTTTGTTATTCTGTCATGTTTAGTATTGTCCGTTTCTGTAGCATACACTTTTCCATGTTTTCCGCAGCCTTGCGTTCTGTGCTATATCTCTCGCTCCCTCTCACGGAGTTTTTACTTTCGTTTCTGTACACTTCGTTTGTATTACCCTGCACTACTAATTATTATATAGGACTTATTTATTACTAACCGGCTAAACACGGGTGTGGTTAACTAATCTACTAACGTCAGGGTTTAATAGAATTATTACTAACACAAACTAACAATTTAGTTCTCATCACGTTTCCACAGCTGTTTAGTGTTTCCTTACGTATCCAGTCATTGTCTTGTTAACTAATTTACTAACGACAGGGCTAGGATAGGATAACTACTAACGATTTACTAATTGCCTTGTTATGTGTCTCAGCTCAAGCTGTTTTCCATTTCCTGCTATTCTCAAGCTAAGTGTTTGCACCTGTCTACACATGCATTTATACCTGCTGTCTTTGTTCCTCGTCGCGAGTTCGTCATCTAATTTCACGTGAGTCTGTTTCTAGTTAGCATCTGTTTCCGAGTCTGTTTCCGAGTCTGTTCCGTGTTTAAGTTCGGTTTTGTTTGTTTTTGTTTATTCCGAGTTGTGAGTTTTTGTGGTCTGTTCTTTTGCTTTTGTTTTTCTTCTGACTGATTTCCTGGCTTCGACCTCTGTCCGTGTTCTCGCGACCCTTCTTCTGGATATTGTTTTTGTACCTCTGCCGTGTCTCCCCGTTATCGACCCCTGCCTGTTTTGACTTCCCCTTGGACTCTGTGTTTGTACATTCATCTGAGATTAAACCTGGTTTATCGCACTCCTGCCTGCGTTTGGGTTCCTGTTCCATCGGATCGTAACAAATGCGCAAATTGTCATTTACACCTATTGCGTGAATTGTCATTCAATGGAAAACTCGCGCACAGCAATATGACGGACATTTGAGTTCTGAAAATGCGCTTCAGATGTCATTACAATACAGCTCTCTAGGCCTACAACCTGTAAGTAAATAGATTGGCTTTGACTGAAAAAAGTTAAACGCCTTGTCCAGTGAATTTTATTGTTTTTCAAATAGCCTGCTACAGCGGATTCGCTGTGCATAAGGTTTTTTCCCATAGCCTACGGTTAAACAACGGAGATAAATGTCACCATGTTAACTGAATTTGAACCTTAGTAGCTATTCTTCATCCTTAATATTTTTTAAATTACAGTGACAAGGTTTCCATACTCTCAGTTTATTAAGACCCAGCTGATTTCACCTATTTCATAACTGAACAAAACAATTTTAAAGAGAACTATACGCATCTAATTAGAAACTAAAACAAATTTGCAGCACGTTACACAATTAATTCACAATTAATTGTAATGCCATTCTCTGCATGAGCGCTGCATGTTCTCTGTTTCCCCTGCTGTGAGTCGCACGTTTCACAGTCTTCCTGGGAAAGTGTATTGTTTTAAAGCATTACCCTATGAGTAAAACAGGTTGGTCACATTACCATAAGCAGGACATAATAAAACAAGGGGAAATATGCGTGAACATATGAGTTGCCTATGGAGGTAGATTTCTATCAAAAATAAACAAGCACAAAAGTATAATCCACAATTGTATTTACCATCCACACACACACACCTCTCAATTTGTGTTTCGTAAATCATCATTTGGATGAATGCAAAAATTATATTCACAAATGCAAATAACATTTACAGATATGTTTCCAATGTTCACATGTACGAATCAAAAGCTTGGCTTGCGAACTGGCGAATCTACATTTGGAGCGCGTCATATTTATGCACCAAAATGTTTGCATACTTCTTGAAAAGTACGCTCCCGAATATACTCAGCGAAACCCCAGAGGTATCATAGGGCGGTTTCACCCCTTTGCGCAGACGCCGGCGCCAAGATTTTGCTTTCCTGAAGATCAAATCTACCATTAACCTAAATTTCAAACGTAGTGTAAATATGTGACACTTTGTTAAATATTGGGACTAGTTAGTCAACTGAGACATTTGTTGCTCCTGTGACCAAACTATGAGTGGAAACCACAAACTCAGTGTTTTATTCTGGTATAAACAAAATTTTGACCGAATAGTAATTCACCTCACCAGTGAAATGGTCGAGTTTATTGGGGCCCGTGCATTAAACTCCTGAGACCCAGCAGAAAAAAGTATATTTTTTACATAATACAATGGTCTTGTAACATATTGCAGTTATAATATTTTCTAAAATAGTATTCATTTAATTTTGATAGAATTTCCCTTGTAGTGTAGATTTCAGCATAGTACATGATTCTTGAACTGAAGAGACACATGTCAAAAATGAATTGCCAGGTCTTAGGAGGTTAAGCTGTCCTTTTAAATAATGTGCTAGGATAGGCAGTTAGAATCAAGGGATGGATGTACCCTCTTCAATGCTCTCTGTAAAAAAAAATATTAAATAAATAAACACACAGCATATAAAAAGAGAAGTCTGCTTCATAGAACCATTCATCTAACGTGCCCCTGCACTGTTGCTTCTGTTTCAAAGGACAGAACGTCATTTCCAGGTGGGGGAGGTCGACCATGAAGGTAAAAGAAGATTGTTTCAGCCTCTGGAGAGGTAGAGGTGGAACAGCTGGGGAACTTGCATAACGTCAGTGCTTTTGTACTGAACTCGCAGTGCTTTTTCGACTGCACGAAGAGGGGAGGTCAATTGCTATCTTGTGTGAAAGGTGTGCTCAAGTGCTTGTGGTGCAAGAGAACTGTGTGACTTTGATTAATAAATAAATAATTAAACAACACATAAACTGTTCAAAATGGAAAAGGTGAGGTGAGCTTCTGAACATTTCTCGTATTTAACAAATGTTTAATTGGTTAAAAGAAAGAGAGAAAGAATAGTACTAATACTGTGGTACTAATACACCAACAATAATAATAATAATTAGGATTATTATTATTATTATTATTAATAATAATAATGATAATAATTATTATATTAATAGACACAGTATTAACCACTGCACAGTATTAAAAGGAATTGTTCTTTATGCAACTATCCAAGAGTGCACCCTGTGAATCGCACCTCAGCTTAACACCTCATTATCTGTTCTGTTTTGCTTCATACTTCCACAGACACGTAGGCTCACGCCTCCACAAGCCAGGTTCATCTATGTTCTATGACTCTATAGTTAGCAGCAGGGATAGACCGGGTTCGGAGCGGTGTGGGAGTTGATCATTATGGTGCGCCGGGAATTATCGATAGGGCTGCCTATGCAAGTGTGAGTCTGTTCGAAGTAAAGAGATTAAAAGTTTTACGAACCTACTCTAATCAATTAAGGTTAATTGAGTGCCAGCTTAGTCTCGGTTGTGTAGGCTGCCGCCTCTTTGGGAGGGGACAGCGGTATCTGACAGCGAACACAGAGAGAGGGGGCCGGTTCAGAGAAGATAACGCTCAGAGCAGGCAAGCTTTGGAGGCAAGTCTCCAGCTCCGTGTGTCCGAGGCTCTGCCATAGATTACCACTGAAGTGAACGGTTTGGCTTTGGGGGACACCCTTCGAGACTGCCAAAGTTTTGTAGGATATTTAATCCTTTTGCCTAACAGCATAAATGAGTAAAGCTTATTTAAAACAAAGCTGGATTCACAAACATTTAAAAGCGTTATTGAACACCTATAATGGTTCTGAATGGTCTATACCTGGTGTTATATAAGGTATATAAGATAAGATAAATTTGAAGAACTGCGTTCCACCTATCTTCTGTTCCATTTACCAACCGTATGTGATGGGCGCATATTGATCAGTTTTTTCAGCATAATTTTCATCTGATGTTCTTTAATCCAGCATTGGGATTAGTCCAGATCACAGAGTCATCGATGACCAATTCTATGGGTCAAAAAGCCTCATCCTCATGTCACTCAAATGCGAAGTCTTGGCAAATCAATATCTGTACATTCAGTGCACTGAATCCAGTGGTACAACACAGACCTATTATAGTACCAATGGACAAATACATTTTCTTTTTAAAGATTTTGATTTTCAACTGATTATTTTCAAATGTAAAAATCACAAGGTCATGAATAAAACAAAAAGAATGCAGACAGCATTGAAGCAAAGCCATGGGGCTTAAAGAAGATCTCTCATTAACCAACAGACAATGAGCCATTGTTTGGGATGAGGTTTTTTATAGATGTCCAGGCATTCCATGAGTCACAAGTCTGATAAGGAAGAAGAATTTTAATTGATTTGGAAAGAAACAAAGGTTAAGAATAAAGGACGTCCATTTATACTTGACTCTATACTATTCGTTTAATTACGTTTTGAGTAATTAATTTACCCCAGAATCAATTGAAAATGTCATTCCTGATAAAGGAAATGGCATAATGACATATCTGACATTGTACTTCAGGAGTGTACATTACAAGATGGTAAGATTACTGGGAGTCTGGTTGAATGCATTTGCTAACTGATTGAGTCCCACACCCATAGGGTCCCTATTTCCCTTATTCTATCAGTGGCAGGGGGTGCTTAAGCTGCCACCAGGCAACCCAAGGGGTATTTCTCAATACCAAGTATGGACTTGTGGTCTTGTGACGCACATGTTGTCAATTGTCCCTACAAAAGGGCACTTGCAAAAACACGTTCTTGTGAATAGGGTGACGTCATATAACGGGACAAGTTCTGTTCCAAAGCCGAGAACGCTGAAAGATCCTGGAAATTAAGTTGTTCTGCTCTAAATATCGAGGATGCATCGGATGCAAACTCACCAAACGAGAACGCGGACTTGGATATCCCATCATTCATTGTGCGAAGCGATGACATACGACATGGGGGAAGCTTATACACTGGACTATCAGGAAAAGTTGCTGCCTGGTTTGTAGTTATTTTCTAGTCTATGGTTTCTAGTGGTAGCGAAAACCCCAGTCCAAACGTCAGAAGCACACATTGCATCTCAAGCAGGCTACACAGAGCTCTGAAGCAATGGTGCAAACTGATATGCGACCCAAACTTGGCTCTCCTGTACACGAATGTGTAGGCTACATTCCAATGCAATGAGGCCTATAGAAAGTGGTAGTCGCCAATGTTAATGCTATACTGTATTTGTAAAAATAAATGCTAAAAAATCTAAATTATTTAACATTTATTCACATTTGACTGTTTCATATGATTGCGTAAATATGGAAGATTTTTAAATGCAATCGCTTTAGTGACACATTGTGAAATGTAACTGTGGCGATGTGAGCTATACCGCTCGTGAAATAACCACCCAGAGTCAAGAGATTTCCTTAGACGGTGCGTTTATTTCGCAAAAACACACACTCGCACAGGCTAACTCTCTCTCCTCTTCTGTCCCAGCTCCTTTTGAGGATCTCAGGCTCACTGTTGAACAATCAAGGCAATTGGTTAATTGATAACAACAATCCTATAATCAATCGTCACCAATTGCCCGATTGCCGACAGCTGTGCCGGCTCCCTAAACCACCCGCGTTCACTCTCTCTTGCTAGCTGCGCCTAAAACCACGCCCCCCTACCACAGTAACATATCTGCGTTTGCTTTTACGTAAAGATGTGCATTTATCATGCCATAATTAAAAACAAAACGCATGTTGCATTGCATTTAATTGTGTGTTCTCTAAAAACACTGATACTGAAATACAATACGGGGTGTATTACTTTTCAATGCCAGCTGCGTGATTTTTGTGCCAAAATTGAAATGCAAACGAGCCCATTGCATTTAGCTTTGTCAGCATAGCATGGCGCACGGAGTTGTCGACGTCCCAATTACATGTTTCTCTGAAATTATTTACATCTTAAACCCCCAAAATTTCGCCGCAACCTTCATCTTGCCACCATCACAGAACATAAATGCATAAAACACACCGTTTGTACATGCTAAAAAAATCATGTTCTGAGGAACAATAATAGCCTATAATATTACAAAGTTGTTGCCTATCAATAGCCTAAAATTTTAGTTTAGTAGACAGTTTATCTTTTCTGCGATATAAACACATGTTAGGAACCAAATATCCTGTCTGGCGCTACAAGTGTTTTTTTTATTAGGCTAACCCTCAAGAGTTCATCTTAGGCTATTACAGTTTGCCAATTTCCAGCAAAGTTGACATTTGCACAGCAACCACCTATCGCACATGCTGCTGTAGGCTAATACATTTCTGTTGTTGTAAAACATAGGCCTACCTTTAAACGTAGACCTTTTTTAGCCTATGTAGCTAAATATAAACATTAGGCTACACATTTTTATGGGTTGCCTATATTATGCAGCCTTTATCTAGGCTATTGTATGTGATGATTCTGACATAACCTACAGTATATTTATTCTGTTGTAAATTTATGAATGGTAGCATACAACCTCTTCTTCAATTCGAACTTTAAAACATGGATGTTCAGTGAATAGTTTTTGAGATAAGACACTTAACTACACTGCCTGGCAAAAAAAAGTCGCCGTTGTACCCGTCATGCATAGTAACCACTGTACAAGCCTCTGGAGGCAGTGTTATGATCTGGGGTTGCTTCAATTGGACAGTACAGTCTACCTGAATGTACTGAATGACCAAGTTATCCCATCAATGGGCATATTCCAGGACGACAATGCCAAGATTCATTGGGCTCAAATTGTGAAAGAGTGGTTCAGCGAGCATGAGGAATCATTTTCACACATGAATTGGCCACCAGAGTCCTGATCTTAACCCCATTGAAAGTCTTTGGCATGTGCTAGAGAAGACTTTGCGAAGTGGTTCGACTCTCCCGTCATCAATACAAGATCTCTGCCAAAAATGAATGCAACTCTGAACGGAAATAAATGCTGTGACAGGTTGTCGAAACAATGCCACGACGAATGTGCTCCGTAATCAAAGATAAAGACGGTGTTACGCCTGGCTCTTAGACGCAACACAAACGACAGACACTTAAGAATTTAAGGAATAACAAAAGTTTATTAAATTAAACAACCAAGGCAATAATTAAACTAAACAGAAAAACGCGGCGTCCTCATGGAAGAGAGAGCTCCCGAATGGCACACAGACTCCAGGTTATATGCCACTCCCACAGCTGCTCCCAATCACCTGCGTCAGAAAATTAAGGAAAAAAGGAAAAAGGGGCGGGGACGAAAGAGACGGCAAGACGCGAGTCGTCACACCCCCACCACAAAATGTCGACCGTGTCGACAAAATATATATATTTTTAAACATTTATTATTATTTTTGATTTTTTTGATTTTTTATTTTAACCACCACAAACAAATAAATAAAAAGTGAACCAAAACCATCCACCCCCAAACCCACCTAATGTCTGTCAAATAATAAAACTCCCCAATACTCCACCTCTCTTCCTCCGAAATGGACCGTCCTCCGCCCCACCACCTTGGCGCCTCAGTGGCCGAACAGAAAACCACCAACACAGAAAAAGAAAGAAAGAAAGGGAAAGAGGAAAGACACACAAAAACCACAAAACTACACACACTATATCGGAGCACGACTAAGTGCATCCGCCAGTACATTTAGTGTTCCCTTAACATGTTTAATGTCCAAATTATAAGCTTGTAAAAAGAGGGACCACCTCATCAACCGCTGGTTCGGGTTGAGCATAGACTTTAAAAAAGTTAAGGGATTGTGGTCGGTGAATATTTTCAATGGACCGGCAACGGATCCCACATATACAGCAAAATGCTGTAAAGCCCAAATAAGGGCCAGCGCTTCCTGTTCAATTACTGCATATCTGGACTGACATGCATTGAACTTACGCGAAAAATAACCAATGGGATGGTCTACTCCATTGTCGTCTATTTGCAGTAATACAGCACCTGCACCCACACCACTAGCATCCACCTGCAGGGTAAATGGTTTTTTAAAACTAGGAGCTGCCAGAACTGGTGCATTACTTATCAATGTCTTGATGGACGAAAATGCCCGATTACAATCTTTAGACCACACAAAAGGAACTTTACCGCGCAATAGGTCAGTCAACGGTGCCGCAACCGTAGAGAAATTCTGACAAAACCCACGATAGTACCCTGCCATTCCTAAAAATCGCAACAGCTCCTTCTTGCCAGTTGGTACTGGAAACTTATCAATAGCCACAACTTTTGCTGCAACCGGCTTAACTTTACCTTGTCCGACCACCTTACCCAGGTACGTGACCGTCGCCTTAGCAAATTCGCATTTAGCCAAATTGACAGTTAGCGCAGCCTGAGCAAGGCGGTCGAACAACGCTCTGAGACGTCTCACATGCTGGGACCAAGTATCGCTACACACTACCACATCATCCAAATAAGCTGCTCATCCTTCCAACCCTGACAGTACTTTATTCATCAGTCTTTGAAAGGTACTAGGCGCATTCTTTAGACCAAATGGTATGACTTGATACGAATACAGTCCAGTTGACGTAATAAAGGAGGAAATCTCCTGTGCACGAGGAGTAAGGGGCACTTGCCAAAAGCCCTTTAAAAGATCCAACTTAGTTACGAAAACCGCTGATCCCACCTTATCGACACAATCCTCCATGCGAGGCAGAGGAAAGCAGTCTGCTTTAGTTATAGTATTAACCCTACGGAAGTCCGTACAAAAACGAAACGACCCATCAGGTTTATTTACTAAAATGCACGGAGATGACCACTCAGAAACAGCGGGTTTAGCAATGTCATTTTTAATCATATATTCTACTTCCTTGTCCAAGTATTGTTGTTTTGGCATCGGCACACGATAGAAACGCTGTTTTATAGGAACACAAGTTCCCACATCAATATCATGCGTTAATACATTAGTACGAGTAGGTGTATCAGGAAACAACACCAGATACGATTGAATCAAATCAATCATATCAGATCGTTGCTTTTCTGTTAAATGATCAAATTGAGATTTCAAATTCTTCAAATATACAGAGTTCTCTAATCTGCCCTGAAACACACACTCTGCTGGAACTTGAACATCTTCCTCTCCAGCATCAGACGAGGGCTGAAAAGGTTCCAGAACTGGAACGATAGGAGCTATAAGATGTACAGACTTTACTGAGTCTATCTCAGGAAGTGTAGACAACCCAGAAGGCGATAACGGAGCAAAGTAAGGCTTGAGCAAGTTGATATGACACAACTGAAAACGCTTTCTTCGGTCAGGCGTACAAATTAAATAATTCTCGGGTGAAAGACAACGTTCCACCTCATAAGGACCTGCAAACTTGGCTTGGAAAGGGCTATTTAGCAAAGGCAAGAGAGCCAACACTTGATCACCCGATTGAAAACTACAGCTCACGGCCTTCCGATTAAACAATCGCTGCATTTTTGACTGAGACTTCTTCAATGACTCTCGGGCCACAACCTGAGCTTGATACAACCGAAAACGAAAGCCACTTACATAATCTATAACATTTTCAGGGGGCTCTGTTTTTCGCCAACCATCAGCAACCACAGCAGTCGGACCCCGAACCACATGGCCAAAAACCAACTCATTTGGACTAAATCCTGTACTTTCTTGGGGTACTTCACGAATCGCTAAAAGTAGCCACGGAAGTCCTTCCTCCCAGTCACCTCCCAATTCAGTACAATATGACCGCAACAATGACTTTAAAGTTTGATGAAAACGCTCCAAAGCACCTTGGCTTTGAGGATGATAAGCACTAGAAATATTGTGTGTTATTTTAAGCTGTTTCAAAACTTTAGCAAATTGTCGGGACATAAAATTTGATCCTTGATCGGTTTGTATAATTTTGGCAATTCCAAAAGTTGACAAAGTTTGTAAGTACCTTTAAAATAGATCTAGACGTTATAGAACGTAGTGGATAAGCTTCAGGGTATCGAGTACTTTGACACATCACAGTCAACAAATAGCAATGACCGGCCTTTGAGCGCGGCAAAGGACCCACACAGTCCAAGATCAAATGTTGAAACGGTGTTGTCACCGCAGCAATAGGATGTAACGGAGCAACAGACATTTTGAGATTCGGCTTTCCAGTAATTTGGCAAACATGACACGTTTTAATATAATGAGCAACATCTTTTTTTAACCTAGGCCAGAAAAAATCTCGCATGATTCTGGCATAGGTTTTTCGGACTCCTGTATGACCAGCTATTCCATTATGCGAAATTTTCAAAACTGTATCCCGAAACTTCAAAGGAATTACTATTTGAACAACCTCATCACCCGGAAACGAGTCTTTTCGAAAGGTCCACTTACGACACAGTAACCCCTCCTGTACAAAATATCCAAATGTTGGTTCACACAGTCTTTCCTCTGGAACGACTTGATCAAACAATGTTTTTAACGACGAATCAGACAACTGCTCTTTAATTAAGGTCTCTCGTGAAACCCCAAAAAGAGGAACGAATTCAAAACCAAATTTGACTTCATTCTTACTGTCAACAGGTTCGATATTATTAGTAACCTCTTCAGGTTCAACTTTCTCAACATCGACATCGACAACGTTGATTTTGGGCATTGTTGGTGAATCATCCAGATGTGTGCATCTAGGTAGCGTTGTTGATTTTTCTGCCGACGGACTGGTACATTTCCTTTGGAACTTTCGGTTTCAGCCGTGCATTTGGTAATTTGAACCACCTTGTAGTGATCTGTGTAGTTGAAGTAAATAGCAATAGTTAGCGATTTGTTTAAAGTTGATTGTAGCTATCATTAAGCCTACAATCTGCGCTTTTGTGTTGCTAATGTTAACTGGTTTCACCGGAGCGAATATATAGCGTGTAAAACCATCTCTGCTTCAGTGTGCATCTAGGTAGCGTTGTTGATTTTTCTGCCGACGGACTGGTACAGTATCTTTTGAACTTTCG
Organism: Ilyophis sp. 1 JC-2022; assembly: GCA_022702515.1. Classification (NCBI taxonomy): domain Eukaryota; kingdom Metazoa; phylum Chordata; class Actinopteri; order Anguilliformes; family Synaphobranchidae; genus Ilyophis; species Ilyophis sp. 1 JC-2022. The sequence goes on from CM040394.1 coordinate 50,847,312, forward strand.
GTTTCAGCCGTGCATTTGGTAAATTGAACCACCTTGTAGTGATCTGTGTAGTTGAAGTAAATAGCAATAGTTAGCGATTTGTTTAAAGTTGATTGTAGCTATCATTAAGCCTACAATCTGCGCTTTTGTGTTGCTAATGTTAACTGGTTTCACCGGAGCGAATTAGCCCTGCAAGCAGCTGAATGCAATCGGCAATTAGCAAATAGTGCATAAATTAAAGCCGAGGCTGCCGTAAGTACGGCAGCCTCATCAGCAATTTGTACGACTTTGTTCTTATCTCTTCACCACCTACCATGTGTTTAACCCCCATTCCTCTGTGCTATATACCTCGAGCCTGGAGGTCCAACCACCGCAGGCGCTGCCCGGCTAACCTGGTCTGCCCACCCCTGTCCCTTCATAAGGAACTCTCAGTGGTGGGTGGACTATGGAACTGCCGCTCAGCTGTCCAGAAAACTGACTTCATCACTGCCTACGCTAAGGTGAAGTCCCTCCACTTCCTGGCTCTCACTGAGACCTGGATCACTCCAGATAACACAGCCACTCCCGCTGCTCTGTCTGCTGGCTATTCCTTCTCCCACACCCCCAGGGCCTCTGGCCGAGGCGGGGGTACTGGTCTGCTGATTTCCACATCCTGGAAATTCTCTATTCCCACTGCACACTGCCTGAATTTCTCCTCTTTTGAGTTTCATGCAGTCACTGTAACCCACCCGGCTACACTTAACATTGTTGTTATCTATCGCCCCCCAGGTCCGCTCGGCGCTTTCCTGGATGAACTGGACACTCTCCTGAGCTCCTTCCCTGAGGATGGCACCCCTGTAATCATACTGGGAGACTTCAACCTCCATCCAGAGAGTTCCCAGCTATCCAGTGTCGCCTCACTCTTCCAGTCTTTCGCTCTCACTCAATCCCCATCGCCTGCCACCCACAAGGCTGGTAACCAACTTGACCTTGTACTCACCAGGAGCTGCGCCACATCTGAACTCACGGTGACCCCGCTCCACTTATCGGACCATTTCTTTATTTCATTCTCTCTTTCCCTCCCGCTCTCCCTCAACCCTACTAACGACCCGCCCACTGTTATGTTCAGGAGAAATCTCCGCACCCTCTCGTACTCCTCTCTCACTACTTCCGCTCTCTCTATACTTCCTCCTCCTGCGTCTTTTGCTAATATGCATGTTGATGTTGCCACCTCTATGTTTAACTCCTGCCTCTCTCAGTCTCTCAACTCACTTTGTCCCCTTGTCTCCAAACCAGCTCGACCATCACCCCCTTCCCAGTGGCTGACAGATTCTCTCAGATCCAACAGAACCATACTGCGAGGCGCTGAGAGAAAGTGGAGGAAATCCAGATCCCCAGATGACCTGGCCTCCTATCACACACTGCTGGCAGCCTTCACAGCTGCAACTACATCGGCTAAGACTTCTTTTTTTCAGACTAAAATTAATGCATGTGTGTCTAATCCACGGAAACTCTTTTCCACCTTCTCCTCCCTGCTTACCCCCCCTCCACCCCCTTCCCTCTCTGCAGATGACTTCCTGACCCACTTTGAGGGGAAGGTGGCCATGATTCGCAACTCCTTCACACCTCAGGTGACACCCCACATCCCCCGTACTGAACCTATCGCCACGCTGTCGTCCTTCAAGACTCTGGAGGACGCAGATGTGCTCCAACTTGTGACGCACCATCGCGCGACCACCTGTCCGCTGGACCCCATCCCGTCAGCAGTCCTCCAGTCAATATCTGCTGAGCTCGTTCCATATCTGTCCACTATTATCAACACCTCCCTAACCTGTGGCCATGTCCCTGCTGTTTTTAAGACTGCCCGTGTATCCCCACTCCTAAAAAAACCTAGCTTAGACCCCTCTGATGTCAGGAACTACCGTCCTGTATCTCTTTTGCCCTTCCTGTCCAAAACTCTGGAACGAGCTGTCCATAACCAACTGTCTGTTTTTCTCCACCAGAACAACCTGCTTGACCCCCATCAGTCCGGCTTCAGAACCGGACATTCCACAGAAACTGCTCTCCTGGCCGTGACTGAGGCGCTCTCCACTGCCAGAGCCTCATCCCTCTCCTCTGTCCTGATTCTACTTGACCTGTCTGCAGCGTTCGACACGGTCAACCACAAACTCCTGATTTCCACACTTTCTGAGATGGGCATTTCTGGGACTGCCCTCTCCTGGTTTGTATCGTACCTCACTGATCGATCCTACCAAGTCTCTTGGAAGGGTTCTGTGTCTGCACCCCATCCCCTGTCTACAGGAGTCCCGCAGGGATCTGTACTGGGTCCTCTGCTGTTCTCCATCTATACAAAATCTCTTGGTTCAGTAATCAATTCACATGGCTTCTCATACCATAGTTATGCTGACGATACTCAACTCTTCCTCTCTTTCCCTCCCTCTACCCAACAGGTGAAGGAGAGGATATCTGCTTGTCTGGCTGACATCTCTGAGTGGATGACTACCCATCACCTGAAGCTCAACCTCGACAAGACAGAGCTCCTCTTCATGCCACACAAAACCTCCCCGCTACTTGACCTCTCCATCACCGTTGACGGGACCGTGGTGGCTGCCTCCCGCTCTGCAAAGAACCTGGGGGTGGTCCTGGACGACCAGCTGAACTTCAAAGACCATATCAGGGCGACGGCACGGTCCTGCAGGTTCCTCCTGTACAACATCAGGAGGATTCGACCGTACCTGACCACCTATTCCACCCAGCTTTTGGTCCAGACCATGGTCACCTCACGCCTTGACTACTGTAACTCCCTGCTCGCAAGCCTACCGGCCTGCGCCATCCTGCCTCTTCAACTGATTCAGAACGCAGCTGCCCGGCTTGTGTTCAACCTCCCGAAATTTTCACATGTCACCCCCCTGTTGAGGTCACTCCACTGGCTGCCAGTTGCAGCCAGGATCAGGTTCAAAGTTCTGACCCTGGCCTACACTGCAGCCAATAGGACAGGCCCTATCTACCTGCAAGACTTGATCCAGAACTATGTTCCTGCTCGAACGCTTCGCTCATCTACTGCAGGGCGACTTGCGCTTCCCCCCCTCCGTGTAAATGGTACTCGCTCGTCCCGACTGCGGAGCTTTTCCACCCTAGCTCCCCAGTGGTGGAACGAACTTCCCATTCCCCTACGTTCCATGCCAACCCTGCCTACTTTCCGTCGTGGCCTGAAAACGCACCTTTTCAGACTCCACCTGGACTAATACTTATCTAGGACCTCATGGTTTGTGTTCTTGTTGAACTATGTACTCAAGATAGTCAAGTTTATAATGGTTAGAATAGAATTGTATTAGAGCTGATGTACCCAGCTCACTGTGAACTGCATTGTGTTCATTACTAGGGATAGCTGCTACTGTATGTGAAGAAGGTGCTTTCTTATCTGTTCTGTAGTTACTTCGATGACCTTTCTGTATGCACTTACTGTACGTCGCTTTGGATAAAAGCGTCTGCTAAATGAATGTAATGTAATGTAACAAAAAATGTTTCACTAAGGTCACATTGTGAAGAAATTTCATTTTTAACCAGATTTTCTTCCAACTTGGCACTATTACTAGTCATCGAGCGGGTTAACGCACACGACGGAAACGCCTCCGGGAATTGCAAACCAACCACGTCTATCTCACCAGACGCGAGAGGATTGTCAACCACCACTAAAAGAACAAAACCGTCTGAAATCTGACCAACCAAATCATTACCAAGTATAATAGACACGTCATGTAATCCTTTTGGAAACTCTGGACAAACACCCATCACCACTTCTCCAGAAACCAGATCCGAAGACAAGACGACAACAGTGCCGTTGCATGTCCTATGTCCTGCTATAGTTTCAATTATAACGCGATGACCAGTATATGACTCTGGAGAAAAAGGCAAAGCATTCGCCAAAATCAAACTTTGAGAAGAACCTGCACAGTAAAAACAGGGGTGTCAATATTTCAGAGTCAACCTATTTTAACCTTGATAGAGTATTTACAACTATATGGAGAGTAAACCCACTCTAAGAGTAGAGTTAAAAGTCAGTGTAAAATCCCGCAGACATGCAGTGTAACTTTAACTCTACAGAGTGACGAATACGCGCCAGTCGTGACGTCTTGATTCTTGAACACTCTGGCGGCACATTGAAGGTTAGTCTGGAGCAGGTCTGGAGTCGTGCCTGGGTAAGTCGGGTAAGTAACATTATGAACATGCTGGTGCTCGTAACATCGGTTCATAATTGTTTTCCATCTAAACACGGTTGGTTTTATCGGTTTATAAATGTTGATTGAGGACATGTTGCCCATTCCTCTGGTGAATGGCTGTCAAGTAGCTACAGGGCGCCCATTATCGGGCACAGCCGCGTTCGATCATATTTGAACTTCGTCGAAAGCCGATTTGCCAACGGAAAAAAAGCTATTTTACCAACATATTGGTTATTCAAACGGTAGCTATCTTTCTTGATGATTATAAACTATTAATTGGTTTTTAAAAATCGTGAGCTTCTTTATGGATTACAACAGCCGCCCGATAATGGGCGCCCCTTCTTTGGCAGTCTTGTCTCATCTTAAAGACGTTACAACAACAACAAAAAAACTACCGGTCAAGTCTAACGTTACATGTTTATTGGTTTAAAAGTTAATTTATTGTTTTTGTGAAGAAACAAGTCCAATAACATTGAGCCAATACATGATAATGGGTTCCCCTTTTTGGACAGTACTGTCCCATCTAAAATACGTTAAAACCAAAAAATAACGGTCACTTCTACATTGGCTTAAAAGTTAGTTTATCGTTTTGTGAAGAAATAAATTCAATGAGATGGACAACTTCCGGACTGCCAGGTGAACAATCCAGTTAGCCAGCTATTTTGTCAACATATTGGTTATTCAAACGGTATCTTTCTTGATGTTTTAAAAATCAATGAATAGTTTATTTCAACAAAAATCGTGAGCTTCTTTATGGATTACTCCAGCCGCCCGATAAAGGGCGCCGCTTTTTTTGCAGCACTTTCTCTTATAAAAGACGTTAAAACAAAAAAACTACCGGTTATATCTACATGTTTATTGGCTTAAAAGTTAGCTTATCGTTTTGTGAACCTAATAAATATAATATGTCCAATGGTATGTGCCCGAATAATATCAGTATCGTATGTTGAACACAAAAATTTCTGTTTTCCGCCCGATAATAGGCTCCGGTACGCTAGCTACATGTCCCATACAACTAGCAACTTGCTAGCAGTTCACATTTCTCCTTGAGTTAAGCTGCACCATTAACTGCGTGTCTTTTTCCTCAATGCTGGTACACACAAATACACGCTGCCTGTCTTATGATAACGTTTTATGTTATTGTGTACTAGTATGCTAATCGTTAAGCTAACCACGAATTAGCTTGTAGCTAAGAAGTAAACCGCAACGGCATAGCCATAGCCCCCCCCCCCCCATACTCGACGACTCAAACGGTCAGTTGGTCGGTTTGCCATTTTCTGAAGTTGCCGAAGTGGTGCCTTAAAAATTACACAAAGACAGCGAAGTTGCGCATGCCAGTTAGCCTACTGTTGCTAGCTCTCACTAAGGAATAAAGTTGTAAAATTGTGCTTGTTCCATTCAACCTGTCGGGGTTTATTTCTCCATAACGACCAGCTCATTGTGTGAAATTAATAATCTGAGACACAATGTTGATCAAAGTAGGACTTAACGTATTAGAAACTGCGCAATTTAGCATACAAATCGGCATAGTATAAGTCCAGTCACTTTTCCTCCGTGCTCCAGAATGCAGCATTAATTCAATAGATATGTGTAATAAATATTTTGATTTGTTTATCACAATTCAACTATGTCAACTTTGCCTTGTTGTTCCCAGTAATCAAGCAGATGTGAGTGTAAAGCGTGGACCGTAGTTGGTAAGTAGGCTCAGGTTATGGAACAATGTAAGCACGTGGGTAACTCTTTGTTCAACTGTTTTGTTTTTTTACCTTTGTTTATTTTAATAGAATATGCTGTTGCGTGTGTCATTTGGTGGGGAGCAGAAGTATGTTAGGCTGTCTGACCTAACATTGGATGCCTTCATGAAAGAAGGTTAGTGAGTACATCAGGATAACACAATATCACAACCTTTTACTTAGTTAATACACCTAATTCACCATAAAACATTCCTCTGAGTTGATAACTGTTTCTGCTGTGCCTTTTAAATGCATGGGAATAACCTACTGACTTAAGTTTCAACTCGACAGCATTTTGTGAAGACATGAGGCTCACTCCACTTAGTTATGGTTTTGAATCTCATCAAAAGGAAATTGTCTTGTTACTGTAACATCCTTTTCCCTTTCCTTCCTTTACTACAGTGTGCCTAAAATTTAACATACCAGAAGGTAGGCAGCCTGATATGAAGGTATTTGACCAATCTAACACAGAAGTTGACGGAGAGGTCTTTGAAGAATTAGTGAAGGAGTCACCTGGAACCTTCCGAGTCATGTTGAGCAATGAAGAACTTGGTAATCACTGACCATTCACAAATGTGTTCATATTAAACTTAAAGGTTGGGATGGGAGTAATAACATTTCTATTTAATGCACAGATGCTTCTCTGTCATCATGATCATCATGCTCAGCAGCATCTGAAGATACTATCATTCTGAACGTCACGATGTGTGATCCTCCTGAAGAAGCAGCCGCTTCAGAAGGAAGTCAACCTAAAAGGCCATGCCACATAAACTTTGAGGCAAAAGAGGTGGGTAGTGGACATTGTTGTTAAGTTTAATCTGGATTTTGTTCGATTTGATGGGGAGTGTTTTTCTGTTATAATTTCCCCATTGTACGTATGGTTTAAACATTTCTGACTGTATATTTTTTCCATTTAAGTTGATTGAAAAAATCCTCACAACAAAGCCTGGTGGTGAACACATCATGCAAGAGTATGCAAAAACCAAATCCCTGAAAGATGCCACCAGAAGACAGATGATAAACATCCTTGCTGCTGAGATGACACAAACACATGGGTAAGAATCATACATGTAGGCTCTAAAGAAACATTGTTAGAATTGGATTGTTTTTAATTGTGTCCAAATGAGTGATTGTGATCGTTGGATTCATACATTAGGACATCCCCCCCTAAAAATGTCAAGGTGATGTACGCACAGGGGATAGTTGCTCTGTTTCCATATCTGGAAGACCCATATTCAAAACATGGATATGTAAGTAAAAGGGTCCTTACAACACACTTAATTGCCCTTAGAAATGTTGATAGCATAGTCAGTCTGCATGTTTTTAATTACATAGGAACATTACTACGATCCAGAGAGTGGTTCTGGATACCTTGCATGGCGGTTGAAGACCATTCAAAGAAAAGCTGCAGAGGAAAGAGGTGCCTCTGCTAGCAAATCTCCCAAGAGTAAGTATACCTATCAGTTACATATGATGTTGATAAATTGTGTAGGCAGGAGTCAATAAAATTGTGTTTTGTCTCAAGGTGGTGGGCCTGGCCGTGGTCAACCCAGACCCTTCACTGCTGACAAAGTGTTATCGGATGAGGAAGTGGAAGCAGCTCTTGCTGTTTTGAAACACTCTGCTGATGTAGACACTGTCCGTGAGAAGATGAAAGCTACCTTCATTTATCGTCATTCAATGGTCAACGATGAAAAGAGAGCAGCAGATGTCTTCTCAGTCTTCCCACGGTTTCTCGATACACCAGGACTGGTAAGTCCACATCTACATCTTCATTAGTTGAATCACTGAAATATCCCATACAGCATGTGTTATGGGTACCGGTTGCAGATTCCTGTTAACAGTTGCATCTGTGTCTGTGAACTGAGAAAATGTCTCACTAATGGCAGGACACGGCTACTTCAGTCGAGTTCTCACACACATTATCTATGCCATGACACAACATAAAACAGAGACATAAATCATAATGCTAGTTTTGCCTGTACTACAGTGTTGCCAACTCCTCTGTAAGGAAAGTAGCTGTTGGCTCTCCCAAAAGTAGCTAGAAGTAGCTAGATGACGTAATAAACTAATTTGCATAATATGCAATTCTGAAAGAGGCAAAATGAATAGAAAAGGCTTGACCAGGTAGTTTACAAACTAACTATTTACGTATTTACAAACTTTTTTTTTTGTTGCCATATAACTACAACGTTAGCTTTTTTTCTTTTCTTTGTTACAGATAATAATAATAATAATACATTTTATTTGAGGACGCCTTTATACATATCTATGTACTTAGCTACTATAACTAACTGTACAAAATCATCGTCTGTGATTGGCCGTAAGCTGCGCACGCGCGATTCATTTGCAGGCAGCGCTTGCTCAGAGCGGTCACGGTGTCCGCTCCGCTGGCTGCTACAGCAGGCTGGGACTGCTGTGTGAGTGGTGAGGAGGAAGGGACGGCAGCCCTCGCTGTACTCGGCTCTCGTGAACTCGGTCGTAACGTGAACCGCGGAACGGGATATGTTAGATGCTTTTGCAGTACTTTGTCAACACAATTATTCCCCAAATATTCCCCAAATGACAAGAAAAACTCGCTAGATTTGTCGCTGGTCGCTTTTGACTAATTAAGTCGCCAAGGGGGTCTGGAAAGTCGCCAGATATAGTGACAAAGTCGCCAATTTGGCAACACTGCTGTACTACACAGTAACTAAATGTATCGCCACCATCGCATTTTACATAACAGCGTCAAATCTATTTACTTGTGCCATATAAACAGAATGTTTACTTAACGATAACCCTAAAGTCACCATAACACAAGTTTGAGACCAGACTGACCTGAGAAAATTGGAAAGAAGTCACCATTTGCAGGACATGGCTACTTCAGTCAAGTTCTCACACACACGAAAATCCAGGATGAAGTGCCTGAAAATCTCACTGCCCCCTATTGTTCAAAATGGGGACGCCTCAAAAATACGTTCTCGCAAAAAACAAAATAATTTAAGTCCACAAATGTGGGCACACATCAGTGGGCATCATACATGCAGTGTCTCTCATCACTCCTTTCTTTGCACTTTGTTTTTGTATTACAGATAGAACAAGATTTCAGGCTGCTGTTTGATGAACTGACGGCAAACACATTTTTGGAAAAGTGGCCCAGTCTCAAAGCAAAAGTAATCACAGAGAGCCAAGGACTTGTACCGAGCACAGAGCTCCTAGATTTGATGAGGAATGCTGAGTCAACTGTTGTGGTTGAGAATGGTAAGACAGGGACTGTTTTTAATTACTTTGTAATTGTGCCAGTTCAACGTACATGTAGCATAAATATTTCATATTTTATATATCTTATTTTCTTATCGCTTACACTGTCTTTTTATTTTATGATTTCTGGAAACAGGCACAATAACACACTTGACTACGCATTGTACTAGACAGTAATATTGATGATCTTATCTTAATGCTAACCTGATGTTTGTTGGTATTTAGGCTGGGACAGTGACATGTCCGCCATCTTGCTGCTCCTTCATCTTTTGCCACCATCTGCCCAGGGTAGGAAGAGGCCAGGGAAGATGTCTGCAAGTCAGGCTGTGGAACACCTCATCAAATTCATAAAAGTATGCTGGACAGTTGTTTGAAATGTGCTTTTCATCACCTCAGTTTCATGTACAGTGATCTATTGCGAGAGATTGGTCACTAAATATTGCTGTTTAATGTTTGGTTGTAGGCTGGAACCAGTGTACAGCAGCATCTCAACAACATCAGCCAAAGCAGCCAGCCTTACCTCCTCGCTCAGGGGCCTACGAGAAGCAGCATCCACACCTTCTTTATTGTCATCGACAAGTATGCACTACCATGTAAGGCAACAGGTTCAGTGGGAGCCCTTGACGAACTCTTTAAGGCCCATTACATCTTTGGTACCTCGTACAGTCCTTCCCTTGCCAACTTTTTCACTTTTCTGCAAACAACTATCTACAACATTGACGTTGGGGAAACAAAGGAAACTCCCAGAGTTGCTGAATTGCGAGCAAGAATAATGCATTACTGTCTGGTTAGATCAAACAATGAGGTGTTTTCTCTGCAGAAGTGACCATGGGAGTCCAAACAGCCTTATAAAGCACCTTAAGGTAATTCATGGTCTCTGTACCGGCCGGACTCTTCATCTTAAATGTGGCCAAGTAGGGTGCCCACGTTCTTTTGGTAGCTTTTCTGGCTTTAGAAAGCACCTGAACAAGTGCCACATAAGCGGTTCATTTGATTCTGTAGGAGAAGGTGATTTTTCACCTGACCAAAGTGTTCTTGACACAAGTAATGCCACTGATGTTGATGTGTTGTCTGACCATGTAGAGGCAGAGTCTACATTATCTGCAGAAGACCTTGTAAATAGTTGTGCAGCTGTAATTTCTGATTTAAAGGCAGCAGGTGTAGGCCAAAGTGTAGTAAACTCTGTCGTGATTTCCATGGAAGAGATTGTTCAAGATATCCAGCAGCATGCTAAAGAAACTGTTGTTAAGCATGTATTCAGTGATGAAAGAGAAAGTGAAACATGCAAGAAAGTTGAAGCATGTTTTGATGGGTTGGAGAATCCTTTCACAATTCTTAATTCAGAATACAAGCGATCCAAATTTTTATCCAGCAAGTGGGAAACTGTAGAAGCAGTTGAATGTGTAATTGGCTCCAGATTTGACACAAGACGAAATAAAGAGACTGGGACATATGATCAGATAGTTGTTCAAGATAAATTCATGTATGTTCCAATTTTATCTACATTGGAGTCGATATTTAAAAGTAAGTATGTTGCAGAAATGTTGAAAAAATCAGACACTGATGACTCGAGACTAAGAGATATTTGTGATGGATCTTTGTTCAAGACTCACCCTCTGTTTTCAACTGAAAAGCAAACAGTGCAGATACAAATGTTCTATGATGACTTTGAGGTTGCAAACCTCTCGGTTCCAAGCGAGGTATTCATAAATTGGGTGCAATATATTTTACCCTAAGAAACTTCTCTCCAAAATGGAATTCATTTTTGGCCAACATACACCTGTGTGCCCTTTTTCATGCACAAGATCTTAAACGGTATGGTTTTAGTGAAGTTCTTGCTCCTGTTGTTCGAGACATCAAAGTTTTAGAGAAAGATGGTATTGAGATTCCACTATATGGTGGTCGTGTTCGTGGCAGTGTGGTACAGGTTACTGGTGATAATTTAGGCATACATAGCTTGTTTGGTCTGGTGGAGTCGTTCAGTGCAAGGTACTGTTGCAGATTTTGTTTAGCTGAAAAAGATGACTTTCAAACAGAATTCTCAGAGGAGTCTTCAAAAATAGTGTTGCGCACAAAAGACACCCACACGGCTCACTGTCAAGAAATGGCTGATAATCCATCTCTTCCATATGTTTTTGGTGTGAAGAGGTCATGCTTATTGAATTCACTGACATATTTTCACACTACTGAGAACTTCTCAGTTGATGTGATGCATGACATTTTGGAAGGAGTGGCCCAGTACGAACTGAAGCTGTTGTTTTTGTATTTTAAAGAACAACATGTTACACTGGAGGAGCTGAATTCAAGAATACAAAGTTTTGATTATGGATTCATGGAGAGAAACAATAGGCCAGTGGCAGTGAATTTAGGTGGAGAGTCTAATGATCTGGGGCTGAATGCAGTTCAGTCATGGTGCTTATTGAGGAATACTCCGCTCCTCTTTGGAGATTTGGTAACTCCTACTGACCAACATTGGGGCCTACTTCTTTTATTGCTACAAATAATAAACATTGTATTTTCTGCCATGTTATCTCAAGGTATGTGTGTATATTTAAAACATTTGATTGTGGAACACCACAAACTGTTCAAGACGTTGTATCCCCAGAAAAAACTTTTACCAAAGCACCATTTTCTTATCCATTATCCCCGCTGCATCCAGAAAATAGGACCTGTACTTCATAGTTGGTGCATGCGCTATGAAGGCAAGCACAATTTTTTAAAGAAACAGCTCAAGTCATTTAAAAATATCACCAAAACGCTGGCCAAAAAACACCAGCATCATATGGCATATATTTGGCGATCTTCAACAACTTTTAGTCGGTTAGACATTGGTCCTGGAAAAATGGTGTCTTTAGAAATGGTAAAAGGTGGTTCTGAAATTGTCAAGGCAATGCAAGTGTCCTCCAGTGTTCAAGTTATGAAAGTGAATTGGGCTAAACACAATGGTTTTATTTACCGCCAACATCTGGTTATTTGTGGTGCAGTTGAATGTGAAATGCCTCTCTTTTACCAGATTGAGTCTGTCCTGATAATACATGAAAAATTGTTGCTGCTCACTTTGCCTTTATTTACTGTAAGTTTTCAAGAACATTTCCATGCGTATGAAGTAACAAGGAGAAAGCAAGATTTTGTTGTCTTTCATGTTGACAACCTGCCTTATCCCAGGCCTTTTGACATACAGATGTCCTATGGAGTGAATCACACAGCTCTCTTTGTTGTTCCATATTGCTTCTTCTGGTGAGCATTAAAGCAAGTTGTGACTGTAACCTTGTTTGTTTGTGTTTTATTTCTATTTGATTAATTATTTATTAATTAATTATTATTTAGATCAAAGCAGTTCAGTAGTATAGCACATATCACCTAGATATAATAAAATATAAAAATAACACTGTAGAGAAATAAAAATGAAATATTATTACACATTAGAGTGTCATTTTAAGAACTAAATTTGGAGTAAAATTAACTCTATAAAGTGTAATCATATTACTCTGAACAGTGTGAACAAACCTCGGTGTTAAATATTTTTACACATTTCATTGTTAATTTTGACACTGAATTGAGTAGAATTAACTCTGAAAAGTTGACACTGGCCATAGAGTAAATTTTACTCTATTTTTGAGTGGGACCAAATGTTATCTGAAATGGAGTTAAATTCAACTCTATAAGAGTTAAATTGACACTTTGTTTTTTACTGTGTGATCACGCAGTATTTTCACAGGTGTCTGAACATCATTCTTCAAAGAAACTGCCCCTTCAGAAACATATTGAGCATAATTAGCTACACTTTGAACCAACAATTTGTCATGTAGATCTACAGGCGGTAAAGAGCAAGAACTCGACCGAGCACAGCAAAACAGTTGGTGTAAATCTAACACTGTTAGTGTAATTTTAACACCATAGGGTGTACATTTAACACCCTAGAGTGTTTATATGAGACCACGGTCTTAAATGTACACCAAGATTTTTGCTGTGAGCCATTAGACCCACAAATTTAGCATCAGCACGAGCTTTGATACGGGGACACTCGTTTAGCCAATGACCCTTAGCACGACAGTAGTTACAAGTCCGTAATACATCAAGCTTCCCATTTGTGCCAGCTACCTCCTTCCCTGGGGGAGATGAAGTGTACTCACCCCCATAAAAGTTAGGCCTCGACTGACCAAAACCAGGACGTGGTGTAAACGACGGACGAACGTCAGAACCGCGTGATCGAGGCCTAAAACCAGGAGAACGAGGCCCAAAATTATCTCGAGGAAAACTACCTCTAAAACGAAAATTAGACCCGTCTCTCTGATTAACCACAAACTCATCTGCCAAAACTGCAGCTTCAGTCGCCGTTTGTGCTTTTTGCTGGGTTACATAAATAGCAACAGGACCAGACACTGAGTTTTTAAATTGTTCAAGAGCAAACAAATCTCGCAGCTTCTCATACGTATCAGCACCAGTGGAATTTAGCCAACGTGAATAATGAAGCATCATCTCCCTGGCGAAATCAACATGGGATTTTTCACCCAATTGCCAGGTTCGAAATTTCTTTCTATACGTCTCCGGAATAAGTTCATAAGCCTTTAAGATTGCTTTTTTAATCTCAGCATACGACACAGTTTGTTCTGGTGTAAGAGACGCATACGCTTCCTGGGCTTTACCCACTATTACCGCTTGTATCATAGCGATTTGATCTTCCTCAGGCCACTTACGTGATTTAGCTATTCGCTCAAACATCATAAAAAAGGTATCTGGCTCTTTCTCAGTCCACTTCGGGAGCAGGCGTAAATTTCGCGCAACATTATCTACAGGAGATGTGCTACGATATACCGAACCTTCCCCCAACACAGCTCCCATTTGCGAGATATCCAAATCCTTCCGTTCTAACAGAGCAGTTTTAAGAGCGCACTGCTCTATCCACTTATCGCGCTCTAGAGCCAGATTTTCAGTTGCCATTTTTTCTTTGAAAGCCAATTCTCTATCCATTCTTTCATGATCACATTGCTCACGTTGCTGTTGGAGTTTTATTTTCTCCAACTCCAATTTACTTTTCAACTTTTCCATTTCTAAACGTTCTTTAAATGCCAACTCCTCAAATGCAAAACGTTCTTTCACTGCTTCCGAAGCTATTTCAGCTTCCTCCAAACCAAGCTCCGATTCTAATCGTGGTTTAGCACCAAGTACCACCACGTCAGGCGATATGTCATTCTCTATCGCTAATTCCGCCGCAAATGCCTGTAACTTACTTTTTTTCGTCATTTGTGGATCTCTACCCCAATATTGTACAAGTTGTTTTAACTCAGCAACAGTAAGGGACAGAAACACGCTGTTAGTAGGATTAACCAGGAAGTTTTTTACCTTTGCGCTATCCACCCGGTCCAAATCAGCTGCCATAATTGATTCACCAAACAGGTGATTAAAATTAAATTAAATCTGCTTCCTCACGGCTAAACCACAACCGGCGAACACTAATTTAGGTACAGAAATGCACTGCAAAAATCAAAATAGCAAGCAAAAGGAGCAACCTCCCCAACTATTCCCTTAAACTGAACCCTAATCTTCATGTGACGTGACGGCGGGCTATTTAATCACTAAGCCCACTAGTACATACGCAGCCACAGACGAACTGCGTACCCACCATGGAGTGAACCCAGGACCAACTGCCTTCAACCGTTTCAATCACACAAACACAAAAAAAACTACCCACCTTTGCAAAACGGTATTTCTACAAAACACCGTCGCTTCAGCCTCACGGGGAATCCAAGCACAGCTCCCAAACAATTTGCTTATATGCTTGCCTATCCGATTTAATACAACGCACCTGTACTCACCGCTTCCGTTGATGATTGCAGAAAGGAAGCAGAGAGAAAACTTTAAAAATCTCTTTTCCGTAAGGACGAGCAAACAAAAAAGAATTTAACACTAACTTATATTTTATTCCTTAATACTTACTTACAAAAAGCGTCCAAAACACTCACCTATAAAGACAGACGAAAAACCGTCATTCGTCAAATTTTTACAAATCTGCAACCCGCAAAGCAAGCAGGAAGCAGCGCAAATTGAGTGTTTAAATAATTGAATCACAAAGTTCAAAAGGATTCAATTTAGTTCAAAGATCTCGGCTCGAGCCCCCATTTTTGTGTTACGCCTGGCTCTTAGACCAACACAAACGACAGACACTTAAGAATGTAAGGAATAACAAAAGTTTATTAAATTAAACAACCAAGGCAATAATTAAACTAAACAGAAAAACGCGGCGTCCTCATGGAAGAGAGAGCTCCCGAATGGCACACAGACTCCAGGTTATATGCCACTCCCACAGCTGCTCCCAATCACCTGCGTCAGAAAATTAAGGAAAAAAGGAAAAAGGGGCGGGGACGAAAGAGACGGCAAGATGCGAGTCGTCACAACGGTCCAACGAAATATTAGAGAGTGCAATTTTTTGGGGGCCAGGCAGTGTATATATGGCGTCACTTAAGACAGGGCAGTTTCGATTGAAGTCTGGGTGTTCGTATTAAATTTCCCCCAATCCCCATCCCCCACCCCAAGAAAAAAAGCCAGAGATTGTGCTCCCTGCCATATTTTATCCACCCTGTCTTCAGCTATCCTTTAAGCCCCACGACGAGCCATGTTCCATGACTGTTACTTATGCGGGGGAGCGGACTCATCGCAGTAATCTGCAAATAACACACTGTCACACCACTAAAGTGCTCAAAGGAACGGCATGTAGGCCATTATGCTGCAGCTGTACTCTGAATCTCCCCGGCCGCTCAATACTACAGCATGAAATTCCCATTTCCCGGCGAATCCGCACGTCTCGGCGAGCTGATGCAATCACAATAACCATGTCAGCCTCGTCTCTCCTCCATTTATTTTTTTATTAAAATAGAGTGAACCTTTTTTGTGTCTTAAGGGACTTGTAAAAGCTCCCTAATCTTTTTTATTGCTCATTCTCATTCATTCTCATCCTCTCCTTTTTCCTCCCAAAACAGCACGCAGCACAAGGCAGATAAAATGCTAAATTTGTCTGCTTCCACCTAATCAAGTTGTCGTGATGAATTCCTCAGTCGTGCCTCAACGAGGATGGGCACGGGATATTTTTGCTTGGTGGGAGAAGCACTTTTCCATGACAAGGTCCAAGGTCTCACCAGTTGTCCATCTCACAAGGCCTTCAGGAAGAAACATTGCAGACATAATGTGTCAAAATAAAAATATTAAATCAGGAATACACTAAGAAGTTTGTAAGCGCAGCTGTTGATGCGTCACCCAAGGCGATGCAGAGATGGAGCATGCCGTATTTACGGGAAGTGCTGTTCCGCAGAAGAGTTGTTGACACTACTTCATTATCAAGATTCATTGCAACTCTGCAAGCTCATAAATGTCACTGCTCAAGTGGGTAATCTAGGAAACTAGCATGGTGGTGCAATGTAGTCCCTTATACTGATAGCAGTCCACACACGTAGGCACACTGTTTTATATGGCAAGCTATTAGCAGGGACCAGGGGGGAATAATGACAGGATTGTGCGCCCATGTACCCTTAGGTACCCAAAAGATTCTCATTTGAAAGGCTTACAATAAATTCCACTGACATCAAGTCTTTGCTGTATGTCACTACTCTAAATTACTCACAAACTGCTGGAAGCAGTCATACCTACTTCACTTTTCTAATGTAGTTCAGCTCTGTTTATTTCAATTATGTTTGATTGATATATGATTTGTACTCAATTATTTTGGCATTTGAGGTCCATTATTAAATAATTTACAAGATCATTATTACATAATTTATAGTCCATTATTACATCATTTAGATCCATTACTTCATAATTTACAATCTCTTGTTACATCATTTATAGCCCATAATTGTAATGGATTTTAGTGGCGGATAATCAAAAGCGAAGGTAAGGGGATCAGAAACAAGTCACTCATGCAGTGAGGACCAATAAAGGGAATAACAAAATAAATGCAAAGAAAGAAAACACAGGAAACTAATTCCTTGTGGCTAAACAGCCAAACGAAAATCAACCCACTAAAATAGGGCGAACTCGAATAACGAGTGAAAAACACAAACTAAATCTCCCAAGCTCAATACGGGAGCCAAAACTGGAAACTTGGCAACGAAAAGAACACCTTCTGCACATAAGTTCGTACGGCCGGAAGAGTGTAAAACAAACAAAGAACTGTCTCAGAGAGAACAGCAAAGAATCAAATAAATAGCACAGAACGCTAATAGGAGGAATAATACCTATACCTGAACTAAAAGCTAATAGCAAGTCCCCCGTGAACATAAACAGTGTTTAATATCACGAGGTCGCTAGTACCTGGCTATACCTGGCTCAATGCAATGTCGAATGACAAAGAAGCACCGGGGAAGCGGAAGTGAGGGACTTAAATACCCTGCAGGTAGAGGCACAGGTGAAAACAATGATGAGGGAAAGCAAACTCCGGAACGGAACGTGGAAAAAGTCAGATAGATTCTCAATCGGGAAATAAGGACGAGAACCGCAACGGAAAAAAGAAGAAAAAAACCCACGAACCATGACAATAATTACATAATTTATACTCCAATATTACATCATTTAAGATATCTGTATGTTAATAAGATGTCTAAAGGTCAATAAGGATGCCATTCACTCTGCCACCCATAAATTTCAACTCTGACATAAGCCTGGTGGGAAACAGCTGGTGTAACTGACAATTCCAAGACTGCATATCTATGGTTTCCACTGCTTGCTGTTTTTTAGTAGATGTACACACCTGTAGATGTATGCCCTTTCCCAGGAAACAGTGTTACACAGTGATAAAGTCTGAGACAAAATCTCTGTGCAATGTAAAGATGGCCTGCTCCAGGCTTGTCTCATGATGCGTAGAGTGTGGAAACTTATTCAAAGTGGGTTTCGAATTCTTTTATTTTTTGTCCTTTTCCTAATTTCGGTCTTTGGCAGATGGATACACTGCTAATGGAATTTCTGTCCTGCCAATGTCTCATCCTGTGACAATGGCAGGCCACCTGCATGTGGACCTGCCTGCCAAGAAAGAAGCATTTCTTTTAACGGCTTGCACAACGAACAAACATTTGGAGAAGAAATCAATTGTTACCAAACTGCTTCTCCCAACTGCCCACGTAGTTGTGAGGTTTACCTGTGAAGTGCATGAGAAAATAAATTTAAAAAAGCTAAATGTGAAACAGGCTCAATATGAACACCTACATGAGGACACGATGATAGCATTCACTTCATCAGAATCTCATTAACAAGTTTTGCATTTTCAGATGGTGTTCAATAACACAGTGTCATGTTCACTGAAGAAAACCCCACCCCCCCTCATCCAGAGAGGAGGTATGACGTTCAGATACAAAGTGAGGCTGCGGGGACAAACATTATGTGTACACCTGCTTTATGAACACATACATTTTTGTATACATGGTGCACTTTATCAACACATGAAAGCAAGTTTCTCAAGTATCAAAATAAATTCTGAAAAGGAGTTATAATAATAATAAAAGTTACTCTAAACTAATTCTAACTTTTTCTAATCAAGGGACAGAAGGAACTGCAGTATGTAGCAGCAGAACTGCGTTATGCAAACAACTGCAGCAAAGGTAGAAAAGGGAAAGCAGATTGTATCTGCCGATTGTGAAATTAGACACAACGCAGAGTAATTAAAAATGATCGAGAAAGACAGACTGCTCAGTCTGTTGTGCCTGTGTGCGCAATTAAAATGACGAGGACGATCTCCGACGCTCAAACAAATGAACGTCCCGCTAAGTAATATGCAGCAATTAAAAGAAAATTAGCAAACAGCATGAATTTAAGCTTGTTTTAATAGCCTTTAAACCAGCAAATAAGAAGCCGAAGGAAGCATTACTTGGCAGGGTACACTAATTAGTGCATTGCTTTTTGTAATCTCGTTCACATAGCCCTTAATAAAAAAACCTCTCATGGCAAGACTTACTGGGAGCAATGGTAGGCATTCAGACTATACCCCAAGTGACCGACAACATGATGTCCAGTCTGTCAGTGAGAGGGATTACAACCCAGGAACAGTCTTTAGTTAGACAGTTTATCAATCATACGTTTGGGTCCCACTTGCTTGGCGCATGCTTGGCGATGCCAATCACATAGCTTCCCAGGGGTTTATTTTGGAATAATTTAATGCCATTGCCCAGGTTTATTTTGGAATAATTGAATGCCCTTTCCCAGGAAACAGTGTTACACACACACAACCACCACCACCACCACACACACACCCTCTACCACTGAAAAACAGGTTTATAAATCTTAATTCTTGATAAAAACCCAACATTTGCTAATGAATGTGAACACATGCAGATTAACCCCTTCGTGCAGATGCCAAATTTGTGAAATTCTCACCTATTTTGGGGGTTTTATATTTAAGGCTTTATAACTCCAGGTGTGAGCATCACAGAAACATGGAAAATGGCTTAAATGAAACAAGACAGTTGTACCGTTTACAATACTAACTTTATATTTGTTTATTTTCATAATTTAGGCACAGATAAAGTGCCAAAAATGCAAAGAATCTTTGGAAAAATATTTTTTTCTTTAGTTTGATAAAAGAGTTAATGGAACCGGAATGACGTGAAATACAGGGGGGGGGGGGAGGGGGTTGCGCTTGAGGTTACAGAAGTGTACTTGCATTATAAAGGGGTGTGTATTTCAAAAACGTATTGTCCAAGACAATAAGTGACCACTGAATCTTGAAAGGGACATCTCTATGTGTAAAACAAATGGTATGATTGTATATTTATGTCATTTTTAGTAGCAGATATTGATAGTATAATGATGTGGTATAATTACACAATAATTTCACTTTATTTTACAATTGAGTGAGCAGGTATTTTTTTGTTTTTGTTTTGGCATACGCTCAGGCTATTGTCAGGTTTATCTTGTCGCTATGAAGGAATACAAATTTCTGGTGTTAAAAATATATTTTTATGAACGCACAAATAGATGCTATTGTCCACTGTGTCAGGCATGGGTAGTTGCAGGTGAGACTGGGTGGTGCGTTGCTTGTTAAATAGACTAGATGCGCAATGATACTGGCACTTAGAAACTCAGTATTCGGCAGATTTGTCTGGAATTGTGTACGAATAAAGCTAGAACACGGGGCTTGTTGTTTCCACTCATAGCAATGAATGTCTGAGTTGAGTAATCTCATGTCACCGGCGCCATGGCCACTAGGGTTTCTGCGTAAAGGGATTAAGGCTTTGTACATACTTCATACAAGCCTTTAGAATAACACACATTGTGTAAAGTGAGGCCATATTGTCAGGCTCATTTTTGATAATCCATGTGAACTAATAGTGATGTGTTATATGAAGCTGCCATTTACACTGCTGCGTTGGTCCCTGTGAGCTAGCCTTACACTAACATTTTGTATGGTTTTTCAGGGTATTCCACAAACAGCTGGCAGAATCTCCTGCAGGCGGAGACGAAAATAACTAACGTAAGAAGAGCCTTAAGAAATCTCTGAGCGTGCCGTGTGTACATTGAAGAGTGGTCGGGTTTAGTACTGGGTCCCTGGCGGCAATGGCAGCTGCTTGAGGGGACCACGGGCAGGCTTGATGAGAAAGAGATGGGTCCCCAATGAAGGGAAGAAAACCAACATCTCATCCTCTTCGCAGCTACACGGCCGTTAATCTCCTCATTAGTGCTAGACTGGCTTTAGCGCTAAACACCTGTGCGTCTCCCTGACTGCATTATATTGTGTATATTGTGCTTCTGACGGCCTTGAAAAATATTCTTGAGAATGAGGGGGGGGGGGGGGGGGGGGGGGGGGGGGGGGGGGGGTGTGTGCAGTGCCAGATTAGGTATAGCAACGACTTGCCAGTGCTCAACAGCCAGCGCTCTCAATCTGTAAATGTTTATTTAAAAACGAGGCTGATGAAAAATGTGCACATAGCACCAGGCTGACAGTCCCAAGACAATAGATCAGTTGACAGACAGGCAGAAAGACAGACGGACATAGATAGACAAATGCGTATAAGATGGTAGGACATAAAATTCATGTACTTATCTGTTTACATATGCTGCCCTCCCAACAGGCATGCACACACCCACCCACACACACATACATACACACACACAACAGACACACATATTCTACATTTTAAGTATAAGTTAGCTAGTTTTTGTTCACTTTGAAAAATATTATGTCACCACTGCTTACATAATTGTTAATTGTATACCCCTTTCAGTTCATATATATATATATATATATATATACACGTATATTCGTCATGTAGTCATTGTTTCCCTTCATTGCAATTGTATAATCACAACCTCTCTGAATGTTACATCTCCATACTGTTTAATCATCACTGAACCGAGCACCAGGTCTGCATTGCATTCTGAGTTGCCATGACTACCCCGTCCAAAAAAGTGTTCCAAACCTGGCCTATAATTACAAGGTTAGCCCTTCTCCTTTTAGAACATTAAAACAAATGGCTCTATTTTAGGCTAATGTGTACAGTGAGCACCATAATTCATTGGACAGCGACACATTTCTTGTTATTTTGGTTCTGTATTCTAGCACTTTGCGGTTGAAAGGATACAATGAGGTTGAAGTGCAGACTGTCAGCTTTAATCTGAGGGTATTTGCATCCATATCGGATAAACCGTTTAGAAATTGTAGAACCTTTTGTACATAGTACCCCCCATTTTCAGTCATCAAAAAATATTGGACAGTTTAACATAATGTAGAATAAAGTAATAATTTTTTATATTTGGCCGCAGATCCTTTGCATGCCATGACTTCCTGATGTCTGTGACCCAACAATATCAAAAGACTCTTGATATCTTATTTTCTGGTACTCCTACAAGCAATACTATAACCTCTCTGCATTTGAATGGATCTCTATGGGAATTGGGGGGGTGGGACTAGATTTAGCTGTAAATTACACTGGAACAGTATGGAACACATGGTTGGCTAAATGGCTCCAAGTCATCAAGGGTCTGACGTACAATGGGGGAAATAAGTATTGGACACGTCAACAATTTTATTATCAAACATATTTCCAATGTAGCTATTCACATGAGATTTTGACCAGACATTGGTATTAACTCAATAAAACTACACAGCTAAAGCAATTGTAACGTTCCAATTCTTTAAAAAAGTTATGTGCAATAAAGTGAAATGACACAGGAAAAAAGTATTGAACACGCTAAATTAAATGTATTTAATACTTGGTAGAAAAGCCATATTTTTTATATTTGGTTGCATATCCTTTGCATGCCCCTAGAGGTAGACCATAGAGGTGTCCCTTTATTTTTAGGCAAGCCTCTATGTTTTCTAACAAAACAAAAAACTGCAGATGGTTACTTGGGAAGCCGGCCATGACAATCTGTGTCATGGCGGCCGAGGACGTGGGGATGCGGAAATGTCCGGAAGCGCAGGGGGAAGGTTGGGATTGTGCTAGGGCATATGGGACGTAGCAGCCTAGTGTTAACGAGGACTCGACCGAAGCCGTCCCCGGACATTTGATTTATCTACACCTATTGCGTATTAGGTTTTGGAACATGTATGATGTAATACACAAGGGTGTGAGAAGAAGAGTAATCATCACTTGTAATTTGTCATTACTGTTTCTAATATTAGACATGGACCCTGCATTAATCCTGGGGAGAAATGTATGGTTAGGCCATCATACTTTGTACATCGTGATAGAACAAAGGAGCTGCAAGTTTTCTGTCAAAATGTAGCCCGTGCAGGATCTTGGGTACTGGTAGCATGCTGCATGCAGGAGAGAAGGCAAGACTACAAGAGACGTGTGACAAAACACAGGAGGCATGTTTTTTTGAAAATGGCAATTCCTTCTTGCTGAACGTTTTTTGTTTTGTTTTGCTACTAGGGTTCTTATGAACAGTATTATTAAAGTGGTATGAGTTCTATTCCGGTTGGTCATACCAGTGTAATGCATTAACTTTCTCCTGCAATATATGTTGGTCATTCTCCTTTCAGTGTTGTATGTGCTCTGCATGTTAGACATGATGCCATTAGTACATGATTGGACAGCACTAACCCAAGGATCTCTCGCATCTTGTTTCTGGCTGAAATAAATAAACCTACCCTACTCTTTCAGAATGAAAAATGCAGCCCAGTTAACTAATATAGTGTGAAAAACAATGAGTGTGTATTCACCTACATGCTCCCCAAACCTGCGTTCCTCAACCTACTGTAAATTGTATGTCATGTTGTATTCCTTGCCCTCCTGTGCTGTAACCAGCACCCCCACCTCCCAGAGGGGTACTGAATGTAAGACAGGCCATCACCGGACCATTACTTGTATAGTGACCTGTGGAGTCATTCAGCACCTTGACAGATTTCCAGGGGAAACAAAGCACAGCTCGCATGACCAAGTGAGCACTGAGAACATTGTGTAAATATCCATTCGGGAGTAAAACTGTGTCTTCTGCCGATTAAATTTCACAATGGTGCTCAACTACCTACCCAACAGTTAAACTGACTACAAGTGGCAAAAGCCAGAGGCCCTGCCGTGCCCCGTAACCGTAATGCATGGAGCAAGCAGAGAATGCAGTAAATATCAACCGGGCTATTAAAAAAAGAAATGCTTTCACGCTCCTTTCCCAGCACGCCTTCTGTCGGTAGATCATGAGCCATTCCAACAAAAAGGCCTGTGAGCTGAAAGTGTCATTACAGCTCTCAGACACTGTTAAAACCTGGTGCACAGCCAGAGTAAGGCCACGGGCATGGGCAGCACGCTGCGTGCTGGAGAGACACGGCTTTAGTTCGCGGAGCTCCACAGCTGGTACTTGTTTACATACATCAATGAGGCAAGAGAACTCTAACCAGCGTGATAGTTGAAATTACAGGTCTGTTTTATTTTTCAGATCTGCAATTATCCACTGGCTGGTTTGTGTGAGACTGACTTAGATTGTGATCTTTTGGAGTATTGGGTGGGATTCTGAAGCCAGGCTGACATACACCTAAAACCGTGTGCTGTCCCAACTATACATGCCACATTTGAAACAACGGCACTCAATTAGCTTGTTTGTGTACCTCACGTTACCACAGTTGTAACAACTTTTCCAAGCAGAAAACTTTTTTTACAACCAGACAAGCATTCTCTCAACCTAAGAGAGCTAGCTAACGACACTTATTTCAAATCTTGGATGTAACTAACTGTAACTGTAACTGTTATTTGTTTGCTATAGCTAGTTAGGTTTTATTGACCGGGAGCATGAAATCTAGCTAACGTTAGCATTGTGGTCATCATGAACTAAAGTTAGCTAGCTATGAGGATTGCTAATGTTAGCTCCCACAGAAGCCACAGCAAGGGTATTACTGCTTATTGTTACACATAAATTTTAGTGAAGTACATAGCCTACAGTAAATGTTACCTATCTTGTTTATTGAGATATCAAATTAATCACGTTATATAAACATAAACAATATACATATATGCAGTAGTTCAGATCAAACATTCCATTTAGATCATATCAGTGGTTAAACTTGTGGGTGGTTACTTTAACCAGAGACTGTTTTAGCATTTATGGAAGAATCTCTGCTTTAACTCGCTGGATTAGCTTGTTTGTGTACCTCACGCTACGTCACTTCTGGACTGGGAGACATACAGGCCTTTGTATATGACGGCAGAATAAACCCAAAAAAGTCCAAAATTGATATTGTATTTTTAAATTATGATGTGAACAGTTGTTTGCCATGTAATTTTACAATATGGTGTTAACCGGCAATATACCCTTCCAGTAGCTAAAAGGCAATAGATTTTGGTATGTGATTCCACAGCATTAGCAAATATTTCAATTTCAGAGCTTATGTGAGGGTTTGTGCAGAATAACGATGAGACAAACGCGACAAAGAAAAAAGGGATATGAAGTCCCTGGCCGTAGCCAAACAATAACACACCCCTATAAACCGGGCTAGCCATATAAACATGGGCAGAGAGGAGACTGAATAGCCACCACTAAATAAAATAGCGAGACAAGGAAAGGAAAAACAAGGCACCTTCGGAGCGTGACTATAACGCCTGACAACTGGTGAAATAAACTAAATAAAAATAAAACTCACACCCTCAGAAACAAGGAAGCGTTAGGAGTGGAAGCGTAGGAGAGAGAAAGAGAAAAGGAGGTAGAGCGGGTTGTCCGCTGATCGTGGGGTTGGCAGTTCGATCCCCGGCTCCTCCTGTCCACATGTCGAAGTGTTCTTGGGCAAGACACTGAACCCCAAATTGCTCCCAATGAGCAGGCCTTGCATGGTGGCTGCCGCCATTGGTGTGTGAATGTGTGTGTGAACGGGTGAGTGAGAGGCCATTGTAAAGCGCTTTGGATAAAGGCGCTATATAAGTGCAGTCCATTTACCATTTACAACGAAGCATCCGGAAGCGGAAGTGAGAGGCTCAAATTTTGCTGGTGGTAGGAGGGGGATATCCTAATTCTAATTCATCTTAAGTAAAAACAGCATCTGGGTAATTGCGTAACAGTCATCAGTCAACAGGACACAACTGCACTAATGTAATTTGCTATAACAAGCCCAGAACTGACATGAATGGCAATGGCAGCATTAGAACTGCTGGGGGAACTTAGCAGATTTGCGCGTTAGAAAGCGGAGCTTGCAGTTTTATGTTGTTGCTGCCGATGGTGTCATTGTTTCATTAGCCATCTAGAGCCTCTTATCTGAAATGTTAATGAGCTACCATCAGAATATTACTGCATTCTGGGGGTCAGACATTGTCATTCAAAGAAAACCCAATACCCCCCCCTCTCATATAGCATCAGCACATTAGAACGTCCCAGGTCCAGATGCAGAACTAACAGCGTACCTGTGGGGGCCGTTTTAGGAAAAGACATAAAAAATTTATTTGTTTAAACAATCTCAGCGCTCTGAGCATTGCAGTGAATGGGTAGTTCTGCCTGTACATCAATTACATGTATGACTCCCGATGGTCCTAATCTACAGATGGTTGCAATATAGCAATTAATACATTAATCACAGCATATTTCCATATAATATTACATGTTCTAGTTTTATGAGTACAAGTGCATTTATAGAATATATTATATAATATAGAATACATTATATATTGAACTATATACAGCGGGGTGCAAAAGTTTGGGCACCCCTGGGGAAAATGCTTTTTACAATTAATATCTATAAGTGAACAGAAGCTAACCTGATCTCTAAATCAGGTTAGCAAAGTTAGGTACAAAGTTAAACATGACACATTTCTTCAAATTTTAAAGCAAGATTACTTTTTATTAAAACATTTTACAGTTTCAAAATAATAAAAAAAGTTTAGGAACGATTTTGGATTATTTTTTGTTACATTTTAAAAAGGCCAAGGGTCAGGTGATTTACTCGTTAGGTGCTTCACTGGGTCAGTTGAATATAATTCCAGGGCTGAACTATTTATTGTCAAGTAACTCCTTTTAAAGCATCTGACTACAGTGGCTGTTTTGTCTGGTGTTAACAACCATGGGTTCCTCTAAACAGGTGTCCAAGGATGTCAGAATCAAGATACTCTACCAACAACGAGAAGGCAAAAAAAAAAAAAACCTCTCAATGTTTCAAACTACCTATTTCCACTGTCAGAAACATTATCAGAAAGTGGAAGATAAATGGAACAGTTGAAGTCAAGGCAAGATCTGGAAGACCAAGAACAACTTCAGACCTGGTGAGAAATGCTCAGAAGAACCTACACATCACTGCAAAAGAGCTACAAAAAAGAGCAGACACAGGTCTAGTTGTTCACAGGACAATAATACAACATACTTTAAACAACAAAGACCTACATGGCAGAGTTGCCAGAAAGAAGCCTTAAAGTGTCTGAAGTATGCAAAAGAAAACCTTGAGAAGCTTGAAGCATTTTGGAACAATGTGCTTTGGTCTGACGAAGCCAAAATTGATCTTTTTGGCCACAACCAAAGAAAGAATGTTTTGAGAAAAAAGGGTGAAGCATTTGTAGAGAAAATCACCTTGCCAACTGTTAAGCAAGGAGGAGAATCCATTATGCTTCAGGGTTGTGTGGCAGCGGGGGGCACAGAAATATTGTGTGGCTGGAAGGAAGAATGTATTCCATCAAATATGATCAAATGTTGACACTCAACTTGATATCAACTGAATATCAGAGAGAGTTGAGATACAGCAAACAGTCAGTTTATACTTTGCTGTGTTTCTTGACACTCATCTGTTTGTGGAGTTTGTGGACAATGAACTGACATGCAATTGACTTTAAATTCAATTGATATTGACCAGAAAATAAAAAACTACCCCCAGCAGACACTTTTGTTATTTCTGTCTTGTGTTTAGATTTTCGGGCGAATTGAAAATAACGGTAAAGACTGACCATCAGCACACAAATCTGGCTCGGGATGAGTCGACTTGCTGTGCGCTGCCCAAAAACGTTGTGGTTAAGTAGATTGGCTCTCTGATGGCCTACCAAGTCTCTTCCCTTTAGCATTCAGAGGAGAAAGCTCTTTTGTGCAGGGCCCCATATGCAAACTACTCACATAGTCCTGTTCTTCTTGAAGGCTTACCACCAGTCACAAGTACATGTTTTAATTAATGGAAACGCACAACCCCATTTCAGATTATTCTCCTTGCCCCTACCGACCCCTGTTTTTTCCCCACCTTCTCTCAGTCGCTTAAATGTTTTCTTTCAGTTCTTATGCTGACTTCACACTTTGTATATCAGAGTGAACCTCGGACCCCATTGGTGGGGGAAGACAAACACCCCCGAAAAGCGGAACACAAGCCCCAGGCATGTGGCAAATGCCTGGGCCGGACAAGAGTTCACAACCTGAAGGTCAGACCAAGGGCGTTGTATGCACTTATATTCGCTGCGGCGCTGACTGCCACAATCTCATTTCATTTGCAAAATCTATAATAAGTGCAGAAAGGGTGGGATGGGTTGGGGTAGGGGGTGAATGGGGAATCGGTTGATATCAAGTTGAGTTTCAATATTGGACACTCAAAATAAAGTGTTACCAGGTATTCAAGCAAGACAATGATCCAAAGCATACCTCAAAATCAACCATAAAGTACATCCAGGAAAGACAGTTGAAGGTTTTGGAATGGCCACCACAGTTCCCAGACTTGAATATTATTGAAAATCTGTGGAGAGATCTGAAACATACCGTGCATGCAAGGAGGCCGAAGAATATTTCTGAGCTAGAGGTGTTCTACCAGGAAAAATGGGGAAAACTTCCAAAAGCAAGAATTGAAAGACTCTTTGCTGGCTATCGGACGCGTTTGCAAGCTGTTATAGTTGCCCGAGTGGGAGTTGCAAAATACTAACTGACAGGGTTCCCAAACTTTTGCACAGGGCCGTTTTCCTTTTTTTTATTATTTTGAAACTGTAAAGAAATTTAACCAAAAGTAATCTTGCTTTACAATTTGAAGAAATGTGTCATGTTTAGCTTTGTACCATTTAGACTGGTCAGGTTAGCTTCTGTTCACTTAGATATAAATGGTAAAAGGCATTTTGAATAGGGGTTCCCAAATTTTTGCACCCCACTGTATATTCTGCAGCATTTGACATTTTTAAAGTGAATGTATATGACATTTTGTTAATTATTCTTGCTAATTAATAATCAAAGTGCAGTAGACAGCTGCACAATGTTTTCTTTCTTTTTCTTGTTTGTGTCATGGCCATAGTGGCCATAGCAAATTCCAACTCCTCCGAGATCTCCTGGCAGAAGAAGGACGGACGGTTCTGGAACTCTTGTTGAGCCTTAAATTTATGAACCATTACAATGTGACAAGATTGGGGCCTCCCATTTAAGAGTGTGCATTTTTTATTAATCCGCCCGCTCAGCCTCACCAATCTAAGAGTTTAATGGTGAATGTGCCCGGTGGAGCTTCGATTACTTCAATCAAGCGCTTTGACAAAACAGATTGTTTTTTTTTTCTATTTCATCTTCTTGTTCCCATTACACACAGGCCATCGCCCAACATGCACGAGATTGTACTCTTTAAATCCGGATCCATTCAGACTGTTTGATAAATCAAATAAGTTCATCCATTGTTAATAGCAACTGTTGTGTCTCATTCCATGAAGAATTTATGGCAGCTGAGCTGGAAATAATGCAGGCCTCTCTTGACCTTGCACAAAAGAAAAGAAAAACTACCCCCAGCACACACCTTTGTTACCGGTCTTGTGTTCCCAAATCTTTAGATTTTCTGGCGAATTGAAAATAATGGTAAAGGCTGACCATCGGCACGCAAATCTGGCTCGGGATGAGTCGACTTGCTGTGCGCTGCCCAAAAACGTTGTGGTTAAGTAGATTGGCTCTCTGATGGCCTACCAAGTCTCTTCCCTTTAGCATTCAGAGGAGAAAGCTCTTTTGTGCAGGGCCCCATATGCAAACTACTCACATAGTCCTGTTCTTCTTGAAGGCTTACCACCAGTCACAAGTACATGTTTTAATTAATGGAAACGCACAACCCCATTTCAGATTATTCTCCTTGCCCCTACCAACCCCTGTTTTTTTCCCATCTTCTCTCAGTCGCTTAAATTTTTTCTTTCAGTTCTAATGCTGACTTCACAGAGTGAACCTCGGACCCTATTGGTAATTATGGTGGGGGAAGACAAACACCCCTGAAAAGCCGAACACGAGCCCCAGGCATGCGGCAAACTCCTGGGCCGGACAAGAGTTCACAACCTGAAGGTCAGACCAAGGGCGTTGTTTGCACTTATACTTGCTGCAACGCAGACTGCCACGATCTCATTTCATTTGCTAAATCTATAATAAACTCAGAAATGGTGGAGTGGGGTGGGGGGGGGGTTATAAATAAATAAAAGAAGATGTATTTGTGGCCATAAGCCCTGGGGGTATTACGCCTGTGGAGGTGACTAGGGATAAACAGAAATAATCGATAGATTCTCACTTACAAATCTTGCCAGCATGACAAGAAGGCCGCCCAGGCCATCCATTATTACAGAATTCACTTTGAGCCCTGCAATAAAACAAGTCCCTTTCCGGCCACTTCCTTTGCCGTTCAGAGAAAGGGAGGAAGAAATGGAGGATCATTTAAAATTAATTGAAGAAAAATAGCTTAATAGCCCAGTTTAGACCTCCAAGGTTTCCTATAAATATATATTTTTTTCAGGTGGGCGGGTGGGTTGGGGGAGTGGATAAGTGTCTGTTGTCCAGAAAAATCCAGGGATAGATGTGCATCTGGAGAGAACCCACACAAGGTCAGTACTCAAATCTGTACATGCTAATTTGAGACTGTGCTTTATACTGTCTCTGCTGATTGTGTGTGGTCAGTCATGCCTGCATGGATCACCTTGCCAACTGTATAACAGTGTTGCCCCAGCAACAGTCATGTCTAAAAAAGCCCATATGTCTAAGACCACACTATTTACAACTCACACAGGACTATAGTAGGGTTGTGTATACTGCTGAACCACAAATCTTCATATTGTCCACATGTACTTCCGTGTGGGCTTTGAAGAATGCATTTAAGCAAGTGTTTCTCAGCTTTTCCAAGATTAAGAAAACATATATTCTAGAGGAAAGAGGCAGTCAAGCTGCCATTTGTTGTCTTATAATATTGACAGTGAAATAACCCAGTACACAGCAGAATGTTCAGGTTTTTTTAAAAAGTGATAGTACACATTTTACTTCAATAAACTACAGTTACTCTCTATTGTACTAATATACCCTCACAGCTGAATTAATACTGTACTGTGAGTAATTGGTACAGCAGCCTTGACAAAATTAATAATCACTAGAAATTGCACTTTATTCATTCAAGTAAGCTCACCAGCTGCAGAAAATATGAGGTTTGGTGAAACAGAAAAAAGTTGAAAATTGAACAACTAGATTTAAATGACAGGCGTGTCAAATGGTATAGCCATTATATTATTGAGGAAACTGGAAAATATAATATAAAAGCAATTTATCATATTATTAGCATGCTAAAATATACATGTGTGTGTGTGTGTGTGTTAACAACAATGTGGTGTGTAACTTAATAAGGTGTTGGGACACTACCAAGGTGTCCAGAACTGACTATATGTCTGTGTGCACTGTGGAATTGATTTTACTAGAGTTTCAGAAGGAATAGGACAGCACTCTTGCACAGGAAAGACAATCATTTTACACGTGGTTGATGGAACTGGAAAGCCCAGTTAATTTGCCCTTCCAGAATATCCCACAAATGCCTGACGGGGTTCAGAGCTTTTGGCAGAGATGGCCGTGATACATGATGATGTCAGGGTCATGCTATTTGACCAATGAGCAAGCACTCGTGCATTGTCGATGGGGGAGCTTCCATCTATAAAGACTGTACTCTGCAGGAAAGAAATGTTTTAACGTTTGGTGAAGATTTTTAGTGAAGGTCCCATTTAGTAATGATTGACACTGACCTTGCTTTTGTAAGGGTATAAGTGCATCCAAATAATGACAGGAAAATACACTCCACACCATTACAGAATCATCAGAATCCTTCACTTTTCAATGCTGTTGAGTTTCCAGTCAGCAAAACAACAGAACATTGTGGATGACATATGTTTAAACACCAGCCTGAAAAAAATTAAACATGCTTTTCCACTCTAAAATAATGATTTTTATAATCATTGTATACCAACTAGTACATTCCACAGGCATTACACAAACTTTAAAATGCATTTTGTGGCTTTGTCTGCTTGGGACTTTTAGTTTGTCCATATTAATATGGATCTGTACGGCAATACTGCTTTGCAATTATGGCTCATAATTATGAATTGGTCAGGTACTAAATCTCCTGGTCAAGACAAATACATCATTTTCTTTTACAACCAGAAGGCAGAATGGCCTAAGAAAACCATGGAAAAATTTATATTGAAGAATTTTTTTTTTTACCCTGGGCTGAAAGCTCACGTTAGACCTCAGTTCAGAAAATGTGCTTCCATGGCAACAGCCTTCAAAAACCAAAAAGTAAACCCCTTCTCTCAGTTTTTTTAAAGGAATCATGCCAGTTGTGTCACATCATTTGATCTTATGAAGAACATAATAGCTTAATAGCCCAGTTTAGCTTAATAGCCCTGTTGTCCAGAAAAATCTGGGGATAGATGTGCATCCGGAGAGAACCCACACAAAATCAGTACTTAAATCTGAACATGCTGAAATCTGAATATTTGAGACTCTGTGCTTTATATTGTCTCTATCTGCTGTTGATTGTGGGGGTGCCGGAAAGGGGGGGGGGGGGCAGGGGTCAATTTTATCATTCTCACAAATCCAGTATCTCCGCTAATGCCCCTAATTGCAACACTTACAGTAAAAAGACGTTGCCCGCATTCCTGTCCACTCTAAGACATAGGAAGGCTATGGTAAAATTATGCACGCAAACATGAAAAATAAAGACAAGGCTAACGTCACATTTTAATCCAATCAAAGTCTGTTGCTACACAAATTAAATGCATGCAGTGTACATCAACCAATAAAATTGTTTCAATGATGTGTTCATCCCGTTCAGCCCGTTAACTTAGCGAAAGTTAGCTCAGCTCGCTATGAATAGCCCTACAGCCTGTATTGCGAACATGCTGCTGCAGAATTGTCAAAAGAATCTGAGCATAAGAAAGTAAAGTGCAGCCAAGCAAAACTAAACATTAATGTTTTAACAT
This sequence comes from Ilyophis sp. 1 JC-2022, assembly GCA_022702515.1. Classification (NCBI taxonomy): domain Eukaryota; kingdom Metazoa; phylum Chordata; class Actinopteri; order Anguilliformes; family Synaphobranchidae; genus Ilyophis; species Ilyophis sp. 1 JC-2022. The sequence goes on from CM040394.1 coordinate 50,880,060, forward strand.
TAATGTTACATAACATTAATGTTACATCCCCGCCGCAGTCCACAACTGTTGGAGTTTGAGTAAAGGCAATAAAATGCGCCCCAAGTTTATTTAGGCTATGAATTACATTTTCACAACGGCAGGCGCTAATAATTTGCCAGTAACGCTAGCCTAGAGGCTAAATACTTTTGGTGAGGAATGTGAAGATGAAGAAGTAGGCTAGGATGGTCAGTGCTTTCCTGATTTTTAGTTAAATATGGCTTGATATATGAAATCTCCACTCTGCAGTTTTGATCCTCCCAGTGTTGATGAAGTGCGGGGTATTGTCTCAAACTTAAAAAACTCTGCTGAGGGTCTTGATGGGTTTAGAAGTAGTTTCATTAAAGAAATCATTGATTATATTATTCAACCCTTAACTCATATTTTTGGTTTATCTTTGCAATCTGGTGTTATTCCTCATAAACTTAAAATAGCAAAAGTTATGCCACGTCATAAATCAGGAGATTCTAATCATTTTGGCAACTATCGGCCTATATCTATTCTTCCCTGTTTTTCAAAAATATTGGAAAAACTTATCTATTCCAGAATTTCAGCTCACTTACTTGAGAACAACATCCTCTATTGCCACCAATATGGCTTTCGAAAGAAATACTCAACTGAACTAGCTCTGTTACAGCTTGTGAACAATATCTCTTCTGCTTTGGGAGATGGGAAATTTGTTCTTGGGGTTTTCTTGGACTTATCCAAAGCATTTGATACTGTTAATCATAAAATTCTTGTTTCTAAACTCAATAGATATGGTGTACAGGATGTCGCTCTCAAGTGGTTTTCTAACTATCTAGAGGACAGAGAACAATATGTGTCCATCAACGGTTGCATGTCTGAGAAGCTGAAAATCTTAGTCGGGGTTCCTCAGGGCTCCATACTTGGTCCTTTGTTGTTTTTGATTTATATTAATGATTTAGCCATGAACTGTAAAAAGTTTTTTCCTGTCTTATTTGCAGATGATACAAATCTCATTGCTTCACACAGTGATTTAAATACACTAGTAAATATTGTTAATGATGAATTGTCTGATATTGTCAAATGGTTTCAGTTGAACAAGCTTACTCTCAATATACAAAAATGCAACTTCATGATTTTTAGTAATATTAACAAAAAATTCCCAATAGATAAACCTAGAATTTTGTTAGATGGTTCAGAAATCTGCCAGGTTCCTTATACCAAATTCTTGGGTGTAATTATAGATGAGCATTTAAACTGGAAACAACAGATTGATTCTGTATGTATGAGGGCTATGAAGATGCTTGGTATATTGAGAAAAGTCTGTCCACTGGTTCATCCTTCGTCTCATCTAACTCTTTATTATAGCTTAATTTTCCCGCATATTAATTACTGTAATATTGTTTGGGCTGCTACTTTTCCATCATATTTAACCAAACTACTAATCATTCAAAAAAGGTTCTTGAGAATGATTTCACAGTCAAATAGACATGTGCCATCTGCACCTCTCTTTATTAAATATTCGTTACTGCCTATAGATAAGTTAAATGTTTTTTATTCCTGTTTATTTATGTTTAAATTTAAAAATTGCATACATGATATTCCTATTTCTTTTTATAATTTTTTTTCGTGTTACCTCTGACATTCACTCCTACCCCACAAGGCAAAGAGATGATTTTAATTTACCTCTTTGTAGTACCTCAAAACAGCAATCCTTCATAAGATTTAGAGGCCCTCAGTTGTGGAGCTCTCTTGAAGCATCACTAAAGTCATCGCTATCTTTGTCAATTTTTAAGAAACATCTAAAACAACATCTTATTTCTTCCATATTGTAGTCCATATGATTTCGTTCTCTGATGTGTAATCTTTCCAAATGTGATTATTATTTTGTCTTTTTTTTCTTCTTTTGTGCAGTTTTCTGTTTTTATTTCTTTATTGCACATGCTGCTCCCCTTGGAAACTTGTATTTTTTTTTCTTTTTTTTCTCCTTTTGTATTGTTCTTTTTTAACTTTAAATCCATTTTATTTTAATGACCTCTCCCATATAGGAAAGAATTCTAAATAAGCCTGCTGGCTTCTTTCTTTCCTTGCACAGAAACTTCTCTTGGTATTGTTCTACTTGTTTTTAACATTGTGCTAAATAAACTAAACTAAATAAACTAAATATAGAAGGATAGAAGTGCGCTGCTGACTGAACACATAGCTATGTTATAGTTGCTATTGCTTGCTGCTACTCTGCGGCCGTGTTGCTGTCCTGTAAACTTGTATTTTCTGCTAATTTAACAAATAAATTGTTGTATCTTGTAGATTTTGACTTTTAACCTTTGTGTGGTGTTCGTGTTTTTAATATTCACCCAGTGTTCGCGGGTCTGGTGGACCCACAACATTGTGTTTTTAAAACAATAAATGCCATAACAATTTACGTCAAAATACTTAACAGATATTGACTTTATTTCAATTACAAGCAATATAGACAGCATGTATGTCATGGATCGCGCCTTCCTTCCCTTATCTCCACGCTTTTTTCCGTTTACCTGTAATCTATCGGATTTTTCTGAGTTCCGCTACGGGTTTTGCTTTCGTCTCAGTGATTAGTGAGTTCACCTGTCCTGCATTTCCGCTCACTATTTATATCCCGCTTTATCCTTTTCTCGTCGCTTCCATGTTATTTCATGTAACATTCTAGCCAGTAAAGGTAGAGGATTTGTGCGTGCTATCGACCGATTTGCTTCTCAACGCAGGACTTGTTGGCCGTACAATTTCGAAAAAGTAAAGTGCGCTATTTCGCTCTCTTATTTCAGAGCAGAGTTTTTGGTTTCTTTGTTTTCCACTCAAACCCACGAGTGCTCTTGCCCTAAGGTTTAGTGTTCTTTTATTTTTCTCCTTCCTTTCTTTTGTTCACTCCACAACGGGAGTTAGACAAGTGTAACTGCTTTTTTGTTTTTGTTTTCTCGGATATCGAGCTCCTCGCTTTTTATCGTGAGATTATTTGTTTTCTCCTTATTTTCCCCATCCACTACGGATTATTGTCCGTTTTAGTGGTGTTCGTTCAGAACACTTTTAGATTCCTCATCTGTCGCTCCTGGACCTCCAATATTTCCTCCGTGTCTCTGGGCATAGAGATCCCCTACAATATATGGTTATATTTACCATTTACCTCTTCTAGATCACATTTATCAATAAAAGTGTGATTTGTTTTTTTTGATAATAAATTTATAATCAAGACTTGGTTGAAAATGAGCCAAGGCTGATGAGTCTCAGGTTGAAAAAATAATTAATTGTATCATTTTTCCTTTAGTAACGGGTCCCACAGACCCGAACACCACACAAGGGTTAAAGTTCGATAAGTGATTATACACAGGGTGCGAATTCCTCTCCCATAGGCTACTTGACCAATCTCCATCCCAGGCTGGGATGCTATCATTCCCCCCTCTGATACTTGTCTTTTATTTGGAATGTGTGTTATAGTAAATCGTAAATATACTAATGTACGTATATAGTCAAAATAAATAGTAAAAAACAAATAAAAGTTTATACATTTCTAGTGTCACAATTAAATTCTAGACTGATTCACTTCAGAAGTTATGTTCATCTCCATCTGCACTGCTCTGCCTGGTCTTATCAGGTGTAGCCTAACGGTACCATTTCGGCGTTTGCTTTTTAAATACCATTATTCTTGGCATTTATAGTTAATGTGTTTTTTATTAATAATCATACGGACACGGACGCGTCCCCCACAATATCTGACAAAGCCCTATTTGTCCTCCCCAATGTTACATTGTCACAAATGCATAAAAGCACCTGTATATAGCCCATGTACGAGATTGTATACGATAATCAGTGGGCGGGGCAACAATGTTGCTCCATTTAGCTACATTATTGGGGCGATAGACTAGATAAACAAACTACAATGTAGCAAAGCAGTGTTTAATTTCAGGCGGCACCCGCTGCCTGTTGCAATTATGTAGACTGCGTAGTAGGCTGTATAGAGTGAAAACGTGGAGCAAAAACTCCATTCACTGGCTGTGTCTGAATGGTCTGCGTCCTGCATAGCATAGGCCTACTGTATACTGCTTAGGCTACTGCATACTGTTTAGTGACATGCAGTAGGCAATGCGAAAAATATCTATTATCAAAGAAAACCTGGAAATAAGTAGGCTAGGTTATCATTTGGGGATTTTAAGCACACTACATTTAGAGAACATTTCTCTGCTTAACGTTCTCATCCAGTTTAAGCTACTCAACTATCATACTCAATAGTAGCCTATAGAAGGGTGTTGAATCGGACACAGCCATTGACAGCCTAACGTGAAACATCTTCATGCACACTCGTCTTTACCTGAATCACGTTGATTTGCGAGGCATTTCTGAGAATCGTAGCCTATGCTAAAATTAGGCTAATAAAGTGCAGGAAACTTTATTTAGGTCTACAGCATTTAGATTAGCTTTTCTGAATTTGGCTATAGTCGAATTTGACAACAAACGAACAATTCGAAGAGTGAGCTACGTTTTTACAATAATGCATAATTGAAGTAGCCTACCTTACTAGGCTACCCTTTTCGTTTTCTCATATCCCACATCAAGTCGCACACTGTAGCCTAAGCTATAGCCTATATAATTGTATAATTGCTCAGCTAACGTCAGAATTAAAAATGTAGGCCTACAAAGATAACCTACAAGCTTTTCTTTGTTCAATTAAGAGAAGGAACCTTTAGTAGTCTAGTTTTTTAATTAGATCTCTAGCCTACAAATATCTAGCCAAGAAGCATAGTCTAGCTTCGGGATAACAACGTCAACCTAGTCTCTGAGAAAACTACTTCCTTCATGCATTATTTTAAAGGAGAATATGTAACACAAGCTTTTTTACTCCTGGTATTGCTTGCAAACTTGTTTGTTGTTCAATTCAAAGCCAAATTCAGGAAAGCTAAATCTAAATGATATAGACCTAAATAATTGATTGAATAAGTTTCTCACAAATGCCTCGAAAAATCAACATGACGTTCCGGTAAAATACTTTGGGTGCAGATGTTGTATAGCCTACGTGTAGCCTACATGTGCGCAGATACCTCCTCTGTTTTCTTCACAATTCGCACACGGTGTGTATATATATATAATATCAATAAAAAATAGTTTTCGCTTTTGAAATGATTCCGGCGCGCATGGTTGTCAGTCATGCCTGCATGGATCCCCGCGCCAATTGTATAAGTGCCCCAGCAACAGTCATGTCTAAAAAAGCCCAAATGTGTAAGACTGCCCTTCTATTTACAACTCACACAGGACTATAGTAGGGTTGTGTATACTGCTGAAGCACAGAGATCTTGATATTGTCTCCATGTAATTCTTTGTGGGCTTTGAATAATACATAATACAATAAACAAGCAAGTGTTTCTTAGCTTTTCCAAGATTAAGAAAACATATTCTAGAAGGAAGAGGCAGTAGTAAAGCTCCCATTTGTTCCAGTTTACTATAATATTGACAGTGAAATAACTTGGTACACAGCAGAATGTTCAGTTTAAAAAAAGGACACATTTTACTTCAATAAAGTACAGTTCATCTCTATTGTACTCATATAACCTCACAGCTGAATTAACACTGAACATCTTTCTGTGAGTAATTGGTACAGCAGCCTTCACAAAATGAATGATCACAAGCAATTGCACTTTATTCATTCAATTAAGCTCACCAGCTGCAATAAATGTGAGGTTTGGTGAAACAGAAATTTTAAAAAATAATAATTTAATTGAACAACTAGATTTAAATTACAGGCATGCCAAATGGTATAGCCATTATATTATTGAGGAAACTGGAAAGTATAATATACAAGCAATTTATCATATTATTGGTTTGCTATAATATAAATGCGTATTTGTGTGTGTGTGTTAACAGAACAATGGAAACACCAATGTAAGGTAACTTAATAATAATGTCTGTGTGCACTGTGGAATTGATTTTACCAGAGTTTTGAATGCTACAGAAGGAATAGGACAGCACTTTTGCACAGGAAAGACAATCATTTCACACGTGGTTGATGGAACTGGAAAGCCCAGTTTATGATCCCTTCCAGAATATCCCACAAATGCCTTACGGGGTTCAGAGCTTTTGGCAGAGATGGCCGTGATACATGATGATGTCAGGGTCATGCTATTTGACCAATGAGCAAGCACTCATTATATTATATTTATATTTCATCTATAAAGACTGTACTCTGCAGGAAAGTAATGTCTTAACGTTTGGTGAAGATGATCACTCAGTCCCATTTAGTGATCATCTTCACCAAACGTTAAGACATTAACTGGTGACTTCAACAGCCATCACACAGACTGGGGCTACAGCAGCTCCAACGCTGATGGTGACTTCCTGGTAGACTGGGCCTCGACTATCGATGCGACACTCCTATACGATCCAAAGGAGCCACGCACTTTCTACTCTGCACGATGGAACAGCACCACCAACCCAGACCTGGCATTCGCTAAATGTCACAATAACCAGCCACTCCCAGTAAGACGCATCCTGGACATGTTTCCCCGGTCACACCACCGACCGTCGCTCATTACCACCCCATCCCTGGTACAGCCTGTGCAAGGGAGGGATGTGAAGAGGTGGAACTTCCGGAAAGCAAACTGGGCAGGCTTCACTAAACAAGTGAACAAGGCAGCTGCTGGTCTACCACACCCACGCCCCAACAACATGAACGATGCCTATGAATCGTACTGCAGGATGCTGCTGGCCGCCGCCAAGAAGAACATCCCCCGCGGTGTGCGCAAAGCCTATGTCCCCTGCTGGGACGACGAATGTGAAGATCTACTTCGCGCCCATGCAGAAGCAGAAACCAGCGAAGACAGGGACAAAGCAGCAGACGACCTATTCTGCAGGCTAAACGATAAACATAGGCAACGATGGACAGAGTCTGTGGAATCAATTGGCTTCACTCACTCCGCCGGGCGTGGCAGACCTTTAACAAACTGACCGGAAGATCAACAACTCCAGCACAGTGTCCCATCACTGCAAACTCCATTGCGTCGCTCCTGCTGAGTAATGGCCGCTTCCCTAATGCAGACAAGGACTTCGCAAGAAGAACACTAGCGAGAGTCCATGAATTGCTCAGGGCCCCAGGATGCGATTCCAACCTATCCATCGATTTCACAAAGCAAGAAATCGAGCAGGCTATCAAAAGCCTGAAGACTGGCAAGGCACCAGGCGTAGACGACATCCACCTTGAGTACATCAAACATCAAGGCAAGAAGGCAACCGACTGGTTGCGCTCCTTCCTCTCTGCATGTCTCCACCACTCAAAGCTGCCAAAGATCTGGCGTCATGCAAAGGTGATCGCCCTGCCAAAGCCAAACAAGCCGACCGATGACCCCAAGGGATACCGGCCCATCTCACTGCTGTGCGTTCCATATAAGCTCCTTGAACGTCTCATACTGGCTCGTCTAAACCCAGTGATTGACCCCCAGCTGCCCAAAGAACAAGCTGGCTTCCGAAGCGGTAGGTCAACAACCGACCAGGTGACTCTCCTGTGCCAAGACATAGAAGACGGCTTCCAGGCAGGTGAGAAGGCTGGCGCCGTCTTCCTGGACCTCACAGCTGCATACGACACTGTATGGCTGCGCGGACTACATCTGAAGCTTCTGGAAACCATCCCAGACAAGCACATGGTGAGCTTCATAATGGAGACACTGAGCAACCGCAGCTTTCGGCTATTTACCAGCAACGGCCAAAGCAGCAGGGTCAGAAATCTCAAGAACGGAGTCCCTCAGGGCTCAGTGCTGGCACCTATGCTGTTCAACATCTACATTCACAACCTACCTGCAACACAATCAAGGAAGTATGGCTACGCAGATGATATAGCCATTCTACTCAGCAAACCATCCTGGAAAGCAGTAGAAGAGTCTGCCTCTCTGCAGACATGAACATCCTGTCTTCATACCTAAAGAACTGGCGCCTCAAGCTCAGTGTTGACAAGACCGTATCAACAATGTTCCACCTCTACAACAAAGAAGCGACCCGCGAAATGAACATCATGGTTGACAACGCCCGGCTACAGTTCCAGCCCTCCCCCACATACCTCGGTGTGAAGCTTGACAGAACTCTGTCATTTAAACAACACCTGGACAGTGCCAAGGCAAAGACAACCGCCCGTGCCGCGCTGATACGCCGCCTCGCCGGTACCACATGGGGAGCCACCACAAAGACACTGCGCATTTCCACCGAGGCCCTGGTGTTCTCTGCCGCCGAGTACTGTGCACCGGTCTGGTGCCGTAGCCCCCATGTCAAGAAGCTGGACACTGCCCTCAACACCGCCCTACGGACTGTCTCCGGGTGCCTGAGAGCCACACCAACAAACCACCTACCTGTCCTCGCTGGTATCGCTCCAGCAGAGGCTAGACGAGAAGCAGCAATGCTGGCCGTCGACCGAAAGGCACAAATTAGTGAATCCCACCTCCTCCACAAGATCGTTACGGAGACACCACAGCACATGCGCCTTAAGTCCCGGTGCCCCTTTGCCACACACGCCCAAGAACTGCTCCGCACAACACCAAACGACATCTCCAAGGCCTCCTGGGTCAAGGCAAGATGGAGGGACCAGTGGAAGTCAGCAGAACCATCTAGGCTTCACCATTACATTGAAGATCCCACGGTTGTCCTTGGCCAGCACCTGCCCCGAAAGCAATGGACAACCCTCAACCGTCTGAGGACAGGCGTAGGACGCTTCGGTGCAGCAATGCAGAAATGGGGCCTCGTGGACAGTGCCCACTGTGAATGCGGGGACCAATTTCATGAATGGTGATCGTGGTCTAATTGACCTGGATGATGACACGCTGGACTGGCTTGCCTCAACGGAGATGAAGGTCTAAGGACATATGCCAGAAGAAGAAGTCCCATTTAGTAATGATTGACACTGACCTTGCTTTTGTAAGGGTATGAGTGCATCCAAATAATGACAGGAAAATACACACTTACAGAATCATCAGAATCCTTCACTTTTCAATGCTTTTGAGTTTCCAGTCATCAAAACAACAGGACATTATGGATGACATACGTTGAAACACCAGCCCAAAAAAAAATTAAATGTGCTTTTCCACTCTGAAATAATGATTTTTATAATTGTCTAGTACAATCCACGGGCATTACACAAACTTTTAAAATATTTTTATATGATTGTATGTGACTTTGACTGCTTGGGACTTTTAGTTTGTCCATATTAATATGGATCTGTACAGCAATACTGCTCAATATTGCACAGATGGCTCACAATTTGGTCAAATCATAAATCTTCTGGTCTAGAAAAATACATCATTTTTTTTTATAACCAAAAGGCAGAATGGCCTAAGAAAACCTAAAAAAAAATTATATTGAGTAAAAGAAAATATCTATTTTCTAAATGTACCCTGGGCTGAAAGCTCACGTTAGATTTCTGTTCAGAAAATGTGCTTCCATGGCAACGGCCTTCAAAAACCAAAAAGTGGACTTTTATTTCTCTGTCATTTTTTTGAGAGGAATCAGGCCAGTTGTGCCACATAATTTGATCTTATGAAGAACTGAGGGCCTTTTAACTCAGTGGACGCTACCTGCACATCAGACCTTGGGGACAGAGCCTGTGAAAACGAAGAATGGACACGTGCCCAGGCTCCAGTTTGCGGCTGAAATGTGTTTCAAGCATGTATTGTTTTTATCTTTTTGCTTTGTAAAGTGTCCTTGGGTTTGAGAAAAGCGCTATATAAATAAAATGTATTGTTATTATTATTATTATTATTATGATAGAGATGTTCACCAGTTGCCAGGCCCGTCTCGTTTTAAATCCTGCTGCTTTTCTGGAAAGAGGGAATCCATTCTACAAAATGAAGAACGGTTTCAGTCTCACATCTGATCTTGCCCGTAACATTCACTGTCCAGGCCACTGTTACTCTTGAAGCTGTCGTTTTGAATTCTCATCAGCCTGACATCTCTGCCCTGTCTCTTCCACGTCTCAGTGGAGTGCTCAGAAGAACGGTGTATGGTCGGCTGACGCTGTTTAAATTTTCAATGGGCATCTGGATGTTCCATTCCTCACAAGAAATTGAAATGTAAAACATTTTTTTTTAAATAAAATATCAATCAAATGTGAAATCACATCAAATTACATCTTTGGAGCTGTCAGGTAAACTGACTTTTTTTTTCTGAAAAAAAGATAAAAACGACTTGTGATTGAAATTCTGGGAATGTACCTTTCTGTTAGATGGAACTTTTCGACAGGCTTGGTATGACCAACAAGCATTTTCCTTAGGTTGTTATTTTCTTCATAAAGCACTCTGTGCTTTTGAAGTAGTGTCTTTGATTTCCAGAGTAATGCTTCTGTCATATGACTCACTGTTGAGACATTTACTTTTTCCAATTTAGTCATACACATACAAAAGACAACAGTCCAAAATTATTCCTTTAAATTCCCCTCACCACAGTCACAAACATGGGGAAACAGTGATCAGAGATTTTGTTTCTGAAAGTACTTCACAGAATACAGCAGGGATCTCAAACTCAAATCAAACTGTGTCTGCTGGCTTTGATGTATTCCTGCACTACTACCTCAATTGCTTAATTTAAGTCACTGATTGGCTAAACTTCACACCTTGTTTCCAAGGCCTAAATTGGCTACTGATTGAAAGGAAATCACAAGAACCGGCAGACTGTGGCCCTCCAGTTCCAGACCCCTGATTTATAGCATCTGAATCCCATGCATCAAACACCAGCAAACCACAGGCAAACAAACACAGTGTGTTCCGATGCAACAACCAATTAGTTATTCCATGGAGCTGGTGGCCTGAACAGAAGCCTTGTTTACCAGAGCTGATTGGTAGATTAGGTTGCCACTCAGAAGATACCCTCTGGCTAAAGGACCATCAACGTTCTGACAGTGCATACAGTAACATAATCCCAAAAAATCCATATGGTTGAGGCTTCTTGACGTAAGTCAATAGGCAACTTCTGTACTCCAAACCATAGGGTCCCTCCAAGATTGTATAAATAATTTTACATAGCAGATATATCTTGTCTTGAGCTAAAGGGTACTGTTATCGACAGTTACAGCACTTTGTAAAACATTTTTTATCAAGGCTTGTTTCTTTCGCTTTGAAAACACACTGTTATAAATACAGCATGTGACTATAGTACAATAATGTTCCAAGAAACTGTTACAAATAATTAAAGTAAATAGTTTATGTTTATGATGCTCGCACTTAATTTGTTTGATTGTCTGTTTGTTTGTGTGTTGTGGGTCTGCCCCACTGTCTGTCTTTTTTATTGTTGCTGGTGGCTACAACTGAAGTTCCTTTACAGAAAAATGTAAGTTATTCTATTATATTCTATTAGTTGATTGTTAATAAATGTTTATCCAATAATAATTATCAGACAATCTCCAATTTTGTATAAACATTTACTTCACAATGGACATTTCCCACAAGGAAAAAGAAAGAATGAGCCTGGGTAAACAAAGCATGATGCTAACGAAAGTTAGTCTATTCAGGGATTCCTGAATACAACAGTCCCCAAGCTATCCTGCTGTTGAATACTGTCTCCTCCACTTTTTGTGCCTTTTCATTTATGTAAGAGGAAATTACCAATACTTAATGGAGTATTAATAACTGAATCATAATTCCTTATCAATACATTACTGTTACTCCCACATTTATTAGTACATTTAAGTATTTCTGAATGATATTTCAAAAGGAGGCCAAGGTTTTTAGACTTGACATGTTAGTGTTATGGTTCCCAAAACTGGAATGGACCCAAATGCAGGACTCGGAGACAGACTCAGGCAAAACTCTGGCAGGAGTATAATTTATTAACGGCAAGAGATGAACAGACAAACAAACAAGCAGGGAGCTGGTGACGGTCAGGATACAGAGTTGGAGAAACTAAGCAAGGCAGGACACAAAAAGACAAACAAGGTGAACGAAAAGACATGACATGGAACGAGAGGAATAGGAAAAACAAGGAGAAACAAAAGTGAGGTGGAAAGGCAGGGAAGCGGCGGGTGCAATAATGAATCTTCATTGGTAAAATCATATACTCAAATCAACAGTGACAGCGAGATAATTACAGAAAAGGAGTTTTTACGGAAAATTTATATTTCAGGGGTTTGTTTCAAGTATTTAGGGAATGGGGGGAAGCAGTAGAAGAGGGCCTCTCTGAGGGAATTCCTCTTACCACCAGCATCAGGCATAAAAACATTTACAAAACATAATTAATAAAGCAAAGAATTATGATTGAACAAGCATGTTACCATCAGTTGGTCTATGTTTTGTGCAGCAGTGGCATTCCCAAAAAAAGATTCAGCTGGTAAAAAGATTTTTAAAATGTATCGAAGAAATGCAGAAATGTACATCATAGCTATGATCTGAACCTGGAGGCTATAACTTTCAACAGCACAAGAAATTATGTAATTTTCTCTGAAATATCTTCTCATCTGATGGCTCTTGGTAAAATGCAATGTTTAAATCGTTCAGTGGAGCATTTAGGCATAGTCGGGTGATTGCTGAAATTGCTCCTGAATTTTTAAGCAGAAAGTGGCTGATCTTGCACAGCGACACACAATCTTGCTATGCTTAATGATCGTTTCCTGGGGTCCTGCCAATTATTGAGCCTGCCTTTCTAATCAGCTTGTTTACTACCCCCATAGCCCCCTCCCTTTGTGATTATCTTCCATAGCAGAAAACTGCCAAGAGCAACACATTGGCTACTATGATAAAAACATGTGCACTATATTACATATGCAAGAGGGGGAAAAAAAGTTGTGCTGGGGAAAATGCATTTGAGGGGAAAGTTGTGTATACTAGATGCAAAACATTTGTATTCTCTTGCGAACACAGCGGGTAAGGATTAAGTCTTTCGGTTAGACTGGAATGGCCGCCTCTTCTTTTTCAGCACCACGACAGCGGACAGCTCCACCCACGCCCATCAGCAACAGGCTTCCTAGCTCATCAGCCCACGACCACAAAACGCCTCCTGCATAACGCCAGATGCCTGCTCATCTCCCTTTCATCAATTAGTTCTAATTAAAGGAGATATGACTAACTTCGGAACATTAATGAATCATGAGAGAAAGAGCATGGTTATTTTCTACATGACACACAGTTTGTGTGCAACCAGTTAGTTGCTCCAAAAAGTGTCCACTCCACAAAAGCAAATCGATGACTGCACACATATGACTGGAGGAAATTTCTTTTCATACATTTCTTTCATAATTTTTCCCACAAGAGAGCCAGACATCATAGCACCCAATGGCTTTGTGTGTTAAGCAGGGCTGGTCAGGGTTAGGAAATGGGTCAGGAAGCGTACAGGGAGAACCAGGCTTATTTTAGGAATGGTGCTGGTGGGCCAGCAGGTGGGCTGCAGAGTACATCCGCTCGTGCTGTGATTGAGCGGTGAGTTGTTGAACTTCTTTTTTGGATGAAATGAGAAATTAAACGTAAGCTTCCACTGTGGCTGTGACAAATGCATTGTCCTGGACACCGGTCTCTGACTGAGCAATGCAATCCCTTCCATTACCTAAAAGCTCCATTTCCCAAGGTAGTCACATGTAGTCAAGATAATCAAACTCTAAGCTGGTTTTCCTGTCTGAATAAAAAGAGAACGTGTAGCTGTCTTTCTTGATCATTGTGTTCTCTACCTGAAGATAGCTCATGCCCCATGCTGTATACACTCTTATTTTGCTCGGGGCTAAACTGGGCAGTGATTGATTACCATTTCCTCATTGATACAAATCAGCACACCAGCCTGTATGTTTTATTTTCAGATTTAAGGTCAAAAAGGTGCAAATTTAATTCAATTAAGATATATAATATATGAATGAGATACAATAATAATGAATATAATATTTATTCTTTTTATGCTCATTTCTATAAAACAGTACCTGGATTATTAATGCCTGCAATCAAAAAAGTGTATTGATAATGATAACAAAATAATTATTTTAATTTAAAGTAGAATTTTTTTGCGTAGGAATTAACTTTTGGATGTTAAACAAAGATAATTATTTGAAATATTAATGCACTTTAGTTGCTTCACTTGCTCTGAAATGTGATATATTGTTGTCACCATTCAAGTGAAAATTGGAGAGACCAGAACAATTCTGGGAGATGATTTATAAATCAGACATGTGGTGTGATTCAGAAGATAAATAGTCTCATATGGAGGTCTCAGAATTCACAGCCTTACGATATCGTAGATTGTAATATTGATTCTTTTGAGATGTCATCATTTTCACTGGAAGAACAGATCAAGTATGCACAATCAAACTCTGCTTTGTGCCCATGGCTTCATATCTGCAAGTTTGAAAACCCTGTAAACAGATTAATCAGTGACTCCCCAAAGTCTGTGCAATACATTTGTATTGTCTCTGCCAGCATTATCTGTCACAGTTTATGGGCCATCATTCACTGTGTGAAATGTTTATGCTGGCTTTAACCCTTTGAAGAGTAATGGGTTTTTTTCTTCAAAATTGTAAGTCAGTATTCTCGAACTTTATTACTTTGATTGTTACATCTGCATTAGAATGTTCAGTTAAGAACATTCTAATCACATGTTTGCACATTACATATATTTGACACATTAAAGGTCCCATATCATACTGTCCCATATCATACTGTAATGTAATGTAATGTAATGTCCCATATCATACAATTTTTTGTCAATTTTATATTATTCTACAAGGTCAACCAAACATGTTGGTAAGGTTTTGGGAAAACGTATTGCAAAAAAAAAAAAACTGAATCCAGTGAGTATCTTAACCTTCAAGCTGAACAACCTGTTTGGGTGGGCGGTTCATGTATTTTTCAGATGCTCTGCGATGATTGGTTAACTCACTTGGAACCACACAAGCACCCCTCCCATCCCATTTTCTGCCTACAGCAGAGATCTGCCTACAGTAGCCTATCCTCGCTCCGAAAAGCGGAAAATAAACATTGCGTTTCACCGTTTCTGATACAGGTCCTAAAACAATCGTTTAAAATAAAGAACAGAGGACGACATTAAAGAACATCTTTTAACAATATAGCAATTACCTACTTTCAAGCATTCAAACACAGTGCATCCCTGCATGTTTTCAAATTTATCCTATGGTCATCAAATGCGTCATTATATTGGATGTCCCCCTTTTGCACGCTATAGTTTTTTAGCATGTCTGAATCCTTGGGGTGAAATAGCCTACAGCCACAGTTTTGGCAGTTTTGATTTTGGAATTTTGACCAAGTTAAACGTTAGCTAGCTTGCTAATGGTAGCTCACGCATCCATTTTAAAAGTGGCACCGAAATCTAGGTAGTCTATCGATTGTATGGGAACCGGTGCCATTGCGATATATTACTTGGATTGGTACCCAACCAGGCACTTTGGCTAGAGAGCTGTGAAGCCCAAGCTCTTACTGTATTGTAGCTGATTATACTTGTAGCTGGAAAGATGAAAAGTGTCCTGACACAGCACATTGAACATGGGCAATTGTGCTAGTCATGTTTGAAATCTCCGCTTGCTCGTAATTATAGGCTACTCTGTGGTTATATATGCTAAAAGAGGAAAAGGCTGGCGTTACCGTACCCTCTTCTTTTTGGGAGGTAGTAGGCTACCAATTAATATTTTACCAGCACATAAGTATCACGCCACTCTGCACATCAGTGCTAAACTCAGATGAAATCGATCCACTTTTGGCGCAGAATTTGAATTTTTTGGAAGGGCGTGTAGTGATTTAACAGCCCGACAGCCGGGAATAGAACATGTTTTATGGGCCATTTCTGGCTATGTATGTTAAACTCATGAATTTAACCGCCTTAACTTAATCTGCAATGTTCTAATGCAGCGATATTAACACGCGCACTCCCTGTGAATGTCAACCAGGATGGTCACAAATACCAGGGCAGGGCAGGCAGGGATATGCAAATAGGTTACCATTGATTGGATCCCCCTTTCAACGTAGTAAAGGCAAACAATTTTAAATAGCTTGTAAAAGAGGAAGGGGTATTTCTCATTACTGGTTTTTAAAAATGACTAAAGGTACTCAATTAGTATTTTCACCGTAATCCTGAGTGCACAAATATGAAAACATGCAGCAAACAATATGGGACCTTTAAATTGTTAATAAAGTTCATTGTGTTTGGGAGAGGCCAGCATGAAGTGATTTTGTGTGTGACTGCATTTCTAATGAGGAGCGGCAGTGTAGTATAATGGTTAAGGAGCTGGACTTGTAACCAAAAGGTTGCAGGTTCGATTCCCAGGTAGGACACTGCCGTTGTACCCTTGAGCAAGGTACTTAACCTGAATTGCTTCAGTATATATCCAGCTGTATGAATGGATACATGTAATAAGAAGTTGTGTAAGTCGCTCTGGATAAGAGCGTCTGCTAAATGCCTATAATGTAATGTAATGTAATGAAGTGTGAGGGGGTGGCTGTTGGGATTATAACTGACTACCTATAAGAACTGATTCTTGAGGTTTCAAATCCTGACAGGGGCACCACCGCAAGTGCCTTTATATATGTAGTATGTAATGTGCATTAATAGAGTCTTATCAGCTATATTAATATCAGGAAACTGGACACATGCTACATACAATGTAAACCTACCTGGGTGAGCACATCTGCTGAACATGTGACGTGCTGGCAGGGACGGACCCAAATGCACGACGAGACAGTCTTAGAAAAGAAGGTTTCTTTATTGGGATTCCGGGTCGGATCCACACCGGGAAATCAAGTATAAAAATAAACAATAATTTGTGGAACCCGCAGAGAGCTGGCACTGGAGATCCAGCGAAGTGGCCAGGAGTGGTCGTAGCCTGGGTAGGGTAGCTGAGTCAGGCAGAGGTAGAGCCAGGATCCACACTGGGAAGCAGGTGTGGCGATTCTGGACCGGGGTGGTCAGCTTGGGTCAGCAAGCTAGTATGAGGGAAGACAAGTAACACGACAAGGACCGTAGACTAGGACAAACCGTAATACTTTGACAAGGAAACACAGGAACAGCACGGTAATATAACTAGTGTCATTAGAGCTGATAAGCTGCAGCTTGCGGGAAATGCATGCGAGATCAGCGAATTGATTGAACAATTAGGAAATGCATGAGGAATGCGGTGAAGGCAATTAAGTGTGAGTTGTGTCATTAAGATGTGGTGCAAGTAATAATGTGCAATGTAGACCCAATCAGGTAATGAACGCAGACATGATACCATTAGGTTCGGGGAAAACAGAGGAAAACATCAAGGAAGGAACGGGGAGCGGAGCGGATCGTAACAGTACCCCCCCGTCAAGGTACGCCTCCTGGCGGACCACAGGCTCTGGTCGACTGGGCCTGGCGGTGATGGAATTCCCGGATGAGGGTAGGGTCCAGGATGAGACGAGGGGCAACCCAGGAACGTTCCTCGGGCCCATACCCTTCCCAGTCGACCAGGTACTGGTGGCCTCGTCCCCGGCGCCGGACATCGATTCCGGGAGGAGGTTTTGAGGAGGGCGTTGCGGGTGGCCTTCCAGACCCGCTGGCAGCGTCGGACGTGGGCGTCCACTGACGGAACCGCCACCTCGGCCTCCTGGGCGGGGAACAGAGGGGGTTGGAAGCCCTGGGAAGCCTCAAAGGGGGACCTCCCTGTGGACGAGCACACCAAGGTGTTGTGGGCGTACTCAACCCACGGGAGGAGCTGGGACCAGGAGGCAGGGTTGCGGGCCGTCACGCACCGTAAGGCGGCTCCCAGGTCCTGGTTAGCCCTCTCTGCCTGACCGTTAGTCTGCGGGTGGAACCCGGAGGATAGGCTGGCGGTGGCGCCGAGTGCGGTGCAGAATGCCTTCCAGACAGCGGAGGCAAACTGGGGGCCCCGGTCGGAGACGACGTCCGCCGGGATCCCATGCAGCCGCACCACGTGCTGCACCAGGAGGTCGGCCGTCTCGAGTGCGGAGGGAAGCTTGGGGAGGGGAACAAAGTGCACCGCCTTGGAAAACCGGTCCACCAGGGTCAAAATGACTGTGTTACCGGCAGAAGGTGGTAGTCCGGTAACGAAGTCGACCCCGATGTGACTCCAAGGACGGCCCGGGATGGGAAGGGGACGGAGGAGACCAGCAGGGGGGGAGTGAGACGCCTTACTCCTGGCGCAGACAGGGCAAGCGTGGACGAAGGCCAGGGTGTCCCGCCGGGCGGTGGGCCACCAGAAGCTCCTGCGCACCAGCTCCACGGTGCGGTTGCCTCCGGAGGATAGGCTGGCGGTGGCGCCGAGTGCGGTGCAGAATGCCTTCCAGACAGCGGAGGCAAACTGGGGGCCCCGGTCGGAGAGGAGTGAGCCCACTCCAGGACCTGGGAGCGGACAGGGTTAGGAACGAACAGGGCAGAAGAGGGGTTAGGGCGAGGATCGGGATGCGTCACCTGAGCGTCCAGCACGATCTTCTGGATGGGCCACCGGACCGCAGCCATGACGCAGGAAGCCGGAACGATGGTCTCCGGGACAGACAGGTCGGCAGGGGAGGAGTGGATCCGAGAGAGGGCGTCGGGTTTGATGTTTTTTGACCCGGGTTTGAAGGTGATGGAGTAGTTGAATCTAGCAAAGAATAACGACCAACGGGCCTGTCTGGAGTTGAGTCTTTTAGCTGACTGGATGTACTGAAGGTTGCGGTGGTCAGTCAGGATCAGGAACGGTTGAGTGGTCCCTTCAAGCCAGTGTCTCCATTCCTCCAGTGCCAGCTTGATGGCTAGCAACTCCCGATCCCCTACCCCGTAGTTGCGTTGGGTGGGGGAGAGGCGGCGGGAGAAGAAGGCGCAGGGATGGAGCTTGTGGTTGAGGGGGGAGTGTTGGGACAGGATGGCCCCTACGCCTGTGTCCGAGGCGTCCACCTCCACCACGAATTGGCGATCGGGTTCCGGGCAGCAGAGGATGGGGGCCGTGGTAAAAAGTGCCTTGAGCTTGGTGAAGGCCTGATCTGCCAGGGAATTCCAAGCAAATGGGTTCTTAATGGATGTGAGGGTGGTGAGGGGTGCGGCTACCTGGCTGTAGTTCCGGATGAACCTCCTGTAGAAATTGGCGAACCCCAGGAACTGCTGCAGGTGCTTGCGAGTGGTGGGGATGGGCCACTCCGTAACAGCCTGGATCTTGGCCGGGTCCGGCCGTATGTCGCCCCTCTCCACCACAAAACCTAGGAACGAGACTGAGGGGGCATGAAACAGACATTTGTCGGCTTTGACAAACAATTTATTCTCCAGTAGGCGTTGTAGAACCAGGGAGACATGGTCTTGGTGTTCCCGTTGGTTCTGGGAGAATATTAGTATGTCATCTAGGTAGACAAAAACAAAGCGGTTGAGGAAATCCCTCAGTACATCGTTCACTAGGTTTTGAAACACGGCTGGGGCATTAGTAAGGCCGAACGGGACCACCCGGTACTCGAAGTGGCCCAGGGGGGTGTTGAAGGCGGTCTTCCACTCGTCCCCCTCCCGGATCCGTACCAGGTGGTAGGCGTTACGGAGGTCCAGCTTGGTGAAGACCCGGGCGCCCTGCAGCAGTTCAAAGGCCGAATTCAGGAGGGGTAGGGGGTATTTATTCCGGACGGTGATGGAGTTGAGGCCCCGGTAGTCGATGCAGGGGCGGAGGGAGCCATCCTTCTTCTTCACGAAGAAGAATCCCGCTCCGACGGGCGAGGAGGAGGGGCGGATGGTACCTGCTTCGAGGGAGGACTTGATGTAGTCCTCCATGGCCGTTCTTTCCGGACCGGATAGGCTGTACAGGCGGCCGGAGGGTAGGGGAGCACCCGGAAGCAGGGAGATGGCACAATCGTAGGGTCTGTGGGGGGGTAAGGACAAGGCCAGGGACTTGGAGAAGACCCGGGACATGTGCCGGTAACAGTGGGGGACCCCCTTCAGGTCGACCTCCGGAACGGATGTCTTTATTTCCGTGCTAGAGGGAGGTTCCGCCGAGTGGAGACAGGAGGTGTGGCATTGGGTGCTCCAGCTGGTGACGCTGGATGTGATCCAGTTGAGCAGGGGGTTGTGTTCGTGCAGCCAGGGCTGACCAAGGACCAGAAGGGAGTGGGGAGTGCTGATGATGTAGAGTTGAAGGGTCTCACGGTGGTTACCGGACAGAAGCAGTTGGATGGGAATGGTGCGGTGGGTGATGTGGGCCAGGCGGTGGCCGTCCAAGGCATAGGCGTTGATGGGTCTTTCCAGTTCTTCCGTGGGAATCCCGGACTCGTCTACGAACTGGGAGTCCACAAAGTTGGAGTCGGCTCCTGAGTCGACGAGGGCCTGCACGGATACGGTGGCGGAGGCCGTAGTGCCCCATTTGAGGACCGCAGAGAGTTGGAAGCGGTTGGAAGCTAGGCGCGGTGTTTGGGTCTGGCTCGCCAGTAGGCCTAGGGTTGCTGACGAGCCTTCTCTTTTGGGCGCACCGGACAGGAGTTAAGGAGGTGATCCGTGCGGCCGCAATAGAAGCATGCTCCGGCGGCCCGGCGTTGGCGGCGGCGAGCGGCAGGGTCGGACGTAGTGCCGCCCAGCTGCATAGGTTCCCCGGTCTCCGGAGGTTCGCAGGACATGGGAGCCTGATGGCGAAGAGCAGGGTGCGAGGATGTGGTTCCCAGAGGCGATTGAGTAGGAGCGTAAGCCCTCTTCTCGCGGGTGCGGGCGCGCAGACGGTTGTTAACCGTGATGGCCAAGGAGATGAGGTCATTCAGCGTGGGCGTGTCGTCGCGGGTGGCCATCTCGTCCTTCATCTCCTCGGAGAGGGCGGAGCGGAAGACGCCCTGTAGGGAGGCGTCGTTCCAGCCCGACTGCGCCGCGAGGATCCGGAATTTTATGGCGAACTCCGCCACACTGCGCTCGCCTTGTTTTAGCGCCAGGAGCTGCTGGTTCACGTCTCTCCCGCATACGGGATGATCAAAGGTGCGCCGCATCTCCCTGGCGAAGTCCAGGTACTGGGTGCAGAGGCTGGGTTGCTTCTCCCACAACGCGGCGGCCCAGTCCCGCGCCTCTCCTCCCAGGCAGGTGATCACGTACGCCACGCGGGTGGCATCAGCAGAGTAGGAGGATGGCTGCATCCGGAACGCCAGCTCGCACTGCAGCAGGAAGGGCTGGCATTTCCCCAGCTCACCTGAGTATCGTTCTGGAGGGTTGGCGCGAGGTTCCCGATGAGGTAGTAAAGGAGCTGGTGCCGGTGGTGGAGGCGGATCCTCCGCTTCAGGACGGAGTCCTGAAGTCTGGGCAGCCATCTGATTAAGCATGGTACCCCATTGGGTGGTCTGTTCCACCATGCCCCGGAACAATTCCATGGCTTCGTCCAGGCGGCGGCTTTGCTGGGCGATTTGGGTAGCCTAGCAGGTGAGGGCGTGGCGAATCTGTTCCGCGTCGGCTGGGTCCATTTCTGGTCAAAGTATTCTGTGACGTGCTGGCAGGGACGGACCCAAATGCACGACGAGACAGTCTTAGAAAAGAAGGTTTCTTTATTGGGATTCCGGGTCGGATCCACACCGGGAAATCAAGTATAAAAATAAACAATAATTTGTGGAACCCGCAGAGAGCTGGCACTGGAGATCCAGCGAAGTGGCCAGGAGTGGTCGTAGCCTGGGTAGGGTAGCTGAGTCAGGCGGAGGTAGAGCCAGGATCCACACTGGGAAGCAGGTGTGGCGATTCTGGACCGGGGTGGTCAGCTTGGGTCAGCAAGCTAGTATGAGGGAAGACAAGTAACACGACAAGGACCGTAGACTAGGACAAACCGTAATACTTTGACAAGGAAACACAGGAACAGCACGGTAATATAACTAGTGTCATTAGAGCTGATAAGCTGCAGCTTGCGGGAAATGCATGCGAGATCAGCGAATTGATTGAACAATTAGGAAATGCATGAGGAATGCGGTGAAGGCAATTAAGTGTGAGTTGTGTCATTAAGATGTGGTGCAAGTAATAATGTGCAATGTAGACCCAATCAGGTAATGAACGCAGACATGATACCATTAGGTTCGGGGAAAACAGAGGAAAACATCAAGGAAGGAACGGGGAGCGGAGCGGATCGTAACAGAACATACAGTGCCCTCCACAATTATTGGCACCCCTGGTAAAGATGAGTAAATTCACCTTTTGGTGAATTAGCTTAATCTCACACTGAAAAATTTAGAAAAATCCAACCTTTAATTGAAGTAAATTTATTCTGAGAAAAAAATTCCCTCGTCAAAATTTTTTTATTTTTAACAAAACCACATGTGCCACAATTATTGGCATCCCTGCATTTAATACATTGTACAACCTCCCTTTGCCAATAAAACAGCACTGAGTCTTCTCCCGTAACATCTAATAAGGTTGGAGAATACAGAGCAAGAAATCTGAGACCATCTTTACAGAATCTCTCCATATCATCCAGAGTCCTAGCTCCTCTCTTGTGCACTCTCCTCTTCAGCTCAGCCCACAGGTTTTCAATGGGGTTTAGGTCAGGAGACTGAGATGGCCATAACCATTTTTGTGTTGATTTGGACGTATGTTTTGGATCATTGTCCTGCTGGAAGATCCAACGTTTATGATGCCATGTTTCCCAGGGCCTTTGTAAGAAAAACAGCCCCACAACATCACGGAACCTGTACCATACTTAACAGTGGGGATCAGGTTATTTTCGGTATAGCCATCCATCTTTTTACGGCAAACCCACCTTTAGTGTTGGTTGTCAAAAAGCTCAATTTTCGTTTCATCTTACCATAGAACATGGTTCCAGTCAAAGTTCTGCAGGGGCATTTCTAGGACCTGAAAACATCTGGGGCTTTCCCCAGACTTTGTAAGGGGGTCCAGGGGCATTCTGGTCTTTCCTCCTGGTCCATTCTGGTGTTTCCTCTATTTCTGTCCTTTTTGTCAAATTTTTTTCATGTCCTCTCTTGTTGATTGACTTTTTCATCTCTAACATAACAATCCTGAGTTGGATGACCCAGTGAGTCATTTTTGTAAGGTACAACATACTGTTGGGTATGTGACAACATACATTCCTTTCCATGATACAGATATGAGCACTAGTGGTTTTGTATCAACAATAGTGATTATAAGACCATAATTAAAATGTTCATCTCATTAAAAATAACTTTTCAATAGTGTACTATTACACTTGGGCTGCACTTTTTCCATTGAATGTGGCATGTTTGTATAATTTGGTTATGACTCACATTCGGTAAAGCATCGCTGACATTCGATGTCCTGCCTAGAGCTTCTTTTATGTCTTTTATAGACTTTAAGTTTCCTTTCATGAATCACATTGGCAAAAACAACAGCCGCCGATACGCAACACAAGCGAATGCAGTTGACAGAGGTCTAAAATTATGGCCATTGAACAGGTGGTCTGGTCAGTGTGCCATCCACTTTCAGGGCTGCAAAACTCCCTCAATGTACAAGGTCTGGTTGGTTGGTTGGTTGGTTTTCTTTCTTTCTTTCTTTCTTTCTCTCTCTCTCTCTCTCTGAGGTGGAGGTTGTGTTTGTGAGAGCTCTTGTCTGTTTTTCTAAAATTTTCAATTTCTATTACTTTTCTATTCTTTATATGTTTACCTACTGATTTAAAACAGATACTTAGTTGTTTTTGGTTTAGTGGGATACTACAGTATTATTTGGGGAAGGGGGGTTTTTGTGGGGTAGGTGCGGGAGGGTTTTCAGTTTGAGACGCTGTAATGGCGTCTCAGCTAGGAGGAGAAACTTTGTCTCTCCGACATGGGGTAAGATGTGTTACCGAAAATAGCACATCAGTCGAGGACGTTCTGAATGCAATTGCAGAGCAGGTAGAAGGGGAAAACATCGATTCGGCTTCTCGAATGAATAAAGCCGTGGTGTTTTTTTTTAAAAAGACGGAATTAGTCACTAAACTTGTGGTGAGTGGAATATGGGTTCGTGGGGTGTTTGTACAAGTAACCCCACTTTCCGCACCAGCCACAAAGGTAATTGTTTCCAATGTCCCGCCGTTCATAAAAAATGAAGATATTAAAAGAGAGCTTGTGCGATATGGCAAATTCGCTGGCACCATGAAAATTATACCTTTAGGTTGCAAAAATGTCAATTTAAAACATATACTGTCGTTTCGTCGACAAATATATATGTTTTTAAATGCCGAAACGGAAACGATTGATATTTCTTTTATGGTCAGATATGGGGAAAGTTCGTTCATAGTTTTTGCGAGCACGGATAGCTTGCGGTGTTTTGAATGTGGGGACATTGGACATAAAAAGAGAGCGTGCCCACATAAAAATAAACCGGCTAATGAAGAAACCGGTGCGGGTTCAGCAGAACGGCCCAGTGAGGATTCTAAAGGTGAGGAGGCTGAGGCAGAAAAGCAGGGCGGAGAAGATATTGCTGTTGTTTCAGAGGAATGTAATGATAAGGCGGAGGCAGAGGAAAATGTGCTGGGAAGTGTGGAGATGGGTAAAATGGGGAATCAAACAGAAGGGATAACTCAGTTGGGTGATCCCCTTGAAGGTACTAGTGAGTACACAGCATTTGTGCTGAACTCTGGTAGACTAGGGAGAACTGAGAAACGTAAATCCAATAATGAACGTGTTTTTCATTGTGAAAATGAACAGTCCACTGAGAGAAAAAAAAAAGGTAGAGTAGAAAAAGAAAGTCTGGATTCTGAGAAAACGGGCTTAAATGAAGAAGAAGTTGTGGTTGCAGAAAAAGTAGTAGAAGCCCCTTCGTTTTCGGAACCACAGAGCCTACCTGAGCAGGCAGAACAGGAAAATATAGCTGGGATGGATTGTGAAGATGGTAAAGATAGCTGTGTGCAGGAAGATGACGGAGAGTTTTCGGATTCTTCAATCCTATCGGAAAGTGTAACCAGCCAAGAGGGCGATAATACGCTTTACACCAAAAAAGAAATAGATAGTTTTTTAGATGCGACAAAAGGAAAGACCGTTAATGTGCTTAATTTCTTTCCTGACGGAGATAAATTCGTGCGGTCTGTTAAAAATATAATTAGTAACGTTAGCATGGCTGAATTGAATAGCCAGAAAAGATACAGATTGAAAAAACATTGCACATCGGTTAGAAAATCGAGGTCGATTTCAAAACTAGTGAAATAAATGGCTTGTGGGTTTTTTTATTTCACTTTTCTCCTTTCTTCACGGTGCCTGGTATGTTTGGTTTTATTTCATTTTTACTTCATGAATACATTAAATATAGGATCACTTAACGTTAACGGCGCCAGAGATGGGGTAAAAAGGGGATTGGTAGCTGAAGTAATGAAACAAAAAAGACTGAATGTCCTTTTTTTACAAGAGACTCATAGCAACATAGAAAATGAAACTGAGTGGAGACTATGGTGGGAAGGAGATTGTTTTCTGAGCCATGGGACAAACTTGAGTGCTGGGGTTGCCATTTTATTTTCACCTGCTTTTAATGTTAAATTATTGGCTAAGGAGGAAATTGTTAAAGGGCGGCTTTTATGTGTGAATGTAGAAATATTGGGGATTTCTTATTTTTTTATTAATATTTATGCCCAAAATGTGGGGACAGATAGGCAGTTTTTATTTGAAAAGTTACAGAAAAAACTTTTAAAAATTGCAGATAGTGATGCAGTTTTTATTATAGGGGGTGATTGGAACTGCACTTTAGATTTTACAATGGACAGAAATGGTGCAGAACCGCATTTTAAATCTGCAGAGTTTCTTAAGAAGCTCTCAAAACATTTTGATCTGTGTGATGCCTGGAGAGAACAAAATCCAAATGTGAGACAGTACACATGGGTAAAGAGTGCCTTAAATAAAGTGTGTGCAGCCAGGTTAGATAGGTTTTATATTCTTAAAAATGAAAGGCACAGGGTAACAAGGACAGGTATCTTACCAGTGGGTTTTACGGACCATCATTTAATTGTAGAGGACCAAAGGTAGTTTTTATTGGAAATTTAATATAAAATTGCAGGAAGATGAAATATTTTGTGCAAAATTTGAGGATTTCTGGCAAAAATGGAAAGGGGAAAAAGAAAGGTTTGAAACAGTAGGACTCTGGTGGGAGGTGGGCAAAGTTCAAATTAAAACTTTTTGTCAGCAGTACACAGAGTATAGTACTGCTAGGAGCAGAAGGGCTGTGGCAGAACTAGAAAAATAAATTACTCAAATGGAGGAGGAGGTGATAATGACCAATAATACAGGTATGTTGCAGGCTCTTAAGGAAAAAAAAAGAAATCTGGCTACTATACTGAATGAGAAGGTTAAGGGGGCTCTGATTAGAGCCAGATTTTGTACATTAAAAGACATGGATGCTCCTAGCAAGTTCTTTTTTAATTTGGAAAGAAAGGTGGTACAACGCAAAGAGCTGTGCGTTTTAAATCTTCCTGGTGGAAAAACGACTGCTGACCCTGGAGAAATCCGGGAAGAAGTGGTGTGTTTTTATAAATAACTTTTTAAAGCGGAAGATGTGGACATGCAGCAGGTTGAGACACTTCATAAAGACCTACCAAAGCTAACTGCAGAAGAAAAGGAGGAGTTGGACTCTGAGCTCAGTATGCAGGAGATCACTGAGGCTGTGGGACAGATGTCTTCAGGCCGTGCCCCAGGCATTGATGGATTACCTGCTGAATTTTATAAAAAGTTTTGGGGATGTATATGGGGCAGGATTTTTATGGGGTGGTTATGGAGAGCAGTTTGAAACAGGAGCTTCCACAAAGCTGTCGCCGGGCAGTGCTCACAATGCTGCCGAAAAAAGGGGACCTGTGCCTGTTAAAAAACTGGCGACCTTTGGCACTTTTATGCACTGATTTTAAGATACTGTCAAAAAGTATAGCAAATAGAATAAAAAAATATGTTTCTAGAATAACAAAAAAGGATCAAACCTATTGCATTCCAGACAGATCAATCAGAGACAATCTGTTTCTGATTAGAGATGTGGTAGAGCTGGCAAAGGTTTATAACTTAAATTTTGGCCTTTTCTCTATCGATCAAGAAAAAGCTTTTGATAGGGTGGATCACAGCTACTTAATGAAGACACTAGAGGCTTTTGGTTTTGGGGATGGCCTTCTGTCTTGGGTGAGACTGCTATATAAAAATGTGTCTTGCTTAGTAAAGGTAGCGGGGGGACTAAGCAGGCCAATAGAGGTACAGCGTGGCATCAGACAAGGTTGCCCTTTGTCAGGGCTGCTGTACACCTTAGCCATTGAACCTTTGCTTTGCCTCATTAGAAAGAAATTGAGTGGTCTGATTGTGCCAGGAGAGTCTCTCTGTAAAAAAATTAAAGTCTCAGCGTACGCTGATGATATAATGGTGGTAGTAAAAAATCAGGGGGATCTGGCTGCCCTAGAAAAATGTATCCAGACCTATGAGCGGGCCTCCTCTGGCAGGGTAAATTGGGAGGCATTGCTTTGTGGTTCATGGCAAAATGAAAATCCTCCCAAGTTGCCAGGAAATCTGGTTTGGAAGAGAGAAGGGCTGAAAGTGCTAGGTGTGTACTTGGGGACTACTCAATATATGCAGAAGAATTGGGAGGGTGTAATGGAAAAGGCGTGTGCTAGGATTTCTAGGCGGAAATGGCTTCTTTCACAGGTATCTTTTAGAGGTAGGGTGTTAATTCTAAATAATTTGGTGGCATCTGCACTATGGCACAGGTTGGCGGTGTTGACGCCACCAGGCGGATTCCTAAAAGATTTTCAAAAATTAATGGTGGTTTTTTTGGTCAGGACAGCACTGGCTCAGAGCAGCAGTGTTGTATCTGCCACTGCAGGAAGGAGGGCAGGGACTCATGGACCTGGAAAGTAGGGTAATAGCTTTCCGGTTGCAAGCGGCTCAGAGGCTCCTGTACAAGAAGGTGTGCTGGAGGGAGACTGCCTGTGCACTGCTCAGAAAAGCAGGTGGATTGGGGCTGGATAGACATCTGTTCCTGATGGAGCTAGAGCCTATGGACACAGTAGGTCTTACTGTTTTTTACGCCTCAGTAATAAAGGCATGGACTGATACACTTTGTACTCAGAGGGACACATTATGGACAATGGAAGAACCAATTTTTAGAAATCCGTTTTTGAAACTGCCTCCTTTGATTTTAGAAAGCATAAGGGGCCATTTTACAAGGGCAGGGCTGACCAAACTGGCCCATCTAAGGAGTGAGGAAGGTGGAGACTGGAGAACTGTGAAGGACATAGCAGCAGAGGCTGGAGTTCATTCACTAAGAATGGTGGAAAAAATAATGGTGAGAGTCAGAGCACTTTGGCCCTCCCAGAATCAAAGACATAGTGAAGAAGCTCAGACTGCAGAGGCTCCTTTCTTCCCATCGGTCCATATAAGAGCGAAGGTGGGGGACTGGCAAGAGGAAGAGGGGAAACTGTTGACATTCAAAACTCCTGAGGTGGAGAATTTTGAGACAGTGGCTAAAAAAGCCTTGAGTGTTTTAAGTGTGAAGGTTCGGCACTTGCATGCACTAGAAGATTTAAGAGCAGGGGCGTGGCAAGAAGAACAAATTGTGCCCATGGTTACAAATTGGCGGTTATTGTACAAATCACCCTTGCCAAAGAGATCAGGTGACCTCCAATGGAAGATTATACACGGAGCCATAGCCACAAATAGATACCTGGCACACGTCAACCATGAGCAAGATGATGGCTGCCCTTTTTGTGGGATACTGGAGACTGTGTCACATATTTTTGTTCTTTGTCCTCGATTGTCTCATCTGCTTTTATTATTAAAAGAGCTATGTGAGAGGTTTGGGGTGTTTTTTGACAGTAGAGTGTTTGTTATAGGAACGGGCTATTCTGCGGGAAAAAAAAGTAAGTTGACACTGATCAATTTTTTGTTTGGGCAAGCCAAATTGGCTGTTTGGTTGTCAAGGAAAAATAAAATTCAAGAAGGACTGGTGACTGACCCAGTGCTGATATTTAGAGGGATGATCTCTGAGCGCCTTAGGGTAGAGTATGTGTATTATAATTTGATGAACAATGTAGAAGATTTTAAGAAAATCTGGTGTGTCAAGGAGGCAATATGTAGGATGAAAAATGAAAGTTCTTATGAGGTGTTGTTTTTAATCAAACTGCCTGATAAGAGGTGGGTTTTTTTTTTGAGTTTGTGTTTTTAGTTTATTTTGTTTTCTAGAAAAAAAATTTTTTAAAACCGGTTTTATGGAGTTTTCCATTTTACTGGTTTTATTTTTTTATGTAAGGGTTTGTATGTGTATATACATGTTTTTATGTATATGCGGAAATATATTTATTTATTTATTATTGGTTTTTAACACGGAAAAATTGATAAAAGATCTGTGTTATAATGACTTTTATTATTTAATTAAATATAAAGAAAAAACATACAAATAAGGAAATGTTATAAATATGTTAGATGAGATATTATAGAGCCTCAGGTCACCTGCTTGCCGGCCGGCACCCTTCACCCAGGAAATATATGTATTCTCACAGAAATTAACCAAATGCAATTTGGAACCAATTTTTAATGAAGGCGTGGACAGACTACCAGGCACATTGTATGAGTAAACTATTTTTATTTCATAATTATTTTGCATTATCTAATTAATGTATGTTTAACATGTTTAAGTAGCTTTCTTCTCTAGATATTTGGAGGGGGGCGGCGCCCCAGCGCCCCGCAGTAAGGAACTGCCACTGGCTAACAAAAGCTTAATCAGATAACACACCGCATGCATTTCCCAGGAGTCTGTGCATCAGAAAAGATAATAGCTAGGCTACTACTGTGAAAGAAAGTACTTAGCCTACCACAGATTATTATGATAATTGTTATAATTAATAGTGGTTGCAATACGTTGTCTGCAGAATATGACATGTTCGGAGGCTATTGTCATTTTTTTTAAAGTGTCTAACCATAAAATTGATATCTTAGCTGAATTGATGGTATATAAATCTGATCCCGCTAGGGCTTGTTGGTTATATTATTGTAAAGGCTTAATTCTAGTAGTTTTTGTTTTTGTCACTTTGAAACGTCAGTCTCCAGTCAGACACAGTTACCACAAGAGCAGAACATAAATAGGCTACCCAGAGGGACGTTTTTTTATCAGCATTTGTGTGAGATTGAGAGTAGCCTAGTGACCGTATGTGAAACAAATGTTTGTGGAAACAGTTATTTATAGATTTTCTTTACATTAATACAACAAAGCGTTGTTAAGCAGACAATATTTTGCGATAGAACTGTATTGTCTGTACCTGAGAAATGTGATATTTGTTCCTGTACTACGTGAACGTTAACCAAACTCGGACTTGGAAAACAGAAGAGCGTCTCAGAAATCTCGACAAATCACTGGCTTTACAATCACAGACTCAGGAAATACGATCAATGTTCTGACAAGGAACAGACTGAAACGCAGGGTTTAAATACACAGGAAGTGACGAGATACAATGGGGATCAGGTGTGTGGAAACGGGAAAAGGAAATTACAAACAGGTGAACGTAATGAAACAATGAGGGAAGCTGATAATACACTAATAAGGTAACACGTAATATGCAGACCGGATACACACATAGCACATAGACTTGAACATGAACTGGTTAGGAAAAGACAAGCGCATACAATTAGAGAAGAGAAAGCAGAAACAAGAGTCAGCTGTAGTAAAAGAGAAAATCAAAGAAAGATGATCAGCGATAGAACAGGTAGAAAGAGAGACAGCTGCAGATAGAAACTAAGATTAGGTTAGTGAGTTAGTTAATTAGTACAGAACCTAAATCTAAGCTGTTAGTAGTAGTTAGTTCATTAGTATAATAATAATATACAATGAGATAATTAGTTAAGAAGGAAGTACATGACAGAGGAAATACAGAGAAAAACCGCAATCATAGGCTCCCGAAAAGTGTGACGAAGACAGGGGAGTGACGGCAATGAAAACACAGAACAGTGAAACCATGAATATAAATACACATATTAACAAACAATATACAGAATCCTGACAGTTTTAGTCAAAAATGAAAATACACTTTGGTACCTGGCGGGGAATTGAACCACTGACTTCACGCATGGAAAAGCAAGATCTTGACTCCTAGGCCTAAACAATTCAACAGAAATGAGCAGACCAAATAAGACTTTTGTCTTGCAGTACCAGAAATTGTTTACCGAAAATAAATGTTAGGATCAGGTGAGAATCGAACTGACAACCTACTACATGGTAGGGCAACACTGTAACCACTAAGCTACAGACACTTTCACATTTTGTGTAGTAGGTAGGCAGAGCTGCTACAGAGCTGCTGATAGACGGATTAAAAGCGGTTGTCCAATGTGGAGAAATATTATTTGAGGGTATGTAGGCAAAGGTAAAAAATAACCCAAGTTTCAGGCTTTATTGTGTGGATTTGTGAAGTTGTTTGTGAATGCTGTGTGGTTACATGAGGTCAGAACGTACAGAAGTTTATGTTTTTAAGGGCTGAGAGTCTGTGGTCATTGTGGTTTCTTCTGTAAGAAACCCTGAAAAGTGCCAAACTCTCAGTGCTGTATAGGTATGGGGCATGCCCCACCGAGCCGTAACCTGGCAGATGGCATACCTGCCATCCCAATATTAGATTGTTACAGCAATACATATAGTACTAGATTGTTACTGTAATATATAGACTCTTAGATGCTTATGTATAGATGTAAATACTTTTGGTCACAGTTCATTTTGGACACAAATAAGTACAAGGTTCGGACTCTCAATGCATTTCATGTTCTCTGCTTTAATTTCCATGTAGCCATGCTTCATTATTTGGAAGGAACACATTATTATTTTACCATTGATTTGTTAATGAAAAATACATAAATAGAGGGATTTCTCTCTTCAGTTTTATTTGTTGTGTATTTTTAATATTGGGAGTAATTGCTTTGCCATGAACGTGCAGTAATGATCATGTTTTACCATGACTGGTTCTACAACTGTAACTTGGAAGTGAAAGTATTATATATTGTATATACAGTACGTATATATGCAGTGTACATAAAATTGCGGGATGAATATACTTAGGTTCGATATATTATCACATGCCGAAGCTAGTTATCAATCGACTTAAATTGACTCAACCGTTAATTAACTGTATGCTGCGTCACAGTAGCAGATTGAATTAAACTGTTCTGGTCATGCAAATGCATACATTTTATTGACAGAGAGTGCAATAGTGGCAAAGGGCACAGCCTGATGCAGAGATGAGAGATGTTTTGTGGATACAGTAAAATGTTGAAGTCGAGTAGTTCTATACAAGAGGCAATTATAATAATGATAACAATGCATAATACGTTTTTTTTTTTAAATGGCATGTTAATTATCCTTCCCTAGGATGTTTGCAGTTATTGTCATGTTTGTGGGTTATTGTTTCATTTTCCGTTGTGGTTCTCGTCCTGTTTCCCCGATTGAGAATCTATCAGATTTTTTCCATGTTCCGTTGCAGGGTTTTGCTTCCCTTTGCTCGTTATTCATTTCACCTGTGCTTCTGCCTGCGGGGTATTTAGGTTCCTCACTTCCGCTTCCCCGGTGCTTCTTTGTCATTTTGTATTACATTGAACCAGGTATAGCCAGGTACAAGCGACCTTGTAATATTAAACTTGTTTCGTAACTTTATTATGTCAGGTATAGGATTATCTCCTCCTGTGCTATTTTGTCTGTGCTGGTCTCAATGAGACAGTTTTTCTTTAGTGGTTTCACTTTTGTTTCACCTTCTTCTGGCCGTGTTAGTTTTACGTGCCAAAGGTGTCTTTTCTTTTTTCAGTTTCCCGTGTTAGCTCTAGTATTGAGCTCGGGAGACTTAGTTTTGTGTTCTTACTCGTGCTTCGAGTTCGCCCTGTTTTCCTGGGCTGATTATTTTTGGCTGTTTTAGCTTCTAGGATTATTCCTTTTCTTTTCTACCCTTTTGGGGTTTAATCTATTTGTGGTCCTCACCGTTGTGAGTGACTTGTTCTGATTCCCACTCCCGTTGCATTTGATTCTCCGCCACTGGAAACCATCACAGTTATACATATTTCCTCTCATTTCTATAAATTCAACACTGTACAAATTCTCCCTGCTGGGATTTGAGCCTCCAATCTTTTAATTATGTGTCATGGTTCGTGGGTTATTATTTTCTTTTTCCGCTGCGGTTCTCATCTTTTACCATTGAGAATCCATCGGATTTTTTCCTCTTTCCGTCCCTGGGTTTTGCTCCGCCTCACTCATTATTCAGATCACCTGTGCTGCTACCTGCGGGGTATTTAAGTTCCTCACTTCCGCTTCTCCGGTGCTTTTTTGTCATTCATTTGTACATTGAGCCAGGTATAGCCAGGTTTAAGTGACCTTGTGATATTAACTTGTTTATGTTCATGAGGAACTTGCTTTTAGCTTCTTCAGGTATAAGATTGTGTTTCCTCCTGTTGGCATTCTGCGCTATTTATTCCCTATTTATTCACTGTCCTCTATGAGACAGTGTTTTCTTTTGGTGGTTTTGTTTTGTTCCACGTTCTATTGGATGTTGTAGAGTTATGTTCCGAAGGTGATTTCTTTGTTTTTCTAGTCTCCTGTTTGGGCTCTAGTATTGAGTTTGGGAGATTTAGATTTGTGTTTCATTCGTTCTATTCGAGTTTGCCCTATTTTCCTGGGTAGATTTCATTTAGCTGGTTAACTGTCAGGAATTAGTTCTTGTTTTTCTCCTTCTTTTCGTGTTATATCTCCCTTGTTGGTCCTCACCTGTGTGGGTGACCTGTCTGATCTCTCTGCCTCTGCATTTGATTCTCTGCTACTAAATCACAATGAACATATTTCTGTGACTATAGATTGATTATATACATTTGAAAATAGGTTTATTAAACATTTTTAATATCACATTTATTTAATATTTTCTGTACCACTTATACTATGAGTGTTTTTATATTTGCTATGTTTGGAAATGTAAATGTAACACCATGTCAATGCAATTACAGGCATTCCTTTACGAAAAACAATATATGCAGTGAGAATAATTGCTGTATTCAATTTGGTGTCTAATGGCATGTTATTTCCACCCGTGTCGTCTTCTGTATAATAATCCTAGTGTGACGTTTCTGTCATGTTTATGCCATGTTTCATGTTTAGTGTTTGTCACAGTTTATTTTCTGTTTGTTACGATGCAGTTCATTGTTTGCATACATATTTCCATGTTTTTCCGCAGTCTTGCGTTCATGCTGTTTCTTCTCTTGCTGTCACTCACGCTTCCCTAATTGTTTCATTCTCCCTTGTCTAGTTACTAATATACTAACATTAGATCAGGATTGGGTAATACTAACTATCTAACCATGTGTTCATGTTTACCTTACGTTTCTCGTACATGTTAATTACTAATTTACTAACGCTAGGTCAGGATAGGTTAACTACTAACGATTTACTAATTGCCTCGCTACGTGTCATTTTCTCAAGCTGTTGTGAATTTCCTGCTGCTCTCAAGCTAATGTCTGCACCTGTCTACACCTGCATATAAGATCAGTGTTCATGTCATGTTTTTGCGAAATTGTTGCCTTAGTTTACTATTGTCACCTTTGAGCGTTTTCCATTGTTTTGACTACCGTTATTGATCTAGCCTGTTTATTGACCATCGTTACTGCCTGCCTATTGTTTCCACTGCCTGTTTTTGACCACGAGTTTTGCCTGCTGTCTGTTTGTACCTCTGCCCCGCGGATAGGACTTCGGTCTGACTCCTGCTACGCCCCACGACTACAAACTTTGCTTTTTCCGTTTTGTACTTCTGCTCCGCTGACAGCTACTCTGGTTAATGAACTTGTGCACGGATACCGATTTCGAGACTGCCTTCTCCCTCGGTACTGTATCTTTGGTCTGGCTGGATTTATTGGTTTTTGGACTTTGCTTGTGTGACTACGATTTTGGATTTCCCCATAATAAAGCCCTTGCGGGTATTTATTACCACGTCAGTGTTCTGAGTCGTGCATTACGGGTCCAACCCGCACACATCCGTCTCACCTAGTGCCCCTGACGATTCTTATTTGGACCTAGCTATGGAGATTTATTTTGAACATCCAATAAAACCAAGATTAAGCAACTGTTGTGTCTCCAAACACAAATTCTGTTTATTTAATTAAATGTTTAATGTACTGCACAAACCACTGACAACAGGAACAAAAAGGGAAATACATTTTTGTCATAAAGCTACGACAGAGCAGTGGCTTTGGCTCAATGTGGCAGTAAGCTTTGTTTCTGTGTGTGTGTGTGTGTGTGTGTGTGTGTGCGTGTGTCCGCAGTCTACCAGGTGCATTACAATGCATCTCGTCTCAGATTTTTTCTCTTACCCTATTCAAATCCATGGCCAAGTTCGTGTTGTCTCTGGTTTCATACACATTCAGAGCCTAAAGACTAAAGCACAAAAACGGTGAAAAAAAATACTGATGCCTCTCTGAGATTTGTGATAAAGCAACAGGCATTTGAGTAAAATGATACTGCTGTTTTTGTCACAAGTTTCAGGTTTGGATTATGAACATACTTCATGCCATGCAGCATGAATGTGTCTGTCCTCTTTGGGAAAATGGAGTCCATCTTCCAGGCATTCGCCCCTGGAAAATTGCATATCTTTCACATGACCTACTTGGTCAGATTTCCTGTACCGGAACATTCCAGAATTAGCTTACACAAGCAAGTCTAACATTTCGTTTCCATACCAGCAGTTCTGTGTTTTGACTTCATTCTATTTTGCATAAATACCAATTACCATATCCACAGATTCACAACCAATTGTAATGGACAAACAAGTTCCTTTTCTCATGCAAAAATAAGTCATTCCACAATAAGAAATAAAAAAGGATTTAAAAAAAATAAACAGTGTGTAGACCCTTTGAACTGACAGTCAATTATAGGCATGTATTTCTGCTGAATTACAAATGGTCATTTGCCCTTGAGTTGTTAATTTGCCATGATTAATTAGAGTTAATTATAATTACAGCCAGCCCATTGTATGTTTGAGGCATGAAAACATAAATAAATTAAATAATGGTTCCCTCTCCTATCAAAGCCACACATCCTACACAGTGTTTACTTCTCAATGTCTGTTTGTATTAACTTTGTGTGTGTGCATCTATGTACCAGTCATACATACGGTGTATATATCCAAATGAAAAAAATCTGTGTCTATACACCAGTCATAAATCATAAATCAGACATAAAAACCTCTGAATTCTGGACTGGCTGGTCAACCAAATATGGTTTGAACTCAGAAAGAGTACTTGCAATTATTCATTATCAAACTCATAAAATGCATAGATTCACAGAGGAACACGGTAATTGGAGTCACACTCTCCAAAGAAAAACTGAAAATACTCCTCTTCTTCTATAACTGTCTGTTGTGGTCAAGCTGAGGATGCATAAAAAAAACAGCTGCTAGTGCACAATAAAAACACGTTTTAAAGCAGGTGGCCAATCATTTTCTGCCTTTCTACTTTCTTACGTGTCACAGATGGCATAATGCATTTCGATAATGTTTCTGCTCTTGAACATTTCGCCTCTGGACTCTGCATCATCGAGCATCGTGCACCTGGCTTTACCTCCTTGGTTTCACTCACTCTGCCTTGTAACTTTTGATTGTTTGAGGTTTCTTGGTTCTGTGTCACAGGTTCCAGGTGCCCTCTTACCAGCTCAATGAATTCAATGACTGAGCGGTACAGAATTTAAACTGAGAGATAGATTTATCTGTACTTTTCATTCCGCAGAACAGTTTTAGCTGCATATTTCAGGGTGCCCACTGCTATTCTTTACGAACATGTTTCGTAATGCTTGGCTTTCGGCTTTGTGGTGATATTATAATAATTATTTTTTTAACTGCAGGATGGGTGCCCCTGGACAGATTATCGAAATGAGAGTCAATATCAGTGATACTGGGGTGAAAGCAAGTATTGGTTTTATATATAGGAATAGGCATATTTAAAACTTCATCATACATTAGAAATAACTAGTGCTGCCAGCTTTTCCATATTTGGCTAAAGGCTCTGAAACAAGAATAAAACTGAATAAAATGCATTAATCCTAAGCACCCTAACAATTACCATTGTCTGAATAGTATGTCCTTTTTCAACTGTTCATTGTCACCACATAAAGGTAGAGCTAGATCATTAATATTACGATGGACACATTTTTAGACATTTCCATGTTTGATGTTTTCTCTGCATGTGTTTGATGGACTAAATTGGAATAACACAAAGCACTGTGGTATTAGGTTGAATTTACCTCGCCACTGGAACGGTATTTTTCCACTCACCGAATGATTGAACTGAAGGAAATGTATTTCAATTGAGAGACTGATAAGTGCACTATTGGGCCAGTTCAGCCATGTCAGTTGCTGCAAATCTTTAGGTACTTCACCATGTATTTTCCTT
Organism: Ilyophis sp. 1 JC-2022; assembly: GCA_022702515.1. Lineage (NCBI taxonomy): Eukaryota > Metazoa > Chordata > Actinopteri > Anguilliformes > Synaphobranchidae > Ilyophis > Ilyophis sp. 1 JC-2022. Next base: position 50,917,250 of record CM040394.1, read on the forward strand.
CACTGGATTCCACACACGTGGACAGCTTTGTTAAGCTCCTGCTCCTGTTTCCAGAACTAAAAACTCATAGATGTCTTGACTAGGGTTTTTAATCAAACAGCCATTCAGTGGGATTGCTGGACATATTATACAGTGCATTTCTTTTCTGCATTCCCCTCTTGATATCTTGATAAAAGGGACTTCATTTTGCATTAACCTTGCAAGCACATTCTGCCTGTAAGAAGCGTGTGCTCCCCCCCACCTAGCAATAACTAATGAACCAGAAATTCTGCAACCAAATATCATGCTCCGACAATACACAGATGAAAGTCTGCATGTTTGTATGCAGAATTAATATTTTAGTATTTATGACCTGTGAAATTAGATTGAGCGTGACTTTAATTATGAAAATGAGAACAAATAAATATATTCTTTATGAGAAAGCTAAAACAAATACCCTTAGATTTGTATGCAATGAATTGAATTGTATTTGGCAAAAGAATATAATGTGCATTTAACAGGCTGATATCTCTGTCTAGAAAAAAGAAAACGGCAGGAAAGATACATGCAAAAAGTATATTTACTGTAACAAGTAAAAGCAGAAATCTGAAAATGACAGACATGACAGAGTTGTGTCTATTAAGCCTTGAAAGGTAAAATTATTGATGTGGAATGTAAGCAGCATATCAGTGGAAAAGGTGTGGACATGGTCAAGACATCACAATACATGTACAGAAAGGATACATAATAGAATATAAGATTAACGTTTATTTTTTCTGCAAGTGAAGTACTCTTCCCCTGATACAGAACACATGAGATGTTAAAATGTCAAAACAAACATCAGAAAAAAAGGTTGCGTTGATGACAGTCTCTGGACTCCTTAAACATTCACCTGGCAAACTGTGAAAAATGGAATGAAAGGTTTTTTTCTTGTTTCTTTCAAGGCTGTCACTTCTAGCAAGCTGAAAATAAAAAGGGGTTTGAGCAAGCACGGGAATATCAAAGCTGTTCTCCTGTAACAGTCTTTGAGAGCACAATCATTTGCATGCGTGCGCAAACATCGAGGCAATCCGTGCACGAACACTCCCATGCTCGCTGAATTCTTGTAGCGCAGGCACCCTGCTGATTTCTGGCACTCACAAACGTTATTAATAAGTTAAATCTTGTCAGGTAATATTAACAAAGGATTCAATCTTTGCCCAACATGTGTTCAGAATGAATTTCCATAGCAACTCATCTGCAGTCAACCCAACTCAAACCCAGACAGTTCTCTGAACATCTCATTTAAATGTTGTTGATTCAACTCACCCATATTCACACTCGCTGTGATACATTATGCAATGCCATACCTAGGTCTGTGAGGATTATGAAATTTTGACTCACGATGTATTGCCACAAAAGAAATGGCGATATACGATATAATTGTAGTTTCTTTTATTTATTATTATTGTTACAGTATTGCCTCATAACAAATGGTCCAATGACAAACACACTTTTATGGAAGATTTATTTATGTAAAATAGATAAAACAGTACATCACATAAAATGTAAAACTGCTATTGCCTTGTAAAAGAGAGAACACATTGCATGTTTCATATTGAATGAACAATATTGTATGAGAAGAAATAAAGTGCATCACTCTTAGGCTGCTATTGCCTTGTTTATTTATACAGATTATTTGGCTACTCTCAATCTTTTTTTGTATAATTTGCCAGATAGCCTAACAATAAAACAATTGATTCGCTCAATAACTAAGACCAATAGGTAAAGAAACTTATACAGCATTTTCCTATATCCAAATTTGTGATGACATACAATGTGTTAATATTTAATGCGTTGATTCTGCAGTTTAGCTAAATGATCAATGAACAGCACATATTTGGGTAAATTCGTTTTTCTAGCTTGAATGTGTTGCGCTCAATGCTGGTTCCCGCAATTTGAGAGGTTTTCCTAATGTTTAAATTGCTTTGACTAAATCGAGTGCCATCTTAAATTAATTACATTAATTACATAGCGAGTGAAAATTGTCATGTGCGAATGAAACAAAATGATTGCTCGCAAGTGGGCGAGTTGGATTTTTCTTTAAAAAAATTAAAAATAAATGTGTATATATATTTTTTTTTACGTTAAAACAGTAACGGTATTTCAACAACGCACATACACGTTGTGCATTGTCACACAATCATAATGCTGGTTTAAAAACCCTCACCTCTCAAAAAGTCCCAAAATACGTGCCCGCACAGCTTGTGCATCATTCAACTACTACTACAGCGCTGCCCCGCCAAAACAGAGAGAGCTGTAGCCTCGACTAGGATGAGCTGATTTTCACAATGAAAAAAAGCATAGCGAGCTATTTTGTGAGAGAGAATACAGAGTTGGAAAAGGAAGATGAGAGTGCAGGACCCGAACAGAGGTTTGACTCGAATAATCAAGCCAACGATGTGGAGTCTGTTAGTGGCGACGCCGGAGATGAGTCATTCAGAGAGAGCTCCGTCAGCGCTGATGTTGGTAGGGCATGTCGTCAATACAAATTTAATGAGGAATGGATAAAAACTTTTCGCTGGCTTGAATACGATAAGGACAGAAAAGAAATTACATGTAAATATTGCAAAAAGGCTGGTAGTCAGCTAGCGGGCGCTACCATGTTCGTTAGCGGCAACCCACACTGCAAACGAGATGTTGCGGTTAAACACAACGAAAGCAAGCGTCACTTACGTTGCATAGTTTTTGTTAACACAATGAACAAAATTTCAAGCACAAAAAGTTCAAGCACAATTCAATCAGCAGTCAAAAAACAAATTTTTCATCAAAATGAAGACGCCCGCCGACGGTTAAAAATTTAATTCAACATCGCCTATGTAATCGCAAAAGAAGAGATACCATTCACAAAATTCTGTCCACTAATTCTGCTTCACAAAAAAAAACTTGGTTGATATCAATCCAACTTACGATAATGACGTAAGGTGCACAGAAATGATTGGGCAGATTGCCGAAGACATACGGGAGATGCAGACCAAGGAAGTTACAGCTGCTCGGTATCTGTCAGTCCTTATTGATGGAGACACTGACGTTTCAGGTTTGTAGGATAAGATACATGTATTAGCCAAACAACTTGCACAACTTGAGCAGAAAAATGTAGCTGTTATTGTAGTCTCGTATTTAGGATCGTCCTGTATTTTGCCTTCATAGGGAATGCCATTGACTGGAGATGTGTCTGGATTGAGGGAACCTGGCCTTGGTCATCACGGCTTGAAGCAGAACATCAGTGCTGTCATCACCATTTCTGTTGAGTCCCTCCAGTCCCGCTTCGGTAGCCTGCTTGATGATGAGAGCGAGAGGCAGGGTCCAGCCTGCATTGCAATTCATTCCTTCAAGATATTTCATCACGATGCACGGCCAGATGCTGAAGATGAGTTACTGGACTACGGCGCTGAGAAAGTGGATGCCTTCCGGAGGCATTTTTGGGAGGTTCTCACAAGGTGATTGACTAACATTACATTGTGCTAATATTTCTTTAGCTGTTTCTTTGTGGGACTCAGACAATGAACCATTTGCTGTGCATTCTTACAGATCTGGATGCCAGATAGAAGAGGTTCAAGGAGAGTGGCAGAGACTCAAGGCCCTTGTAGTGCTACAGCACCTTCAAGTGCTGCAGCAACTTTTGGCAGACATTTCTCACAAAAGAGCCCTACTGTGATGACTACAAGGTAATTAAAAAAACACACACTTTATCCTTCATCTTTGTGTACTTACCAGGTTTGGTTATTGTTCAATTTTAACGTTGCTATTTTTCAGAACATACTGCACCTCGTGGAGATCATGCTGATCCTTCCAATCTCAGCTGCCCAGTGTGAGAGGGGGTTCTCAGCACAAAATCGCATCAAAAATTCCACAAGAAGCAGTCTACATGTCTCAAGAACAGAAGATCTAATCAGAATCAGCACAGAAGGACCCTCTCTGGAAAGCTTTGACCCCAGCACATGTGTGGTGAAGTGGCTGTCTTCAAAACGTTCAAGATGACCATTCTACAAAGGCTGGGCCACTAAAATTGTCACCATTGGCTAGCAAGCTGATTCTGGACTGACATCTGTTTGACTGTGATTGACAGAGCAGTCTATGTGTGTGTGTATGTGAGTGAGTCAGTGAGTGCGTGCGTGTGGCATGGGTTTTTCGTGTTCAATGTTAAAATATTGTGCAACGTTATAGTACAATAAAATGTTACTTTGACTGTGCCCCTAAATTTATTGATTGCGCCCATAAATTTTTTAACGGGGTCCGCGCATTGCTTTGAGCACCCTGTGCAGAAAAACATATAAGCTCACAGATTTAAGCGACCACACCCAGGATAGATTCATAATCAGCAAAACACTTCTTGCAGCACTTCAATCAATCAATGGAGCGCACATGCTCACAGATTTGGAGGATGGTGATCTGTAGCTCCGACCATAGTCACAAGGTGCGGGGGATTAGCACAATTATATAAACAAGTTTTTACATCTCTACTCTGCATCGGCAAGAAGAAGAAGAGAACTTCCACATTGACATTAGTGTCATGTCGTTAGTGGTGTGTCATTCGTGAACGATTCACTCCTTTTGAAAGAATCCGTTTGGTGAACGAAAGTAAGTTTGGTTCCTCTCTGAATTGCGAGTTTCCCATTCGCTGAAATAGCACCTACTACTATTTAACAAGCCAATAGCCAATGACAGTATTGATCCACTTGAGCGGGGCATATGGCGGCGAATCGCCTGTGTCCTGTAGCCTATCCTGTGTAGCCTACTAGCATATACAGTACCCTCCACTATTATTGGCACCCCTGGTAAAGTTGAGTAAAAGGTTATAAAAAATTAACCGGTGAATGAGCTTAATGTCACACTGAAAAAATTAGAAAAATCCAACCATTAATTGAAGTAAATTTATTATGAGAAAAAAAAAAATCCCTCATCACGAAATAATTATTTTTAACAAAACCAGGTGTGCCACAATTGTTGTAAATTATTCTGGAACAGTATGGAATACATGTAGGGCCTTATGATTTCCGCGATGCAGAAAACGCAAACGGAATCGCGGAATTTGGTACTAAAAATGGAATCAACTGTAAAACGTGGAATATTGCAGAATTTTCCATAATTTGGATGAAATTGATTAAAAAATCAAAAAAAATCAAAAGTAGGCCTAATTATTAAGGCTGCCTCCTACCAAAGATTTGCTTAGTCGACCTGTAGTTGTCAAACCCATAGTCAACTAACCTTTGTGTCTCATTGACCATCTGATCTATAGTAAGTTTACTACATTACAGAAAAATACAAAACCGTCATTATGAGCATTTCAAATATCAATTATAGCTACGAGCACAGGCTGAGATTTGCTGGCCTGCACTGCCTATTAACGGCATCGGGTTGCTTATGGCCCGCACTGTAGGCTATTAACGGCATAGACAATTTGTCGGAACAACAAGCAATGAGACATTTAACATTGTTATTTTTATTTCAACTCTTTATCATAACACACAACTTAAAAATTGTGAATAACTAAATAAAAAAACCAGCCTTTTGTCTGGTGATATGAAAGAGCAAAAACACTGTAACTAACTTCAAGGTTATCAAAACTAGATGGGGGGGGGGGGGGGGAAACATTTTATTTTATTTTTAAAATGCAAATAAATAGGCTAGAGCCTAAATTATATAAACAAACGAATAAATAAAAAACAACCATTAAAAGAGAAATATCAACAACAGGCCAAATTAAAGATTAATTATAATCTATATTAACAACATAAAAGTGTGTTTTAGCCTACTTGTGACCAGCGAACCTCGTCACATTAAGCCTACTAACTGGTGTTTTTCCTGAAACGAGTTCGCACAGATGGCTGTCGCAATTCATCCTCCTCCACTGCCCCCCTCCACTGCAACTGCTCTCGAACCCACAACAGACTTAAAGTTAGCACCGTCTGACTTGTCGGGTATAGATGAGCCCCCAACACAGCCTAAACACAAGGTATTTCCAGCCACCACCACTTATTTGTCAAAATTAGGAGTTTTTCCGGCCGGTGGTATGGCCGATTTCATTCGCTTGAATACAGCACATCCAGAGATTCAAGACCCAGTGCCCAATTTGGAATAACAGCGGAGGCTGCAGAACACACTGTTTTTGCACGGCAGCTAAAGAGAAAGGTAGCCGATGGCAAGCCTTTTCCATCACTCATGGAAGTTGTCAACACCTGCCCATCTGACATATTTCCAAATATGAATCGTCTCCTGAAGGCTGTTCATTACTTTACCGATGACCAGTTGCACCGTGGAGAGACTATTTTCTACAGTCTATCGTATCAAGACCAACAACAGGGCATCGATGGTGACTGGCCATCTGAATACTTTATCACTCCTCTCATGTGAAAGAGAACTGGCCCGGTCTTTGCAGTATGATGAGATCGTCTGTGTTCAATACCAAGCCCCGTCGCCTCCTGCTATAATCATCAAAAGGTATGCTAATTCACATTTCACTAATTGTATTTGTAATGTAGCCTATTTCCTGCCTCAATATAATATAATTGTTTATATTTTTAACTTTTTATTTGGGTGTTATGTGGATTTGACACACAGCTGCTGTCTGCTCGGTCATGCCTTAGAGTACACGTGCTCTGGACGCCGTGCCAGTGTTTTTCTGTGGCCGCCGTGCCCGTCATGTGGATGTCAGGGATAAACGCAACCTTCTGAGGCCGCCGTGCATTTTTAAGCAGTGCAGCCGCTTCTATAGGCCTACGTGACATGTGTGTCTGTGTGTGTCCCCATTTGTAGCATGAGATTTAGACCAGCCAATACCGTTGCACACCAGCAGTAGAGATTGCTCATAAACCTGCACCGCTTACTTCACCAAATGGGTGTGATTTTTGTTTTCACTGCTTAGCTTACGTTCCCATCACGTATGTGCTCTTTTTATAAAATGTATAAAGACTGCCCATGATCGAGTATATTAAATATGTATCGCTATTTTGATGTCGCTGGTGAGCTGCTCATTCAGAACTGAACAATCGGTGATTGAAATTTGGCTCAGCGCTCTTTCTGAGCATGCGGGGTGTGGCTAAGTTATTTAACGTATCCACACATAGGCTATAAACAATCAATATGTGCTTTTCAGAACTTGGCCCACCCACACAATAATTCCTGGCTACGCCACTGGTTTATATTTAACTTTTCTGGGGTCATCCTTTAGACGCTCAAAATCCTCTAAAGCAAACTATAGATTTTCTCTCAGAAATTCTATGCAACTGATCCATTTGTTAATTAATAGACACCAATTGTTCATTACAAAGTGAATAATAGTTTTACTCTCGCGTTTTTTCACACTGCGTCGAGTCGACCACGTTCTTTTGACCAACTGGTTTAGTCGACTATTTAGTCGACCCCTTTATCTATTCTCGCTTCTAATCTCTCTCATTTTAATTTCCAAGTTTTATAATTCCCCAGGAGGGAACAGTCCAGCTGTGCAAGACGTCGCGCTCGTCCGGAGATCCTCCAGCCCCGTCTTACACTCCAAGCCAAAAGTCGCTCTGGCATCCACTCCCATTCCCCCTTCCCCACTAACATCAATAAACATCTCTTAACTTAAATTCAAGTGTGGTCCTGCCTTATGAAATGGCCAAAATGTACTCTCCAATCTGAGTGACAAAGATGGACAGTGGTAAGTCAAAGTAAAGAGGAGACCGGCTATGCTTTTTATATAAATGGAAGTGCAAAGGGTGGTGGCTGGTGTCAGATCTCCAGAGAGAGCAGTATTTAAGCACAGCACTGTGCTCACCATGAAGGGCTCTATTTTCCAGCCGGCACATGGCGAGTGGCAAGGCGGCACACTAGCGAAGTGCCATTTTCGTCATGGATTTTTATGCTCCTGAGCCGGTTTGACTCGCCGAAGTGGGAGGAGAGCCGCTGTGTGGGTGTGTCTGTCCATGGCGAGTTGATCATTTCGGGGCCTTCCCAAGCAATGCATGCATGATCATTCATAACCTATTCAAAAGCTAATAAACCGTTTTTGTGGCCATCTGATTTGACTTCAATATAAATCAATATAAAGCAGGAAAAATGCATACATTTCTTTGTCTTTTTTTTTTTTTTTATGTTAGGCTGATTCCTGTATGTGCTTCTGTTTTTGGCTGTTATAAATGGCAGGTGGAGGTGGAAACATACAAACTCCCTCTGGTGTAGCTGTGAAAACCTTCTATTCCTCGAGAACAGAGCATGTTAAAAATATATATTCTTATTAGGGAAGATGCAAGGAGCAGAATTAGTTATATTTGTAACAAAAAATTACCGTAGTTCTTGTATTGTATACGAAAAACCTTCTGCCCACTGAAGTGGACATCATGCATTAAGAGTTGTAATCTGCATGTGTGGTCGATGTTTTCAACGGGCCATTTGGGGCACATTTCTGTGACCTAGGCGGGTGAAACACATGCGGTGTTTGATGTGAAAAAAATATTGCTCTGTTTTATAATAATTCATGCATGAAAGGGTTAAGTCACCTCTAAAATACTTTATCTTCCATTATATGGAAAAAACCAAAAAACTATTTTTTTTAGTTTTCACCCATATTTTGCAGTGTACTGTGAATTGCAGAAGTGCAACTTGCAGAACGTTTTACCAGTTCGTGTCACATATGGATTAACTCATATTTATAATTTTATTTTATTCACACATAACGTTGTCCAAATGCATGATTGAATGCTTGATTAGTGGAAATGTTTTATCATAATATTAATGCATAATATCACAAGGTGGAATAAACATTTGTTAACGGTAATTAAAAAAATACAAATACGCTAGTTTCCGCATGGGCTATTTCAGCATTTTATTATAATATCCTAGGCTACCACACAAAGGTACACTTTTTTCTATGTTAGCTTTTGTTTTGGTTGCAATTTACATGTTAATACCCAGTTTTTGCCCGTCAATATCTCAGCCGTTTTAGCATCAATTACCAAGCCACTTGGCAGATCAACTCAGCTCATAAATATCTCAACAAAAAACAAATATGAAAAAGATTTGTTAAGCCGTTTTTCATACAATTAAGTACATAAAAAATGTTCCACTTAGGCTCTTTTTTCTGAGGCGGCTCTATTTCCGTACCGTTCGGTCGGAGTTGCACGTTTTTGGTACTTCCGGTTAATACAGTAGAGGCGTTCGTTTGGTTGATTCTTTCGAGCCGCATCTTTGCAACTACCCTAGCCGCATCTTTTTCTCCCAGCGGCGGGAGCTGGAATTTGAAGCTGAATTTGAGTCTAGCTGGTAGCAAATTAAGTTAGAAAACTAGCTTTGATATTTTATTCAGACCTAAATCACCTGATTGATGCTCATTTTTAATAGCCTATGCTCAATGTTTTCTGTTCACTCCCCCTTACTTTTCAAGCTAGTTTGCAATCGCATCCAGTTTACATTTATTTACGACTTTCCCATCTCCGTTATTCTAGCAGAAGAGTAAAATATCGCTGTCGGTCATTGATTGTAACATTAGACATTACATGTAAGAATAGACATTGAATGGTTAGGCTATATTTGCATAGGCTATAGCTATTTTATTAGTCGATGCAAATATAAATCTTATTTTATATCAGATCCTAGAATCCAGTAGCCTACTGAAAATTTGGTGGATGGATGGCTGTGTTGGAGAGATAGCCACCCAAATCCGACAAACAAGCCAGATCTTGATGCATGTGTGTCTGTGTACAGGAGGCCGTTTCGTTTATTAGTTTTAAATAGTAGATTTGGTAAAGATTTATTTGGACACCATAAAGTATGTTTATTTGAATCATTAGGCTATTTATTTAGCCTATTCTATTATACAAAATTGTATTTATCTGTTCACTATTGTGTTGGTCACAAGTTCTAAAATAAAAAGTAGCCTATTTGCTGAACACAATCGCATATTCATTCTGTGTTATACTGCAATTTGGTTGCAAACAGCCACATGTAATAATTTCGTAATAAAAAATAGGCATCTCGGACTATCATTAGACATAACACAATACTTTTGACAATGTTTCTGGTTGATCCGACGCTGAGTAGGCTAAACCAAATTATTAATAGTGTAGGCTGCAGCATTTGCTCTCTGTTAAAACTCAAAAGGACTTTGGTTTGTGTCACGGCTCTGGAGCTGTGGGATATTGCCACGGTTCACGGCTCTGAGTCAAGTTGATTTTGTGCTGATCAGAGTTGGGTGGGAGGCGACTGCAGGTACATCTTTTAACCATTAGCAGTAGCCTAGTAATAATCACTTTGGAACGAGCTGGGGTGATTATCTAATTCACAAAAATATGTGCAGTATTGTTAGATCAAATTAAAATGTATTGTTAACTGATTATAAAACAGATTCATGCAACCTATTTTGTTGGGCGCATCACTACTGCTGCTCAACTTATGTTACAACTAGTGACACGGCTCTTGGCTGTAGTAGAAGTCAGAGCCAGAGCAAAGAGCCAGAGCTGTGGTAAGCACGATTCCCTCGAACTGTCGAGTCGACTCAGACGACTCAGCATAAAGAGTCGTTCAAAAATACCGATTCGTTCGCAAACTGCACATCACTAATCGCTATATTAGACATAGTGATATGTCGGGCGTGACTTGGACTAATTCTTTTGATCAGTGACATTTCTGTTTATTGTGCAGTTTTTAAGTAAACTTTTATAATTCTACGATACCGGAAATTAATTGTCCATTGACTTAACATTGGGGCATACATTTGCTAGCAACCGAAGGCTAATTGAAAGTCAGAACTACCGTTACAACAGTCTCGTGCAATGTGAGATTTCTTACTCTTTGCTTTGTCTCTGAAGCTCTCATTAAACTTCCACAGCACAGAAACCAGCCGTAGGCTATTGTTACCTATTTTTAAACTAAAAGTGCAAGCGAGTTTTGAATTTTACATATAGATTCACGTTTTTCTGAATCACAAGAAGTGTGATACAAGTGGTTTGATAATTTTCTATTTATTTGTTCAATTAGCCTTTAAATAAACATTATTCGCTAGTTCATACATTCACATTAATGCTATGTAGGGTAGGGTAGCAGGAAAGTTATCTACGGACCACGTCTTTTCATAAACGTGCACAACGAAAGTGTTATCTGATTGGACATTGCTCAACTTCCCGATGGATTGGGCCACAAAGTCACACCATAGTCAGCCGGCCGCCATCTCATATACTCTGTGGTGATGGAAAGAGCACAGAGCTCACCAACATGCCTTGCTCACACCATTGCCAGTAGAAATGCCATCTTAAAAGAAAGCCACTGGTGGTATCGAGAGGCTCGTAGGGTTGCCCCGTAAACCCTCATAAAACCTTTCAAGTATCAGCCGCCGGGCACCCCTCAGAAACCGGCTGATAATTTGATGGTACCCTGCAGGCCTGTTGTTCACCCACACATGTCTGCTAGATATAGCAGCAGCATAAAACTTCAAAGTGCTGGCTGCCCTACCACGATCAAGCAGTGATTGCAGGAAATCCAGTACAACAGAAATTAGGCAATGCATGGGGTCCGTGCAGTGCTGTGAGCACCATGTGCAAAACAACTGCCAAATATACTCATAGGTCCATCTCGTAGATGGGTTTCTAGAGTTAAGAAGCATCTGCAGGACAGAGCAACCACACCCAGCTAATGAAGGGTCAGGCTCTTCAATGGCCAGACCCAGAGCTTCACCCTGCTCGGTCTAGGATGCCATATAGAGCCGCTCCTCCAAGACAGCAGGTCTGTCCGGATTGGGAGTTCCCAGGGCAATCTGCAAAAAAAGCTGAGGAGCCTCGGGAACCACGGATCCATCGGCCACTTGGGGGCCACCAGAAAAAGCTTTGGGTGGCCGTGCTGACCCTGCGCAAGGTCGCCTTGCCCAGAGGCAATGGCAGAAAAGCATACCGTAAGCTGGTCGAGCATTTGTGGCTAACACGTCTACCCCCAGGGGGCTATCGAGAACCACTGGGGGCAGTTAGTGAACTCCTGAGAGGCAAACAGGTCTGACTGAGCACGGCCTAACCGTCGCCACACCAACTCCACCACATCAGGGTGGAGACACCATTCGCTGGGATGAATCTCCTGGTGAGATAAGAAGTCTGCTGTATTGTTTTGGACACCCGGAGAGGCTAAGCTGGGAAGCGCCCAGCTCAAGAAATGCTGGGTCACTCTCAAAGACTGGCGGGATCTTGCTACGCCTTGGCAGTTTATGCCACAAAAGTTTTGTGTTGTTGTCCGACCTTATCATCACATACCTTCCCCCTGAGCATGGGGGCAAGAAGTGCCTCAAAAAAAACTTCAAAACTTCTCAAAGTTCAAGAACATCAATGTGGTCTGATGTGACTACAATCCCTCAGCTGGTCGGTGTTGACAGACAGCTCCCCAACCGGTGAGCAAAGCCTCCGTCATCAATGGTATAGCCACAATCCGGACCCCCTTTGACAGAAAGCTGACTCATCGCCATGGGTGGAGTAGCTGGCAAAACCGACACATCAACTTGATTCAAGCGTGACGGTTCCACTTAGGGTGCAGCGCCATGGCGTTAAATGATATGTGAAGCGACTTGGTTGCAAGGCGTCTTTTTACCCCCTTCAGCCGGAGCAGCGATAGCACAGTGCTTCTCCAGCGGCTGAATACACAGGGGGGGCAGGGAAAGACCGAATGGGAGAACATTGAATTGGTATGCCCAACCTCGGAATGCAAAGCAGAGGAAACGACGGTGTTCCACACATATAGGGACGTGGAAGTATGCGTCTTTCATCCAGAAAGTGTACTGCTTTAGATGCGAATTCAGGCCCCTCAAGTCCAAGATTTGTCGGGGGAGACCATAGAGAAAACAAGGAGTAAAAACCACTGAGCTGTTTGGAGGGAGGCATCCTTCTCCAGGAGGCCTGTAATTTTTTAATTCAGCATCCCTGACTGAGTGGGTTCCAGGACGCGTGTAAACCTGACCCTGGAGAATGTTGGGGGCCACCGGTTGAACTGGAGGCGGTAACCCTTTGAAATTGTGGAAAACAATCCATGGGTCGTTTGTAAGGGCCGCCCAATTCGCCAGTTGGTCTTTGCGAAACCGCCCCACCACCGACCTTGATTACAGCCCACTTAAAGGCTGAAGGAGCTGTAGTTCCTCAAGCAGCGTTTATGACTGTGAAAGCATTCTATGACCTACAGAGCAGATCATCAGTCGCTCTGCACTGTGGCTTAGGCTGTCACGAAATCGATAGATATGAAATCCAAATCCAATATGCTGTTGGAATCCAGAGCGCGCACGCTTACCGATTGGGAAAATGTCTCACTGGTGGAATGACCATGCCCAGTGTTCAGAGACGGACTCAGCAGGAAGTCTTGCAGAACTTCAACCAATCAACAGAGTGCACACGCTTACTGATTGGGAAAAAACATCACACTAGGGGAATGATCACGCCCAGGGTTTCTGAGACAAAATCAGCAGACACTGCCGCATCCTTTTCAACCAATCAACAGAGCGCATACATTCCTAGATTAGGAGATATGTCTCAGTGGGGGAAGGACCATGTCCAGAATTTTTGAGACAGAATCAGCAGAGACTGTCACAGCACTTAAAACCAATCAACAGAGCGCATACACTCACCGATTTGGAGACACGTCTCACTGGGGGAAGGACCACACCCAGGATTTTAAAGATAGAAACAGTAGGCTTTCAACAAAGGATTTAACAAACTCTCTGTTTAAGCAATAATTAGCTAATACAATATAAGCCAAAAAAGAATGCAAACACTCCCAATATAAACTATAAGCTACACGAAAACATCAGCAAAGTTAAGCAAGAAACAAAGCGATACACAGTATCTAGTCTTTTAGCAACAATGCTATCAGCAGAATTACTTCTTTACACATATAAGGCACTCAGGGATATCTTTAGACCAAGTGCAAGACACAACTATTGCCGACCTATACATAAAGTGTAGCCTACGTTAAATAAGAAGACAGAGAAGCAAATCCAAAAAACAGGCTCAAAAGTAAATATCAGTGGGACAATGCTTGTGGAAGCTTTAAGTAAGCTATTGTCTCCAGTAGCCTAGCTATAGCCTTACATAATGTTACATGTTATGGTCTAGCCCAGGGGTTCCCAAACTTTTCCATGCCAAGGACCCCCAAATAGCCGTAGCCTCTGGCTGGGGCCCCCCTATTGCGAAATGGCTTTAAAAAAAAACTTTTAAATTACACTGGCAAATATTAAAAAATCTAACATACAGCTTCTTAAGACACAACACAATACTTTTGACCCTATTTTGATTCCATAATCGGGCCGTTAGCAGCTCAACGTAACGCTTTGACTGACAGGCAGACGGTTAATCATTGGCTGCAAATTGAAAGAAGGGCATGGCAAAGACCTAATTTCGATATGAAAGGATTTATAACAATTTATATTTTATTTTAAACCGGCACAATAATCTTATGAATTGAAATGTATTTTTTGAAAAAAAAACATTTTATTATTATTATAATAATTTTTATTTTTTTAGCATTTTCCATTTTCCTCTCCCTTCCAATTGGCCCCCCTGGCGCCCCCCACTTTGAAAACCCCTGGTCTAACCTAACGGTGTACTATTATAAATTATTTTTTCAAGTGAACGTTAATAAAGAGGTGTATTGTACGGTGGCCCAGAGGTGCAATCCACATTTCTAAAAAGAAATCTTTGTTTCTAAAACTAAATCCTTATTTCTAAATCCAAATCCTTGTTTCTAAAACCAAATCCTCGTTTCTAAAACACAATCCTCGTTTCTAAAACCAAATCCTCGTTTCTAAAACACAATCCTCATTTCTAAATCCAAATCCTCGTTTCTAAAACACAATCCTCGTTTCTAAAACAAAATCCTCGTTTCTAAAACAAAATCCTCGTTTCTAAAACACAATCCTCGTTTCTAAATCCAAATCCTCGTTTCTAAAACCAAATCCTCGTTTCTAAAACCAAATCCTCGTTTCTAAAACACAATCCTCGTTTCTAAATCCAAATCCTTGTTTCTAAAACCAAATCCTCGTTTCTAAAACACAATCCTCGTTTCTAAAACACAATCCTCGTTTCTAAATCCAAATCCTTGTTTCTAAAACCAAATCCTTGTTTCTAAAACCAAATCCTCGTTTCTAAAACACAATCCTCGTTTCTAAATCCAAATCCTTGTTTCTAAAACACAATCCTCGTTTCTAAATCCAAATCCTCGTTTCTAAAACCAAATCCTCGTTTCTAAAACCAAATCCTCGTTTCTAAAACACAATCCTCATTTCTAAAACACAATCCTCGTTTCTAAAACCAAATCCTCATTTCTAAAACACAATCCTCGTTTCTAAATCCAAATCCTTGTTTATAAAACCAAATCCTCGTTTCTAAAACCAAATCCTCGTTTATAAAACACAATCCTCGTTTCTAAAACACAATCCTCGTTTCTAAAACCAAATCCTCGTTTCTAAAACACAATCCTCGTTTCTAAATCCAAATCCTTGTTTCTTAATATAAATCTTAGTTTCCAAAATAAAATCCATAATTCTAAATAGAAATCCTCATTTCTAATACAAAATCCTTATTTCTAAATGTAAATCCTCGTTTCTAAAACAAAATCCTTATTTCTAAATGTAAATATTTATTTCTAAATTAAATCCTTGTTTCTAAAAGTTAATCCGAGTTTCTAAATTGAAATCCTTGTTTCTAAATTTAAATCCTCGTTTCTAAATTCAAATCCGAGTTTCTAAATTGAAATCCTTGTTTCTATTAAGCCTGAAAGCTAAATGCTACAGTTAGCCTGTGCGCAAAGCATACTGGGACCAGATGACGTATGCACGAGTGAGTCTGAGAGTGCAATTTGCATAGCAAGTTTAACGAGAAGCTGGTCTTCTGGCATAACAACTATCACAAAATTGCCGAACAAATTAAAGTTGAGTTTTCTTGCAGACATATTAACATAAAGCCTGTTAACAAGTCCAATAATTTCAGGAATATAACGGAAACTCGTTCTTATACGGAACTGCAGCTTGATTACAGGAGCCTACATTAAGCCAATCGTGTGGTTCAGTTTCTCACCTACAAAAAACAGGCTTATCGTTTCCCGTTCATTGTAGGCTACGTTGCCTACAGTACGGTACACACTAACTAGCTGTTATTTTATGTAAAACGAAATTGATCTCTCGCCAAACAAACTCAATTTAGCCTGCATGTGGTCCAGACACCCTACCAATTGTGGTCAACTTCGATGCTTTGACAGAAAAGTTGTTAATTATTTTATGATGATCATAATGAATTGTGAGTTGTACTCCAGGACTCCCCGTTCTACGTAACGTTGCTCACGCGTGCTTCGTGGACTTGAAAAGCTATTTACCAATTTGTTAGTATGGTGTACTATACATTATTTTTTACACAAGCCAAGTTATTCGCTGGCCTTGCTTGCTTAACGTTGCCAAGCAAGGTATATTGCTTGATAGTTAACTTAGTTAGCCTCCAATACTCGCGTAAAACATTTTTTTCCGTGTCGTATTTTTTCATTATGTTTTGTCCATTTTGTGGCAAGGTCCTTTCAGTTCTGCAGTCGTTCTGCAATCACTGCGGGAAATGTATAACATTTTTACCGAAGGAACCAGGCCCTTAAAGCAACACATGTCATGTCCTCTTGGTTTGTAATAATAAAGCAATCTACATACTATAATATCAGCCTTGTATTTCATATTCTTGCTGTACTGATATACCGATTAGGCAATTCTTATCATGAAATCCATTAGAAGGCTGCCTCTTGATATCTGAAATCTGCCTACACAGTAAAATTTCACATAACCTTAGAATTTAATTTCCAATTTTGACATGCCGATGTCGGTTTTACTTTTTAATCGCAGGGAAAACCACAGGAATGCGTTTGTGCTAACGTCATTTTGCAGAACATTTATCCGTACGCACGTTAACTTAAAAATAATATCACTCTATTTACCAGAGAGCACTTTCCACAAACTGGAAACTTTGCTGTTCTACTTTCAAAAGCGGTGTTTGTGATCTGAGCCATCGGCTCTCCTATAGCCTACCTTTCACGCGTTTAATTTAGACAACGTAGCTAATTAAGAAACAAACATTGTTTCCTTTTATGTAGCTACGGCCTGATTTTTTAAATCTCACAATTAGCCGAGTGTGCCCCCTCCATAAATAAAGTCACAAATTAAGGTTAATGTAAGCGTTATGAATTAGCCTGCCCTATACTTGAATAGCTCATTTGTTGTGCAGTTAGCGTCATGCTGCTACCAGTCCCGCTCTACTGGGTGAATCATGGCTAATACAGTTGCTATTTTCAAGGATTTACAGTATTTTTATAAAGCTACCCGACAGTTAAGCTACCACTCACGATAACATTCATTGGTCAAGCCATTATCATGTCCATAAAAAGTGTTGACTTTATATATTTTTTAAAGAATCTAAATGTACTGTAGCGAGCGCGGAGAATGAGGGAGGGAGACAGCGGCTTGCAGTTCCGAATCGCTCAGCCGAGCTTCGTTTTATTAGCGCTACCTTACCAGCTCTCAAAAGAGCCTTTGGAATTTCTGCACAACAATCAGCTCAGCTCAGCTTGGAAACACTTCTTCACACTAACAACTGAATCGCTTCAGACACTGCTTATATAGGAACTATATAGGCTGTGATTGGCGCACACACTTACCGATTCCTAGCCAATCACAGCCACACATAACAGACAGTTAAAATTGACAGTAACATTTAAAACAAAACGGTTAACACAAGACGCGGCTAACAAGTTAACGACACAATTTAAACACACACAGCACGTTATTTACAATTATGTACACCTTGACCGGGTAGCGGCTCACTACCCGGTCCTAGCTGGCCAGTTGACAATCCCCAGGTCGCCACAGTACTACAATTAGTAGCCTAGTTAGCAATTTGTCAGGACCACATGCAGGCTAAGTTAGCCTACATAGAGTTCATTTTGCTTTGGCGAGAGATCAATTTCGTTTTACATAAAATAACAGCTAGTTAGTGTGTACCGTACTGTAGGCAACGTAGCCTACAATGAACAGGAAATGATAAGCCTGTTTTTTGTAGGTGACAAACTGAACCACACGATTGGCTTAATGTAGGCTCCTGTAATCAAGCTGCAGTTCCGTATAAGAACGAGTTTCCGTTATATTCCTGAAATTATTGGACTTGTTAACAGGCCTTATGTTAATATGTCTGCAAGAAAACTCAACTTTAATTTGTTCGGCAATTTTGTGATAGTTGTTATGCCAGAAGACCAGCTTCTCGTTAAACTCGCTATGCAAATTGCACTCTCAGACTCACTCGTGCATACGTCATCTGGTCCCAGTATGCTTTGCGCACAGGCTAACTGTAGCATTTAGCTTTCAGGCTTAATAGAAACAAGGATTTCAATTTAGAAACTCGGATTTGAATTTAGAAACGAGGATTTAAATTTAGAAACAAGGATTTCAATTTAGAAACTCGGATTAACTTTTAGAAACAAGGATTTAATTTAGAAATAACGATTTTGTTTTAGAAATGAAGATTTACATTTAGAAATAAGGATTTTGTTTTAGAAACGAGGATTTACATTTAGAAATAAGGATTTTGTATTAGAAATGAGGATTTCTATTTAGAATTATGGATTTTATTTTGGAAACTAAGATTTATATTAAGAAACAAGGATTTGGTTTTAGAAACAAGGATTTGGATTTAGAAACGAGGATTGTGTTTTAGAAACGAGGATTTGGTTTTAGAAACGAGGATTTGGTTTTAGAAACGAGGATTGTGTTTTAGAAACGAGGATTTGGTTTTAGAAACAAGGATTTGGATTTAGAAATGAGGATTGTGTTTTAGAAACGAGGATTTGGTTTTAGAAACGAGGATTTGGTTTTAGAAACGAGGATTTGGATTTAGAAACGAGGATTGTGTTTTAGAAACGAGGATTTGGTTTTAGAAACAAGGATTTGGATTTAGAAACGAGGATTGTGTTTTAGAAACGAGGATTTGGATTTAGAAACGAGGATTGTGTTTTAGAAACAAGGATTTGGTTTTAGAAACAAGGATTTGGATTTAGAAACGAGGATTGTGTTTTGGAAACGAGGATTTGGTTTTAGAAACGAGGATTGTGTTTTAGAAACGAGGATTTGGTTTTAGAAACGAGGATTTCGTTTTGGAAACAAGGATTGTGTTTTAGAAACGAGGATTTACATTTAGAAACAAGGATTTACATTTAGAAACAAGGATTTTTTTTAGAAACAAGGATTCAATTTAGAAATAAGGATTTTGTTTTAGAAACAAAGATTTTTTTTTAGAAAAGAGGATTTCTATTTAGAAATAAGGATTTTGTTTTAGAAACAAAGATTTCTTTTTAGAAAAGAGGATTTTGTTTTAGAAACAAAGATTTCTTTTTAGAAATGTGGATTGCACCTCTGGGCCACCGTAGTATTGCAGGCTTCCTCATGCTTTTTGTGGTCAGTTTTCCATGCCAACGTTGTGTCCACATATTCACAAAACAAAAACTTTTGAACACTTGCATTTTTCAATTGCTCTCTGCCAGCACTTTTCTGCCAGAAGCAATCAGTTTGCAGTGAAGAAAGGATGTGTAACATTGTATGATGCATGGAACAATTTTGATGTGACGACAAAATGGAGTAGACACTCCCAACTCTGCATTTCAAGACACTGATTACGGAGATACGTTGACCTGTCCGAATCGCTCATCAACATTACAGACGTCCTGTGATAACGATTACTTTACAGACATTGTCCTGAAAACTTATCCCATCCGAATAGGGCTAAATAGAAATTCATAATATAATACTAATCAACATATATTACTTTTTATAAAACTTTGCAAGTATGATCATATATGTTTTTTACAGACCTTCTGCATATGGGCAGATTTAGCAACACATTATAACCCGAAAATAAGCATGGCAAGCTGAGTTTCATACTTATAGCCAGGGGGCGATTTGAAGGGGGATGGGAGGGGATGGCATCCCCTTTGACAGAAAAATGAAAAAAAAAGCATCCCCCTTGTTAAGATACAATCTCCCCTTTCCATCCCTTTAATTCTGACCGCAACGTCTTTATATTGGGAGCATTGACAATATTGGCTACTTTCCCCGAGGTTTCTTGTAATGTTTTATTGTATCACTGCTGTGCACTTTCACAAAACGAGTCTGAACTTAGAGAAAGGTGGTCAGAAAAGGGTCAGATTGCTATGCAACTTTTCATTGGCTGAGCGTTGCGGAATTTAGCAAACAGTTTGCAGTTGGTGTTGATGGCTTCAAAAAGACCAGGGCAGCTTGACCTTTAGGCCTTCAAAAAATAAAAAACGAACAGGTGAGAAATTAGTTCTGAGTTTATTCCTGCCCATTTGTGATTAAAATGTAAAAAATCTGATGTGCCTGGAGATCTGGCTATGTTGCAGAAGTCAGAGTTGAGCTAACGTTATCGGCAAGCTAGCTAGCCAGCTGATGTTAAAGTGAAGCTACACACTAGCCATCCAAGGATCAGCGTTGCGTTGTCATTAGCGACGCGTCCAGCTGTTTGTGACTGGCTACATAGTTTCCATCGGCGTCACTTGTGTTGGCAGAAAGACCGTTGGACGATTTTCTACACTCAAAAAGACATAACGTTAACGTTATTCCCAATCAGTTTACATGCATAAATAGCTGACAAGCCCCGTTGCCCTGTGGATGGTAAGGGGTCATGCGCATTTTGGCGCATCTTTGCTCCTCCCGGCGGGGGGGCTCCCCCAAATGCACATGCTCAGTCAAAGCCCGCAGATGGACATCCCCCTGCTGCAGCTCTGTCCAGTCCAGGTCCGCTGTTGGCTCTTCTCCTTGTACCAGGCACACTGGTCCAACGCCCGGTGTTCCACCTCCCCCCGGCAACCTGGAAAAAATATCAGCATTAGTATTGCTGCTCCCCGGCCGTGACCTGTGCCCCCCACAGATACTCTTGCAACTTTTCGGTTACAGCCCACTTAAGGGCTGAAGGAGCTGTAGTTCTGAACGTATCTTTCAGGGGGATGCAGACTCCGACTGGCTTGGCAATCACCCTCTCCCATCTGTCCTGCACCTGGGCCAGCACCACCCCCAGTCCGTCCAAGCTGGAATTGAAGCCGGAAAGGGGAGTGACAAGTCTGCAAACGCCAAGACTGGGGCAGTTCGTAATGCTTTCTTAAGTGTCTCGAACGTCTGCTGACACTCTTCCCTCCAGGTGACAGACTGAGTCTGTCTTACCCCGAGCCACGGTCCTCACCAGTAGCTGTTGCATGGGAGCTGCAATCTGGGCGAAAGCGGGGATAAAGCCTGCGAACCCCAAGAGGGTTCTGACGCACCGTGAACGGGATCTGCAAACTGTTTGCTGCACGTAGGTTGAGCTACTCTAGTACGGTCATGTTTTGCATGGGGCGGTCCACGATCCACCGCCAAAATGCCCCTCGCTGAACAGGGTGTCCAACAAGCACAGGAACTTCCACGATCTACCTCCACCTTCTCCTGGGGGCATCGGCCCAGCCCTCTGCCACTCCTCTTCCTCCGGGCCCGTCTTCGCCCTGCCAATGTGCCCTACCATAACCGGGGTTGGGGTTTAACGGCTCCCTTTATTTTTGTCGACCAGGGCACCTCTGCTCCACATGCCCCACCTTTCCGCACTCACAGCAGACGGGCCTCCCTGGCTCATCCCAAAAGTATGTACCCCCAGGTGGGGGAGCAACGAGCCCCGGAGCGCACTGCTGTCTCAACTCAGTGACCAGGGTCCTTCCTAGGGCCGTCAGCTGGTCCTGGAGTTCCTAGTGCAATTCCCACTTCACTTCCTCCTTCCACTGTTCCAGGTCAACCTCCGGGTGGGCTGGCGGCTCCAGAGTTTGCTAGTGAGGAAACCGACGCCTGGCTGGCTGGCCCGTCTTCTCCCCGGAGCTCTCTCTCCAGGGCGCAAGCTTCCATACTCACCTGGCGGAAGGTGAGGCTGGTCTGGTGATGCACCTGCCGTTGGAGCTCCTGCTTCAATGGACTATCACACAGCCCCAATGAACTGATCCCACAGCAGGGCGTTGTCCTCCCCCTCTCCGCCAGGTGAGTGTGGAAGTTTGACCTAGAATGGAGTTCACAGAGTTCAAGCTGGTAGTCAAACAGTGGCCCCCCACAGCCGTTGTTGACATTGAAAAAAGCAGTTCCGGGCTAATGGCCTCCCATACCACTCCAACTCCTTCCACAGCAGGCTGGCATTCTGCCGCTGCCGCTCTCCCAGAAGCCACATCTCCCTCTTGGCTGTTCCCTCCAAGTTTCCCAGCATAAAATCCGCCTGCTGTTCTTCTGTCAGTACCTGCACCGTGAGCATAGCCTGACCCTGCGCCCGCCACAATTTTACAGTCCCCTCCTCCCCACTAAATTTAGGTACCCATGGGGTGCACATAAACCAGGGGAATGCGAAACCGGTACTACCAGCGGGACCAGTTACACTCATAATGGTAACACAGACTCTTGGCTAACATTGGACTTTCAGCGATCATGTGGGCTTGGCCAAGTTGTAAATCACGGTGCGTAGGCAGCTATGAATAAATACTGCCAGAACAGACACCCATAGAGAGTTGTTCTACACTGGCTCATTTAAAAAAAACTAAAAAAAACGATATACCATTAGAACCATGGAATGCAGCAGCCTTACCTACAGGCATGCACAGCTGAGGTTGATTCATAATCAGCCCTATTCATTGCTCTCTAGTTTTGACTCCCAAAAAAATCAAGTCTACCCAATGCAAGCACAATTGCTTGTAAAGAAAAAAAACTTGCACTTAAATATGGGTGGCATTGCTTTATAAAGGTTGGAGACTGAGCTTATAACTCAAAGGTTATGGGTTTGGTTCCCAACAGCAACGCTGCTGTTGTACCCTTGAGCTTGGTACTTAACCGGAATTGCATCAGTAAATATCCAGCAGGATAAATGAACTGCGTGTAAAAGTATAATTTTGTAAGTCAGTACTGATAAGAGTGTTCAGGCCATTGCTTGTGTCAGGCCTGGTTATAAAAGTACAGTTTTCTGGCAATCCTTTTTATCTTATTTTGGAAGGGGGAGAAGGTCAAAAAAAGCTAATGCAATTTTGGGTGCTTCACGGCCCTGCTCGACCCTCTTTGAAGCTTTTTCTGTCCAGTTATACTGCAGGACCTCCAGTTAAGCGGTCTGGAACTTCTTGTTTTGTTCACTCATGTCATTGTGTTTTCTATCTCTCACACAGCCTTGTGGACACCACACCCTAGTTTGTGCTTGTGCTCAATCAATCTCTATGGCGGATCTATGTGAACTCATCTCCCCGGGTGCTGTTTGGTGATTTGAGCACGGTTGACTGCTGTGGATGTGATCTGACCCAATCAAACCTAGAACTTAATTGAAGCTGCTGCACATGCTGCAAGTTGCGGGCAGGTAATAAGTACTGAATCAGTGAAAGGTGTGGCAAACGTGCGGTTGTGTGCTGGCTAACCAGCACCACCATGCTATCTTTAAGTGTGTGTGTTTGTGTGTGCCACTACCATTACTTTATTTCCCTGTTCTGTAGGGCAGGGGTGACCAACAGGGTTTGAGCAAGCTAGGCCTACCATTAAAAGTATTGATATCAAAATGAGGCCAAGTTACAACAAACAATATTGGCTATCTTAGTTCATACAAATAAAACAAGCTTTATTCCAAAGCAATTACCAATTACCCAATGTTTGCTAAATTATTTCATGTAACTTGGCCCTGTGGTTTTTCATCTTACCATCTGAAGAGAATGTGGTCATTCAAAGTTTATTTGTCATGTGAAAGTGTCAAATGGTAATCATTTGTGAGTTACATGTTAAAATATATTACAAACACATATATATATGTTGCAAATCTTCACGCGAGCAGTTCTTTCCCCGCTGCCATGAAACGGTTGAGCTCCACACCGACGGAACAGCACAAACTGCTATTTTAGTGACAAAGCTAGGCAGAATATACCGTATAATTTCTAGATTAACTACTTAGTGCAGATAGTCTATTTTGGCTCGCCTGCGAGACAGTTTTACGCAACTGAGACACGCGTTGCTCCTGCAGCCAAACTATTAGTGGAAAACCCAAACGCGGTATTTTAACTTTATTGGTAGACGATTCGCGACGATTTCTGGCCAATGCGTAGTTTCTAAGTGTCACTATCTTTCCGTAGCAAGTCCATTTAACAAGCACTCCCCACCCAGCCTATACCTACCCATGCGTGACATAGTGGGCAATAGCGTCTATGTTGGGAGTTCATAAATATATGTATTCATCATATAATATCAGAATTCCGTCCAGCAACCAGATAAACCCACCAATAGCCCGACCGTATGCAAATACAGCGGTGCAAATCGCTGCTCAATCAATACCGACATAAACAAGTGAAATCATACAATGCCATTCTACTATCAATATCTGCTATTAAATATGGAATTCGTGTGCAATCCTCCCGTGGATTTAAGCGTAGATATGTCCCTTTCAAGATTCCGTGGTCATTTATTGTCTTGGACAATCCGTTTGAAAAATACACAGCGCATTGGAACACTATTAGACAAACGAAACTATCTCTGCGTAACCCCCCCTCCCTGATAGCACTGCTGTGACGCTTTCAATTTTATTCTGGTTTGATCGACAATTGTTTTATCCAATAGAAGGCACGACAAGCTTCCCAAAAGTTATTTACATGTGTAATTGGAAGCTTGGATTAACTATTTAAGGGCGAGCGTAACTGCAATACTTGTTATATCACGACAACTTTACGCGGGCATGCGCAGATGACGCATTTGGTTTGACGCGTTTGGTATGACGCAGTTGGTCTTACGCAATAAAACGGCGCGCAACTTTGAAGAGACTTTTTAGTACTTTTCCCCCGAAGTCGGTCAGAAGAGGACAACAACAGAGATTCTTCTAATCCCTGTAGCATAGATTCTGTGGAAGAGGTGCCTATCAATATGGGGAAGATATCCTCCTCGACATGTAAGTATTACTGCTTGTAATATTTTGAGTATATACATTCGTTTTTCCAC
Organism: Ilyophis sp. 1 JC-2022; assembly: GCA_022702515.1. Taxonomy (NCBI): domain Eukaryota; kingdom Metazoa; phylum Chordata; class Actinopteri; order Anguilliformes; family Synaphobranchidae; genus Ilyophis; species Ilyophis sp. 1 JC-2022. The sequence goes on from CM040394.1 coordinate 50,942,253, forward strand.
TGCGTGCTATATTTTTGTATTTGCATCGGTCGTAATAGACCACTGTTAGCCTGCTAATAATGCTGAACATATTTGCAAACACACTTTTTCAGACTCCACCTTGAATAACTACATGTATACGGCAAATTATATAGTACGTTCTTTCCGTTTATTTGTTATTTTCTATTTGGTTTAGCTATCTCATAGCTTAGAATGTATAGCTGACTGTATTCGGTTGATGACTAGCGATAGCTTCTACGTTGTGAGAAAGTAGCGCTTTCGTGACTTAGCTTCGTAGATTGTGTCTATGACCTTCAATATGCACTTATTGTACGTCGCTTTGGATAAACGCGTCTGCCAAATAACTGTAATGTATTGATACTATTGTGTTCGTGACGTTCCCGTAGTGGCTCGTGGTGGCCTGCTTTGTTAGAATTCATAGCATTCACAATGAAATAGCGTATTTTAGCGCTGTTCTGTTTGGTTGCTCAGTCGTAAGTTATAAACTCCTCAAAAAAAGTTTGGAAACGTTATTTCGGTCGATTATTCCTCCCCTTTAATAATACCAATTGGTATTGTATTTTATATCGTTGGAAAGCCTGATTAGTCACCTTTACAACTAGGTACAACTTGTAAGGATCGTGCATTCGTGGAATGAGCAACACAGCTAACCGTGTGGGTAGCGGCCCAACAAAATGTGCCAAAATCCCCTGCAATATTCTTCTGTTGGTATTCACTCTCGTTTTGAGTTGCTTGGTGGACTGGATGATTGCACTCTCCCACAGTAATAAGGAACAAACAACACATATTGGCCATTTTTACACTTTATTCATTTTACACTGTCAGGGACCTCAGTAGCGTGTGGAAGATCCATACGCAGCCACAACAGCTTGGCACCTCCTCCTCATGCTGGTCACCAGCCTGATCACACACTGCTGTGGGATGGCATCCCATTCCATCCCACTGGCATACACCTGCCAGCACTTGAAGCTCAAAACGAGAGTGAATACCAACAGAAGAATATTGCAGGGCATTTAGGCACATTTTTTTGGGCCGCTACCCACACGGTTAGCTGTGTTGCTCATTCCACGAATGCATGATCCTTACAAGTTGTACCTCGTTGTAAAGGTGACTAATCAGGCTTTCCAACGATATAAAATACAATACCAATTGGTATTATTAAAGGGGAGGAATAATCGACCGAAATAACGTTTCCAAACTTTTTTTGAGGAGTTTATTTTATGCCTCGATTTGCCGTGAAGCTAGAACATTGGTAGTGTTTTCCGATATTATTGTATTGTATTGTAATTTCTTTGTGCATAATGTACTCTATGGGGTATTAGTATATCCATGGGTGATGCTTTTCACTTAGGGAATGGAAAATATGTATTCAAATGTACTGTGTCCAGATGTGTGCAAGATGAATGTAAAATAAATAAATAAAATAAATAAGCAACAGTTGTGAAACACACTACAGAGTAATGCCATCCTAGAGCACGCAACAAAATATAACATAATGTAGCATACAGAAGAAAGTGTTTACTGAAGTACAAGAGTGAATGATTTCATATTTAGCTGTGTGTACCACAGTGTTATAATGCTTCTGCATTATGTAATTTGTTCCTATAACATGCTTGACCCTCCACCTCTGCCACTCCAGCAGTGCCCTCTACTGTTCAGAGTGAAGCCACTGCAGGACCAGATCCTTCCAGCATACTGAAGACCGTGCCATTGATGAGTGCATGTTGCCCACGAAGGCACCGCACAGGATGAAGCAGTATATGAAGGATAATGGTGAAAAAATGGCACACTTGGCATCAAACACTGAACTGAAACTGTGCAATATCAATGTTTTCATCCATTAAGTGATCGTAAGGTAAAATGTATATGCTTTATAAAGGACAAAAGGCTTTTTAATAATTTCTCGGAGAGGTTTTGGGTAGGTTATTGGACACCTAGATATCCACCCCCCTGTACTGATCCAAAATAATTCCCACATGAAAATGATAAAAAGGTGAGTTAAATGAGTCAAAACGGTTGATTTGCACTGAAATGTATGATTAGTTTAAGATTTACAGCTATTCACATTTTAGCCAATTTGGATAGGTTTGGAGACCCTGGGTACATCAGGCTACACTGCTTACATTTCGTGTCATAGATCTTTAGTAGTTCTGTATATCACCCTGCGATTATTGAATGCTTGTGGACAAGGAGTTTATGATCCAGGAAATGTGTAGTTTTACCTGTTTCACTTATGTACCTCTCAGTATTTTGAAGAAATATATATTTTGTAGCATTTTTAGCAAAGTTTTGCTTGCATTTCCGGCACTTTATTTTGACCTTAAATTATGAAAATAAACAAATCTAAGTTTGTACAAAAAATGGTACACCGGTTTTGTTTCATTTAAGCCATTTACCAAGTTTATGTGATGCTCACACCTGGAGTTATAAAGCCTTAAACAGAGTACCCCCATGATTTACCAAATATGCCATCTGCACTAAGGGGTTAAAAACAGTTCTCTACATTGCATCAGTATAATAAACACCCACATTGCATCAGTATAATAAAGTAACAAGTCCACCAGTCTTCTACTAAGTTACACCATTATGATGTTAGCTACAACGACCAGCTAGCTAATAATGTGGCTATTTATTAGCCAGTCTGATTGATGGCTTAGGTAGCCAGCTAGCAAGCTAGATATAATTCAGTCAGTACATTGCTTTGCATCAGGCCACAACAAACATAATTTGCATGCTAGTTTCATACTGGCACCATGGGCCACAGTAGCTAGCTGCAAGTAGCCTGATTGCCACCACCATCGACCACACACACAGCCACATGGCCATGGATTAATTTGTTTAATAACTAGGCTACTTGATTTGAATTAATCCAGCATAGTGCATCTGTATGTAGTCTGCGTTATCTGCATGAAACTCTTGATAATACTATTTTCACATCACATGATAGAAGCATCAGCTGGTTTGAGGGCCAGTTTTACCGCACAGTTGTAACTAATTTTAAATTGATCACGAAAAATATAAAAAGATTTTTTTTACACATAATTCAGGACTTGTCTTTTCAGGTACTTTTATCATCCAGTTTTTGAGTTATTGCATAGTGAATTGAAAGGTCACTATGTTTTGGTGTTATTCATTGATGTAAGAATAATGGAGCGATAACACAAAAATTTCCCAAATCACCTGCAGCAAAATGCAACCGGTCTGAATTCTTGGTGGCTGAATTATGAAATTATGAGGCTTTGAAAATGAATGCACATAACTGTAATGGAAGTGTAATAGAACTGAATATTTAAGTTATGGGAAACACTGCTTCAATCTACCATTAGCCAGAGGTCAATATATTGTAATCTACTTGGCTAGCTTGCTATGGTGAGACTATAATTCAAACATTTGTGACTGTTATTTTCATGTAATGTCATGGGAGTATTGATTTGGTGAATTATTTCAATAAAGAAATATTGCTTCCTATCAGTGGGCAAAATGCACCTTTTAGTCACAGGGTGGCAGTCTAAGGCCACAAATGGAAATGGGAGCCATTACATTCAATTGAAGGAGGCAGGAGATCTTAATCTCAGAATGAATCGGCTGCAAAAGACGTTAATGCGAAATACATAATAGTGGATTCCGTATAAGCTAGGAAACGGCAGATTTTTTTAAGTAAGACAACTGTGATTTAATACTCTGGGGTGCCCAGGGGTGCACAAACCTTTTCAGCGATGACCCAAGGATATCAATCCATACTTTAAACGAATTTAATTTTCATTAATTAACAATACAATTCAATACAATACAATAACTAACTAAATGTGAGCATACTATCAGATAAGAGCGTGTAGGCGACTAGAAACTGTTTAACCAATCATATTAATTATAATTTTTGAATCACAATCTTGCCGTTGATTTCAACATAGCCTACACACAAAAAACTGAAATGTTATTAGCGGAAAAATAAACAAAGTAAGGCCTAGGGACAATACATTTTCTGTACAAAATCTGAACACAGTGCCTAACAAGAAAGAGAAATTACAACAATTAATATTGTGTCCAATACTCAATCCAATAAATTATAGCAATAACTGGTGAATCCATCTGTTAGCTACTGTCAAAAATATATAAATCACATTGTAACTATTAAGAAGGATTATATATAGCCTAATTCTGAACAGAGTGCAGGGCACTACAACATATTGACCCACGTGGGGAGTGAAGTTTTCTCGCAAACCCGGGCCATTGAAAGGACAGGGTTGCCAGACTGGAGGAATTTCCCCTAAATGTAGGGAATATATATATTTATGGGGGATTGGTGCCCTTAGATGCTAGTCTTAGTAAGGCCAGATCCTGACACTGTATCAGGGCGCCGGCCAGGCAGCAGGCCTCTGATCCTACATCAGAACCTGTGCGTTTCCTAGGCGTTTCCCATTGCCCGTGACTCAGACACATGGCCCAATGCCGTAGTCTGCAAGGTGCATTTCAGAACTAGTAATTAGCAAGAGTACTCATCCCAGCACCCCTAATCTAACATATATAGAAACTAGTATTTATTATATTGAGACTGTGTCTGCCCCACGCATCTACGCTAAACGTAAAGCAAACCGTGGTATTAACACGGATAATCTTACTCTAAAATTAAACCATGTTGCTGTTAGCAGCTGTTTTGAATCACTCCTAAAGATTGGACTACTGAATGTTAGAGCTCTTGCTCCTAAAGCAATTCTTGTAAACGAATTGATCACAGATCATAATCTCAAAGTACTGTGTCTGACTGAAACTTGGCTAAGACCTGGTGAATATGTCGCACTTAATGAAGCGTCTCCTATAGATTTTTTAAGTACTCGGTTATCGCGCCAGTCATGACGAGGGGGTGGTGTTGCAGTGATCTAGTCTTGCACCTTAAGCTTAACCCCTATGTGTAGAAATACGGTCTCATTTTTTGAAGTTCTCTCTATGAATTGTGTAAAGCATGACCTAGCTAAAATAAGGGGAAACATGCAGTCATTTTTCCTAGTGTCTGTTTACTGGGCCCTATTCGGATTTTCTAATATATTTCGCTGAGTTTTTATCTTGCCTTGCTATTTCGGCAGACAAGGTTATGATTGTTGGTGATTTTAACATAGTACATGTGGATAAACAGGGTGATCCCCTAGGAACAGCCTTTGCCTCTATTATTGACTGTTGGTTTTTATTGACAAAATGTCTATGGGCCCACTCATTACGATAGCAATACCCTATACTTAGTGTTATCCTATGGTATTGTGAGATTCTAAATTTACATGATCCACTCAAACACTGACAAATCAAATGCGCCGCTGGCCGAAGCAACTAACATCATAAATACAATGTAGGTTGAAACGTAAGTGTAAGCAGTGACTCGTAACCACTGATAGGCATAGTATTCAATTATAGAATAGCAGCTGGGAGTGAGTGATCAAGGCCTATTCCAACCAAGGAGACTAGATGAGCAATACAAGAGACTCGTTCCTGGTTAGACCACAGGAAGTTGAACCTTCAGACCCCCTACTGATAAACAGACTAATTGATTTACGGGAGCCAGTGGCTTCCTTAAATCAATCACATCATTTTGAATATACATTTCTGTTTCCCGCCTGTAGAAAACAAAGCCAGAAAAAGGGTATTTAAAGTCATAAATTTCACAGAACAGGATTCAGATGAACTGTGACGAAGAATAAACGTTGTCATTTTCAACAAACATTTATAATGACACTACCCGTGCCCTGAAGCAGTCCACAAGAAAACTGGAGCGAAAATGGCGGCCAGCTAAACAATAAATATTTCGTCTTGCATGGAAAGATGGCCTCCTACAGTACAAGCAAGCTCTTGCATCTGCTAGATCTGCCTTTTTCTCTAAATTAATTGAACAAAACAAATGCAACCCAAAATTTTTGTTTAGCACTGTGGACAAATGTGACTAAAAAACCATCATCGGAATTTTCATCTTACCCCTGCGTTTACAGCAGTAATGACTTCATGAATTTTTTCAATCAGAAGATTGAAACTAGAGACCAGATCTCCAAATTGCCTCCTCCTCTAGGCATCACAAACAATGAACAGCCCAGATCTTGGTCAACACAGGAAGATGTATCAACAGTGGTACTGAACTGTTTTACGCCAATTGACATGGAGGAGCTGTCTAAACTGGTTATGTCCTCAAAACCGACTACCTGTCTACTCGACCCAATCCCTACAAAATTGGCTAAAGAACTTTTGCTCGTACTAGGCCAGCATATGTTAAAAATCATTCACACATCCTTATTAGCAGGATATGTACCAGAGTCACTAAGAATTACGGTTATTAAGCCATTACTGAAGAAACCAAACCTCGAACCTGACAAATTGGAAAACTATAGACCCATTTCAAATCTTCCATTTCTATCAAAAATATTAGAGAAAGCTGTTGTGAAGCAACTTGGTGCATACCTTAGCTCAAACCATATCCATTAATTATTCCAGTCAGGATTTAGACCCTTCCATAGCACTGAAGCGGCACTTGTTAAAGTTATTAACGATTTACATTTACTGTTATCAGCCGACCAAAACTCTGTGTCCGTTCTTGTACTCCTTGACCTAAGTGCAGCTTTTGATACAATAGATCATGAGATTCTACTGAACAGACTCCAGGGCTGTGTTGGACTCAATGGTCAAGCACTTCCATGATTCAGATCATACTTATACAATAGGAAACAATTTGTTAAATTAAATGAAGAAGTATCCAGTTACTCAGTAATGAAATATAGTATTCCACAAGGATCAATGCTAGGTCTAGTACTCTTTTCATTATATATGCTACCCCTTGGTGATATTATTCGGGCACATTTTTTTCACAAATTGTCACTGCAATGCGGACGATACACAGATATACATTTCCATGAAACCCAAGCGAGGCACTACCACTTTCTCGATTAGAGGCTTGTATTGCAGATAGTAAAGCCTGAATGCTCACCAATTTCCTGCTTCTACACCCAAAGACCGAAATGCTGGTCTTAGGTCCAAAAAAACCAAAGGGAGAAATTGTGTACATCTACTTTAAATTTTGATGGTTGTTTATTTGTTCCAAATTCAGCTGTGAAAGACCTAGGTGTTACTATAGACCCAGATTTAATCTTTAGCATACACATAAAAACATATCTAGAGTAGCTTTTTTTTAGTTAAGGAACATAGCTAAAATTAGGCACTTCCTATCAGAAGGGGACGCAGAGAAATTGATCCATGTTTTTGTTACGTCTATGCTAGATTACTGTAATGCTCTGCTATCTGGCTGCCTTAAATCCTTGCTAAATAATCTCCAGTTTGTGCAGAATGCAGCCGCTCACATTTTAACTAGACCTAAGAAATATGAGCATATTACCCCAGTAATAGTATAGGATAGACTTTAAGGTTTTGCTTCTGACCTTTAAAGCTTTAAATGGACATGCGCCAGTGTATATATGTAATCTGCTTTTACCATATAAACCGAAAAGATCCCTTCGTTCCCAAGACGCTTTCTCCTACAGAGCACCACTACTGTGGAACACCCTGCAAAAATGTATAAGGGAATCAGACAGTCTCAATAAGTCTAGACTAAAAATGCACCTTCATGATCAGGTTTATAACGAGTTGTAGTCCGGAGACAGGACCAGAGAAGCCTTTAGCCGTAGAGTAATGTGGAGTGGCATCCTTTCCTTACTGTCACCTGTCAACAGCTGTGACCCCATCTTCCTGGGCTGGCTCTTGATAGGTGGGTAGGATTGTTTACCCCCCTCTCATGGATGGGTTCTCAAACTCTTCATAGCTATGCAGCCATAGATTACTCCTGGCGGGGGTACTTGTCCAACACCCCCCCCCCCCCCTCCAAAAACCCCTCCCACCCCCACCCCCACCCCCCGTTGGTGTTCCTGCTGCTCTATTACACTTTCCTTAACTGTTCTCTCTCTCTTTTTTTCTACATTCTGCCAGTGGGGCTTTTCCCCCGCATCTCTAGAGTTGCTGTCCGGCTTCCTGTCCGTCGCCGCTTGCCCCTCCCTCCTCACCACCGCTGCCAGCTGCTCTCGCCACATCTGGACTGTCATCTAGCTGCTGCAAATTCTATTATCATGGACATTGGCTGTTTTGACCATGCTGGTAATTAAGATCTAGACCCTGAGCCGACCAGAGAAGGATGGGTTCCCACCTTGAGTCTGATTCCTCCCAAGGTTTCTTCCTAATTACACCAGGGAGTTTTTCCTTGCCACTGTTGCCTCTGGCTTGCTCTTGTGGGGGTTTAGCCTGGGTTTTTCTGTGAAGTACATTGTGACAACTAGTTGTGAAATGTGCTATATAAAATATTATTGATTTGATTTGATTTGAATTGCCCATATACCTGCTCATAGTCTATTAGCCACTTCTTTTCAGAGTATAAACGACTTAAAACAAATTAGCTAATATTTCAATACAGCCAATATTTCAACAGCCTACAGATTTTTTATGTCACAAAAAGACAGGTAATTACCGCGATTAGCTAAAGTCGGTAATTACCTTATATTGTAGCCTAATAAAAGTAAAGCTGCAGCTAGCTAGTAACAAAGAGCATTAAAAGTAACTGTTCTCAGCATTTTGGCAATTCGGCGTGTGAAGTGCAGTGAGGAGTAATGACGCGTCAAGGTCAAGATGAAATAAAGTAGGCATCATATGAAACACGGTCAAATGTAAACAGTAAAAATGTGTTTTAAGTAGTTTCATTATTTAATTGTACAAATGCAGAGTAACATTACTGAATACTAACACTTTGTTCATGTAGGCCAAATCGCGTTGGAATGTTGCTGTAGCCTACACGATTCCGTGACCAGATATAAACTTGGGTCGCGACCCACAGTTTGTGCACCGCTGGTCTAGCCTACCGATTTAACCCAATTGACTTTGGCCCTCCAGAGGCAATTTCCACTAAGTTTCTTATTTAAGTGTTAATATCTCAAATATCAATGCATCTCCATGGTTTAAAGTTCAAATTGAATAAGAGGCTGTATCATTCAGAAATTTGAAACAGTACATTTATTTCAGAATCATCGCATACAATATATACATAATACGCATAAAGTGTCATGGTTATTTGCAGCCTTCTACATTTTGGTTCCCTTTTTGGCGTCGTCAAGATGCTCTCTCTGATTTATTTCCGCCTCCGTTCCGGTGTTTGTATCTGGCCCAACAATTATTCCCTACATCTGCTTTGCGTTTCCAGCCGGCTGTAAATACCTCAGGACTTCTGCATTTCCTCACTTCGAGATTGTCTTGCTTATGTTGACAAACGAAGTCAGTGAAACGGTATAGGGGTTCGGTCATTGCATTTCTGGTTTGTATAAATAAGAAACGCAGCAAGTCCAGTTATTATTTAGGATTAGATTGGGTTTTTTTTCTTCTTTCCAATCTTTTGATTTATCTTAATTCTCTCTACCCGTTGCCTTTTGGTGTTCAGCTCTTTTGTTACTAGAGCTTAGGTAGCAGGTTTTTTATTCTTTCCTTCACCCGTTTTTTTTGTTTTGTTTTGTTATTCTCAACCTCTTGTTACGCTTAATTATTTAGTGCGTGAGGTTCTTTTTTTATTTCTTCTCGCCGTTTATCGAGATACGCCTCCGTTTCTGAGGTTGTTTTGATTTGCCTTGTGCTAGGGACGTTTTGCTCCCATTCTTTTGTTTACCTCTTCCTGTGCGGGTTCTGCCACTTTTGTGACATATCTTTTGAGATCCGCTTTTAGAATCCTTATCAGTCATGCTTGGTTCTCCAAACCTTACACCAACCCTTACATAAAGTATGTACCCTAATGTTTTTAAATGCATTTTTAAAAAACCTACAAAAGCATGTGTTTTTACATAACAACAGCAACGTATTTCAGCTCTAAGTGCAATAGGTGGTCAGTGTGGAAATGTTGACTGTATGGGATTTATGGTGAAATGAGAAACTCTTCAGAGTTCAATTGTAGCTTCCTTCCAGGTAGAATATTTGGTTTCATAAACATATTTATACGAGAAATTTTGGAGAAAAAATTAGGTGTCTTCTAAACTGAAAGTGCATCGGGTACTGTATATAGTACAGTAAGCATGGGAAAACGCCAAATGCTTATTTGTACAATGTTATTATTTCTATATCTGAAAATTATTTTCTTAGTGTGTATAAATGGTGCATTTTATGCATTTTACAGTCTGTGGCTGTGGCAAGATGAGGGTCGTAAGTGCTTTGGGCTATTAATAGCACCCTGCTATTTTATTGCCCTGCAGTGCACCAGAAGGTTTTTGCAAGCGGCGACCCTTTTAAACAATCCAATAAATTTTCGGGGTTTTCTTAAAGCTGTAGTTTATCATTTCAGACGAACACTGTATATGAATACTGTAATTAGGACGGATACGTCTACCACTAGGGGGCCAACGTGGATCGGGTTAAGCGCCAATAGTTTTAGGGACTTTTCTGTTGAGTTGTAGTTAGCTATATTCACATTGTGTCTATTTGTTACGGTAGGCTATTTTGCTGCATTAATAGCCTAATAAATGACAGCTGTCATTCATATTAGCTTGAACACTTAGCAATGCATTTGCCACACTACCGTCTGCTGTTAAAGAACATGGCTTTGAATATGCATAAACTTTAGCTTTAGAGTCACATTTATGGTAGCTTGATAGCTTGAGAGATTATTTATAGTCTAGGCTACGTTGTGTATTATATTGTATTATCTGTCCAGTTAACTGTGTCTTGCATTATGGCTGACTGGACCAATGATACAGCTCACTTTGCTTTTAAGGCACAGCGAATCTCTCTCTCTCTGACAGTGCCGTTAGTTACAGTAGCTAGCTGCCTTGACGTTTTAAAACAAAGTGAAAACGAGAAGTTAAAATAAATTTACCGTAAAGAGTTACAAATAGGGAAGAGCAGCTTGTTGCTCCATTTGAACACTTTTTCATGAATCTCCTCACTCGCACGCACGCACGCGTGTGTCTGTGTGTTCTCCTCACCTGTCTTCACCTTGGAGAGGTTTCCTGTACATCCCCAGTGCATGCTGCGTAGACAGCTCTGGCATATGTGACTGTTATGTAAATTCACTTGGTATTAATGTTAGGCTAATATTTTAAAAAAAACGTTTAATAAACAATTTACATCTGTTGTTGTCTGTCATTATTCCACTTGTTTTATGTGTACCGTGTTAAACTGCTTTTAATTTTATCATATGTTCAATTATGTGTAGGCCTACTATTCTGGTGCATCTGGGTGTAGGCCTATATGAATTTATCTCATAGTAGTGTCAGGTTTAGGTTTAGAAAATAGAGAACCAAACGCGAAAGATAAGGATACAGAAAGCGTATCTAGTTATAGATACGCCACAGAAGCAGAATTAAACCGCACTAGTAGAAGGGAAACGCAAAAGCGGAAACAAAACTTCCCTAGCACAAGGCTAACACAAAACAACCTCAAACGGAGGCGGAGATTCGCTTAAACAGCGAGAAACTAACAACAAAAGAAATGACCTCACGCACTAATTGATCTGCGTGTATCAGAGGTCGAGAACTGAAAAGAAACTAACCAAAATAGCAAGCCTGTCACTACAGCTCTCTTTGTTTTCTTTCTTTTTTTTATAAAACCCTATACCGGCTTTCTAGTCCTACTGCAACGTCAATCTAGAAGCACCGGAAAGCGGAAGTCAAGCTTTATTTATAGCCAACGGAAACCAAACACAGGTGTAGGAGATAATGACCTGGAGAGATCCAAACACCGGGACGGAGGAAGAAAAAATCCGATAGAGCTTCAGACGACGCCAAACGGAAAACAATGGTAGAAAACAAAAAGAGACAGCCACTACCCATGACAAGTAGATGTGTTTATTGGCAGTAATCTTCAGTTTTGTTTATTCAAAGCTCAAGTGAATGTGTCCAGCAGTTATAATTATTACATAGAAAAATGGACACCTCCCAGTATAAAGGCCATGGAAATTTATGACAAAAAACTACTTTTGAAAAGTCAGGAAATTGTATGTATCTGTGTACTTGCTCTGTCAAATAAGACAATGAGGCTAAATGTTTAACCCAGGCTGACATTTAAAAAAAAAATCATAGGCCTTCATGTAACAAAATGGGTTGTACAATGTTATAGATTACTTACACCAGCATAGACGGCAGGCCCTAAATAGTTAGTTTATTTACAACTTGTTGATAGATTATTTACCATATATAACTCAAACAATTGTAGCCTAGTTTATTTTTACTGGCATGGGCCTAGGGTATTTTGAAAACACAGGTTTACGTGCACATGTCTCTCCCACTTTGTGTGTAGAAAGCAAGCGTGTCAGTCAAGCCTCTTTACATATAACTAGACAATTTTTGATGTCAATGAGTCCCCAGCCCCACCCACAGCTTTTCAGATGGGAACTATGCAGGGATACGGATGGAGGTAAGAGGGTGCAGCTGAGTCGATCCCCTCGCAAACTAGCTCTGAAAATATCTAAATTCTGTCCAAAAATTGTAACATATTAGTGTTCCCTCTGTATTCAGCAGCAGCACATGGCTTCTTCAAGAACATTAGCACTAAAATGACAGATATCCCGTAAAAGCCAACAGAATCTGTCCAATTAATGTGGGGTGATACATTTCTAGGAGGTAAACAGAGCCAGAGTTAATACATTTATAGATAAAACATCACCAGGTTGATTCCAACTGGGAACAGATGTCAGCCCTCCTCTCTCTCCCCATCTTTTCTATTGCTTTCTACTATCACTATCCCAATACATCAGAAATATAAAGTTGCCTATAAGAATTCATTCACAATAAGGATGGCTTGAGCATCTATAGAATCATTAACTGGTTAGACATAATAGGTTAAGTATATTGTATAGCCTAATGCATGCAATAAACATAAGCTTACCAGTATAATAGTATAGTTTTAATATGATTTGATTTGACCATCAGAGAAATAGAGAAAGGTAGGCTACAAATTACTTTCGTGCAGGACACTATGATGTGAGGGAGCACCTACCAAGTATGAGGTATGAGGTTTTAAGCAATCTATGCCCTGTGATGAGTAGGCCTACATGTTGATGTTGTTTGGAAAACAGTGGACCAACATGGCTACAGAACTGTATAGCAGTTAGATATGTAAAAGTTTGTTTTGGTGGTGATCATTTGAATTCCCTGACTTTTGCAGCTTTTAACCAAAACAAACTCCCTTAAAACTGTTTTTTGTCATAAATTATTATTATTATTGACATTGATTATTTTTTATTGTTTTACATTTTTAAATAAATTATACTATTTACTTATTTGGCTGAACTTTATCTGACCCACAAACATACAGTACATTAATGGGGAAAACGCATGTCTGGATATGAAGATTCAATATTTATTTAGTAGGCCTAAATACTAAATAATTTTTATGTTTTCATTTATTCAGCCCCACTCCCCCAGTAACTGTGAATGTTATATGCCACTAGAAAAATATCTCAATCTTACTGTATGACTTAAGATGAGTGAGGCTGAATGAGGGAATGAATGTCGATTACACTGACAGTGATGAGCTGGGTCTGTGGAAGTTATAGACTACTGGGGAGAGTGACAGTGCACCAGAAAAAATTTTAAAACTTTATTTTCTCTGCCTGACAAATCAAATATTTTTTCCGTTATTACGTAACATTACCCGTCTTTTTGTGGTAGCAAATACCAGACCATGTCGGCTTACTTTCACGTGTGATTAAGCATAATTTAAACAGTTCACGGTTAAAGGCATACAGAACTTTGTTTAAACATAATGTGGTATAGCTACCTGGCACCAATATTAGTCATAATATTCACGCTCACCTTCATGAGTTGCTTCGGTGGTCAGAAACTGCGAATTATGTTTTTTATCTCTCTATTGACTTCCATTGCATGGTGAAAAAGGTCTCAAAAGCACGCTTTTAGTACATAAACTAATGCAAACAACGTGGATTATGCTAATATATAAAATCACAACATCCAGTCCAGAAAGTTTTTTTCAGCAGGGCGTAACCTCTGATCCCTTAAGACAGCACTGCATTAAAAACGATGCTTCTTAATGCTTCTGTAATTAGTATAACCACATGGGCTCGGGAATATTTCAGAAAACTGTTGTCAGTAAACACACTACAAATGCAAGTTAAGTACATTTAGTTACACCACCGACTTCTCTGGGCTTGAAGTAAGCTGAAGTCTTATATCAAGCAAGAATGGGAAAAAATTCCACTTTCAAAACTACAACAATTAGTGTCCTCATTTCCCAAAAGATTACCGAGTGTTGTTAAAAGGAAAGGTGATGTAACACAGTGATAAACATGCCCCTGTCCCAACTTTTTGGGGATGTGTTGCAGATATCAAATTTAGAATGAGTGTATATTTACAAAAAACAATAAAGTTGATTAGTTAAAACATAAAAATATTTTGTCGTTGTACTGTTTTGTACTGAATACAGGTCAAAAAGGATTTGCAATCAAACAAGCTTAACGTTTATTTGGGAACACGAGCTGGCTAGCATAGCATATGTTTGTATTTTTTGTTTTTTTTACAACTAACTTAGTCAATACCATTTCTCTTGAATGTTTGTATCACAATATACCTGATGGCCACCTCCATTTAATTCATTAGCATATTGATGGTGGACAATTCAAGGGAAACCAGGAAATCTTTGTCTTATATAACCATCACATTACCATGTGTGTGTGTGTGAGAATAGATGTAGCTAACAGTACAGATTAGCCTCTGTTAACTAACTTATGACATTTATTCATTTAGGACAGCTTGATCAGAGTGACCGTGATTTCCTACGTGCTCTATATCGCCATCTGGTGTTCTGAAACTAATATACATACATATACATTCTACATTTTCCATAAAGAGCTACTAAACACCTTAAGCTCTGTGGATTTAGAAAGTTGACGGTCTGCTGAGTAGAAATGCCACTATGCGGAGACATCAAGCATAGTTTTTTATGTGCAAAGCAAAATGTACTTGGCTATGGGGAAATGTATTGTAATAGCGCCCCTCTGGTGGGGGGCTCTGGTACATTGGTACATACATGTGTGACACACAGACAGACAGACGCACACACGGGGATCAAATTAGAGTCCAAATTTTTTTTTCTGGAAACAAAAAGTGGCCAGCAGACATGCTAGATCTGTGACATGTGCGCGCGCGCACACACACACACACACACACCGTTTGTTGTTTTTGTTCTCTTATTAGTGATTTACACACTTTCTCAATTTATAATAAAAATTTGGATTTTGTGTGCCCTGTATGCAACATTCTGCATTACTTGTGGTTGTTTTTAGAGACATTTTATACTCATGCTACAAGTTTTTGGCCTGTGCTACAAAACTATCAACCTCTGTAGCACCAGTGCTATGTGCAAAACAAGTAAACGTACAGCCCAGATTCATTGCTCAGTCGTGTTTTCTGGTTGATGTACCAACTTTCATTGAACCTAGAACATTTGGCAGCATTTTGCTGTTGGTGGAATATTATTTTATTGTAGTGTTATCGTACATAATATAGGCTATAGGCTTATCTTCCTGGGCTATACTAGTCACTTAGGGCATGGAAAATACTAAATACAATTTACTGTACGCTGATATATAGATGAATGTAAAATTTTTCCTTGGAGTCATTATGAATGGGAACTATTCCATGCCATCCCAAGGAAAAAGAATACATACTGTAGAGTACAGGAGAAAGTGATGTTTTATTGAGGTACAAGAGTGAATGATTAGGCTACATATTTAGGTGTCTGTAACAGTGTGATCAATGTTTTCATCTGCAACCATCACATGTTTTATAATGGACAAAACTAATTTAATTGATTTTATGAATTATATTGGATAGCGTTTTGGATCCATAGATATCTACCCCTCTTGTAATTCCCACTTGAAAATGATGCAAAACTGAGTTTTGATTTGTAGTTCAATATATCGTAATTTTTTTATTTAGAGCAGTGCACAATTTAGCCATTTGGATAGATTTGGAAACACTAATGGACAACAGGGTACACTGCCTATATTTTGCATCATAGATCTTTAGTAGTTCTGCATATCATCCTAAGATTTTGCTCAATTGTGGTCAGAGTTTATGATCCAGGAAATGTATATATTTACCTGTTTCACACATATAGCTCTCTGTATTTCATTGCAAACTAAAGACATGTATTTCTTTTTTATATATTTTTTACATTTTACAATTTTTCTAGTTTCTTTGCAATTATGCCACTTTATTTAGACTTAAATTATGAAAATAAACAAATACAAAGTTCATATTATAAATGGAAAAACTGTCTTGTTTCATTTAAGCCATTTGTCAAGTTTCTCTGATGCTCACACCTGGAGTTATAAAGCCTTAAACAGAGCACCCCCTTTACCAAATTTGCCATCTGTGCGAAGAGGTTAAGGTTCCTCTTAAATTGTTAATTATTTATTGTTCATTTGAAATTCATTAGCTGGTGCTCCGTGAAAGGAGGAAAACCTTGATCCACCTCTGAAATAGATAACTTAGATGGGTGAAGAAATACAAAATGCCAAACCACACTACATTTATTGTTGCCCCGTGTGAGGATGTGTTAAGACAGACACGTTTTATTTATTTATCCTCACTACTACCAAATCTACCTGTAAACTACACTACAGAAATAAAAAAAACATTCTTATATACGCACATCCTTTTTGTCGTGAAACTAAATGTAATGGTAGGGACCTGGCGGTGTCATGGATTCGTGGGTTTTTATTTTATTTTCCGTTGCAGTTCCTGGTTTTCCAATTGAGAATCTATTGGATTTTTTTCACGTTCCGTTCCGGGGTTTGCTTTCCCTCACCATTGTTTTCACCTGTGCTTCTACCTGCGGGGTATTTAAGTTCCTCACTTCCGCTTCCCCGGTGCTTCTTTGTCATTCGACATTGCATTGAGCCAGGTATAGCCAGGTACTAGCGACCTCGTGATATTAAACGATGTTTATGTTCATGAGGGACTTGCTATTTAGCTATTTTCAGGTATAGGTATTTATTCCTCTTGATAGCATTCTGCGCTATTTATTTTGCCCTTTGCTGTTCTCACTGAGACAGGTTTCGTTTTTATTTTACCTTCTCTAGCCGTCTCCTCCTGGCAAGTTTTCTGGTTTAGCTCCAGTATTGAGCGCGGGAGACTTTGTTTGGTTTTCACTCGTGTATTTGAATTCCTATTTCGTGGGTTGATTTTCTTTTGGCTGTTTAGCTACAAGGAATTCTTTTCCTGTCTTTTCATTCTGGAGATTTCTTAGTTCATTCTCCCTTATTAGTCCTCACTTGCGTGAGTGAATTGTTCTGATTCCCCTACCTTCGCGTTTGATTATCCGCTACTGCAAACCATCACAGGCGTTGCTCGGACAAAGATCTGCAGGTGGAAAGGCTAAGCCAAAGCGACCTCTTGGCAATGCCAATGATACATAAGCATTTTGCCTGTGTATCCTGCGATTGTCTACTTTGATCAGACTATTTTTATCAGACGTTCTTATTGGCAGATCAGATGTTGTTATCCAATGGGGAGAATTATTCTTTGATGGCATGGAGCATTTTTCATGATAAAATCGGCAGGAAAAATAAGAAAAGTTGCAAAGATAACCCAAGTTTTTGGCTTCATTGTATCGATGAGTGAGGTTGTGTCTGAATTTTGTGTGGTTACATGAGGTCAGAAAGTACAAAAGTTAATGTTTTTAAGGGCTGAGAGTCTTTGGTCATTGGGGTAATTCTGTAGGAAACCTTAAAAAGTGGTAAACTGTGCCCCTAGTGTGACATGGGTGTTTTGCAATCCTTTGCAAAACCTTTCGTGTTCCCTTGCAAAACATCATCGTTTTCTCCGTTCAGTACCCCTTCTTAGGAACTTTTTTTTTTTTTTTTAAAGCGATTGTGTGACGTCCAGCAGGTCAGGACCCAAATGCACAATGAGACAGTCTTTCTTTTGAAAAGAAGGTTTTTTATTCGTAATTCCGGGTCGGATCCACACCGGGAAATCAAGTTTAAACAACAAATCATAAGCTGTGGAACCCGTAGAGAGCTGGCGATCGAGATCCAGCGAAGTGGCCAGGAGTGGTCGTAGCCTGGGTCGGGTAGCAGAGTCAGGCGGAGGTAGAGCTGGGATCCACACTGGGAAGCAGGTGTGGCAATTCCAGACCAGGGTAGCCAACTTGGCTCAGCAAGCTAGCGTATGGGGAGACAAGTACAACGCGAACAAGGACAGTGTACTCTGACAAACCGTAATACTTTGACAAGGAATCACAGGAACAGCACGGTTATATAACTAGTGTCATTAGAGCTGATAAGCTGCAGCTTGCGGGAAATGCGTGCGAGATCAGCGAATTGATTGAACAATTAGGAAAAGCATGAGGAATGCGGTGAAGGCAATTAAGTGTGAGTTGTGTCATTAAGATGTGGTGCAAGTAATAATGTGCAATGTAGACACAATCAGGCAATGAACGCAGACATGATACAATCAGGTTCGGGGAAAACAGAGGAAAACATCAAGGAAGGAACGGGGAGCGGAGCGGATCGTAACAGTACCCCCCCGTCAAGGTACGCCTCCTGGCGGACCACAGGCTCTGGTCGACTGGGGCTGGCGGTGATGGAAGTCCCGGATGAGGGTAGGGTCCAGGATGAGACGAGGGGCAACCCAGGAACATTCCTCGGGCCCATACCCCTCCCAGTCGACCAGGTACTGGTGGCCCCGTCCCCGGCGCCGGACATCGAGGATGCTGGAGACTGTAAAGGCGGGAGCACCATCAATGTCCCGAACAGGTGGGGGGGCAGGAGTGGGAGCGCTGAGAGGGCAGGAGACAACTGGCTTGACCTGACTGACATGGAAAGTGGGGTGAATTTTGAGGGAGGCAGGGAGACGGAGCTTGAGGGTGACTGGGTTGAGAATGGAGTGCACAGTGAAGGGTCCGACGAAGCGGGGTTGGAGCTTGCGGGAGGTGTCGGGGAGGGAGAAGGTGGAGGTGGATAGCCAAACCTTCTGTCCCGGGCGGTAGTGAGGGGCTGCGGACCGGTGCTGATCCGCCAGGCGACGATTCCGGGAGGAGGTTTTGAGGAGGGCGTTGCGGGTGGCCTTCCAGACCCGCTGGCAGCGTCGGATGTGGGCGTCCACTGACGGAACCGCCACCTCGGCCTCCTGGGGGGGGAACAGTGGGGGTTGGAAGCCCTGGGAAGCCTCAAAGGGGGACCTCCCTGTGGATGAGCACACCAAGGTGTTGTGGGCGTACTCAACCCACGGGAGGAGCTGGGACCAGGAGGCAGGGTTGCGGGCCGTCACGCACCGTAAGGCGGCTCCCAGGTCCTGGTTGGCCCTCTCTGCCTGCCCGTTGGTCTGCGGGTGGAACCCGGAGGAGAGGCTGGCGGTGGCGCCGAGTGCGGTGCAGAATGCCTTCCATACTGCGGAGGCAAACTGGGGGCCCCGGTCGGAGACGACGTCCGACGGGATCCCATGCAGCCGCACCACGTGCTGCACCAGGAGGTCGGCCGTCTCGAGGGCGGAGGGAAGTTTGGGGAGGGGAACAAAGTGAACCGCCTTGGAAAACCGGTCCACCAGGGTCAAAATGACTGTGTTACCGGCAGATGGTGGTAGTCCGGTAACGAAGTCGACCCCGATGTGACTCCAAGGACGGCCCGGGATGGGAAGGGGACGGAGGAGACCAGCAGGGGGGAAGTGAGACGCCTTACTCCTGGCGCAGACAGGGCAAGCGTGGACGAAGGCCAGGGTGTCCCGCCGGGCGGTGGGCCACCAGAAGCTCCTGCGCACCAGCTCCACGGTGCGGTTGCCTCCGGGGTGGCAGGCCAGTCGGGAGGAGTGAGCCCACTCCAGGACCTGGGAGCGGACAGGGTTGGGAACGAACAGGGCAGAAGAGGGGTTAGGGCGAGGATCGGGATGCGTCACCTGAGCGTCCAGTACGATCTTCTGGATGGGCCACCGGACCGCAGCCACGACGCAGGAAGCCGGAACGATGGTCTCCGGGACAGACAGGTCGGCAGGTGAGGAGTGGATCCGAGAGAGGGCGTCGGGTTTGATGTTCTTTGACCCGGGTTTGAAGGTGATGGAGTAGTTGAAGCTAGCGAAGAACAACGACCAACGGGCCTGTCTGGAGTTGAGTCGTTTAGCTGACTGGATGTACTGTAGGTTGCGGTGGTCAGTCAGGATCAGGAACGGTTGAGTGGTCCCTTCAAGCCAGTGTCTCCATTCCTCCAGTGCCAGCTTGATGGCTAGCAACTCCCGATCCCCTACCCCGTAGTTGCGTTGGGTGGGGGAGAGGCGGCGGGAGAAGAAGGCGCAGGGATGGAGCTTGTGGTTGAGGGGGGAGTGTTGGGACAGGATGGCCCCTACGCCTGTGTCCGAGGCGTCCACCTCCACCACGAATTGGCGGTCGGGTTCCGGGCAGCAGAGGATGGGGGCCGTGGTGAATAGTGCCTTGAGTTTGGTGAAGGCTTGATCTGCCAGGGAATTCCAAGCAAATGGGTTTTTAATGGATGTGAGGGCGGTGAGGTGTGCGGCTACCTGGCTGTAGTTCCGGATGAACCTTCTGTAAAAGTTGGCGAACCCCAGGAACTGCTGCAGGTGCTTACGAGTGGTGGGGATGGGCCACTCCGTCACTGCCTGGATCTTGGCCGGGTCCGGCCGTATGTCGCCCCTCTCCACCACAAAACCTAGGAACGAGACTGAGGGAGCATGAAACAAACATTTTTCGGCTTTTACAAACAACTTATTCTCCAGTAGGCGTTGTAGAACCAGGGAGACATGGTCTTGGTGTTCCCGTTGGTTCTGGGAGAAAATCAGTATGTCGTCTAAATAAACAAAAACAAAGCGGTTGAGGAAATCCCTCAGTACATCGTTCACTAGGTTTTGAAAGACGGCAGGGGCATTAGTAAAGCCGAACGGGACCACCCGGTACTCGAAGTGGCCCAGGGGGGTGTTGAAGGCGGTCTTCCACTCGTCCCCCTCCCGGATCCGTACCAGGTGGTAGGCGTTACGGAGGTCCAGCTTGGTGAAGACCCGGGCGCCCTGCAGCAGTTCAAAGGCCGAATTCAGTAGGGGTAGAGGGTATTTATTCCTGACGGTGATGGAGTTGAGGCCCCGGTAGTCGATGCAGGGGCGGAGGGAGCCATCCTTCTTCTTTACGAAGAAGAATCCGGCTCCGACGGGCGAGGAGGAGGGGCGGATGATACCTGCTTCGAGGGAGGCCTTGATGTAGTCCTCCATGGCCGTTCTTTCCGGACCGGATAGGCTGTACAGGCGGCCGGAGGGTAGGGGAGCACCCGGAAACAGGGAGATGGCACAATCGTAGGGTCTGTGGGGGGGTAAGGACAAGGCAAGGGACTTGGAGAAGACCCGGGACATGTACCGGTAACAGTGGGGGACCCCCTTCAGGTGGACCTCTGGAACGGATGTCTTAACTTCCGTGCTAGAGGGAGGTTCCGCCGAGTGGAGACAGGAGGTGTGGCATTGGGTGCTCCAGCTGGTGACGCTGGAAGTGATCCAGTCAAGCAGGGGGTTGTGTTTGTGCAGCCAGGGCTGACCAAGGACCAGAAGGGAGTGGGGAGTGCTGATGATGTGGAGTTGAATGATCTCACGGTGGTTACCGGACAGAAGCAGTTGGATGGGAATGGTGCGGTGGGTGATGTGGGCCAGGCGGTGGCCGTCCAAGGCATAGGCGTTGATGGGTGTCTCCAGTTCTTCCGTGGGAATCCCGGACTCGTACACGAACTGGGAGTCCACAAAGTTGGAGTCGGCTCCTGAGTCGACGAGGGCCTGAACAGCTACGGTGGCGGAGGCCGTAGTGCCCCATTTGAGGACCGCAGAGAGTAGGAAGCGGTTGAGAGCTAGGCCCGGTGTTTGGGTCTGGCTCGCCAGTAGGCCTAGGGTTGCTGACGAGCCTTCTCTTTTGGGCGCACCGGACAGGAGTTAAGGAGGTGATCCGTGCGGCCCGCAATAGAAGCAAGCTCCGGTGGCCCGGCGTTGGCGGCGGCGAGCGGCAGGGTCGGACGTAGTGCCGCCCAGCTGCATGGGTTCCCCGGTTTCCGGAGGTTCGAAAGCCATGGGAGCCTGATGGCGAAGAGCAGGGTGCGCGGTTGTGGTTCCCAGAGGCGGTTGAGTAGGGACGTAAGCCCTCCTCTCGCGGGTGCGGGCGCGCAGACGGTTGTTAACCGTGATGGCTAAGGAGATGAGGTCATTCAGCGTGGGTGTGTCATCGCGGGTGGCCATCTCGTCCTTCATCTCCTCGGAAAGGGCGAAGCGGAAGACGCCCTGTAGGGAGGCGTCGTTCCAGCCCGACTGCGCCGCGAGGATCCGGAACTTAATGGCGAACTCCGCCACACTGCGTTCGCCTTGTTTTAGCGCCATAAGCTGCTGGTTCACGTCTCTCCCGCACACGGGATGATCAAAGGTGCGCCGCATCTCTCTGGCGAAGTCCAGGTACTGGGTGCAGAGGATGGGTTGCTTCTCCCACAACGCGGCGGCCCAGTCCCGCGCCTCTCCTCCCAGGCAGGTGATAATATATGCCACACGGGTGGCGTCAGCAGAGTAGGAGGATGGCTGCATCCGGAACGCCAGCTCACACTGCAGTAGGAAGGGCTGGCATTTCCCCAGCTCACCTGAGTACCGTTCTGGAGGGTTGGCGCGAGGTTCCCGAGGAGGTAATAATGGAGCTGGTGCCGGTGGTTGAGGAGGATTCTCCGCTTCAGGACGGAGTCCTGAAGTCTGGGCAGCCATCTGGGTTAGCATGGTGCCCCATTGGGTGGTCCGTTCCACCATGCCCCGGAACAATTCCATGGCTTCGTCCAGGCGGCTGCTTTGCTGGGCGATCTGGGTAGCCTGGCAGGTGAGGGCGTGGCAAATCTGTTCCGCGTCGGCTGGGTCCATTTCTGGTCAAAGTATTCTGTGACGTCCAGCAGGTCAGGACCCAAATGCACAACGAGACAGTCTTTCTTTTGAAAAGAAGGTTTTTTATTCGTAATTCCGGGTCGGATCCACACCGGGAAATCAAGTTTAAACAACAAATCATAAGCTGTGGAACCCGTAGAGAGCTGGCGATCGAGATCCAGCGAAGTGGCCAGGAGTGGTCGTAGCCTGGGTCGGGTAGCAGAGTCAGGCGGAGGTAGAGCTGGGATCCACACTGGGAAGCAGGTGTGGCAATTCCAGACCAGGGTAGCCAACTTGGCTCAGCAAGCTAGCGTATGGGGAGACAAGTACAACGCGAACAAGGACAGTGTACTCTGACAAACCGTAATACTTTGACAAGGAATCACAGGAACAGCACGGTTATATAACTAGTGTCATTAGAGCTGATAAGCTGCAGCTTGCGGGAAATGCGTGCGAGATCAGCGAATTGATTGAACAATTAGGAAAAGCATGAGGAATGCGGTGAAGGCAATTAAGTGTGAGTTGTGTCATTAAGATGTGGTGCAAGTAATAATGTGCAATGTAGACACAATCAGGCAATGAACGCAGACATGATACAATCAGGTTCGGGGAAAACAGAGGAAAACATCAAGGAAGGAACGGGGAGCGGAGCGGATCGTAACAGATTGGTTGTTTCAACATTTAACTCTGGCTAGCAGGGCCTCCTGGAACACTGACAGAAGCTAGGAAGTGACATTAGCCACTTAGCATGCTATCTCCATAATGTTTGCTAGTTAAAAACACCTTTGATTAAAAATACAATTGCTTGCTAGCTAGCTATCTGGTGGGGATAATGCAGCTAGACATCCCACCTCAGTTCCTGGTTAGCAGCGTTGAGAAACTGTCTTGATGGCTGTCTCTTGGACCACTCACAACTCTGGCTGTGCCAATGATCGTTGAAACAAGAAATCAAGATTTATTAAGTTAAGATGATTATTTTAATAAAATAGCGATATGCTAATTAGTGTGCTGTCTGCCTGACTGCCTAGGCAGTGTAACATGTTTCTTTAATTATACAATTGTTTGTTCAGAACAAATTTTCCAAGGCAATAGCCTAAGAGTGTGGCATTCTTTCTTCTCATACAATATTGTTCATTCAATATGAAACATGCAGTTTTTTCTCTCATCTACACGACAATAGCAGCCTAAGAGTGATGCATTTTATTTCTTCTTATACAACGTTGTTCATTCAATATGAAACATGCAATGTTTTTTTCTTGTTTACAATGTAATACAGGGCTGAAAATTCAGCATGGGATTGCGCAAATTGTCCATATATTTTATGAACTCCGTATAAAGTACTCAAGTGTGTACGTCAGTCGTGGGTGGAGTCTGGTTTCAGAAGTAAATTCCCTATGGAAGATAAAATGGGCTTCGGAGACTGTCGACTATTTCTTGAAATCTGATTTATAGAATGAGCCAAAACATTCTTGGATTAGCCTGTGTGGAACAAGGATATAGTGATTGTAGTTCGACTTGTAGTCCACTTTAACGGACTGCATATCCAGTACTACAACGCACGGGTGGTTCTGGACTAATAAGATATCATCTCGTCTGTCTGCTTTGTGGCAGATGGGAGTAGGCTACTGCTGCTGAAGACGAGCTAACGTTAGCTTGCTAAGTAGAGAAGCCCACCCGACAAGGTCAGAAACTATGCTACGGTTAACCACATAAAGCAATTATAGCTTTTGGTCCTTCAAGTTAGCTAGCTAATGTTAGAAAAAAGTGTTTAAAAACGGAGCTGTGTGCTACTGCTGGCTAACGTTATATGACAACGTCTGAAGACAAGGTTGCTCGTTCGGAGGGAATTATGGGACGTGGCATTTTTAAACAGTGCTAGCGCTGGTATGTTCACAAAAAAAATACTAAAACGTAAAATATACTTGAAGCTGGTCCAGAAAAACGACAGTTTGCGAACGGGCGTTATATTGAAAATCCAGGAAATTGACGGTAAGACATAATCAGTAGAAATGGTTTAAAAGTAAGCTTTAGTTAATGTCTACGCTCTAAACTAATGGGGAATTTACTTCCGAAACCAGCATGAAGTAGTCACTTGTGTACTCTATATACAGTATGTCTGCAATAAAGCGGGAACACTTAGGCTATTAATTAAAACCAATTAATTCTAATAGTACAATTGAAAAGATAATTGTCTGTGCTGTTCCTTTAGGCTGCACATAAGCCCTTTCCAGGTAAATGAGTTGTGCGTGTTCCAGCTGCTTTAGTGAAAAGCAAGAAAGATGACGCAGTATTTAAACAAACACTGAAGCCAATCGCCTTGAAGTATAATAAATCGAACAATCCTATCACCGCCCTGTCGGGAGGGGTCAGGACCATTCAACTACACTTTACTTAAACTTTCTTCCAAATAGACACCACATTCTAGAGTCTGGTATAACGTAATTTATTATAAAAAGATTTGCACGAATATACATACCCAGGCTGATCGGCTAAACATACATATGTTAAAAACATTCTCAATCACACGGTCCAGTCTAAGTCAGTCAATTTCATGCTCACCCACAAGACGTAAAACAGGTCCGTTAATGACAGAAGCAAAACATAACAAGCGCATCATGAAGTTCAGCTGACATCTTATATGTTATTGCGACCCCCCTTTTTTTTGGGGGTGTTCCCATTACCTGGGCGATTACTTTTCCATGGTCTGCAGCGGTCTCTGCCGGTCCTAATTAAGCATTACATATGACCCTTATTTATATGGTAGTTTTGATGAAATGCCATGATTTAATCATATCAGAAACATCCTAGTCACGGTTTGACAATAATAGTTCAATACATAGTTTTTACACCAATGTTTGTAAAGATAGAAGATAAATGTTTTCTTTGGATTTAATAAATTCTATCAGTTCCTCAAACTACACACACACATACATTTTCAAGGCTAGAGTGCTGGATGTTCTTTCTGCCTCAAAGAATGTGTAGGGAGTCATTCATGCTTATCTCTTCAGACGGGCTAGGACCATTTAATTGCCTGTGTGTGTGTATGTGTGTATGTGTGTGTGTGTGTGTGTGTGTGTGTGTATGTGTGTGTGTGTGTGTATGGGTGTGTGTGTGTGTGTGTGTGTGTGTGTGTGTGTGTGTGTGTGTGTGTGTGTGTGTGAATTAATGGGTCCATTGCCTTCTTTTTGAGATAACTAAAAGAAATCTTGGGGAGTGTATTGCAATATGGCTGTTTTCCGCTGAAAGCGAGTTTTTCTTCAATTCCCCTGCATGTGGGTGTGTGTATATGTCCTTGATTTACAGGTGTCGAGATGAGCTCATATTGGGTGCCTAGCGTGGGACCATTGTTCATTGAGCACACTTCGATACAAATAATGAGCTCATTTTCCGGCGTGAGTGTCTGAGGCCTTGAATATGTGCTGTTGTGCACATATGGGCCTTTTGTGCAATTCATCCTACCACAGAAGAACATATTCATATTAACACTACATTTTAATACAGTTGGTCCTACAGTATGATATATAATTGTATATAAATAATGAATAATCTATAATTTGTCACAACATTCCCTCCTTTGAGCCTCCATAGGCTCATTTCCAGATTAGTCATTAATTTATACATATGAATTCAAAACAATTTTTCACTTAGTTCTAAACAGCTAATTGAGACCAACGTTCTCGCAGTCAGTAGTCCTCGATGCCTGACCGCCGCTTTTGACTGGTCTAGCGCTTGTTTAGCATAGGTACACAGAACATAAATTTTCACTTTGATTTAAGATCGTACTGATTTTGATTACACATTTTCCATTATAGTTGATTCAGACCTCATTGACTCGCTGAGACCTAACAATTCAGCAGGCTCCCCAGTGGCCTTCCTGCCGCTTAAATGTTGCCGTTATAAAATCGATTTGCCCAAGCGCCATTGACCAGTACTCGTGGGTAATCCACTGCGGTTTGCTTAGGCATGTCCCCATCACATGCGTTCTGTGGTCCCCCTCCACAGGAACTTCAGTCTTTGCTTGCTTTTGACAGAAGTGTGTTCTTTGATACCCACATTTTCCTGACCCATGGCGATGAGGCAAATCACGGCCCTATTTTTCAACGAGAGTCAGTGTGGTCTGATTCTTGTCTGAGTACATACATACATTAAAATATTATTTTACTACCATAAGTGCAGTTATATCTAGCTCAGCCATGGGTTTTAGTGCACAATCAATAATGGTAGTACAAAACATTTACACGACTAACATACAATACTTTTACCGCAAAATTATGTTGGCTTCTTCTTCTTTGGTCCAAGTAGCCTCAACGTCGGACCAATGGACAGAGGAGAGGTTACTAGCACATCACTCAGCCACGGTCTGTCTTTGGCAGAATATGTAATGCCTCTATGTGTGTGCATTATCTCTATCTGCCATTGATGAGGGAGCACATAGCTCCTGGTTGTGTAATTCTTTCTTCATGTGTGTGTATATTCAGTGTTAGTGTTCTTCAACCCAGGTGCTATGCACACCGTAAAGGGTCATCACTGTGGAGAGG
The DNA here is from genome assembly GCA_022702515.1 of Ilyophis sp. 1 JC-2022. NCBI lineage: Eukaryota > Metazoa > Chordata > Actinopteri > Anguilliformes > Synaphobranchidae > Ilyophis > Ilyophis sp. 1 JC-2022. The sequence goes on from CM040394.1 coordinate 50,969,668, forward strand.
TTGCTAGCACATTCGATGCACAGTGATCTGGCTCCGCTTTTCTTCAGGCAGCAAGGCGCCGTACAGTCTTCATCAGTGAGGCATCATATGTGTTTTCTGGAGCTGTTCCAGCATTCACCTGTTGGGCAGCCTGCGGGTGCTGCTTACAGCATCCTCATCCACTTCTTCCCGCGCTCCTGCCCTATTCACAGAGTGTGTTTCCAAACGGGCAGTCAAGCGGACTGCCTACAGCATTCCCGGGTCTACCGTATTGATCTCGATACTCGTCGGGTCCTGTTTAAACGACAGTCACAACAAAACATCCCACCCCCTTTTGACCTGTACGTCTCCCTTGCTTCCTCACATTTCCTACTTCCTGAAGGTGCACCTTCCTCATTCTGCCTCTCCATTATTTCCCTTGAATTCTCTACAACCTTGCCCTGTACGCATACTGGCGCTTTCACTCTAAAGCAGTGATTAAGGGAGAACCACACAGTTTTACCTTCACTCTTCGTTGCAGTAGAAGTTGTCAGAACCACCTTGTATGGTCCCTCACGGGTTCACTCCACCTTCTTTTGATGACTTTAATATACACCCAATCCCCGGGCGTATACCACCTAAGCCCCAAGGAAATGTCGTCTGTCCTTTTCCCCTGTTGGAAAATAATCTTGCACATTCTGGTTAAGTGTTACACATAGCTCCACAGTTCCCTCTTGAGCTGTTCAAGCGGGGGTCCATTGTACGGACCTCATACAAACGGCATGGGCCCTCCTATGGTCGATTGTGCCCTATTGGGGAAAAACTGATACTTTTCAAATTATTATACATCACACAAACCTCACAATCATCCACTTCCCCCCTTGCGCAATGGTCCTGCCCATGCGCATCCTTCACTTTGATCTTTCTGTGGTGTTCTGTGTGTTTTAGTTGCTCAAGGTTGTGTGCTTCTGTCTTCTTGGGCCCAATATCTGCAGAGAAACCTGACAATTTCAGTTAGTCACACAGTACTTTGTCCCCGGCAGTGATAATTCACCCCTGGAATTATCATTGGAGTTCCTGTACCATCCGCACTTAGCTGCACTACTCCAAATCCAGCATGATTTCCGTTCTCATCCCTGAAACAGGACCCATCTACAAACAATGTAAGGTTTGCACACATTGGCGTGTTGTGTAGGTTATCACGTGCTTTAAGAAAAGTCTGTGTTCTGACAACACAGTCATGAGGAGTGCCATCATTGGGTAACACCATTCCTGTTGCTGGATTAATGATTGTGCACTGCTGAATCGTAATGTCTGGTGCAGATAAAATCACCTCATAGCCAGTTTTCCTGGCTTGAGTCAAAACAAAGCGTGGGCTACTCTATGTGCGAGAATGCACTCAGCTCATTGGTCATGACTCGAATTGCTGTCAGTGTTGCTAGGATAGATAGGCCCTTGTGCCTCAATGCGATTGGCTCTGCTGCAGGATTTTGTTTTCATTTTCATTTTCTGCTTCAGTGTGCACAGACAATGCAGTTTATTTTGTCTTTTAGTCTTTAAGAGCTCACAGCAGCTCATTGATTTTTCCTTTGTTCAGATGATGTCACGTTCTGTAGTAGTTGTTGGTAGGCTACACAAGTGTAGTCATGGCCTTTGAAGTAAAAAAGATTTTTTTATTTTTTTATTTTATTTTATTTTTTTCCCCCCTTGTTTGCAGTTAAAAGATGATTTTTTGCACGCATGACTTATTCCGAAGAATAAGTACAGGCCAAAGATGTTTGCACTACTACTAATGTTAAATGTTTTTATACTATACATGTTTTTATATTGTTCTTTAAACTGTGAAACTAGTTATTTTACTTTAAATTGAAGTTTGACATAGTGTTGAAGAACTGTTATTTTGCACTGACAAAATAAATTATTGATTGATAATGTTTCCCACGTATTCCTCAAAAATACAAAACTGATCAAATTCAGGTTTGTGTGTCTTAGTACATGGGCTTATTACAGATGCATGTCTGGTATATGGATAGGACTTGTTACAACCAAGTAGGCCTATATTATATGTTAAAGTGTCATAATAATGCAGTAATGCAGGTGTAAAAAAGGTAAAAAAGTTGGCTTGTGCCGCGAGGGCCGCTAAGGTGTCCCTTATTTAAATTTCTGATAGTTGGCAACCCTAGTATAGCCACATATTGGTTATATTTGTGTAGCCTATATAAAACATGGTTATAGCATGGCCTCCTTAAAATAGCCTACATTTATTGTGCTATTTCGATATAAAAGAAAACAAAAATGTGCTTTATTTAATCAATATCATTATTACAGATTTGAAATGGTTTAATAACGGGCAGACTTTCATTAACTCTTAGTTTGATAGTCACAGAATGGGCCTACATGGAAAATGTACAACATAGCCTAAAGTAGCCTATGTGATTTTGATTAGAAATGCTTGAACCGTTTTGCTTTCGGTAACGTTCCACTGGGTGGACGTCAGATGCCAGTAGACCTACAGGTAGGCTACAGGTTTCGATCATTTTGTAAGATTGCAGGCTATATATATATTTTTTTTTTTAAATGTGAAACTAATTTGTTGCTAATTTATTAGGCTACTGAGTAGCCCGTAGCAGTAGCCCGTATGCAGAGAGTAACTGATTCGGTTGACAATTATGTAGGCTACTGCGGTGCGGTAGTCAGCAGTTCATATAGGCTAGTCAGTTCAGTAGGACTCACTGAACTGTGGTAGTAGGGGTAGTCTGTGGTCAGTACAGTTCGCTTAAAGTTCCTGACCGCTGATGCGCACTCAAGCATATGAACGAATCATTGAGTGATGATTCGGTACACTCAATTCACTTTAAAGATGAATTCAAAAAGATTGGTTTGTTCATGTACTGCACATCAATAAGACACGCTCGCGCATGCCCACTACACTGGTTAAAGAATGAGTTCCTGGTCGTTGCTGACAGTGTTGTTGTTATACAATATATACATATACTCGGTTAAATCACACTAAAACACTGTCTCACTTTCTATGTCTTGGCTGCTGGAAACTACAACTAAAGTTCCCTCATGGGAAGATAAGTTATTCTATCCTGTTCTATTCCATTCTCTTCTCTGCTAATGCTTTAAAACAAGTCCCCTTTCCCTGAAAGACTGAAAAGTTAAATTCAAAGCGGGCAACGCAGACCCTCTCTCTGCATGAAATCAAATCGCACATGCAGAAAATGGCACTCAAAACGAATTGTGACATTTTGCTTAAACACTTTAATATCTGCTTTGCCCTCTCCGAAGCACCAATCGCATCCCAGGTAGCAAGGAAACATCGAACCGACATCGCTAGTATGTTATTGGCAGCAGTATCGGTCATCAATTAATTTTTTATGATTGACACTGACTTTCTGATGGTGATGGTCATCGATATATCAAGTCGACATGGGAACCTTACACAGCTTCAATTATTTAAATGAAAGTCACTATACCGATGACTGACATTGATTTTTCACTTTGATAAATCAAATTCAGATGCGCTTTTTGTAACCCCGTTAGAATTATTCATTAGCTATTTGTGCAGTCGCTGCTGTAGGCTACACTAGGCTATCACCTCCGTACATGTGTAGCCTAAGTTACGTGGTTAGTGAATGTATTTATTTCTTTTGGTTAAATTAAAAGTTCAGGTTGAACTTAAATGAATTTAACCGCAAATGTTTGTGGTTAATGCCAACGTTTATCAATTTGTTATTTATTTATTATTTATTTTTTTACTAAGAATCCCGACATCTCACGATGGAAAATGTAATAAAGCCCCTTGTAATTGAAATCGGTGCTCGGCCCAACCTCCCAACTAGAAAGAAATGACCATCACGTTATCATTGCAACTCACACCGTGACCCTCATTGTGAAATAACCCGTATTAGAGTTCAGCTTTAAACACTTAATGTTTGCTTTGCTAGCATGAAGCTATAACTGTATAACTATAACTATAACTGCGTATATTATCTGCATTAACCAGAGGTTTAAAATCAATATATTGGCCTGCATTACTTACTTATTTATTTATTTGGTAAATCAAACCTTTTTCTTCACGAGATTCAGGGTGCTCATGCCAAACTACAGTTCCCTTTATACAAAATCATCTCAACAACCATTTTATTTTATTTATTTCACTGAAATTAAAGCCTGCTAATATATATGTAGGTTTCTGTATTGCCATACCCGTTCTGTATACAGGATCTTCTAGATTTACAGAACTCTGGTTAAAATCTTTATCACAAAATGTCTCGAATCGTCAATCTTGTCTTACAAAATGACGCTTGAGCTTGTACTCAATTTATTTCTTTCAAACACTTTGAAGGACAAAAATCCGGTTCGGTTATCATGCTGAGATCAATCTTAGTTTTTATTTATTTATAACCATGGGCTAAAACCTTCTCCACAGCGAATTCGCTGTAGCCAGTAGCCTATGCTATTTGAGCACAATAAACTAAATCGAATCACTACCTGAAAATAGAGAACTGAGTAGCACATAACTCCAAGCCAGTCAAAGGACAAGATTATAAATGAGTGCGCTCAGAATTTTCCATGAAAATAAACTGCATATATGTATAATATCATATAACAAATTAACTAATGACGCAATTGAATTAATCACTTTTCACTTCCTTCTATGTTGTCTTGCTTTCTGTCACAATCCTATGCAAGTTTCCCTCACGTATAACTTCCACTTATCTATCTGTACTATCCGTACGGTTCGGAAATAATTTTCCCGTTTTATTTACAGTTGTATTTGTACAACGGCCACTTCTCTGACCAGAACACTTGCGCCTGCATGCCTACTATAATTCCGTTATACGAACACAATTTTATATGAGATATACTTTCCACTTATTACTATTTATGTACAACTTTTTACACTATTTCAGGCGGGTTTTCATTACGATGCGTCTGATCATAAGCTTCACAAATTTTATAGTACACTGAGATTATAACACAAGCGATTACAAATATATCATACATTGTAGTATAGTCCCGGAGACCCAGAAAAATAATTGGGCACATAATTTAACTCTTTTTCTTAAGTGCTCTCCTACATGAGCTATTACGGTAATTCTGGTAGTCAGGTTACACACCACTTCAAAACGAAAACTACGGGATCAAATCAGGAGAGAAGTCTCTGGCACTTTTTAACAAAATAACTCGCTGCTTATTTCACTCAAGGTGTAAAGGGTTCAAAGCACTGCAAGTATTCTTAGCTTTCCTTTACCTATAATAATTAAATTATTATAATTATAATTTAAATTCACCTATAATGTGCCTTCTACCGACTTAATAACTGCTCACTTCATTACGAAGGCTACAACCCAACAAGCCAAAAGTATTTGGACGCCTTTATGCGTGCACCGTTTCTATAATTTGTTCAATCAGAATCCATCATTATCACCATATACCATGAGTTGGGCTTCCCATTCACTTTTAAATCACATTCTTCTGGGTCAAACAATTTACAGGTTTTTCCTTTTTAACCTACTCAGCTGATTTAACATAAACACAACACAGCTCATACACAACCCACACAGCGCTGTAATCTCATACTTGTGTCGACACACATTCGTTCTCTGGCCAGGACAGTATAAAAATAAAAATAAATGGTTTAGTGGCTAGCACAGTGGCTCCCAAGCAGTCCCCTTATTCTATAGAGACGGTATCTGACCCCTATATTTTCATACAGGGGCCACCAAGCAGACTCTCTTTTAACTTTAAGAGACGGTATCTGACCCCTATATTTTCATACAGGGGCCACCAAGCAGACTCTCTTTTAACTTTAAGAGACGGTATCTGACCCCTATATTTTCATACAGGGGCCACCAAGCAGACTCTCTTTTTTCTATAGAGACGGTATCTGACCCCTATATTTTCATACAGGGGCCACCAAGCAGACTCTCTATTTAACTTTAATAAAGGCAGTACTTGAGCCACTGTGCTGTCTTGCCTATTAGTCAGTTTCAGTTTGCTATTTCATTGTAATCACATAAGACAGTACAAGACGCACAACATTTATATCAGCCTGTCGTTATGCCAGACTCTTTCTTTCAGTACTTTTCCTTCTCTATCAGAATTTGTATTTAGGTTCTTTTGTGAGGAGTTTTCATACAAGCCTCCTTGCACATGCGGACACACTGCCTCTGAGGATCAACGATTTACTAGAATACAGATTAAAGGTTCTGTTTACCTTTGTTCTTGGCGCCTGTTGATCTGAGATACAGTGTGAACGCAAGCGCATTCTTAGCCTGTACTATTATTCACTCCTGGATCGGCTCGCCAACTGAAGTATAATAAATCGAACAATCCTATCACCGCCCTGTCGGGAGGGGTCAGGACCATTCAACTACACTTTACTTAAACTTTCTTCCAAATAGACACCACATTCTAGAGTCTGGTATAACGTAATTTATTATAAAAAGATTTGCACGAATATACATACCCAGGCTGATCGGCTAAACATACATATGTTAAAAACATTCTCAATCACACGGTCCAGTCTAAGTCAGTCAATTTCATGCTCACCCACAAGACGTAAAACAGGTCCGTTAATGACAGAAGCAAAACATAACAAGCGCATCATGAAGTTCAGCTGACATCTTATATGTTATTGCGACCCCCCTTTTTTTGGGGGGGTGTTCCCATTACCTGGGCGATTACTTTTCCATGGTCTGCAGCGGTCTCTGCCGGTCCTAATTAAGCATTACATATGACCCTTATTTATATGGTAGTTTTGATGAAATGCCATGATTTAATCATATCAGAAACATCCTAGTCACGGTTTGACAATAGTAGTTCAATACATAGTTTTTACACCAATGTTTGTAAAGATAGAAGATAAATGTTTTCTTTGGATTTAATAAATTATATCAGTTCCTCAAACTACACACACACATACATTTTCAAGGCTAGAGTGCTGGATGTTCTTTCTGCCTCAAAGAATGTGTAGGGAGTCATTCATGCTTATCTCTTCAGACGGGCTAGGACCATTTAATTGCCTGTGTGTGTGTATGTGTGTATGTGTGTGTATGGGTGTGTGTGTGTGTATGGGTGTGTGTGTGTGTGTGTGTGTGTGTGTGTGTGTGTGTGTGTGTGTGAATGAATGGGTCCATTGCCTTCTTTTTGAGATAACTAAAAGAAATTTGGGGGAGTGTATTGCAATATGGCTGTTTTCCGCTGAGAGCGAGTTTTTCTTCAATTCCCCTGCATGTGGGTGTGTGTATATGTCCTTGATTTACAGGTGTCGAGATGAGCTCATATTGGGTGCCTAGCGTGGGACCATTGTTCATTGAGCACACTTCGATACAAATAATGAGCTCATTTTCCGGCGTGAGTGTCTGAGGCCTTGAATATGTGCTGTTGTGCACATATGGGCCTTTTGTGCAATTCATACTACCACAGAAGAACATATTCATATTAACACTACATTTTAATACAGTTGGTCCTACAGTATGATATATAATTGTATATAAATAATGAATAATCTATAATTTGTCACAACAGCCTGCTGGCCAGCGTAGGCTCCTTAACCCAGGAGAGCAAAGGCAAGTTGAATGCATGTGCAGCAATAGACTGGGCTAATAGCCATAATAATAAGTAAAATTAGAGATGTATCGCTGGCTTGTTAGGAAAGCTCCAGCTTCATCTTCTAAAAATGTGGTTAACACGAACAGGGAGTCAGCAGAGGTAAGTGTGCTTGCTTTCTAATAAGAAAGACACAACTAGCAAGAAAGACAAGTTTCAATTGAAATGGTTAGTTTCCAATGGCGAAGAAAGCTACCACTACCACTGTGAAGTTTGCGAGTCGATGCTTTAAAATGTATAGTAATCATACACTGAAATGCGGCTTTAAAACGAAAATGTGAAGCAGAGAACTCACACAGTTCCATTTTAAAAGCATTATTAACTGCACATTTCCATGAAAATTAACAGCTCATAGCTAGGTCTCCTGAAAACAGCCTTTCGGTGCAACAAATGTGTTAGCAAATACACTCTCGAGAAGTGGAAAATAAAGACGAAGTGGGGAAGTAGCAAAGGAAGAGTAATTTTTTCATTTTTAACAAAATGTGGCAAAAGTTTTCCTGACTAGTTTGGTTACTGACATAGTTTTAAAGAAGCTCATGAATAAAGGGCATATGTTAGGCTCTATTCTGAAGACTTCTACAGTAGAATGGCAATAAGACAAAAGAAAATAAAGTTAATAAAAGCATATTACATAATCTTGTTATCTGTCTTGTCTTGTACACCACCTTGTCTTTCACAACCCATCCCTGACTCAAACCCCCCCAACCAGTCCCCCTCAAACCAAAGATCAGGGCAGAAAATACAGAAGCACTGTATTTTTGTCAATAAATTATACAGTATCTTATCGGGGGGGTCTGACCTGTCAGCAGATCCAACTGCTCTCGCAATCTACTTTGTACACGAGACATGAAGGCCCCATAAGCTAGTTTTAACTTGTGAATAGCAAATTAAAGTGTCCCTATTTTGACACAGCACTCAGATGGTTATTTTTTATAACTTTTTTGTTGTTGTAAATTTTTATTAATTATTCAGCTGACGATTGGGGCAACTCCTAAAACTAAAAATGAGAATATAAATCAGTTTAATTGAGGTAATTAAAACAGTAAATTTCCCCTCGTGAAAATTGGGGGCCAGGAAATGCATAAGCACACACATACACAAACAATGGTGGGATATTATTGTAAACAAAGCAAACAAAGACAATAAATAAATAAGTGAGCCATAAATTAATCACGGAAAACACGACTGATTAGACTGATACATTTTTTTATGTGGATGATGAAAGAGGCACTGTGCCGCTGTTTGGTGGATCATATGAGGTCTGCTATCGCAATCCCTTCAACTGGTGTGGACCCAAACACAGGACTCGGAGACAGACTCAGGAACAAGCTCCGTGGAGCACTTTTATTATGAAACAACGATACAAGCAGGGGGAGCGCTAGGTGAGGGTCTGGAACGGGGTTGGGGCTACTAAGGGATTTGGACAGAATGATGAGGGAGCTGGAGAGGGGCTTGAGAGGTGGCATACAGACCGGTGACAACTGGAAGCGGGAGTAGAGGCAGGCAATGGCAAGCAGGCTGGCGGGGGGCTAGGAAACAAGACTGAAAAGTTAACAAGACTTGACAACTTGAAAAACGAGATACAAGGGCCGAGTTCCAGGATACAACAAGCGAGACAAGAGTATGAACTGGCAACGAGAAACACAGAAAATGTGGGGGATCTCTATGTCAGAGACACAGAGGAAATATTGGAGGTCCAGATGCGATAGCTGCGGAATCTTAAAGTGTTCCAAAGAACACCACTGAGATGGACAATAATCCGTAGTGCAATAGGAGAAAATAAAGAGAACACAAATAACCTCGCGATAAAAATGAGGAACTCGATATCCGAGCAAAACAAAGAAATAAGCAGTAACGCTTATCTAACTCCCGTTTGTGGAGCGAAACAAAAGAAAGAAAGGAGAACTCAAAAGACCCCAAAGACTTTGGGTAAGGTATGAGTGGAAAACAAAAGAAACTAAAAAACCGTAAAAGCGTAAAGAGAACTTGCTTTCTTTCTAAATTGTACTGCTAACAAGTCCCGCATTGATAAGCAAAGCGGTCGATAGCAGCACAACGTCCTATACCTTTTTTACCGGCTCGAATGTTACGTGAAATAACATGGAAGCAACGAGAAAGGCAGGAAGCGGGGTATAAGTAGTGAGCGGAATGAAATGACAGGTGAACTCACTAATCACCAAGGCGAAAGCAAATCCCGTAGCGGAACACAGGAAAATCCGATAGATTACCGGTAAACGACAAAAAGAATAAAAAGAATGTGGAGATAAGGGAAGGAAGGCATGATCCATGACAGAGAAGGGGCAATATATAAGCGGGGTCATGAGATAATTGCTGAATGAAGTGTGATAATGACTTCGGGAGTGCGCGAGTTGCTGAGAGAGCATGTGAAATGTGAACGGAGAAAGCAAGTGATTGGCTGGGAGAAAATGAGAAAGGAAATGGGGAAAACGAGGAGGAAAACCACGTCCAACCTGCACAACACAGAAGACAAACACGGAAATGTAAAAACATGACAAGAAATGAAAGGAAGGGGGAAAAGACGGAGAACAATAGGGAAGGTGGACTGGAAGGGAGGCGGTGGACGTAATATCTGCATTCATGTGAAGTGTGAGATGTGTGTCAGACTGAAATTAGTGGGGACCAGAAGCTTTGTTACAGGAGCTACACCGCACTCTCTGCCCTCCCACATTAGTCCCCCAGAATTAGCACTTCAGAATTAGCACTTCACCACATTACATTATTGTTTGCTTTGCCAACAGTTACCTTTTCGGTAACTCCCAATTTATTGTGCTGCCCATGCAGAATTAAAGAATGTACTTGCCATTCAGATGAACCTGGAGTTTTCGCAAATCCACCCTGCATGAGAAGAGACAAATGGTGTGAGGAACAAAAATCATAGCTTTCTCTTTGTCATCGGTTATCTAAGTTAGAGCGGTTTGTGAACAAGTTAACCCATAAACTGGGGAACTTTAAGATTATGTTGAGCTTCAAACTTGGAGGAGAATCAGATTCTGGGATTAGGGGACGAGGTGGCGAGATGGGTATTCATAATTATTGTGAAATAATTAAATGGAGGGAAAAACTGCGGGTAAAATATACTGTATGAAGACTGGCACCAAAAGTAAAATCTCTTTAATTATGATAAAATGCAGTGTCTGGAGGAATGACAACTTAATTAAGCCCTTAAAACTCAATTTCTGTCTTTCTATCTTCTTATCCACTACTGCAGCTTTTCATCCCACAGGTACAAGCCTGTTCATATTGTGATCTGTTCTTGATATCTGAGGTTTAGATTGCATCTAGCTCTCTCATGAATGATTGAAAGATTGACTTAAAATGCCTTTGGGTGATAGTGTGTGTCCATCACTGAATTTACCCTAATCCGTATAATAACCAGGAAACATAAAATACGAATATTATGCAGGAGAAGAAATCATAATTTCCCCTACACCAGTGATGAATCTGTAGCAGTTAGTAGTTACTGGCATATAATTAACAAAGGGAGCAAAGCATTTCGGCAAACAATAGTTAGCCTTCTAAAGGGTCTATGTGTACTAGACCCTTTATAGCAAAGGATTAAAAACTCAAATCCTGGAGGGCCTCTGCGTCTGCTGACACTTGACGTCTTCCTGCAAGTAAGTGATTCATTTAAGTAATAGACTGGCTAAAGATTCTGCACACCTTGTTTTTAGAGCAGAAGTTTTCAACCTGTGTGCCGCGGTGTTACTGCAGGGCGGGGGGGGGGGGGGGGGGGCAAAATTTATTTTTTAAACTTAAAAAATTAAATAGTCAAATAATAGGTTATTACCCCAAATTAAATAACAATTTAAAAATCGCGTATTTAAGTTATTTTTGCAAAAAATAAGACATCAGATTTAGGGAGAACTGTGACTGGTCTCTACGGTGTCTGGAGAAATTGATGTGACCACCATTTTAGCTGTATGCAAGCTAAACCGTCAGTGATAAAACATTTCTCTTTTTGAATTTATTCAAAGGAATTTATCATAGATAAGTGGTTACAAACAGGGTCTCTCAAAGGGAAAGATTCAGAGGCTGGTCCATCTACCAGTAAGAAAACAGCTCCAGTGTCTGACACTGAAAAGAGTTTCTTTTTTTACTCCCAACAATCTTTTTATGTAATTGTAAATTGTGGCTCTGGGATCTAGTTTTATCTAGCTATGTTTTACAACTGTTTATGAAAACATTCTGAATAACATTAGCCTGGCCCTACCGAGTCTAGTAATTTTCAATCAAATTAACTTAAATAACGTCAATATCATGTTTCTGTCCGCCTATCCCACACTATCATTTCTATAACTAAAGGTTGAATTTGTCAATTAGATGTAACGACACATTTGATTAATCGCACATAACATCAGCATTGGTTTTGTATGCATTTGATTTGGCTCGTAAATTAACTATGTCCATTCTCAATTACCAGCAGTGATTGCGTTTTTTCTGTAACATTAGTGCTATAATTTTTTATTGTTTGTTGCATCAAAATGAATTAGCCCAGCCCCCCTGTAGCTCCCCCAATCACAATTATCAATGCGTGAAGCCGTGTTACATTGTGTAGGTCTGTCCGTAATTGTCAGTGTCGATTATCACATGTGTAATTGCATTTGTAAAATGCTGGGGTCCTGCAGGGGGGTGGGGGAAGCTTTTGAGATCGGTCGTGTGGACCTCAAGTTGTAAAAGGTTGGGAACCTCTGTTTTAGAGGATAAACTGTCTGGGATTGATGGAAGTGGCCATCATGGTGAAAGGTCTCGTTCTTGATATTGTTAAGACCTAGGCTGTGTCCGAATCAGCACCCTTCCATATTATTAACCCCTTTGAACAGAACCCCTAGTGGTCATGGCACTAGCGCCAAGATTTTGCTCAACTCAGATATTAATTTCTCCTGCAACCAAACTATGAGTGGAAACAACTAGCCAGGTGTTTTATCTTTATTAGTACACGGTTTGTGACAACTCTGCTGAATACGGAGTTTCTAAGTGTCACTAAAATATTAAATAAATATCCAATTCTACCATTGGTTTTGTGCATAGAGATGTCCCTTTCAAAATTCTGTGGTCATTTATTGTCTGAGACAATCCGTTTGAGAAATATATAACACTTTATAATGCTATTACACTATCTGAAATGTTGAAATACCCCCCACACTCTGCAAACCTGTTTCATTCATTTCAGTTCATTCTGGTTTAATTGTCGGCTCTTTTATCCAATATAGTACATTATAACCTTAGCAACGGTATTTCAAATGTCTTATTGGATGCTTTGAACAATAAATTACAACCAAGCATAACATAATTTCTAGTTTTATTTGTTTAGTTTTACACAAACAATGTAAAATGTACATTTGCTCGCTGAGGCGTAATAGTTGTTTGTTTTTACTCATTTACTAATTCTGAATTCTGCAACACGTTCCAAAAAAGTTGGGACAAGGCCAAAAAAAAAGACCTGTTTGGAACATTCCACAGGTAAACAGGTGATGCTATCATGAGTGGGTATAAAAGGATATCGCAAGAATCTTGATATCTTATTTTCAGGTACTCTTACAAGCGATACTAAAACCTCTCTGCATTTGAATGGATCTCTAGGTATGCAGCTGGATCAGGTGGTGGGAGTCCTCTCTGCTAGGCAGCACTGCCCCTTCCCCAGCTCCTGATTCAGGCGTTCTGTCTGCCCGTTAGTTTCGGGGTGAAACCCGGAGGAGAGGTTAGGGGTGGCACTAATAAGGGCACTAAAGAAGCTCCAGAACCTGCTGGCGAACTGGGGACCCCTGTCCAAGATGACCTCCTGGAGGAGACCATGGAGCCGGAAGCCATGCAGGACCACAAGCTCTGCAGTTTCCTTGGCCACGAAATGTATGGCCTTGGACAACCGGTCCACGATGGTGAGGACCACCGTGTTCCCTTCCGAAGCCAATAGTCACAAGTGTAATGCGATGTGGGACCAGGGGCAGTGGGGTACAGCCAGGGGTTGGAGGAGGCCACTGGGGGGTTCCGCCACAAATTTGGCTGTGTCCTTCCTCATGTCGGGCCACCAGCGGGACACAGGTTCTGGAACGTAAAGGCGGCCCTCAGCGGTGTTGCTAGGACCCAGGTTCGGAATGCAGAGCCTCCTCCACGACCCCAACGATGTCCAGCTTGGCTGCGGCTACCACACAACTGGACCGGAGCACCAGCTCGGAATCTTCCTCCTTCTCGGGCGATCAATGTAGCTGGGACAAGGCGTCAGGCTTGGCGTTCTTGGATCCTGGGTGGTTAGAAAGAGTGAACTGGAACTGAGAAGAATAGGGACCACCGGGCCTAACTTGGGTTAAGTCTTCGGGCAGAGCGAAGGTACTCCAGGTTCCGGTGATCTGTCCACAAAAAAAAATGGGATGGAGGCTCCCTCTTAACTGCCAGTAATTTTTGTTTCCAATGCAATAGTTCCTCTTGGCCTCAGAGAGATGGTGTGAGAAGAAGGCACAGGGGTGCATTTTGTCATCCTTAGCTCGTTGCTCAGTACGGCTCCCACACCGATGGTAATAGCGATGTCCACTAGCTCGTCAAAGTTATGGGGTAAGTCGCACATGGTAATTTAATTGTGGATACTTTCTGACAGACCATGAAGAAAAGTGTTGTACAATGCTCCTGGTTCCACCTAGCAGATGCCGCCAACGTCTGGAACTCGATGGAGAAGTATGAGACTGATTGCTGTTCTTGACGGAGTTGCAGGAGTTGTCGTGCCTCTGAGGAACCAAGTAAGTCCGGTCGAACACTTTCTTCATCTCGGTGGAGAAGGACAGAAAGGTAGCAGTGACCGGGCCCCCTGACTCTGACTGGATTGAGGAGGGCTGAAGCTCGAAAACCAGTGAACAATGGGTGAGGAAGGCATGCCAGGAACCCGACTCTCCAGAGTACCGGTCAGGCGCAGGCAGGGAGGGCTCTGGAATGCCTCGAGGAGCAGCCCTGGACTGAAACTGGAGTGCGGTGGCGCTGGCGGCTTGGGCGGAGGTCGCAGAGTCTCGGGCCAGCAATGTCAGGGATGTCATTTGCTCTGAAATGGTCTGTACGGATTGTTGAAGTGACTGCAGCTCCGTATTGTGCTGTCCCAGTCGAGTGGCCTGATAATGAAGGGCCTCGGAAGCCTGTCGTGGGTCTGCTGGTTCCAGATAGTGGCCAGATCGCTCTATTAAGGGAACCAATCGGAACCACACGCAGACACCAAGATGTAATATGAATCGGGCTTTATTCAGGGTCGAAAGAAAAGGGTCAGAGTCCAGGCAAACAGAGCAATGCAGAGTAGGCAGGTCAAAGTCCCAGAACAGGCAGGGGTCAGAACCGGGAGATCAGTCTGAGGCTGGAGAACAGGAGGGCGAAGGGCTGGAGCAGGGCTAGAACGGAGATGGGTAGGCGGGCAGGAGGACTGGAGCATGTGGCACAGAGGCACAGCTCC
Organism: Ilyophis sp. 1 JC-2022; assembly: GCA_022702515.1. Taxonomy (NCBI): domain Eukaryota; kingdom Metazoa; phylum Chordata; class Actinopteri; order Anguilliformes; family Synaphobranchidae; genus Ilyophis; species Ilyophis sp. 1 JC-2022. The sequence continues at coordinate 50,984,690 of CM040394.1, forward strand.
GTATCGTGTGCAACCCCTGTCCCCGCCCACACTCTCCTGTTTCCTGTTTGGTGAGTGTCTGTGACGGAGCTGTGCTACTGAGCTGTAGAACAGTTTGGTGGTTGTCATATTGTGCTGGCAAATCTGCAAATTTGTGATTGTTCTTAAAAACAAAACTAAATTTATTAGGCTACAAACTAACGTTAGTTTATTTGCTGCTGAGTGGGCCACTACGGAACCAACAGTGTTGATCCTAAATTGATCCTGCTTCCGAAGAATTTTGTATATCTTCTAGTATAAGTGTAAGTTATGGCTTTGTTTGACCCATCAGTCTCTCCCATTTCTCACTCGATTTCTCCTTCCTCGCCCTATTGGGCTATCTAGTGTTCGGTATGTGACTTGTTTACTAATTATTTGTGTAAATTAAATGCTAGGTTGACTGAGAAGATAGCCAACTTGGAATCTCGCATCCGTACCCTGCATGAAATTCGAGAAAGCAAAACATTTATAGAATCTTTCTCGGTTTCGGGTGCACCAGTTAGCAGGTCCCCAACTAATGTTAGAACTCCGGTAATACCTCCGCAGCAAGGTAACGTTAAGTGGATCACAGTTCGCGAATGTAGTCGTAAGCCCCCCGTGCTCCACCTACCACCAATTTGGGTTTCAAATAGGTTTTCTCCCCTGAGCAATGCATCTTCGGTAAAACCTGCTGAAAAAGCTTTGATAATCTGTGATTCCATTCTATGAAACGTGGAAATTGCGATTCCAAAGACCGTAGTTCATTGCATTCCAGGTGCTAGAGTGACCGACCATAGAAGCAAATTTTTAAAATAATGGCTAAAGCTAATCGTACATTTTCTAGCATTGTTATTCACGTCGGCGCAAATGATGTCCGGTTGATGTCGGAGATAACAAAAAGTAATTTTCAATCGGCATGTGAAGTAGCAAAACGGTTGTCTAACACTGTTATTTGCTCTGGCCCCATTCCTTCTAGGTGTGGTGACGAAACATAGCAGACTAACGTCATTAAATCGCTGGCTATCTGAGTGGTGTCCATCTCGTAACATCGGCTATATAGATCATTAGCAGACGTTTTGGGGGAGGCCTAATCTTTTAAAAAGAGATGGTGTTCACCCCACGTGGGGGGGGGGGGGGGTTCAGTGCTTATCTCTAAAAATCTGGCCTTTAATCTTAGAAATTCAAATCCTTGACTATTTAGAGCCAAGGCCAGACAGCAGATTTACTTGTCTGCTTGTTCTCCAAAACCGTCAACGAGGGTTCACTCTTTAGAAATTGAAACGGTGTCTGTCCCCCAAATACAAAACCATTCAAGTGATAATACTACCATGAGAATTGGCTTATTAAATATAAGATCCCTTTGCTCCAAGGCAGCTCTTGTGAATGAACTAATCTCAGATTGCTGTCTTGATATATTATTTTTAACTGAAATATGGCTGAAAGCGGATGAGAATTTTACATTAAATGAATCCTGGGTTCATATATAGCCAGAACCCCCATCTCTGTTGAAGAGGGGGTGGGGTTGCTGCTATTTATAAATCTCTCTTTCAGTCAATTCCAAAATTAGAGTATGCATTTGATTCGTTTGAAGTGTTAGTTATGAGCACTCAGCTAGCAGTGGTTGGTAGAAACTGCCCTCAGCCTATTTTACTTGTCACTATCTATAGACCTCCTGGCCCATATTCTGGCTTTTTTCATGAATTTGCAGATTTCCTTTCTCATTTAGCTGTAAATCATGACAAAGTGTTAATATTGGGTGATTTTAACCTGCATTTTGAAAATACAGATGATCCTTTTACCTCAGCATTTATGACTATAAAAAACACCATAGCACTGAGACCGCCCTTGCCCTAGTAATGAATCCTCTCTCTGGATTGTGGCTGTATTTCTATTCTTGTTTTACTTGACCTGAGCGCTGCCTTTGATACTATAGACCATCATATTCTCCTCCACAGGCTAGAAAATTTAGTTGGTCTCACCGGGCATGCTCTTATGTGGTTTAAATCTTCTCTGTGATAGATCCCAGTTTGTTCGGGTAAACAATCTGTCCTCCAAAGTTTCTAGGGTGAACTTTGGAGTACCGCAAGGATTGGTTTTGGGTCCTCTGCTCTTTCCCCCGTACATGCTCCCTTTTGGGAACATTATAAGTAGACATGGTGTTAACTACCACTGCTACGCAGATGACACACAACTTTATATATCAGTTAAGCCAGGTGAAGTCCAGTCGTCTAAACTAGAGACCTGTCTTAAAGATGTAAAGGCCTAGATGACCCAAAATTTCCTCTTATTAAACTCGGATAAGACTGAGATAGTAACCCCTTAGTGCAGATGGCATATTTGGTAAATCATGGGGGTACTCTGTTTAAGGCTTTATAACTCCAGGTGTGAGCATCACATAAACTTGGTAAATGGCTTAAATGAAACAAAACCGGTGTACCATTTTTTGTACAAACTTAGATTTGTTTATTTTCATAATTTAAGTCAAAATAAAGTTCCGGAAATGCAAGCAAAACTTTTCAAAAAAAAGCATAACAAAACATATTTCTTCAAAATACTGAGAGCTACATAAGTGAAACAGGTAAAACTACACATTTCCTGGATCATAAACTCCTTGTCCACAAGCATTCAATAATCGCAGGGTGATATACAGAACTACTAAAGATCTATGACACGAAATGTAAGCAGTGTAGCCTGATGTACCCAGGGTCTCCAAACCTATCCAAATTGGCTAAAATGTGAATAGCTGTAAATCTTAAACTAATCATACATTTCAGTGCAAATCAACCGTTTTGACTCATTTAACTCACCTTTTTATCATTTTCATGTGGGAATTATTTTGGATCAGTACAGGGGGGTGGATATCTAGGTGTCCAATAACCTACCCAAAACCTCTCCGAGAAATTATTAAAAAGCCTTTTGTCCTTTATAAAGCATATACATTTTACCTTATGATCACTTAATGGATGAAAACATTGATATTGCACAGTTTCAGTTCAGTGTTTGATGCCAAGTGTGCCATTTTTTCACCATTATCCTTCATATACTGCTTCATCCTGTGCGGTGCCTTCGTGGCCAATATGCACTCATCAATGGCACGGTCTTCAGTTTGCTGTAAGGATCTGGTCCTGCAGTGGCTTCACTCTGAACAGTAGAGGGCACTGCTGGAGTGGCAGAGGTGGAGGGTCAAGCATGTTATAGGAACAAATTACATAATGCAGAAGCATTATAACACTGGTACACACAGCTAAATATGAAATCATTCACTCTTGTACTTCAGTAAACACTTTCTTCTGTATGCTACATTATGTTATATTTTGTTGCATGCTCTAGGATGGCATTACTCTGTAGTGTGTTTCACAACTGTTGCTTATTTATTTTATTTATTTATTTTACATTCATCTTGCACACATCTGGACACAGTACATTTGAATACATATTTTCCATTCCCTAAGTGAAAAGCATCACCCATGGATATACTAATACCCCATAGAGTACATTATGCACAAAGAAATTACAATACAATAAAATAATATCGGAAAACACTACCAATGTTCTAGCTTCACGGCAAATCGAGGCATAAAATAAACTCCTCAAAAAAAGTTTGGAAACGTTATTTCGGTCGATTATTCCTCCCCTTTAATAATACCAATTGGTATTGTATTTTATATCGTTGGAAAGCCTGATTAGTCACCTTTGCAACGAGGTACAACTTGTAAGGATCATGCATTCGTGGAATGAGCAACACAGCTAACCGTGTGGGTAGCGGGCCAAAAAAATGTGCCAAAATCCCCTGCAATATTCTTCTGTTGGTATTCACTCTCGTTTTGAGCTTCAAGTGCTGGCAGGTGTATGCCAGTCACAGGTGTGTGACCAGGCTGGTGACCAGCATGAGGAGGGGGTGCCAAGCTGTTGTGGCTGCGTATGGATCTTCCACACGCTACTGAGGTCCCTGACAGTGTAAAATGAATAAAGTGTAAAAATGGCCAATATGTGTTGTTATTTCCTTATTACTGTGGGAGAGTGCAATCATCCAGTCCACCAAGCAACTCAAAACGAGAGTGAATACCAACAGAAGAATATTGCAGGGGATTTTGGCACATTTTTTTGGCCCGCTACCCACACGGTTAGCTGTGTTGCTCATTCCACGAATGCATGATCCTTACAAGTTGTACCTCGTTGTAAAGGTGACTAATCAGGCTTTCCAACGATATAAAATACAATACCAATTGGTATTATTAAAGGGGAGGAATAATCGACCGAAATAACATTTCCGATCATTTTTTGAGGAGTTTATAACGTACGACTGAGCAACCAAACAGAACAGCGCTAAAATACTCAATTTCATTGTGAATGCTATGAATTCTAACAAAGCAGGCCACCACGAGCCACTACGGGAACGGCACGAACACAATATCAATACATTACAGTTATTTGGCAGACGCGTTTATCCAAAGCGACGTACAATAAGTGCATATTGAACGAAGCAAAGTCACAACGTAGAAGCTATCGCTAGTAGTACTCAACAGAATACAGTCAGCTATACATTCTAAGTCACGAAAGCGCTACTTTCTCACAACGTAGAAGCTATCGCTAGTAGTACTCAACAGAATACAGTCAGCTATACATTCTAAGTCACGAAAGCGCTACTTTCTCACAACGTAGAAGCTATCGCTAGTAGTACTCAACAGAATACAGTCAGCTATACATTCTAAGCGATGAGATAGCTAAACCAAATAGAAAATAAAAAATAAACGGAAAGAACGTACTATATTATTTGCCTTATACATGTAGTTATTCAAGATGGAGTCTGAAAAAGTGTCTTTTCAAATATGTTCAGCATTATTAGCAGGCTAACAGTGGTCTATTACGACCGATGCAAATACAAAAATAACGACAATATAGCACGCAGTGGAAAAACGAATGTATATAATCAAAATATTACAAGCAGTAATACTTACATGTCGAGGAGGATATCTTCCCCATATTGATAGGCACCTCTTCCACAGAATCTATGCTACAGGGATTAGAAGAATCTCTGTTGTTGTCCTCTTCTGACCGACTTCGGGGAAAACTACTAAAAAGTCACATCAAAGTTGCGCGCAGTTTTATAGCGTAACACCAATTGCGTCATACCAAATGCGTCATCTGCGCATGCCTGCGTAAAATTGTCGTGATATAACAAGTATTGCAGTTACGCTCGCCCTTAAATAGTTAATCCAAGCTTTCATTTACACATGTAAATTACTTTTGGGAAGCTTGTCGTGCCTTCTATTGGATAAAACAATTGTCGATCAAACCAGAATAAAATTGCAAGCGTCACAGCCGTGCAATCAGGAAGGGGGTGTTACGCAGAGCTAGTTTCGTTTGTCTAATAGTGTTCCAATGCGCTGTGTATTTTTCAAACGGATTGTCCAAGACAATAAATGACCACGGAATCTTGAAAGGGACATATCTACGCTTAAATCCACGGGAGGATTGCACACGAATTCCATATTTAATAGCAGATATTGATAGTAGAATGGCATTGTATGATTTCACTTGTTTCTGTCGGTATTGATTGAGCAGCGATTTGCACCGCTGTATTTGCATACGGTCGGGCTATTGGTGGGTTTATCTGGTTGCTGGACGGAATTCTGATATTATATGATGAATACATATATTTATGAACTCCCAACATAGACGCTATTGCCCACTATGTCACGCATGGGTAGGTATAGGCTGGGTGGGGAGTGCTTGTTAAATGGACTTGCTACGGAAAGATAGTGACACTTAGAAACTACGCATTGGCCAGAAATAGTCGCGAATCGTCTACCAATAAAGTTAAAATACCGCGTTTGGGTTTTCCACTAATAGTTTGGCTGCAGGAGCAACGCGTGTCTCAGTTGCGTAAAACTGTCTCGCATGCGAGACAAAATAGACTATCTGCACTAAGGGGTTACTATTAGGTCCCAAATCCATTTGAGATAAATTCTTACAGTTTTCCTTAAATTTAGATTGCTTCTCTGTCTCCGCCAACAAGGTTGTTAAAAACCTTGGCGTAACAATTGATTCAGACCTCTCCTTTCAGCCCCATATTAACAATAGCACAAGAACTGCCTTCTTCCACTTAATTTAGATATATTCCTCAAGGAAAATGTTGTCCCTGGAGGATGCTGAAAAAATGGTTCATGCCTTTGTAACCTCTCAACTAGATTACTGTAATGCCTTATTGTTGCACTGGCTCAGCCCTGAATGGTCTCCAACTTGTACAGAATGCAGCTGCTAGGGTTCTTACTTGAACCAAGAAATGGGAGCATGGAGGTAGATTTCTATCAAAAATAAACAAACACAAAAGTATAATCCACAATTATATTTACCATCCACACACACACACCTCTCAATTTGTGTTCGTAGGTATAATCCACAAATGTGTTTTTGCCATCCACACGCAAACACCTCTCAATTTGTGTTTCATAAAAATAATCCACAAGTATGTGTTTGCCATCCACACACAAACACCTCTCAACTTGTGTTTCATAAATCATCATTTGCATGAATGCAAAAATTATATTCACAAATGCAAATAACATTTTCAGATATGTTTCCAATGTTCACATTTACAAATCAAAAGCTTGGCTTGCGAACTGGCGAATCTACATTTGGCGATCGAAGGACACGCTTGATCTGCTTGGATTTACGGATGAAATTTTGAAACAAATATTTCGTTGTTTTTTCCCGTGTCGATTCACACATGCTTAACTTGTGATTCACATGCAAAACTTCTTCTTCGGCGCTACCTAACACGGTGATGTGTTTTCGGCTCATGTTTTCGGCCTCGTTTGGCTGGTTGGGGGCTAAAGCCTGGTTTTTTGTTCTATTTTCCTTCTGTTTCCCTGTACAGCGTCTTTGTGACAGTTCTCTGTAATAAGCGCTATACAAATAAAATAGAATTTAATTGAATTGAAGAACATGACAGGTCTGCACGGTTATTTTCACAAACTAGTTTGTGTTTTTTAACACAAGCTTTTATTTGACAAATTCAGGAAAGGATGTCTGAGCACATTAAACATTATTACTTTACTAGCGTATTGTCCTATTTAAACTGAATTCATGTGACACTCTCGGCTGTCTGAATCAATGCCCTTCCATACTATTGCGTAATTTTCTCGAGTTGCCAACTCGGGATGAGAAAGTTGTTAAGTCGGCAAAATGTTCTCTAATTGTAGAGTAACTAACTTAAAATCGTCGGATAATATACTTATTTCCGTTTTTTTGCTGATAATAGTATGGAGGATATTTTGAACTATATAGAACAGACCTCAACAGGTCCAAAGTTTGTTGCGTAATAAACAGTATGCAGTAAACAGTACACAGCATCCTAGTACACGCAGTAGAAACGGCTCTGGGGTACGTTTCCTAAAAGGCCTTATGTAGGATTGTTGGTTGGTGAAAACACCGGCATGAATTACTAACACCATGCTTATTCAGGAGGTATTTAGGTGCTGAAAAAAACACAATTTATTTTGCGAGAACGTCTGCCTCCATGAAATTTCAGATTGATTCCTTTAACCGTATTAGCAATACTATGGACAATGACATTAAGTAGCTCTTTTGAGGTAAGTACACGTTCACGCTTTAAGTACTGTTTCGGGAAACGCATGTTACAAATTAAAGAGGCTACGTAGAATCGCTTGTAGAAATCACACTCAACTCTAAGATCGATCCTTATCGGGAAAAGCACCCCTGATTCAGACACAGCTCTGGTAAGTCTGGTCTTGGTCTGGGTCCAGTCTTTCTTGACTCCAACTCTGGTTGCTATAATTATGTGTCGCCTCTTTTTATCATTTCGGTCAGGACAAGTCACGTATTAAATGACATGTTTAATGAATGAATGCGCTGCACAATTATTTTAGTTTGGCGGTGAATGGATCTGCTTTAGTACTGCTCCGGAGCACGGGCATCTCCCCCCGCTAAACAGGAGATGACCAGAAACCCCTCATACTAAAGCAGATCCAAACCGCTCGTCATGAACGTGGCTACGTAGCCTGCAGTCAATCAAAATATTACAGGGAAGGCTAAAATTAAGTTTAAAAACATTATTTAAATGTTTTTAATTTCTCATTTTAATGATAGAGTTTTTATTCAAGTATTATTTTAATTATAATTTAATTATAATTTAATTATATTTTAATAATATTTTTTATATTTTCATTTAAATGTTTTTTTAACCATAAAATGAGACCCCTCGCATACCACAGTTTGAGAATCACTGCCCTAGGGTGTTAAATGTACACCAGCAGTGTTAGATTTACATGGAATCTTTGCTGTGCTGTTGCTTAAGTGGAGGTTTTTTTTTAAAAAGTACTCTGCAACTGGTTTCATTATTACAAACCTGCTGCAATGAGTGGAAGAACAGCCATGACTAATTGGAATACAATTAGCAGAAGTTTACTTCAGTTACTGACAGTTTCTAAAACAGTGAAGAAAAGAGCCAGCCAAATGGAGCAGGCAAATATGAAAGGCAAAGGAAGATCTCACACAGGCACATGCACAGAACTAATTAAAAGCAGTAATTGGGTTCAGTGGGAGCTGAATATGCACATTGGCACTCTGATTAAAAACAAAACAAAAAAAAGGAATCTAAATGCCGTTGTCAGCAAGGTCTTGAGAAGACGGGCCTGGATGTCTGAGTTTTTTTTAAATTTTGGTGAATGCTAAATAAATAAAAAATGTAGTAAAAACGACATTTGATTTCGCGAACTGTCTGAAAGACTGCTTACATTTGACGGTTTTAAGGACAAAGCAAGTGACTTTAAAGTGCATTAAAAATGTATAAAAAGTGCAGAACCCCTCTATGTTCTAGCTACAGAAATGGCTGATTCTGCACTTTGTGTACTGGTTTCACCCTTTGCTGTCAAGCAGGTGTTTTGAGTTTCTGATCACCATAAAAGGTTCTGTTAATATTGTCATCATTCAGTTTCACCCAATCAATTCCAGGGTTGCCAGTTTTCACACCTTTATCTCCTTCACTCAATTCTTATTGAGACCCCTCTCTCACAGTGGTTTCAGCTTGCCATGGTGAATGATGCGGGCTGATAACCAGGACTCGGGTGTAAATTCAGTCTACACACTGAGCATAAAAATGACATTGTAAAGCTGTAAATGACATTTACAGCTTTTTCTTAAAACAAGGATTTTTGTCCTTATTTTTCACTTACAGGTCTGCACTGTAGTGGAAAAGCGGCATAAGTTAAGAACAAATGACGATGAATTCCAGGCCACTGTCATTTAAGCAGTGGCTGATTAATACAAATTAGAACTTGCCTCATTTTTATATTCAACGTTGTTCTAACACCTTTCAATGTTGCTTCAGTCCTTTATGGTCCCCAGTTTATGGAGGTCTACAGTACATCTGTCATTCGACTTGCCAGATTTAAGTCATATCCTTTTAGGAGTCTCCTGTAACAGGACATAAAGAGGGAAAACAACCTTCACATGCCAACAACATGCTTGATAAATGCACTTAGTTTCTCATTTGCAAAGTAAATGGTGCCTGCCCTTCAACGGGTAATTAATTTTTTCCCGCTCAGCAATGACATTGTATCCCTTTCTTAACCCAGTGTTCCGTCGCCTGACTGTAGCCATCGGCCGTAAATTCAAACTTGTCTCTACCCCTCCCCCCAACACCACCGTCATCTGAAATTTATTTCCTCTTTGAGAGAGTGTGTGTGTGTGTGTGTGTGTGAGTAGGGAGATATGCATTTTAATATCAGCATATACATATATTTAGTTATGGTCATACAATAAGTTCCTGTATCACCGTCAAGTTTGAGGCTTGTAATTGACTGTAACTTTATTATCATTCTGTCGAGACGCATTTATAAACAGACTTAAGAGCGAGTCAGAATGTCATGGAGCTGGAACATCTCAACAATAGAGGAATAACTTACAAAGCTCAGATTCTTCTGTATCCTTACCATTTAGCTGAAGCATGTATGCTGTTCCATTAATCACAGACTGTTGGTGTTGTTATTATTATTACACTTATTTTTATATTTATTTATATTGTTTCTTTTTGCAGTTCATGCCATGCAGTTTTGATTGAATTCAGCAATGTAAAAAGCGTGTGTTCATTGGTCTTCGTAAAATTCTTATCGGAGAAGTAAATGATAAACAGAACAAATGATTAATAAACTTACACATGTAGTTTATAATTATATAATTATTCCCACTTTAAAAAAGCATATTTATATAAGTACAGGCATATTTTATTAATGTGTTCAGCAAACCAACCTTAAATGGGAAAAATGCAGCGATCACACTACATAAAACATTTCTAAAGTCTTGCTTCTTCAAGTGAACGTTCAAGAAGACCATTCAATAAAGGCCAGTAGCACTTAAAATGCCTGTCACACCTTTGAGAAATGGTCAAAGTCCCAATATGTGGGGGTTATATCTTAAGATGATATAGATTTCCTGAATCAAGACTCACTTTTCTTACCAGCAAGCTGAGCTCTCCGTCACTGTGGAAATTATGTGAGAGGTTTAAGGTCCTGCCCTTAGTATTGATCAAATACTTGCTTGAGTTCACACTGTAAAAATAATATTTCTATTTTATTTACTGTAAGAAATAATCTTTATCGAATCCATTCCTTAGAGTAAAATACGATCGCAACATCAGCAGGTAGGCTTTTTAAAAGATGTTACTTTGTGCATCTCTGATCATGGGTGTTTGCAGTCCTTGTGTGTAGGATTTCCTTGGTGAAGCAGAGTTAACGTGACTTTATCAACTCTGAAGGGTCCATCCAGTACAAGCATGGTTTTTTTTTCCCCTCCTGTGCTGATTTTTAAAAAAATAGGCCACGGAAAACTAAATCTACCTCCACACTTCTCACAGTGACAAAGTGCCTATTAACTTTTACTCTGCTCGCCTCTTTGTCAACGTGGGTACTGTAAGGCCTTTGTCTCTTTGATCCTCTGAAAATATATCCTCTAACAAGGACCTCATTAACCTGCCCTCCTCTTCTAGATTATGCCGAGCCATCTCGGCTCACGTCTACATGTGCGGCCATTTAAATCACTGGGACAAGGCGCGGCGAGCCGGTGAGCTGCAGCTATTAGCCACAAGACAAGGGGGAGGAGGGGGACATACACTCCCACATTATTTTTGGACTGTCGTGAGAAAACAACATAAATCATCCCATCCCAGCCGGCGTGATAAGTAAATAAAACATTTCAGGGAAGGGCAGGTAAGTGCCTATGGATTGTGATGAGAAGAGCCAGTTGACGATGGTTAACGACAATTTATGGGGTCCCATTTCTTAATACATTGCCCTCTTTGTATGTAGGTCTATAAGCTGGTTTGCTTCAGTAAATATTTAGTGCAGGCTAAATTTCTGAGGTAGTGAGATCATTTAACAGACCCAGATATTGGCAGCCAACCGAATTTGGCTTTAAAAAAAAACGGACAGAAGAGGCATGGTGAGATGACCAGACGTTGAACCCTTGAACACCTGACCAAGACAAGCAGCAGAAAAAAAAATAAAATAAGGAAAACAAAAAGCTAGAACAAGGGTGGACTTGTGTATATGCTTCTCCATGTTTAGTCTCAACATGATTTTTTTTTAAAAGGGAATGGGGAAAACAACGCAGGCAGACAGACTGACTCTTCTCTGCGCTGTTCCCTTCTGAAAGGCCAATCGTGCAAACTTGATATTCAGAAATCAATGTACCCATCATGCGCAATTTAGAAGCTGCTGCCATTCTTTTGTGTCTGGGTATAAAAAAAAGCACGGTGTTGATGTTGCTATCAGCGCTGATTAATTCAAGTGGGGGGTGTGTGTGTGTCCGTGTGCTTGTGTGTGTGGGCCAACCTCATTATCCTATGTCCGTAATTTTCAGTTCAGAAATTAATCAAGTCTCTGGGATTTCTAGTTAAAAGAAAATAATGATCCACTGTAATTTGTCTGGATAGACATACTTTTTTCTTTAGACAAAGAAAAATTATTTATTTATGAACTTTCATGACTGATGAAAAACAATGTTCTCAAATTGATCTCGCCACTTCTAATTCACATACCATAGCCCCTGCTCCAGAACCAGACACCCCAAGCATATCCTAAACTTTATTTTCTCTCATTACTTTAAAAAAAATTATAATCTAATTTTTTTCCAGCAACTCTAAAGGAACTACTGTTGGTGGAACTCTGTGTTGAGTCGCTTCAACAGAAGCTTTCAGAATTTCAGCTAACAATATTCAATGCCTTTTTAAACAAAATACTAGCATGCATCAAACAAAATGGTACAAAAGATTTCACTCTTTTCCTAGAGTTGACTTATCTGTTTATATCACAAAACTAGCCTCACTTCAATAAAGTGTCTTCGCACACTATCTACGGGAAAGCTCGAAGTGTGGAGCTCAAATGCTTTCACTCTGGGCCCTTATGAAATCTGTTGTCTACACAGGAACAATATGAAGGTCTTATCTTTCATTTCTCCAAGACCAAAGGGAGGGAAAAAATGCAAAAGGACAAAAATGTATAGACAATTTCATCATAATTTTAGTTTCTGCCGATAAGCCATTTCCCCTGCCATGTCCGATTTTAAACTTCCTAGGAAGGTGAGCGCAGGTGTATAATTAGTTTTTTTAAAGTTGTACTTTTGTTTTTCCCCTAATGAATAATCCAAATTGCATTTGAATTCATTTTTCTGCAGATATTCTTTATTAAACAACAATTAACCCAGAATGCACCTTCCGCATGGTGCGCAAATTGGAAGATAATGAATTGCAAATTGGTCTTGTGAAATTAAGTGAAAACCAATTAAAAGTTGAGCAGTAAGGGAACTGGTTTTATTACCTCAAGAAATCCAGTGTCTGGAGGCAGAAAAAATAAAGTAAACAACTGAAGGAAGAGCTGTAAAATGGGCACTGCAGCAGGAAAGGGCCAAAGGCAAGCTTTCTGGGTACAGCACAGATCGGGTCAGTAGTCCAAATTCCAAATGTGAGGCAAGGAAGTGGTACCTGCAGGCTAGGTGCTTTACCTCATTTACCCTTGGAAAAAACAAACAAACCCACAAACACACACAATTCTAAATTTGAGTTAAAGGGATGAACTCTGTTCATCTTGTAATTATCCAATTATCACTGAAGCCAGGTCAGCTTCTGTCCATCTTGCCAAATAGATGCAAAAAAAAAACCTATAAAACCTGGTAAATCCCCCACTATTTTTATTATCCCACAATACATTTAGAGAGAGCAAGGGAAATGAATCCCCTTGATTGTCATCCTGTCATGAATAGAACAGGCAATAGTTCCCAGCAGACCAACAGTTCCTAGACTTAAAAAATAAATACTTTTCACAGCCCTTCTCACCAGCTAAATGAAACACTGTAGGTTCTACACTGCACTACATTCGGTTACAACATGCACACATTCGTTTTGAGAAAATGATATTTTAAAAGATATTTTAATTCCATACTGGAGCACAAGTTTGACTGAATTTCTGTAAAGGATGGCCATTGAAAACATATTTACAATTAAAGTGGGAGTCATGGAAGTTTGAGATGGAAGAGTTTATATATATATAGTCATGGGAACCCCGAGTCAAGTGCTGAGCATATATGAGTATTCAGGGGGGGATGGTAGGGGATGGCATCCCCGTTGACGGAAAAATGAAAAAAAGCATCCCCCTTGCTAACGTACATCTTCTCTTTCCATCCCTTTAATTCTGACCGCAACTGCTTTATCTTGCGAGCATTGGCTACTTTCCCCAAGGTTTCTTGCAATGTTTTCTTGTATCGCTGCTGAGTTTTGATTTACTTTCACAAAATGAGTCTGAACGTGGAGGGAGGGGGCCAGGGCGGCTTTTCATTGCCAAATTTTCCTATTGAACTCTATGAAAAGGAGAAGAAACCCTTCAAGTTATTCATCCATATCTACTGTATTTCTGGCAGCAGAGTGATGGTTTGAGGCTTGTTTGATACGTCAGACCTTTGTTGACTTAGAGCCATTTAGGCAACCATGTATTCCATGCTGTTCCAGTGTAATTTACAGCTAAATCTAGTCCCACCCCCCAATTCTCATAGAGATCCATTCAAATGCAGAGACGTTATATTATCGCTTGTAAGAGTACCAGAAAATAAGATATCAAGAGTCTTTTGATGTTGTTGGGTCACAGACATCAGGAAGTCATGGCATGCAAAAGATATGCAACCAAATATTAAAAATGATTACTTTATTCTATATATAAATGCAGGGGTGCCACTAATTGTAGCACACATGGTTTTGTTAAAAATAGTTATTTCTTGATGAGGGATTTTTTTTCTCATAATAAATTTACTTCAATTAAAGGTTTGATTTTTATAATTTTTTTAGTGTGAGATTAAGCTAATTCACCAAACGGAATTTTTTTTATAACACTTTTTACTTTATTTTTACCAGGAGCGCCAATAATTGTGGAGGGCACTGTACACAAACAGGTCTCTCTAGCTCCAGATCTTTCCATGTTTACATATGCTCAGCTGTTTACCTTTGACACATTTTCCGTGACCTCGGTCATCTCAGGGACCTCAGGAGGTGCCCGAGTTGAATGTCGGATTTCCGAGATTGTTCTCATTAACTCGTCACCATCTCATCACCGGGTGTCACGTTCAAATCCTTTTTTGTTCTCGTAAATAGGAAATATTCCGACTTCCGAGATCATTTGAATACACCATTAGCAGTGGCACCCCCAGAAATTTTTAATCGGGGTGGCCAGATGGGGCCACTGAAAATCTTGGGGTGGCACACCAAAACCAAAAGCCATAACAGAATTTCAGGAATTCTATTATGTTGTAGTATATAGGCTAGTTGAAAACTATGCCAATATGAGTTAAGGAATCGCATACTGATATACTTTGGTTTCTTATATTACAGTTAATGTTACTAATTATCTGATGGGCACAGACTAATCTGATGTGTACAGTTACCATTTTGAGTTTCACAACAATCCTGTTGTTTCTTAAGAAGACAAATGTACAGCTTTAATTTGAAGAAGTAGCTACATTGATTGTAAGGAACAAAGCATTTACTGGGAACAAGCCTACTAGAGTTTAAAAACACCACACAGAGGTCTCCAATTTTTTTCAATACAGCTGTATTTGGCTGTTGCTGCGTCTTTTTGTAAACGAAAATATTATATTATATATATCCAAAAATGTAAAACAAAACAAAAAAGCATAATCATGGACAACAATATACATTTTATTATAGCCTACTCACCATGCACGTGCATACATAGACCTCAAAGGGGGCTTGAGCACCTGCCATTTGGCCTCCTATAGAGAAGTGCCCTTTTTCTGTTTTCCTTTTTGCCCTCTACCTCTACCCTCCCTCCCTCCTGGTTTCCGCCGCAGCGGCAAGCACTGTGTGGGCACCGAGCCTTTCTATGGTGAAAAAACACATGCAAAATTGCACGCATACGCATGCATAGGTACTCGACAGTCGTGAGTCAGTCAGTCAGTCAGTCGATGATTTACTTTGCGGCAGACATCAGGTATGTGGCCGAACAAAGTATAAATATACTGTTCATTTTCATTTTATATTGATATAGATGCGCTTTAGGAATTTCTTGACACTATTTGGCAAGTAGGTTCTATCTATGCTTGAACTATTTAGCAGCTCAAAATGTACCAACTAACTATTGTTAGCGTTGATACCTTTTGCTAGTAATGTGGGAATCAGTGGAATATGGTCGAGTTATTGTGTCCCATCCACTGAACTTAAAAGAACGGTCCCATCACACCACAGCAGTTTTAATGTTGTCTTATTGTCTCTATGGTTAGTTAACTAATGTAATATGTAACATGTGAGTAAAATACGTAACATTCTTTGCATGTATCATTAATTAACTGTCATGTACATAGCTGTGTTTGAACCAACCTCAGTCATGGGTTTGTTTTAAATACCAGGATTTTTCCTACATAGTAAATTATTTGGCGGCCGCCAAAATTATTTTATGGGCCGCGACAGGCAAAATGACAATAATTGAGAAAATTAATATCCGAATTAATTTAATTACATTTTTTGGGTGAAATATATATTGTACTCGTCGCCATAAAGATGTCAGTACTAGGAGACGAGTAGAAGCATAGAACCATAGACTGTATGGAAATGCGGCTCAGCTATTCTGAGTGCAACCTAAATCTTTGTGACAGCGACTCGGTAGAAAGACATAGCTTGTTGGATGGAACACTTCTGAAAAGGTAAAAGCTTTAACCCGATCCACGTTGGCGCGCCATACTATAGTGGTAGACGTATCAGTCCCAATTATAGTATTCACGTTTGTCTTAAATTATAAACTAGGCTACAGCTTTAAGAAAAGTGTGCTATTAATAGCCCAAAGCGCTTACGACCTCGTCTTGTCACAGCCACAGACTATAAAATGCACCGTTTACAAGAAAATCATGTTCAGATATAGCTAGAAAGAATAATATTTTAAAAAAACGTTTTCCCATCCTTAGCCTACTGTAGGCTACTGGCTACCTGATGCACCTTCGGTTTAGATGACACCTCACATAGCTACGAGGCATTTTTTTCCTACAAAATCTCTCGTAGCTATAAATATGTTAATGAAACCAAATATCTTACCTGTAGGCTATATGCAGCTACCACTGTATTATGATTAAGAATTTATCTTGTTACCTTTTGCCAAAGTCCCGTACTGTGGACATTTCCGCATTTAGGGCTGAAATAACAACAGCAACGTACACTATGTAAAAACACACACAGTACTTTTGTTAGCTTGTTTTTTATTTCTGTTTTAGAGTGTTTATTTATTTTTCTATTTGTGCGAAAATATCAAAAATAGCCTAAACGGTGTAATATTCAAATATTCAAAAAGATTCAAGGACCTTTGATTTCTAAACCCTAATCCCTAAACACAACCCTACTGGTACTTTCCAACCAAAGCCTACATGGGCTCTTTGTACTCCAAAAACTGTATTTACGGTAAAATTAATACAAAAATTAGTGCGTTTGCATAGGCTACGTACGGCCAAAACCCATTCTCTGCCAGGAAAAACCCTGCCTGAATACATACATTTTAATATCCCTTTAAGTGTCGCAAAAGTAGTCATTCCAGGCATATATTTATTTAATTATTAGCAAAAATCGCCGGTGTGCCCTTTTATGAATTTGGGCCCCTGACCCTCTAATATCCTTTGCATGTGCCTGCTACTCACAACCTGCTCATATCCCTGCTTTATTAGGCTACATTTTTCTCAGCCAGTTATAATAGGCTTGGCTATGTGTAGCCTACGGTTTTTATTTCGTTTTTTTTAAAGAGTTATGGTTTTGAAAGCTCCGCACTATGATGGCTATGATGCAGCTTTGATGCAGCTTTAACAGCATAGCCTTTTTTTTTCAAAGAGGGCATTTCCCGATATAATTGCTGACTTGTGGCGAAAGTGCCGCCGCGGTGATAGATTTACTTTATCATCCGAGAATGTAAACAAGTCGTCCATTTTCACTGTAATAAATTTTTTTTATGACAACGTTACCTCTATTTCGCTAGCCTAGCCTACTTGAACAGTTACAACATGCATGAGAAGAGTAGCCTACCCATTGAAAGCTGATTGCTTTTTCTTTGTCTCACCGTTTGTTTGGAATCTACACGCGTACAACGATAAACAATTATCGTTCTTTGGATGCCCACAACTCTTTTGTTAGTGGATGATTACATTTTGCACTTGCAAATATAATACTGTAACGTTATAGCACTTCAATTTATCCACATTCCACTACAAACCATTTGCATATGGTCAAAATGTTTTTGCGTTTCTTACAGCAATATTAGTTAGCCATAAATTGACAATTGGATAACTTATTTGACTTAGGATAACTTATTTGACTTAGTCCCACATTTTTCCCTTTCCTCCCGCCGACGCCTCATGTCTTATTGCTCGGATCCACTTTTCTCATCTTATGGGCACCGTTTTGCAGTTCGGAATCTTATAAAACCGCAATTCTGGGTTTTTTGCATTTTTATGCTGTTAGCTAACGGATCGAAATGACAAGAAGGTACCAGCACGTCAAGTCAATGGAGGGTGAGAGCAGGATGTGTTTTCCCCCCCGGGATGGGCGGGGCCTATTTGCGCTCTGACTCCTGGAAGTACACTGTGCAGCAGCAGCGCAGTGACGGACGGTCATAAGTGGCTGGCTGGCTATGCATTTGTTATTTTCTTTCACATGCATGAACTATTATGAAAAATGTAATTATTGATTTAAATGAATAGTACCGAATGTAAAATATCAGATAGCAGCATATTATGCATATGCGACTCGCGAGGGGGAGCCAGTGGCGGGGGCCAGTGACTGTATCAGAGTGGCCGTGGCCCCCCCTGCCCACCCCTTGGCGGCGCCACTGACCATTAGACCGTATAAAAATATGGACAAAGTGATCCTGATCCATTCATTTTCTATGACTTGTACTCAGTGGCGCATGAAGCCCAAAACAGCTGAAATTTTTTTTTGTATTTTTTTTGCCACCAACGCAAGCTCATTGGAACGAAAGGGAGTCCACGACTGCAAGAGTATCCATTCTAGACTAAATTAATGTTAGACATGCCCATGATAAAAGGTCTCACTGCCTTGTAATGAAGGAGTCACAGCCATAGAAAAATATTATGGCTCGTAAAACAAACCATAACTTTGGTAAAGAAACCACTGATGTCCTGGCCCAGCTCACCGGTTTTAATATTTTTATTTGTAGGTGAGAAATGTTACACACGCACTCATAAACACGCGAGGGTTGTGACAATAACCCAGATAAAATTCTGAAATGTCATAAAAATATTTTCATTTTATCAGTAGTTTGAGCATATCCTAACAGCAGCATTAGTCATGATTGCTTGTAAGTGAATCGTGGCTTGGTTTTGCTCATCTAACTACTGATTTTCCCATTTAGCTAACATTATTCAACAAACATCGCCCCCCCCCTCCCATACACCCCCTGTAAAAAATGTAACGAATCGCCCGCTGTGTGTATTGTTTTGAAGGTTTCTGTTTATTCTGTTGTAGACTGGGTCCACGTTGTGTTGACCTTGTGTTCTCATTATGTTTTCATGCAGTGTCTTGCCCTAGGCTTCAATCTCTTTCCAGGCATTTGCCCAGTACTCATCTGACTTGACTGTACGTGTCATTGACTCCTTTCAATTTAACATGGCATGGGGGTATGTTCAATTTTCTGTGAAGGATACCACTCCAGTTGAAACCCTACAGTAACTGTGCACTGTATCGAAGTGCTCAAATTGCAAATTTGAAAGGAATGGGAAATCTACTTGTCGTTGTTTTATAATTTCTTTTCCCTTTCATATGATAAATTCGCACTTGTTATATTTCACCTGTGCTGAACTTTTATATTATTAATGGATGATTCTGGATTCTAGAAAACATGTGATTTTTCAAATTCCTCAATTAATAATGGTGAGAATTATTACTGAAGAGTTGATTAATAATTAACCGAGGTATGTAATTCTCAAATTAAGTATATAGGGATTTATGCTTATTGGAGGGATACAAACGGTTAAACAATTAATAAATAGATAAACAATTAAGCTGATATACTGCTTGTGTAATTTAATCTCATGCTCATTTATCCATCAAGGCATCTCTCATCCACGGGACGAGTATGCTAATTTAATTTAATTAATTTGATCATCGCTTGGATCGCAATGATAAACCCAATCCTCATGGCCATGCAGCCTCTGTCCGAACATCTCTGCTGTTGCTGCATTTTTTTATTTTCTTATACTTTCTTTTTTTGGGCACCTACCCCACTCCACCACCTCCCACCCCCCACCTCCCACCTCCCAGCCACACTGAAAAATAAATTATGGATAGGAAATGCTGCCACCTTCTGGACCCCAGAATTCTCTCATGCAGACAAAAGAAGTGTGTTCCATGGAACTGTCATGAGGTCATCGAGACACAGGCTTGTTATTGACAGGTTAGAGATCCAGTGCAACACATGCATAATTTTTTTCTCTTAAATTGAACCTGATTTTAAACCTCGCTGTTTCTCAGGGTTAGAGAAATGCGGCGGCGATGTGCTTAGCGGTGCATGTTTAAACCAGGCTGGCCGTGCAGCGTTGGTGTGATCATTAACCGGGGCCTTCTTTGTATTGCTTGCGCCCTGTCAGCTAGTTAACGGTACGTACACATTAATTTGCGGGGCGGGCCTTCAAAAGTTTTCAGTGTACAGAGGCTGTTCTCTGCTAGTAGTTACCGGCAGACTGCTCCGTGACAGCATACCTGAGACTGCAGGTATACGAGACAGAGGCTCTGAGAGCTCTTGGTAAATATAGGAGTGTGTGAGTGGATGTGCCACCAGGGAGTATAAGACCAGGCGATCTTGGATAATGTGACATTTATTGCCTTCACAAACAACCCAGGCTGGGTTAAAAAGTGTGTTTGTTTGGGAAGCAAGACTAAAATACTGTCAAAAAAATAATGAGCTAAAGTAATGAAAATGGCAGCATTGGAAGACCATGATTAGTGTTAATTAGTTGAATCAGATGTACACCCACACTGGACAGTTCCAAATGGAAAGCTTTTCATGTGATTGCAAACTAATGGTTACAAAGGCACGCTCGGTTCTTTGAATGCGGTCAACACGCCACAGTGCGTCATCCTCACCGAGAGGGTGAGCTACAAAAAGAATAGCAAATTAACCACCACTATGTCCATCACTCTCTGTTGCCGAGTGATGGACATAGAATTCTCCGCATGACCATGCTGCGTGGTGTTTTGACCGTATTCATAGAACCGAGTTTACCTATGTAAACATTTGTTCTACTTTATATCAGTCAACACGCCACAGTATAGGTCAACAGTATAACAAATAAAGACATGCTGCGGATGTAGTGGGCTAATACCACATGACACAACCATGCGGTACATAATATATTCACTTTGTAAGATTCTTGTTCTTTGGAAGAAGTAAATCTAAAGTACAAATACCCAATGGGTGATATAAAAACCCTAAAATTGTAACACAAGTCATACTCAAGATTGCTCTTTCCCATAGAGTTCTATAGTAAAATGAGTCAGGAGAAATAACCCTTGCAGTGATCCATCCACATCTACTCCATATCTGGCAACAGAGTGATGGTTTGGGGCTCGTTCGATAGCTCAGACCCTTGATGACTTACAGCCATTTAGCCGGCCATGTGTTCCATACTGGAGCAGTGTAATTTACAGCTGAATCTAGTCTCACCCCCCAATTCTCATAGAGATCAGTTCAAATGCAGAGAGGTTATAGTATCGCTTGTAATAGTACCTGAAAATAAGATATCGAGAGTCTTTTGATGTTGATTAGTCACAGACTTCAGGAAGTAACAGCATGCAAAGGATATGCGACCAAATATTAAATATGATACTTTAAAAATATGTTAAAGCAAAGGGTATGAATACTTATGTAAAGGAAAGATTTCAGTTTTCGATTCTTAATACATATGCTAAAATTTCTAAAAACGTGTTTTCACTTTGTCATTATGGGCTATTTTGTGTAGAATTGAGACAAAAAATGAACTCAATATATTGTAGAATATGTCTGTAATGTAATCAAACGTGGAGAAGGTGAAAGGGGTATTCAGACTTTCTGGCTTGACTGTATATCAGTAGTAAAACTGATATAGTTTGAAAACAAGAAAAGCTAAGAGTCACTTAAATGACCACACTGAACAAATACTACGGATTTATACTACCTAATGTGCGCACCTTCGCCAATCAGTAGATTATCACAACTGCAACGTAACATGTTACACGGTAGTGTACTTCTTTTTAGGGAGAGGGCTAAGAAGAGCCGCAATTTCGCGGATCCAGATGAAAGCAAAGGTTTCAACAGTCTCACGCTCAATCTCGAGGAGGCAAAAAGAGAATGGGCGGTGGACGCTTACCATATTTATGGTGGACGTGGTGTCTCCATAAGGCGAGGATTATCCATACCATGGCATGTTGACCGATATGAAATAGAACTATATGTTTACCTATAGCATACCAGGCTACTTGGCTAGAGATTCTTGAACCAGCTTCTGGTTTTCCTTCGAGATATGACTCAAACATACAGGTGCAGCTAAAAAAAATTTGAATATCGTGAAAAAGTTCAATATTTTCACTCATGTCAGAAAGTGAAACTCATATATTATATAGATTCATTAGACATAGAGTGAAATATTTCAAGCCTTTATTTCTTGTAATTTTGATGATTATGGCTTACAGCTAATGAAAACCCAAATTCAGTGTCTCAGAAAATTAGAATATTACATAAGATCAATAAAAAAGGATATTTTAAACAGAAATGTCAGCCTTCTGAAAAGTATGTTCATTTCTATGCACTCAATACTTGGTTGGGGCTCCTTTTGCATGAATTACTGCATCAATGCGGCGTGGCATGGAGGCGATCAGCCTGTGGCACTGCTGAGGTGTAATGGAAGCCCAGTTTGCTTTGATAGCGGCCTTCAGGTTGTCTGCATTGTTGGGTCTGGTGTCTCTCATCTTCCTCTTGACAATACCCCATAGATTTTCTATGGGGTTCAGGTCAGGCGAGTTTGCTGGCCAATCAAGCACAGTAATACCATGTTCATTGAACAAGCGTTTGGAACTTTTGGCAGTGTGAGCAGGTGCCAAGTCCTGCTGGAAAATGAAATCAGCATCTCCATAAAGCTTGTCAGCAGAAGGAAGCATGAAGTGCTCTAAAATTTCCTGGTAGATGGCTGCGTTGACTGTGGACTTCAGAAAACACAGTGGACCAACACCAGCAGATGACATGGCACCCCAAATCATCACTGACTGTGGAAACTTCACACTGGACTTCAAGCAACATGGATTGTGTGCCTCTCCACTCTTCCTCCAGACTCTGGGACCTTGATTTCCAAATGAAATGCTAAATTTACTTTCATCTGAAAAGAGGACTTTGGACCACTGAGCAACAGTCCAGTTCTTTTTCTCCTTAGCCCAGGTAAGACGCTTCTGACGTTGTCTCTGGTTCAGGAGTGGCTTGACACGAGGAATGCGACATTTGTAGCCCATGTCCTGGATTCGTCTGTGCGTGGTGGCTCTTGATGCACTGACTCCAGCCTCAGTCCACTCCTTGTGAAGCTCCCCCAAATTATTGAATGGATTTTGCTTGACAATCCTCTCAAGGCTGCGGTTATCCCTGTTGCTTGTGCACCTTTCCCTACCACACTTTTTCCTTCCACTCAACTTTCTATGAATATGCTTGGATACAGCACTCTGTGAACAACCAGCTTCTTTAGCAATGACCTTTTGTGGCTTACCCTCCTTGTGGAGGGGGTCAATGGGTGCGTTTACATGCACTCAATATTCCGATAACTGGGAGTAATCCGAATATGGCAATAATACGATAATTGCGTTTACATGCACTTAAGTAATGCGATAATGGGAAAAATCCAGGTTTACATGATTCTGTCAATATTCCCATTTCTTTCCCTGAACGCGATGTGCAACTCAAACGTAAATTAGAAACACATATTAGCCTAACGTTATATATTATAACTTACATATTTTAACGTTTTTACATAACGTGATTATACTTCCTGCTGGGTTGCTAGAAACAGCACGCGGGTTGGTATGCGTAACCGTAAATTAGTAAACACATTAGCTATAGCCTAACGTTAGTTACATAAGAAAGAACAGTAGCCTATAACGTATAAGAAAGTAACGTTAAACATGGTAACGTTAGACAGGAATGCTCTTATGGGTTTCGTCATCATATAGCAGATGTTATGGTTGCGGGTGGCAACTAACACTGTCCTTCAAGCGTTCTGTGTTATGAGCAGAAGACGACGAAGAGCTTTAACGTTACAACAAGCGATGATTATTGGACCCAGAATAGGCCTTCCTCCAGCACTGTTAAGGACCCGGTTGTGCTGGATGCGCGTTAGGAGCAAGGACTGGTGGGAGAGAGTGGTGCTAAATTAATTCACCGATTCAGACCGTAGACTTGTGGACACCAAACTAGTTTGCTTTCAGCCTGTACTCCCCGCAGCTACCGAGTTTGTACAGCGCTATTGCGACTCGCATTTGAAGAGGTACAGCTGGACGCACGGTCACTTCGTCAGGGCTCATTATGTTCTGTACCAAACCACAGTTTCATAAATGATCTCCGAGCCATCCTGAAGTTGCCTCTCCATTCTGAATCGGTGAATTAATTTACCATATGACGACGAAACCCATAAGAGCATTATTGAGTGCATGTAAACGTGCTCATTATTTCCGCGTTTCTAACTTTTTTCCCATCTATGAGATGAAGTATATTCCTCTTTATTATTTCGGATAACATTAGGAGGGTTTCCTCCTCGCTCCAGAAATGACTTCTCCGGTTGGTTGACATCTCTCTCAGACCTCTCTCAACTGTTTTGACGTTAGCGTTACGTTACTAACAATATCCAGAGTGGCTGTTGCTGTCAAACACGCACATGCGCAGATTTTAAAAAACGACCGAGATCGGAATAAGTGTTTACATGCAACCAATAAAACGAAAAACACGGCAGAAATCCAGGTGTAGTTATCGGATTTCTCATATTCCGATAACTGCTTTTTTCCGAAAAAGCTTTTCGGAATATTGCGTTTACATGACAATTTGAATAATCCGATAACAGCCATATTCCGAATATGATCGGAATATTGAGTGCATGTAAACGCACCCACTGACTGTTTTCGGGACATCTGTCAAGTCAGCAGTCTTCCCCATGATTGTGTAGCCTACTGAACCAGACTGAGAGACCATTTAAAGGCTCAGGAAACCTTTGCAGGTGTTTTGAGTTAATTACCTGATTAGAGTGTGACACCATGAGTTTCCGATATTGAACTTTTTCACAATATTCTAATTTTCTGAGACACTGAATTTTGGGTTTCATTAGCTGTAAGCCATAATCATCAAAATTACAAGAAATAAAGGCTTGAAATATTTCACTCTATGTGTAATGAATCTATATAATATATGAGTTTCACTTTCTGAAATGAGTGACAAAAAATATTGAACTTTTTCACGATATTCAAATTTTTTGAGCTGCACCTGTATATGGTGTACTGGTTGATTTACGAATGGCATGTTTGTTTGTTCGCTTTTCCAGAGCCATATCTTGTAGAATATAAAATTGCTGAAAAATAGTATGACATGGGACCTTTAAGGTGAACCAGCAAACCATGTGATCCTTGATGTGAAAAAGTGTTTTATAGTATGGAATAGTATGAAGTGTTTTATAGTATGGAATAGTATGAAGTGCTTTAAGAGTGAGCACCCAAATCAGCATGTCCTCTGAAATGTCTGCAGTCAGTTGCTACTTCTCTTCAGTCTGTGATCCACAAAATGTAGACGGCGCCATGGGGGTAGGAGGTCACCGGCATCCAACGGAACAGCGGAGCTGCTTACTGACTACAGACCTCAGGACCAGTCTGCTGATCAAACCTTCCCCCACTGAGTGACCCTGTTTCCAATCATTGAATAGAATAACTGTCAGAAACGGACTCCATGAGGGTGGCATGAGGGCCCGACGTCCTGTAGTGGAACCTGTGCTCACAGCCCAGGACCGTGCAGCTCGATTGGCATTTGCCAGAGAGCACCACAATTGCCAGGACCCACAAAATTCTATGATAGAAACCATTAATCTCATAAATAAATTCTCGCAGATCTCAGACTACACTTTAAACTGGTCCAAATCCACCATACTGCCTTTAACTAAGAATGCTTGGAGTACTGCAACTCAGGATGCTTACAGTCACTTCTCCATCGGCAACATTAAATACCTAGGCATTAACATTTCCCCCAGGCTGTCAGATCTGTTTCAATTAAACTTCAGCCCACTACTCAAAACAATAGAAGATGATCTTAAACGCTGGATGAATCTACCCATTTCAATAATGGGAAGAATCGCAACCATAAAAATGACTGTTCTACCCAAAATTAACTATATCTTCAAAATGATCCCTATTATTCCAACTACAATTTGGTTCAAATCATTAAACTCAATAATAACAACATTTTACTGGAAAAATAAAAAACCAAGAATAAAACTTGCCACATTACAAAAAAAGAAATCACAAGGAGGATTAGAAGCACCACATTTTTATAATTATTACATCGCAAATCAAATACAATATATTATCAAATGGATTCACCCTGATGAACAAAGCAACCCCTGGTTAGAAATTGAACAGATAGACTGTAAAAACATTCCCTTATCTGACTTACCATTCATAAGCCCCATCATTAAACAACATCACTGTTTCAAAAACATCACAATAGCAACGACTCTGACAGCCTGGTGGAAAATACACAAAATTATAAAATCTCCCCTAGCACCTTGCAAGTACACACCAATTTGGAATAACCCCGACTTCAAAATAAACAGAGCACCACTTCACTTCCCTGCCTGGAAACAGAAAGGTATTACACATCTCCATCACCTCTTCCAAGACAATAAATTCATAACTTTTGCGGATCTGACCCAGAGGTGTGGAGTTGGAAGGGAACACTATCTCGAGTACCTACAACTAAAATCCATAATTAAATCCAAAATCAATATTACCCATAATACTCTTCAGACCCCAACATTAATAGAAGAACTTTATAAAATATTACCTCCAAAAAAAAACCTCTCCAAAATATATAAGCTCCTCTCCAGTATTGATACTTCAATTTCATTACCAACAACAAAATGGGAAAGAGATTTGTTGGCCCCTCCTGACCCGGACTTCTGGTCTCAGATCTGCCAAACCACATTTTCAATGACTAACAATACTAACCTTCAGCTTATTCAGTCTAAAATAATTCACAGAGCGCACATCACCGAACACACCATGTACAAAATGGTATTTTCAAACACAGACACATGCTTACAATGCACCCTTGACACATCTGACAACTACCTTCACGCCACATGGCTTTGTCCACCTGTACACCACTTCTGGACAAAAGTAAACAATAGGATTTCCCTCATTTTGAGTTGCAGTATTCCACTTCTACCATCTCTATGCCTCCTTGGTGACCTTTCATCTGTTATAATACCAATATCACAAATCAAACCATTACTTGTCGCTTTAACAATAGCCAAGAAAACCATCCTCCTCAACTGGAAATTCAGAAAAAAGTTAAATATTACACAATGGCTAGACCTCCTAACAGAATACATTTCAATGGAAAAAACTTCATATATTCAAAATAACCAGATATTTTCCTTCATAACAACATGGACCCCATTCATAACTGCACTTAATCTGTAATTTGAATTGCTCCTGTGAACGGATGACTCGCACACATACCAATAAACACACACTCCATCACATATGCGCACACGTGCACGCACGCACACACACTCACAACTCCACAACTTCACAACATCATCTTAACATCATCATCATCACTATCTACACTCATTCATCACTTTGATTAAATGTAAACCTGACCTCTCCACACACACTCACATTTGCACTTGCATGCACACACAAACAAATGTCATTCCTTTTTTTATTTTTTATATTACCATCAGCAATGGTCAAAACACACCCATGTTTCTTTCTGGTCGTTTGTTTGTTTGTTTTTTGTTTTTTTTTGTTTCTGTCTTTTGCCTTGGTTTTGTTTTGTTCTGTTTTCATCAGGTCTGATTATTTCTTGACTTGTTATCTCCTCTGTCCTGTCCTTCAACACCATGTTATGTACTGTTTTACACCTGTATTGCTATCACTCATGTTTGTTTTGTTTACTTAACCCCCCTCAAAGAGACTTCACAATGTTTTTCTCCCCTTTTTTCTCCTTAAGAATTGTAATATTAAAAAACAAATAAAAATAAAGTTGACCTCCCAAGAGGGGGGGGGGGTGGTGGCGGGGAAAAATAAATAAATAAATAAAAAATAAAAAAATTGCCAGGTTCGCCATTGGCGCCCTGTAAGAGCTGATAATGTAACAACTATGCATAATGTAACAAAAAAATTTAATAAAAACTCATAATGTAATAACTGGTCGATAATGTAACAAAATGCTGAGTGCATAACGTAACAACTTTTTGCGCATATTGTAATAACTTATTACATTTCGCATCAGTTATTACATTATAAAGCGAGCAAAATATTTTTCTCCTAATAATGTAATAATTTTATTACATTATAGAGAGAGTCAATAATGTATGGATTAACATGGTAATTGCTTCTCCGTAGTGTTGTAAAACAATAAAGTATTTTGATAGGCTATAATTGAAATGTATGCTATACATGTGGGCTAACCTTAGGCTGGAACTCGTCAGGCTGTGCCTACTTCTATTTTTCTCTCACGCCCTGGACGAAGTCAGGGGTAGAACATTAGTTTGATGACTGTTCTCTGTGTGTCTGAAGCCTTTAGTACCAGAGGCCACCTCCTAGTGGCCGTTTTTCCAGTCATGTGTCCATTGAGAAGTATATTTTGCTTATTACATCACAAACTATGCTTGGTGTCTCCATATAAGCTTAGTGTTTTCTACTCAGGAAGTTGCCTACTTTCTAAATACACAGAGTTCATGTGTTTGCTGGCTCATTTTAGAGTTAGGCCTACTTTTCTGAGCCAGCTAGTAGTACCTGTAGTACCAGAGGCCACCTCTAACTGGATGTTTTCCCCAGCACGCCTACATGTATCAAGGGCGTGGGACACAGGTTTCACAGTGCGCTTGTTTTTAATATCTCCGAAGGGGGTATTATGGAGTGTCATTGGACTCAGCTCATTGCTGCTGTCTTGTCACTTGACCCCTCGGGCCATATGACCACTGCCAGTTTGGCTGCCATCTTGGTGGAGGTCTGTGCTCTACAGAGCGTAAAAAAAGGGTGGTGAGGACAGCCCAGCGCATCACAATTCAGGAACTATACATGAGTCGGAGTGCCAGCGAAGCCCGCTGCTTCAAGTCGCACACACAGTGACATGAGACTTGACTTCGACTCTAGCTCAGACTTGAGACTTGACTTGGAACAAAACTACTTGTCAGCATCTCTGCACTCTACACACAAAACACCTTGTGACTGTTCGCTGCTGTTATCTTGTGTCTTATACTTATACAGTTTTTGTATTGTTTCCCTATTATTACCCTGCATCCTATGTTGCATTTCTTGTATTTTATTATTACTATTGCTGCTTCGAGGTTGAAGACACTTTGTGCCTTTAATAAATCCACTTTGGGAGCTATTGATACAGTCTGCAGACTTCCCTTCTCTCCTCAGTATTGTTTGTTGGTCGGGCACCTGTTTTACTTTCTTGGATGTGCGTGCATTTCTCCATTGCATTGTTGTAACACATACCTCAGTTAATAATTACAATGTTGTTACATGTAGGCTACCCAATGTAAGATACTTTATCTATTTTATGTACAATGTTATTATATACTTAATGTACTTTCTGAGCTACATGTATGACAAAATGTTGTAGTTTTCATCTTTGACCACTAGGTGGCTCTTACTCGAACAGTTTCATACTGGATCTGGATGGTTAAGTCATGGCACCCTCATGATCAGCTCATGGCCCTGGTATTGTCTCCCTATCACTGTTGCCCATTGCCTTTCCCACTGATTTTCAAGCAGCAAGATTATTTTTCCTCCTCATTGTGCTAAAAGGTAAGTGTGAAATGTAAAGCGATCTGATGAAATATTTTATATTAAATGAAATTAATGCAACCACAAAATATGGTACAATCTATACAGACCAGTAACACTATTTGTGTTTATATACAGTGCTTGCAGTCCATGATACAGTAGCCTAAGTTAGGGAACTAGCTAGCTAGGACAAGACCAAACTGTCCAAACATTGAGTTATGTTTAAAGATTATTCATCATAACCAGGAAAATCTCCAGAATGCATAACATTGTTAACCTAGTTACTAGTTTACATATTGTATTAGCGTAATATTCCTGGTGACCTGTGGGTCTAAGAAAGCATAATGGGCACAATGGTAGGTTAAAATTAATGATTCATTCATTAATTAGCATCATTTTCTTTTTCTGATAGATCTGGAAGCATGAGAACACTGCTAATAATTTTTGTCCTGTCCTGTACCCTTTGGGTATGTGGGGGCCATGGACAGCAGCCTATGTCAGACGAGACCTACAATGTAATACTGAAGTTACTGAAGGGGGAATATCATGTCCCCGTTGACGCAAGATCAAGAACAGAGCGCAGTGCTATTGTGCGATATTACAGAAATAGGCATCTCTACACCCTCAGTGATGATGGCCAGGCCATTATGTGTGGTGGAAAACTGGTAGCGAAGAAATCAGCCATCGACTCAATTGTGAGGACGACTCTGGATGACACTAAAGGCAGTGGCGCAAGGAAAATGAACATACACCTGAGGGAGAAATACTCTGGTATCAGTACAAAGAATGTCCAAAAAACACTGGACAGGTGCAGGCGATACCAACTTCTAAAGGCTACTTTTTCAAACAAGCCAATCCCAAAACCCATCAAAGCAAAAGAAGTACAACATCGGCATCAAATTGACCTCTTAGACATGGGAAAGTTGAAGATTAAGCATGGTCGCCTGACATACCGTTACATCCTGACCACAGTTGATGTTTTCAGTAGGTATCTATGGCTGAGACCATTACAAAGCAAAAGAAGCAGTGAGATTGCAAAACATCTCAAAGAAATCTACTGTGAGCATGGCCCACCAAAAATGGTACAACATGACCGAGGTAAAGAATTCAGAGGTGAAGTTCAAAGGTTATTCAATAGCCTGAAGATAAAAGATATTCAAAGCTCTGCATATCATCCCCAGAGTCAAGGAAAGGTGGAGAGGACTCATCGTATGCTCCGAAAAAAGATCATGTATGATCTGCTTAACTTCCAGCGAGGGGGGGTTAACTGGGTTGAACATTTACCTGTATATGTCAGGATAATGAATGAGGATCCTAAGGAAGTTCTACACTGGCTGTCTCCTTTCCAAGTTTAATATGGTAGAAAAAGTAACAGAATTACTAACCCAATCAGCAATCCCCCCACACACTTTGAAGAAACCGAAGATGTTCTCCCCTCCCAAAGACATAGGCAGTTATTTGAAGAGAGGCGGTGCAAGCTGAGGAAAAGGGCAAAAAAGGCCACAGAGCGATGCAATGAACGTATGATTCGGGCAAAACACATTGCACCCTCTGTTTACAGAGTACATGACAACGTCTTGGTTAGAGTGAAGTTGAGCAATCACAGACTTTCTGTTTCCAAACGCCATGTTGTATTGCCAGGTGTAATTGTAAAACGTAACATCAGGTTGTCCAAATACAAAGTCAAATTTCAAATGCCAAGTAGCCCCACTCCAATACAACTGTGGTTCTCAGTTTCAGACATAACCAGTGTCACAAGGTTTCAAGAAAGATGTCGGAAGTCGCTGGCAAGACATTCCCAAGCTTACACCCATCAAGACAGACTGCAGGAATTTGAAACACCAGGTTTACACATTCGCTCGGATCCTGATCCAGATGGCAGTTGCCAGTTTGCTGCAATGGCAGATCAGCTGGCCACCATTGGAATATTCAGGTCTGCTACAACATTGAGGGAGGAAATAGTCACTGATCTAAGAAATTGTCCGATTGCAGTGGATGGGACACCACTTTCGCAGTATGTAGAGGGGACATGGACTGACTACATCCATAGCATGGCTCAACATGAAACATTTGGGGACCACATTACCCTTCAGAGAGCTGCACTTATGTTTAATGTACAGTTTTTGGCTGTATCAACCCTAGGTGTTGATGCAACCTCTATCATCTCCCCCTCAGGCCATTTTCGTGAAGACCTCCCTGTGTTAGCTATTGGTCACTTTGCTGAGGGGCATGGGGACCACTATGTGAGTCTCGATGGACCAGTAGATCCATATATTCAGGCCATACAGGAGGCTGAGAATGAAAGGGTGCTTCATAGAAATAACTCCAGTCCTTCCTTTGGCATTGACATTGACCCTGGCTGTAGCCCTGGCAGTGGCATTGAAGCTGATCCTGTGTTCGAGCCCGAAGAAGAAAACCTTGAAGCTGATCCTGTGTCCGAGCCCGAAGAAGAAAACCTTGAAGCTGATCCTGTGTCCGAGCCCGAAGAAGAAAACCTTGAAGCTGATTCTGTGTCCGAGCCCGAAGAAGAAAACCTTGAAGATGATCCTGTGTCCGAGCTCGAAGAAGACAATGTTGAAAAGGATCCTGTGTCCGAGCCCAAAGAAAAAAACCTTGAAGATGATCCTGTGTCCGAGCCCAAAGAAAGAAACCTTGAAGATGATCCTGTGTCTAGGGAAAACATACCATACCTACCTGTAGAGATCCTAACAGAAATGATCAAGTTGACCCTTGATATGGATATTACCATGTTTGGGACTTTCAATAAAGTCTCTTCTCTTTTCAGAGAAGTGTCTAAGCCATATCTTCCCACAGTCTATATTAGAGATTCTTTGGCTAAAACGTTGGATCTTGATGATGAAGGTGACTGTTGTATTAGCATTATGAAGATCTATAAATCCTGTGGCAGGTCAAGTGGTCTCGCTCTACGGATCAAAGATTTATTTGGTCAAAACCCACGTTGGATGAGCGCCTGGATTATGCTCAGACACATAGCCTTCGGACACTACAAGGTCATTCACATGTTCTGGAAAAAGTAATATAGCCTACATACAGTATATTCTTTCTATTCACTGTGGAGTGTGTACACTTTTTTGCATTGGGATTTTTTTTAATTTTCTGATCCTTCATGGGTGAGATTTTTTAATTATTTTCAGTTAATTCTACTAGACAGAAATGTATCTGATAGACCATTGAAGCATGTAACCTAAAAGTGTTACAAAAAAGAGCTATTTTATTTATTAAATCAGGACAAGTGTGCACTAACATTTCAGTTTCTTACAAACGATTAACACAACACAGTATAATCGATTACTTTCCATTGTTGATTGAAGCTCTGGCATTTAAGTTGAATTACAATTGTTGAATTGTTGAGATTTTTTTTTCTTCTGTTAATTCTATTGGACAAAAACAAAAATGTTACTTATCTGATAGACTCTTGAAGCATGTAACCTAAAATGGTAAGCAAAAAATTGCTATTTTGTTCAAATGAGGAATTAAAGTTTTTTTTTAATATATAGTGATGCATTAACATTTCAGTTTCTTATGAGGGAGTAACACAATACAGTGTAATCCAAATACTTGACATTGTTGATTGAAGCTCTTGCATTCCAGTTGAATTGCAGTTGTTGAATTGTTGATTTCTTTTTTCATTAAAACTGTAATGTGATATTGGTGTGACTGTGATATTTTGTTATAGTATTTCACAAAATGTTGTATTGTTAGTATCAGTTCACACGTGCATGTGCAGACACACACACGGGCCCAGGAGGGGGGGGGGGGGGGGGCTTTGTGTATGAACATTTTGAGCCTTAAATGAAAGTAAAAACTATTGAAAGAGTGGTTTATGCAGACTAGACTCTATTGTGAAGCAATTACCATGATTACAATTGACTCACTCTATAATGTAATAAAATTATTACATTATTAGGAGAAAAATATTTTGCTCGCTTTATAATGTAATAACTGATGCAAAATGTAATAAGTTATTACAATATGCGCAAAAAGTTGTTACGTTATGCACTCAGCATTTTGTTACATTATCGACTAGTTATTACATTATGAGTTTTTATTACATTTTTTTGTTACATTATGCGTCGTTGTTACATTATGCGTAGTTGTTACATTATCAGCTCTTACACGCCCCATTCTCTTCACAGATGAGAGCAGGTTC
Source organism: Ilyophis sp. 1 JC-2022 (assembly GCA_022702515.1). Lineage (NCBI taxonomy): Eukaryota > Metazoa > Chordata > Actinopteri > Anguilliformes > Synaphobranchidae > Ilyophis > Ilyophis sp. 1 JC-2022. The sequence continues at coordinate 51,018,445 of CM040394.1, forward strand.
ACACTGAGCACATGTGACAGACGTGAAAGAGTCTGGAGACGCCGTGGCGAATGTTATGCTGCCTGCAACATCACCCAGCATGACCGGTTTGGTTTAATTGACTTGGTGTTATAATGTGTTGATTAAGTGTTCCCTTAAATCTTTTGAGCAGTGTACACAGAATAATGAAAAATAAGAGGGAACATATATCTCACAGTCAAAAGGGTAAAAACAAAGAATAGATATAATAAGTAGATAATTATAATAAGTAGAGAATTGAGAGCACATATATCTCGACTATATATACACACATGGACTTACAGACAGCAAGGAGGACATAAACTAATCATAGGCTATTGAGAAGAGAAATGTTTTCAGCCTAGTCTTAAAATTATTTAATGTTGGGGCATTTCTCAGGTCCTCAGGCAGGGCATTCCACTTGCTTGGTGCATAAAAGCAGAAAGCTGCTTCTCCAGCTTTCAAATTTGTTTTAGGAATGGATAAGAAGCCGCTGCCTGAGGACCTGAGTTCTAGCTGGTTCCTAGCTGACAAGCATATCTCGTAACCCCTTGGTGCAGATGGCATATTTGGTAAATCATGGGGGTACTCTGTTGAAGGCTTTATAACTCCAGGTGTGAGCATCACATAAACTTGGTAAATGGCTTAAATGAAACAAAACCGGTGTACCATTTTGTGTACAAACTTAGATTTGTTTATTTTCATAATTTAAGGTCAAAATAAAGTGCCGGAAATGCAAGCAAAACTTTGCTAAAAATTCTAAACAATATATATTTCTTCAAAATACTGAGAGCTACATAAGTGAAACAGGTAAAACTACACATTTCCTGGATCATAAACTCCTTGTCCACAAGCATTCAATAATCGCAGGGTGATATACAGAACTACTAAAGCTCTATGACACAAAATATAAGCAGTGTAGCCAGGTGTACCCAGGGTCTCCAAACCTATCCAAATTGGCTAAAATGTGAATAGCTGTAAATCTTAAACTAATCATACATTGCAGTGCAAATCAACCGTTTTGACTCATTTAACTCACCTTTTTATCATTTTCATGTGGGAATTATTTTGGATCAGTACAGGGGGGTGGATATCTAGGTGTCCAATAACCTACCCAAAACCTCTCCGAGAAATTATTAAAAAGCCTTTTGTCCTTTATAAAGCATATACATTATCCCTTACGATAACTTAATGGATGAAAACATTGATATTGCCCAGTTTCAGTTCAGTGTTTGATGCCTAGTGGGCCATTTTTTCACCATTATCCTTCATATACTGCTTCATCCTGTGCCGTGCCTTCATGGCCAAGATGCACTCATCAATGGCACGGTCTTCAGTATGCGCCAAGGATCTGGTCCTGCAGTGGCTTCACTCTGAACAGTAGAGGGCACTGCTGGAGTGGCAGAGGTGGAGGGTCAAGCATGTTATAGGAACAAATTACATAATGCAGAAGCATTATAACACTGTGGTACACACAGCTAAATATGAAATCATTCACTCTTGTACTTCAGTAAACACTTTATTCTGTATGCTACATTATGTTATTTTTTGTTGCGTGCTCTAGGATGGCATTACTCTGTAGTGTGTTTCACAACTGTTGCTTTTTTATTTTTATTTTTTTTACATTCATCTTGCACACATCTGGACAGTAAATTTGAATACATATTTTCCATTCCCTAAGTGAAAAGCATCACCCATGGAGATACTAATACCCCATAGAGTACATTATGCACAAAGAAATTACAATACAATAAAATATCGGAAAACACTACCAATGTTCTAGCTTCACGGCAAATCGAGGCATAAAAAATAACGTACGACTGAGCAACCAAACAGAACAGCGCTAAAATACTCTATTTCATTGTGAATGCTATGAATTCTAACAAAGCAGGCCACCACGAGCCACTACGCGAACGGCACGAACACATGGCATCAATGCATTACATTACATTAGTTATTTGGCAGACGCGTTTATCCAAAGCGACGTACAATAAGTGCATATTGAAGGTCATAGACACAATCTACGAAGCAAAGTCAAGACAGCGCTACTTTCTCACAACGTAGAAGCTATCGCTAGTACTCAACAGAATACAGTCAGCTATACATTCTAAGCAATGAGATAGCTAAACCAAATTTTTTTAAAAACGAAAGAACGTACTATATAATTTACCTTATACATGTAGTTATTCAAGGTGGAGTCTGAAAAAGTGTGTTTTCAAATATGTTCAGCATTATTAGCAGGCTAACAGTGGTCTATTACGACCGATGCAAATACAAACATAACGACAATATAGCACGCAGTGGAAAAACGAATGTATATAATCAAAATATTACAAGCAGTAATACTTACATGTCGAGGAGGATATCTTCCCCATATTGATAGGCACCTCTTCCACAGAATCTATGCTACAGGGATTAGAAGATTCTCTGTTGCTGTCCTCTTCTGATCGATTTCGGGGGGAAACTAGTCACTTCAAAGGTGGCGGTGCGCGCAGTTTTATTGCGTCAAACCAAATGCGTCATCTGCGCATGCCAGCGTAAAATTGTCGCGATATAACAAGTATTGCAGTTACGCTCGCCCTTAAATAGTTAATCCAAGCTTTCAAGTACACATGTAACTTACTTTTGGGGAAGTTTATCGTGCCTTCTATTGGATAAAACCATCGTCGATCAAACCAGAATAAAATTGAAAGCGTCACGACTGTGCAATCAGGAAGTAAGTGTTACGCAGAGCTAGTTTCGTTTGTATAATAGTGTTCCAATGCGCTGTGTATTCTTCAAACGGATTGTCCAAGACAATAAATGACCACGGAATCTTGAAAGGGACATATCTACGCTTAAATCCATGGTAGGATTGCACATGAATTCCATATTTAATCGCAGATATTGATAGTAGAATGGCATTGTATGATTAGAGAATGATTCAACTTGTTTATGTAGGTATTGATTGAGCAGCGATTTGCACCGCTGCATTTGCATAAGGTGGGTTTATCTGGTTGCTATGACGGTATTCTAATATTATATGATGAATACATATATTTATGAACTCCAACATAGACGCTATTGCCCACTATGTCACGCATGGGTAGGTATAGGCTGGGTGGGGAGTGCTTGTTAAATGGACTTGCTACGGAAAGATAGTGACACTTAGAAACTACGCATTGGCCAGAAATCGTCGCGAATCGTCTACCAATAAAGTTAAAATACCGCGTTTGGGTTTTCCACTAATAGTTTGGCTGCAGGAGCAACGCGTGTCTCAGTTGCGTAAAACTGTCTCGCAGGCGAGAAAAAATAGACTATCTGCACTAAGTAGTTAAGTACTGTGGTGCAAGGCCATTGAGAGATTTATAGAATTTTGAAATCAATTCTCATGTCAATGGGGAGCCAATGTAAAGATCGAAGAACTGGAGATATGTGGTCCATCTTTTTAGTCCAGCATTTTGAATCAGCTGCAGTCGTCGCTTGGCTTTTTTAGGAAGGCCGGTAAAAAGACCATTACAGTAGTCTAGTCTACTAGTAATGAAGGCGTGACCTAGTTTCTCTGAATTCGATTTTGATAAAAACACTCTTATTTTTTATGTTTTTAAGGTGGTAGAAAGCTGTTCTTGTCACATTGTTGATGTAGAAAAATTTTTAAAAGCGCAGTGACAATCATGGCTTGCGGAAGAACTTGAGAGACCTCCAGCAACATTTAAGTCCTATGTATGGGAGCATTTTGGCTTCCCTGTAACATATAATGATGATGGAAGAAGGGTGGTGGACAAAACCGTTATGGTAGGCATTGTGCCATGAGAAAGCGCAGGTTCACACTGAGCACATGTAACAGACGTGAAAAAGTCTGGAGACGCCGTGGCGAATATTATGCTGCCTGCAACATCATCCAGCATGACCGGTTTAGTTTAATTGACTTGGTGTTATACTGTGATGATTAAGTGTTCCCTTAATTTTTTTAAGCAGTGTATGTTATTATTTGCTACTGTATGTTCAACGCCATTAACAATTCATTGATCAAGAGAAAGTGTATTTCAAAATAGAAAATGTTACAGCTCATAACGTGAAGTAACATGGCTTTTAGCATTGAAGTATAATAAATCGAACAATCCTATCACCGCCCTGTCGGGAGGGGTCAGGACCATTCAACTACACTTTACTTAAACTTTCTTCCAAATAGACACCACATTCCAGAGTCTGGTATAACGTAATTTATTATAAAAAGATTTGCACGAATATACATACCTAGGCTGATCGGCTAAACATACATATGTTAAAAACATTCTCAATCACACGGTCCAGTCTAAGTCCGTCAATTTCATGCTCACCCACAAGACGTAAAACAGGTCCGTTAATGACAGAAGCAAAACATAACAGGCGCATCATGAAGTTCAGCTGACATCTTATATGTTATTGCGACCCCCCTTTTTTTGGGGGTGTTCCCATTACCTGGGCGATTACTTTTCCATGGTCTGCAGCGGTCTCTGCCGGTCCTAATTAAGCATTACATATGACCCTTATTTATATGGTAGTTTTGATGAAATGCCATGATTTAATCATATCAGAAACATCCTAGTCACGGTTTGACAATAGTAGTTCAATACATAGTTTTTACACCAATGTTTGTAAAGATAGAAGATAAATGTTTTCTTTGGAATTAATAAATTCTATCAGTTCCTCAAACTGCACACACACATTTTCAAGGCTAGAGTGCTGGACATTCTTCTCGACACTCAGGCCTCAAAGAACGTGTAGGGAGTCATTCATGCTTATCTCTTCAGACGGGCTAGGAACATTTAATTGCCTGTGTGTGTGTATGTGTGTATATGTGTGTGTATGGGTGTGTGTGTGTGTATGGGTGTGTGAATGAATGGGTCCATTGCCTTCTTTTTGAGATAACTAAAATAAACTTTGGGGAGTGTATTGCAATATGGCTGTTTTCCGCTGAGAGCGAGTTTTTCTTCAATTCCCCTGCATGTGGGTGTGTGTATATGTCCTTGATTTACAGGTGTCGAGATGAGCTCATATTGGGTGCCTAGCGTGGGACCATTGTTCATTGAGCACACTTCGATACAAATAATGAGCTCATTTTCCGGCGTGAGTGTCTGAGGCCTTGAATATGTGCTGTTGTGCACATATGGGCCTTTTGTGCTATTCATCCTACCACAGAAGAACATATTCATATTAACACTACATTTTAATACAGTTGGTCCTACAGTATGATATATAATTGTATATAAATAATGAATAATCTATAATTTGTCACAACAGCATTAACATTAGCTTCTGTAGCTAGCTAGCTAACAAGCTAACTAGCTTACCGAGATGAGTCTTCAGATGCTCCAGCAAAACTTATGTGCTCCCATGCCAGGCAAAGTCAGCTTTGTTTGCAAATGTTGCCGTTCACAGCCTTTTTAGTTAAGATTGAAATGTGCATGTGCACCTCTCAACAAAGATGAGAAGGAAGCAAGATGTCTCACTCCTTAGCTACTTCCATCATCAGCTCCGGAAAAAACTATGTGTTTAATTGGCTAGTTGCGTAAGACAAAGTTGTATGATTTCCGGTTTGTTTCCGGTAAGCACAAGCATTTCCGCTTTCCGACGCCGGTCAGTTTGTTGACACAAAATTACTTTCTACACGCGATGTCTTCAAGATTCACCTTCAAGACGGTGAACGATGTTCACTGAATCATTCAAGCTGCGACATCAGCACCAAGGAGTAAACGATGTACATCTCCAGTTATATCGATAATTATGAAGGTAAGTTAACAAATGTTACTAGCAAGCCTAATCTACTGACCGTGTGGTGCTAGCTAACGGTAACTAAAGTAGCTCAGCCTAAATGTGTTAGCTAATGTTCGACAAGCTGGTTGAGATGTCAGCCATCTTGCTGTTTGCTAGTTACCTTGTTTAGCCAACTGTTAATATGTTCTTGTTAGCTAGCTATTTTAACTTACTAGGTTAGCTAGCTGAGTAGCCAACGTTACCTAGCTAACATAAACGGCCACTGAGGATTAGCTAGCTATTTTGCAATCTAACGTTGAATAATTTGACTAATATGACCCAGTTGTAAGTGTGTTGATGATAACGTGATATTGTCCCCACTCCCCAGTATCAAATAAAGATCAACGGACAGGGAGAGCGAGCATCCGAGCTATCTGCCATAGGTCTATGAGGAAACATGAGAAACCTCACAACCTCACAGTAGGATGGAAGATAGTTCAGACGTCCATTAGTTCCAAGCCAGTTCTGTTCCAATTATGTTCTGGGGATTTCATGTGGCTAGGATAGGTTCTGTAACTCTATAGCATTAACGTCTGAAGTAGGTAACATAAACGGTATCTGCCTTGTAGGTAGCATTCAAATATCTAGCCTTCATGAAAACTGGTTGTGGCAGCTGTTGTTTTTTGCTGTAGGCCTATATTAAGTTTAATTTATCTGCATGCTGTTCAGCATTCACTGTTGTACAAATTATATTTGAATGTACAGTAGGTTTGAGTAAATGAACACTAACGTTATAGACGACTCAGACTTTATTTTAATTTCCTTACATTACAATGTTCCAAAAACAGAACAGAAATAGACTATTTTTGTTCTCATTTTGTGATGACATTGATAACTTAAGGTTAAGCCTACTACCATGATTACTCAAAACAATCAAATCAGCTTTCTCATTTCTCTTTTTCTGTGTAATATTTAAGAAGATGTGTTAGTGTCGGCTCTATGATTGTAACATGACCACCTTTTTTCCCCTCTTTTTTAAAAGATTGTTCTTGAGGACTCCTCCCCCGTGCAGATGAGCGATGCTGAGTGTTCATGTGTGGCTGGAACAGCACTGTGCAACCATACTGTTGCACTGCTGTACCAGACCGCACACTACTCTCAGCTGAACATCTCTGCTGTTCCCCTAGTCCTGAGTTGTACAGAGATGGAGCAGCGCTGGCACAAGCTAAGAATTATGGTAAGTCGGTGAGCACTATAAAACCACATTTAAGCAAGAATTTGCTATATGTTTTTACAGTATATCTTTGTCAGACAGAGCTGAATTAGTATGTGTGCACCCAATAGTTTTTTTAAACACCATTTCTATTTTATTATTAATAGGGTGTGAAGCCAGGCCGAGTCAGTGGCATGGTTGTGATGTCTACCAAGCCAAAGCAGAGGACTGTTGCTAATGGTGTAAGGTAATTATGTCTAGTTATTTTATAACCTGTAATACAAAACTGTGATTGTCTTTCAGCATAAAATTATTCTTTCTAATTTGAATTATGAAATTTAATTCCACACAGGAGCACACTTTACAAAGCAGTGCGGGGGGAGCTGCTTGATCCTGATGTCCTTAAAGTGGCTGAGGCTTTTAAGGACTTTTCAGCGGACATTGCACCACTCATCACAACCATAGCAATCAGTGCTGATATCCCACTGGTTGATTCAGCGCTTGTGAAAGTTTAAGAAGGCAGTCCCATCTCCTACCAGCACCCAGTGCCCATGAGCCGGATTATGTTATTCCACCCAGATGCCCCTCCACCATCACCTCTACCTCTAGATCAGTGGTGTCAAACTCATTTTCACCCCGGGCCACATCAGCATTATGGTTGCCCTCAAAGGGCCGGTTGTAACTCTAAGACTATAAATATAACCATACTTGGGATTTTCGCGGACTCGATTGCAATTGTTGACGGGGGGGGGGGGGTGGGGGGGTGCAATCAATCGCCTTTTTTTTTTTTAATACAAACTTCATTTAACGTTTTATTTAACGTATGTACCGCGGGTGTGCGTCCGCGTCTGCGTTTGTCTGTTATATCGTAAAAGTAAATCCCCGTTAACCAGCCACGTAGATACACGCGTCAGATACTTAAGTTCTCGCGGGCCGCATAAAATGACGTGGCGGGCCGGATTCCGCGTCAGATAATTAAGTTCTCGCGGGCCACAAAAAATGACGTGGCGGGCCGGATTTGGCCCGCGGGCCGGGAGTTTGACACCTATGCTCTAGATGGTTACAGGTTGGAGCCTACTAGCTGCTATTTTGTGTGCAGTCTCCAACAGCATCTACATCTGAAATCACTAGAAACTGATTTGGATATGGCCAGGAAAATAGAGCTTGCTACAAGGGAGCAGAGTGTCTCTGTAGAGTGGCACAGAGTCAGGAGGAATAGGATCACATCTTCCCACAGAGATTTGCCATATCCGCGGTCAGAGTTCAGCAGAACACCTTGCAGAGCGAACAAGAAAGGGTGTGGCTCAAACAGCAGTGATGAAGAGGGGCCTGGCATTGGAGCCTGTTGCCATTCAGGAGTATTGTCGGGTAAAGAACACCAATTACTGGACTTGTCGAAAATCCACCCTTTGGCCGTCTGGAGATCAAATGCCAAAAGCTATGTTAACTGTAAATACCTGAAATTGCAAAATGACACCATGAAATTGAAACAGCAGGACAGCTACTACTGGCAGGTCCAAGGCCAGCTCCTGATTAAAGGAATGGAGTGGTGTGACTTTGTAGTGTCTGCAGAAGAGGGCATGGTTATCCAGAGGATCTACAAAGATACAGAAGTTACTGCAATCATTAGGGAGAAGGGAGATTACTTATTTTTAATAACTTACTCCTTTCTCCATCACCAGGCTCTGCCCCAGCCGCTCACCACCATCACCAGGCTCTGCCCCAGCCTCTCTCCAACACCAGGTTCTGCCCCAGCCTCTCACCACCATCACCAGGCTCTGTCGCAGCCTCTCAACACCATCACCAGGCTCTGCCCCATGTTTGTAAATAGGCCTATGGTTTGTGTTTTGCATAATCAGTTAGATTTTTTAGATTTTCACTAATAGTATTTTTAAACTAATCAGTTTAGTTAACCACTACCTGTGGTTTGGCAGTTGAGACTTTTTAAACTAATCAGTTCTACCTTTACCACTATCTGTGGTTTTGCACTTGAGTCTTTTTAAACTAATCAGTTCTACCTTTACCACTACCTGTGGTTGTGCACTTTAGTGTTTTCAAACTAATCAGTTCTACCTTTACCACTACCTGTTGTTTTGCACTTAGTACTGCCTTTCTCCAGTGTGCACGTGCCTAAGCTTGCACAAAAGAGGACCTTATTTATTCAAAGATCACTCAACTCTATAGTCACCTATAATTTTCTTAAAGATCTTTGAATTAATTAATCATTTACAATCAAACAAGGGAATTATCTGTCAAAGACTACAATCATTTATACTCACGCTTTCATTGTCTTTTCAATCTCTGAACTCACATGTTGGTCTTGGTCCGAGCAAGGTTGGTAGAGCCTACCTGTTCCTGTAGCTCGGTCAATCGTGTAGCACGTTCCTCCTCTGAGTCGGAGCTGTCTCAGGAACAGGAGCCAGCGCTGCTGTCGCTGCTCGCAACAAACAAAACAGAAATGTTAACAAGTGATGACTTTGTTATGATCGCAGCCTTAACCCCACTACAGTCTGCAAGTGCCATTATTCCATTAATGTAAAGGTTGTAACTTCTATGAGTTATAATCAACGTTTACCTGCCCATGCCTTCACCAGTTGGCCATTCTGGTAGTTTACCAGGAAGCAAGCCACGCTGAACAGCTGATCAATGCTTTGCACACTGGTATGACTTTGTCAAAGAGTTTGTTCTCCTTAACCCTCCGGATACACCTCTTGACATGGACTCTCAAGCGGGCAATAGACTGCGTCTGCTGGACATCCTCCCTACACATTTGGATGTTCTTTGAAAGGCAGGTCGGTAAACCTTGCAGGGAACAAGGGTGTCCACAAGAAAGCCTTTGTCTACCATAATAGCCATGTCTGCTGTGAGGAGTTTGGTAATGAGAGAATCTCCCGGTCGCTCATGGAGCCTGCATACAACGCAGACACAAAGGTGATGGGACCGTGGGGTGCAATGCCAATCATTGCCTTGAATGTGGTGTGTCATTTATATGTTGAAAACACCTCACTCTGCAGAGGAGGGAGTTTGGCAAAACATCTCTGTACAGTCAAGCACCACTTGTGTGTCTGGGAGTGATGAGAACTCTGGTGGTAAGTGAACTTTGATTTGTTCTGGTGGTATCCACAAGCGGATGGAACCAAGTAGATGGTACAGAAAGTGCGTCCAGGTTGCAATGATTCTGCTGGCTGTGGTGCGGTGAATATCAAAACGGTTGGCAAGATCCCTGAGAGGCAGGCCCACAGACAGGTGCATCAGAAACAGCTGTAATTCATCTATGGGTGCAAGTTTCTTTGAAAATAAACAAATAACAATAGCATAACATAAATAATAGGCATGACCTTAATTTTTTTTGTTTTTTGAGATCCTGATTACGAAACGTACTGTTGCTCTTAGCATTGGCACTGGTGATCCGCACCATCTTGGTTTTTGCAGCAGGCTCCACTAGTTGCCAAAAGGCCTGGAAATGCTTGTATGATGCAAATCTAAGAATGAAATGATGATCACTTTAGACTTTTTTAGATTATGGTTGTTAACTGTACATTACTGAGACTGACACAGACAGACAGACAGACACACACAGAACTAGACAGACTGTCTCTCTCTCACAATATGGTGTGGTATGTGAAGCTAGCTACTTTATGTTGCTACAACGGAGATAGCACCATCTTCGTTGTAGCAACATAAACTAGGAGCTTTTATTGGATGAACCATCTAATTTATATCATATCACCACTAAACTAGGAGCCTAATATAGCTAATGACATGGGGTTTGACAGGTTAATTTAATGATATTCCAAAAAACATGGACTAACCTTGTGTAAAAACTAATGTCTTCGTCTGATCTGGCAAGGCGTTGCAGCCCAAAATGGGACTGCAGCTGTAACATTTTAAGCTGGTTTTGTAGCTCCTGTATTTTTATCTTCAGTGCTTCGTTCTCGTTTGCAAACTCATCTGCCATTACTGAGTTTGTCGGAGTAATGCAGTAATCATGATCAGGGCTAACGTTATTTGCACTTCCATCTCAGAGTCAGAGTCAGGCGCTGCTAAATCCGGTGAAGGGCATCTCGGCCGACGTTCTCAAACATTAAGCCTTGGTGCGGGTATTGCATAATCATTCCAGGCAAACAGAGAAGGTATTTGTTTAGCCTTCTCTGTCCCCCAGTCATCACAACAAAATCACCTGTCTGGAAATTCCTACTACAGAGGCAAGTATTTTGAGTAGGATGGAAGTTGTCTCAACGGATTTTAATGAGCCACTGAGCCCATACCTCAGGATCGGTTGGAAACCGATGAAAACTATTCTACCTCGTCGAATTAGCACATCGTGGCACACAACAATGTACAGACGTTTTCTTCTCCTGCCAATGATATGTCAATCGTTTCTTCTTAATCTTAAACACTCATCTTTTTGCTATTGCTATGCAGGTCTTCTCACACTTCTCCTCACAACTACTACAACAAACTACAACCGGAAGCAGTGATGCACACCACGCATAACCCGGAAGCCAAGACACGCCCTTTTGTGCTCGTAACGTTATATTTTTAGCGATGATGATGGACTAGCTTGCAACTAGCTTGGGTTAGCTTGCAAGGTAGACCTACTGTAATGAATGCCAGTAACATCAGCGTAAGTGAGGTCAGCGTAGTGCAGCCTAGGTGCTTAATTGTTAGATGAATGCCACCTGCGAGGCTGGGAGATCTAACAAAAGCCAAGAGATGGCACAGCGTCCTCTCTCTTCTCCCTGGCCAGTCCGTGGGCTAGCTATGTAGGTAATATGCCTCTATATTCGTACATGTGGAGTATTACTCATGCAAGCTGTTTACATATACATTTAGCAATAGTTGTGATAGACAAATAAAACATGTCCGTCTTACCAGTCTTCACCCGGGCACCAACTAATGTAGAGAATACGTACGAATCTGGTAGCAGTGAGCAAGATGATTAGTAATATTATTTCTGAATCAGTCCTCACGCGGCATCAATTATGTAGGGAATATCCTCGGACGGGGCACCAATAAATGTAAGGAATATGCCTCTGTATATATATATATATATATATATATGCACAGGTGCAGCTCAAAAAATTTGATTATCGTGAAAAAGTTCAATATTTTTTGTCACTCATTTCAGAAAGTGAAACTCATATAGTATATAGATTCATTACACATAGAGTGAAATATTTCAAGCCTTTATTTCTTGTAATTTTGATGATTATGGCTTACAGCTAATGAAAACCCAAATTCAGTGTCTCAGAAAATTAGAATATTGTGAAAAAGTTCAATATTGGAAACTCATGGTGTCACACTCTAATCAGCTAATTAACTCAAAACACCTGCAAAGGTTTCCTGAGCCTTTAAATGGTCTCTCAGTCTGGTTCAGTAGGCTACACAATCATGGGGAAGACTGCTGACTTGACAGATGTCCAGAAGACACCACAAGGAGGGTAAGCCACAAAAGGTCATTGCTAAAGAAGCTGGTTGTTCACAGAGTGCTGTATCCAAGCATATTCATAGAAAGTTGAGTGGAAGGAAAAAGTGTGGTAGGAAAAGGTGCACAAGCAACAGGGATAACCGCAGCCTTGAGAGGATTGTCAAGCAAAATCCATTCAAGAATTTGGGGGAGCTTCACAAGGAGTGGACTGAGGCTGGAGTCAGTGCATCAAGAGCCACCACGCACAGACGAATCCAGGACATGGGCTACAAATGTCGCATTCCTCGTGTCAAGCCACTCCTGAACCAGAGACAATGTCAGAAGCGTCTTACCTGGGCTAAGGAGAAAAAGAACTGGACTGTTGCTCAGTGGTCCAAAGTCCTCTTTTCAGATGAAAGTACATTTTGCATTTCATTTGGAAATCAAGGTCCCAGAGTCTGGAGGAAGTGTGGAGAGGCACAGAATCCACGTTGCTTGAAGTCCAGTGTGAAGTTTCCACAGTCAGTGATGATTTGGGGTGCCATGTCCACTGTGTTTTCTGAAGTCCACAGTCAACGCAGCCATCTACCAGGAAATTTTAGAGCATGCTTCCTTCTGCTGACAAGCTTTATGGAGATGCTGATTAAATTTTCCAGCAGGACTTGGCACCTGCCCACACTGCCAAAAGTACCAAAAGCTGGTTCAATGACCATGGTATTACTGTGCTTGATTGGCCAGCAAACTCGCCTGACCTGAACCCCATAGAGATTGTCAAGAGGAAGATGAGAGACACCAGACCCAACAATGCAGACGACCTGAAGGCCGCTATCAAAGCAACCTGGGCTTCCATTACACCTCAGCAGTGCCACAGGCTGATCGCCTCCATGCCACGCCGCATTGATGCAGTAATTCATGCAAAAGGAGCCCCAACTAAGTATTGAGTGCATGGAAATGAACATACTTTTCAGAAGGCTGGCATTTCTGTTTAAAATATCCTTTTTTATTGATCTTATGTAACATTCAAATTTTCTGAGACACTGAATTTGGGTTTTCATTAGCTGTAAGCCATAATCATCAGAATTACAAGAAATAAAGGCTTGAAATATTTCACTCTATGTGTAATGAATCTATATAATATATGAGTTTCACTTTCTGACATGAGTGACAAAAAATATTGAACTTTTTCACGATATTCTAATTTTTTGAGCTGCACCTGTATATATATAAACTATATATTTTGATTATTATTGATTATAATTACTACTACTTCAATTTACCGATGGTTGTTATTGATCTCAAATCTAACGTTACTATAAATTAAGTTAAATATAAATAAAGTTCACGCACTTCGGTCAGGAAATACTGTTAACCATCTACAGTAAGCTAAAATGAGATCATATCACATGAATGTTAGTCAGTGTTAGAATAGGTGAGCAAACCGTGAGGCCTGCTTTGGTTAATTAGAGTACTACCACATAAACGATAGGCCAACCGGCTAGCTTGCTATCGCACAAAGTCGAGATACAATAAAATTACCGATAAACAATTCAGAAAACAATCCTAAACTATGCCTGGGATGTTTGATCAGTCTTACTGAGTCCGTGGTGAGCCGATTACAGCTGGCTTGTCCGTGAGGTGGATGGCCAGGGCGTCTCATTTGGTCTTTCTTATCCCGGTTGGGATTTCTCCCGGTTGGAATTTCTCCGACGTCATCTGGTTATCGCCTTTGTCCGTGGCTGGAACAGTCGGAGTTGCGTTAATTCAGTCCTAGGGTTAGATGCCGTTGGTAAGCTAACGTCGCTTCTTTGCGTCTCACTCCGCGGTCCAGCTTTGTAGCTGTGTAGCTAGCAAAAGGGGAAAGAGAAATGGAGTACTGCTCTTGTGCAGGGGCGGGGCCAGTGGTGGCACTGGCCCCCACTGGAATCTGATTGGCCACCCCTGGTGCCCCCCCTACCAGAACCGGAATATGATAGGCCATTGTCTTGTCAGTATCGATGAAAGAAGCCTCTGTAGCCCAATGGGAATGGACATAAAATGAGGCGGAACCAAAGTTGCAACTTCCAATGACAGAGCTATCCGCGTCACTTCAGCATTCAGCAATCAACATTTTAACGTCTGCCGCTGAGAAGATGCAAGATCATTTGACGTCGCTGAAGAACAGAAGTGGAATATAGGTAGGTAAACTGAAGTTCAAATGTGTTCTTTTTATGTGGACTGTAATGGACTAGATAATAGAAGTTAAAAGGTAAATGCATAACGTAACTTCTAGATAGCGTTAGCTAGCTAAGTGAACTAAGTGAACTAAATCGCACGTTGAAAAATAAAAACGAACTCCTGTATTGTTCATAAAATCTTGCACATCAAACGCGAAATGTCCTTTGCGAAAAAGCGGCATTTAATTTATTCGCAGCAAGTTCGTTTTTTGCGAGTTTTCGTTTGCGAAACTATTTATCTATCCAATCATAACAAGTTTCCATGACTGACACCGCACTGCCACAACAAACTCCAACATCCAATATGGCGGACCAACTGATTTTATATGTGTCACAGTATAGCATCCTTTTTGATAAGAGACATAATAGTTACAAAGACAACGATTTGAAGGACAATTTGTGGAAAACCATAGCCGAGAAAATAGGCTATGAAGATGGTGGGTTTATAGCTAAATGGTTGCAATACGCACAACTTGCTATCTGATCAGCTCCCACAGGTTATTAGCATTGGCTTAAAAGTCGTGTCCAGCTATTTTAGCCAGCTAACGTTAGCTAACCTTTAGATCTAACGTTAACATTGATAGCAGTTCATGTAAAGAAGATAACAAGCCAGTGGCGATTACACACAAACATAGCTTTTTTTTTATTTTTAATTTTACTTTAGGCGAGTTCATGTAGGCTATGCTGTCACCGGCTGGGTTGTTTGCCTTGGTGAAAACAAAGGATGAAAGCTAGCGAACCGCTATATGTGATATTGTTTCGTGGATATTTGCCGTAGTAATTGTGGGCTATAGGCTAACCGATGGAGAAAGACGACACGTAGTCTAGCTACCGGGTCTGGCCAGGGGCAGCCACTGTGGTGGAGGGAGAGAAAGGAGGAGGAGAAGTGCAGGGTAGAGTAGCCTATATAAAATGTTTTAGCTGTCACACGGTTGTCTGTGTGCCTGGCAAATAAAGTCTATAAAGTTCCCCAAAAATCTTATTCCGACTCCTGTGTGGATTTCCTGATTACTGATAGCCAAGTTATATAAATAACGAGGAAAACAGACGAGGTCTGCCTGTAGCGATCGTTTTGGAGAGAACCCTTCAGACTTCATGAGTTGCTACACTGTATAGACTACGACAAATTTATTTTAAAGATGTTTGCTGAAATAACGTAATGTATTGTTATGTTGTGGTTAACCCTTTATATTAGTGGAAGAGATCAAGAGGCAGTGTAACACGTATGTCCGTAAAAGGAGGGAAGAGAAGGAGAGCATGTTGTAGACAAAACAAACTTTACATAAGTAAAAACGAACACATAATAAGCCCGGTTCAATATTTTGCCAATGTAATTTAAGCATGCTCTGTTTTTAACGTTCTGGTAGAGGCAAAAAAAAAAAAAACTTTAGTTCCGTGATTGACCGAACGGATAACCAGGTCGTCATCGCTCGACGAAGAGTAATCCATTTTTATTCGCACGGATTTTCAAACGCGAAAAAGAACGCGAGCTTTTCGTTTTTTCGCATCGTTGCAGGTGTGTCAGGTTTTTACGCAAAATATTCGCCGACGAATTTTTCGCATTTTCGCCTCGCTTATTCGTTACGTCCCCGATGTGTCACGGCCTTTATGGCTAAAGTTTATAAAAATGCAAAAAATATCTTCATATATATGGAGCCAATCCCCCCCACACAAATACCTTTGTTGCCCACCAGTCACAGAAGTGACCAGTCAAGAGCTAAATGGTTATGTTTTGTTTTTTTGTATTCATTTTATATTATATATTTTTAGGTTCAAAACCTCATTGTACTGTGTACTGTGTACTGTACAAACTACTGTGAGTATTGGAATATTGTACATAGCACTTTTCTATTTACTTTGCTTTGATGGCCTTTTATCCATTTTCATACTGTTAATATGTAAAATAGTTATTTATTTATGTTTGTATCTTTAATATTCTGAATAAACAATTTAACTGTTAAAACGTTCATTCTGACCTGGACTGTATCCATTTATTCTCATGCTATTTTATTTTAGGGGTGCTCTTAATATTACTGGTTGTCGCCACCTAATGGCCATTTATGTAGTGTAGCTACAGGCAGTTAGCTATAATGGTGTACAGATTTATTTAGACTTTATTGTTTTGGTACAAACACATTTATTTATAATCTTACTTTTCTCTATACTACATGGGTATTGAAGATTTGCATGACTATTTAACTACCTGCAAAACTGTACACAGTAAGGGGACACTACACAATAAAGGGTAAATAAAAGGCATTATCTTTCAGTATATTGGTTATGATAGAACAGTAGAATAATATTGAAGCAGAAGAATAAAATGGAAATCTGAACAAGTGCTACAATCTTGAGGGGATATTCAACCATACAGTTTGGAAATGTATAATGCAACATTTAATATATGTACAGTGCCTTTGGAAAGTATCCAAACCCATTGGATTTTTTTCAAATTGTGCTATGTTGAAAGCTCAAATTAACATTTCAATTGACTTTTTTTGTTACTCATTCACATGAAGTGCGCTATAATGTCAAAGTAGAGAAAAAAAATACACCCTTTGCTGTAAAGGCTTAAAAATAAGCTCTGGTGTATCCAATAGTGAAATAATCTAAACATTTTACTCCACTTTGACATTATAGAGCACTTTGTGTAGATGAGTAACAAAAAGCCCATTTGAACATATCTTAATTTGAGCTGTCAAACAGCAAAATTTGAAAGGGTGTTCATACTTTCCGAAGGCACTGTATATGATTACCTAGAATCAGGGGCAGGTATAAAAAAAAGGTTAGGCTAGGGTTAAAGCTAGGGCTAAGGTTTGGTCGGATAAATACACGTGTGTCTGCTGTACGCGGCAAAAAAAAAAAAAGGTAAGCCTTGATGGCTGGCCCCCCTCCTCTGGGTCTGTGCCCCAGCCTGGCCCCCCCATTCAAAATGTTCTAGACACGCCCCTGCTCTTGTGCTGCTGCACGATGGAGGAAGAGAGAAAAAGTGGGGCCGACAGACTGGAATGTCTTTAGTCTTATCTGTTATTAGTTTTATGACCCTTAGTGTCTCGTGTTTCCAAGCGAGATGATTGGATCACTAACTAGGGCTGTCAAGCTGGGACCGTGTTGCCTGTGGAATTAATGGAAATGTAGTCTGTTGTCCCTACAGCTAGGTACTTCAATTTTGAACATAAAGGCCATTTTATATCTTATTCCTAGTCTTTGTGGGATTATATGATAGGTTGCCGTTGCAAAGGTCCACTGAAATGTTCTTTTAGTCCTATTTACCTGACAAGGTATATGATAGTAGCTACTGAACATGTCACATTAATGTTTACTATCACTAATTATGTTTTTATTTTATTTATTATTTGTTTTAGATCCATCATGCTACAATCTGCAAAAGTTATCCAGCTCCTGCAAGGTTCAAAAACTTTTTTCACTGTCCGTTTTGCAGTCCGCGTTTTGTTAAGCCGACGAGGCAAGACAAATTGATGTCTCACCTCAGTGGAGACTTAAAGAAGGCAGTCGCCCATGAAGGTAACATAATAATATCAAAGTGTTTGGATATCCCAGTATCTGCTGGCTAAAAGTGTAGTGGTGGTGCACCAGTCAACAATATAGCTCTGCATAAAACTGGGGAAACTATGGGAAGCTCTATCTTGGTCTAATCTGACCACAGAATCGTTATTGATATTGTTGACTGGTGCAGAGGTCACTCCACGCCACTGAACTCTGCAGCTCTTCTGCAGCTCTGCAGAAAGTGATTGTTGTACCCCTTTGGCTTTCCTCACTCATCTCCTTCTTGCTCAGATACTGAGTTTTGAGGACAGCCTTTTCTAGTCAGTGACTGAGTGCTGCTAGTGTGGAAGTACAGTAACATATTAGTTGTGCCTATCTTCTCATGTCGCACTGGATAGATACTATTATTGCACTGTCAACCGCCCTGGCACAATTTATAACATTACACATTACGTTACCAATCGGCAAAAGGCGATTTTTCCATTTTCACCTTCCATCACTTGACTATACTACAGCACCAACTTTCGATACCATTTTCAGAAATTAATACCACTGTGAAGCAACCACACCAACAATTTCTTTAGGAATTGTCCATCTTAGTTGATCCAACAGTACTCAAAAAAAAAAAGTGAATGCATTCGTATATTGTAAATATGTTTATATGTTTATACATACATGTACTAACTCAATATTTCTCAATTTTGTAGACTTCACCATTCACAGGTGTGGGCTAGAATGCCGAAAGGGGCTTCATTATCATTGTCTCTACTGCCCAGGGATGATCCTAAGCAGGGGCGTCATGCAAGTCAAAATTCTGGGGGGGCACAATTAGAGCGGGGGGCATAGGTCCCCAGAAAAAAATAATAATAATGACGCAATTTTCTGCAATTTGACATATATATTCAAAGACTTCGCGGGGGATTATTTTAAAACTTCATTAAATCAGTTTTTGTCTCCCACTTTATATTAGGGTAAATACTGTATATTTATTTAGAAATTTTCATGTCAATTATTAGCGCTGTTATGGTTATTGAAAATTACACACTTATTCACTCACTTCTACACTGCTCACAGTTCTACACTGCTGCCACTTTCTTTGAAAAAAGAGCTAAATCTTGTCTGCTTCACCCAAAGATTTTAAGGGGCATAAATTCACATAAAAAGACTATATCCACAATGCAAATTAATTTACAGAACATAGATAATAAAGCCACAGATGAAAGGAACCTGCTAACATGGTAATAGCTGTATTTTCTAACACAATGCATTTCCATGAAGGAAAAATAGCCTATCACTATAAATCTCACCTAAAGGTAACCTACCTCTTGCACTATCAACCTCCGAACTGAGGACAGGGCTGGGGCTTTCTGACGTTTCTTTTTAAAGAATGATTAGAGATTTTCCTCTGCATCTTCACCTGGAAATATCAAATGGAATTCAGTGTTTTGCTAACTATAACCTGTGATAGTGGTGGTAAAAACTATCAGCTCACTGCCATAAGATTCACACAGCTCTCCTTTCCCAATATTAAATAGGATGCTATCACAAGTCATGACAAGCTAGCGAGCCAGAAGGCTACACAACCGGATTGAGAGATGGCTACTAACTTTAGCTTGGTACTAGCCATAGCCAACTATCTTGCAAAGCAAACTATGCCTACATTTCTCAAATGCAATTAAGTGTGTATTACTAATTGCATTTCATTTTCACACGTTTGAAAAAGGGATTGATTTTCTACTAACCACTTCAGCAACACACCGTTAAGTTGTAGCCTACATCTCCTCCAGCATTGATGCGCAACAGAGTGCTGTGTGCGTGCGTACCTGCTGTTGCGAACCGATTTCATCCTGCAGCTTTTGTAAGAAACCAATACCATAGGGAAAGGGGGTGTGTGACTTTTTGAGGTATGATCTATGCATAATTAGAAGAATACATTTGACTCATAATATAAAAGGATCATAACTACATATTATAAAAAATTATAGTAATAAAATTTAATAAAAATATGAAAAATCCACATATCAAAAATCTGTTGGGGCACGTGCCCCCCCAGCTTGAATGGGCATGACGCGTCTGATCCTAAGAAGAGACAACTTTGAACATCATCTACAGCAATGCAAAAAGACGATGGCCTCTGGCCCAACACCACCACTGACCTCTGACCAAACACCGCCACTGACCGCTGGCCAAACACCGCCACTGACCTCTGGCCCAACACAGCCACTGACCTCTGGCCCAACACAGCCACTGACCTCTGGCCCAACACCTCCACTGACCTCTGGCCCAACACCGCCGCTGACCTCTAGTCCAACACCGCCACTGACCTTCCCAAACAAGAAGGGTCCATTTGAGTACGGTACTGCAGAAAAGATGCCTCCTTTGTGGCATATTAATAAACAAGAAAAACATCAAGAGACACATAGAATGGAAACACACCAAGGAGAAGATGTAGGACATGAATGCTAGATACCACATAAGCAGTCATCTTGTTGATCGGGACAATGGCATTCATGCAGTCATGAAAGGGTTGATCGGGCACAGCACACCCATTCATGAACAGTTTAAGAGATGGGTAAAATACCATCACATTTTGTGTGAACAAAATGAGTGCCAGGTTACTATGAATGTGGCCTTCCCAGTTATCAATGCCGACATGTGAGGTCAGTTTTATACTGTACTTCTGCCAAGGTTGAGTCGCTATCGCAACATGTACTGGAAGAAATGGTAAAGGCAAAATGGTTTAGTGAGGAAAGCAAGAATAATTGCCTGAGACGACAAGAGCTTGCAAATACTAACAAGTTTCTACTGTCACTCCTCACAATTGGAATCCCTCAATCCAAGAAATGTGTTTCCATTTATGAACCAACGACATCGTACTACAGCCGTTTGGGACAGGTAATGGTGGTCTACGATACAAAGGTGAACAGGTGGCATTGTCCACGTACCAACCTCAGAAGGTCATGCATATATACATCGATTGCCAAATGGCACCTTTTCGAAACCCAGCGCAACCTGTTTTGGACTATCTGTAGTACAGAGGAGATAATTCCAAGTGTGGAAGGAGAGCAAGATCCTTCATCAGGCAAAAGAGACAAGGAGGATGACGACAATCCTATATACCCCCCAAAAGGTCTGGAACTACAAGACATGGTGACGTTTATTCTAAGGAACAAGAAGGTACCTGCTGTCTTACCAGAAAATCTAACCCTACCATCACCTGGCAGAGAATACCCCCGGCACCTGGGTCAATCCTGTTAGCCTTTTGGACCTGGTAACTTTTGAAAGAAATATTTGGGATTTTTCATGTTTTTTACATTTAATCAGAAAAGGGATATGTTTAACTGTTTGGAAAACATATTGGCCAAGCTCAGGCACTTAAATCCTTATAATTATGGGCAGTTTGTTCAGACATGGACCGTGACAGTATTCCACCCTGTTAGGACATATGAATAACAATCACAAAGTGTTAAAAATGCAAGTGCATAATGTGGCGTCCAGCCACACTTTCCTCGGAGAGGAAGGAAGACGGGGAGACAAAGGTGAGTTCAAGGTAAGTACTTTATTTTCCTTTAACTTTTTACAGTGGGTCCGGAGGGTAGCTCCCGTTCCAGCGATCCTGATCCGGGTTTTCCTCCGCGTCCAGTCCTCACGTTCTCTTTCTCCTTCTCTCCGGCTGTCGGGGTTTCAGTGGTACTCTCAGCTGCCACCTGGGAGTGGGGTAGCCCGTTGGCAGGGATAAGGAAGAGGAGAGGTTAGTCTAGGGTGGGTCGGAAGACCCGTAGTGGAGTGGGATTTCCACCAGCCGTGAATCCCGTCCAGCTCCGTGTTTTCACGGTGAGTTTCACTCTGTAGCTCCGTCTATTCGTTAACTGTGTCTCGCTTTCCCTCACGCCCTTTTTCCTCCACAGATTCCTTGACGCCGCGGCTCGGTCACCACCAAGCCTCTTCAGCGTGCTATGGGGAACGAGGAAACAGGTTAGTGCAGAGAGGCATACAACAGTTAATGATCCTTTGTCTTACTTGTTCGTTCTAATTCTTTTTCTCCGTCTTTCTTAGATCAGAGAAAGAGTCTTCGTCCATTAGTGAAGGGGTGTCGTTGCGGCGCACACTGCCTCAGTCCTTCACCGTGGCTGTCTTCTCTCCTTCTGAGCTTGTCAGGCTGTCTTTAGTAGCCTGACTGCAGGTGTGGCAATTGCTCCCAGCTGGTCTGGTTCAGCTCTGATCTAATAGATTTATTAGTCGGCGCTGACCTGGGTCCTGAACCTCTCACTGGGAGTGGTGTCTGTGGCTTCTTCACCTTCGCTCTGTGGTGAGTTAATGCCCTCCTGTCGCCCCATTGCCCCCTAGTGGCACCTGGCGGAGGCATAGCTGGAGTCCGGTTGCCACAATAACAATATTTACATTTTCTTGTGCATTATGTGTCCCTTATTCTATTATATTTGTTTATTGTCTAAAAATAATTACTAAACAATTTTCTTTTAATGTGTTCATTGTGTTTTTGTTTAGCTAACAGGGTGGAATGTAACATAACAGGGTGGAATTAACACCAACAATAAACAGAAAATCAACAACTTATGGGGGTGTCCAGTATCCAGATGCAAATACATCACAAATATTATATGTATCTTAATATAAATAATTTATTTACTACATTTTCTATCAACATTTCCACCCTGTTAGGTTAACACAACTAACAGGGGGGGATTTTTTCAACTATGTTAGCCCAAGCTCTGCGAGTGATTATGATCTAGCTAGCATGAGACCCTACATGTGAACAGCATTTTACTTCTTATATAAAACTAGTTTTGAAATTCTAAAATGTAATTAATTTTCTTAATAAAGTAGCCTAACAGGGTGGAACTTTAAGGTTGTGACAAGCAGTTTGACATTATAAAACTTGGAAAAAAAGATAAAACTGACAGTTCAAACTTCAGTTGGCTCAGTTGAATTCCCTCCAAAGGAAATTATGTCATTTCCTGAACATTATATAATGGGAAGTGTAGGCTATTTTCTTAAAGGAGAAAAACTACAAACTAACAGGGTGGAAAATTATTTTGGGGACACACAGTAAATCATAAAAATTAGTATTTATTTTATTTTCCATGAGAAATATGTATGACTAGAAAGATTTGAACTTGGTCTATAACATAATGAGCAAATCATTTGAGTATTTTATTATTTAATGACTAATGCTAATTTGTGCTGGGGACATCGCGAAAACGAACATGTGTACTAAATACAAAGTGGTTAAAATACAAAATAATATCTTTAAGACCCTTTTTAGAATAAACATTTTAAACATTTTACATCAAATATGAAGTAGGATTTTCTGGGGACATTAAAAGGCACCGGTTAACAGGATTGACCCACCTAACCCCTGATGAAACTATGTGCCAGAAGTGTCCGGGCATTGTACCACACAGTGACCCAGTCCTTATTACTAATAAGGCTAAAATACTCACCAACTGCCGCATTATAGAAGGTATGTTGGCTTATTGACCCATCTACTTCATTCAATTGTATTCATTTCCATAGTATTGCTCTCTAAGGTGTTAATAACATGTTAATAATCCCTTTGACTTGTCCGATCTTTAGAAGTTGCCACTTACGCCAAACATTGCCCACAGTGTGGGATGTACTACCGTTATCAACTTCAATGACAGGATACTGCTTGACTTACCTTTATGCTTGATGCTAAGAAACCTACTGCAGGTAGGTTGTCTTAATTGACAGGCTGCTGTTTTTCAAAAATGTAAAAGAAGCATATCTCACATACAATTATTCATGTGTGAGTTGTGGCGATCATCCATCAGTGGTGATTATGGATCTTCACAAAAAGGGTGTTTTTTTATCAGGTATGATTCTGTCCATTGTAGTTATAGAATCTATTGATGAAATGTAATGTTACTTTTTGTGGTGTGTAGTTGCGTTGCTTCCAAATGTACTGAAATTATCTCTTGTTAAATTTATGCTTTTTGTGAGTGACCTCAAAGAGCCTCCAGAGACTTTCAGAGGGGAGGTTGACATTGAAAAGCTTTGGGACGCCCTGTTCATGAAGTTGATTGGACGTGGATTTGTGAAAAGTAAGTAAATGCTAAAAAGAGCACATTTTCCATAATGTGTTACTTGTGTGTATCTCATTACTCCTGCTCATTTTTTAAATATCTTACATTTATCTTACAGTATATTAAAAAAAACTAGAAAAGAGACACCACATTTCTAATGTGTCATTTATCGATTTACTGGATTACCAACATCCACAGTCTCTATGTTACTAGTCACACCCGCATACCACTTTTGGGCTCCATGGATGGGGAGAAACACCCGCAGTTCAAACTTGGTGTTGAACACAGAATTTGAAAAGGTCAATTCCCCAAAATCGAAGGTGGAGAGTGCTGAAATAACAGAGTCTGAGGAGCATCTCAGAGATGAGCTTTTCAAGCAGAAGGTGTGTGTTAAAATATGCTTTTAAGTGTTTACAAAGTTTTTGTTCTTTTCACATTAACAAATTCTTACAATTTGTGTCTATACTTTTTGTTAGGTTCCTGTTATAAGAAAGCTCTGCAGAGAGTGTGGCCTCGACTCCACAGGATCACATAGTGACCTTTTGGTGAGGTTGTCTACTGAAATTAAGTGACGGCAAACCTATGATCAAATCTTTCAGAAGATCTGGGCTGACTCAGGTAAGTTAGATTTCTGCTGTTCATGTGTGAACTTTGCATGTAAAGTCCCTGTCAGCTTAGTTTGATTTTGTGAAATCAGGTGAAATAACTCAATCGATGTCATTTGGATTGTTTTTTTATGTTTAAATTGGGTGTAACTGGGTGGAAGTTGAAAATTAATTTATTTTAGTGTGCGATTGTTTTTCAACATATAACTTAATTCACTCTTCCAGGTGGATTGACCGTGATCATGTGCCCCTGTGGGATCGTGTGCAGTGTCAAATGTAACCTTCGAGCTGAAAGCCCATGAGACTTTGCTGACATGTTATTGTCATGGAAGCAGATGCCGAATGTCGTTATCTACGACTTTGCATGTGGCCTCGCGACACAGACAAATCTGAGGGTACCAGAACTGCTGCCTTTTAGGCCATTTTAAGGACGCTTAATGGATCCAACAGAAGAAAACACCAAACTGGCCCAAAATGGATCACTGAAAGTACCACTGCCATGACTGGACACCAGTAAAGCAGTAAAAGACAAAGACGGACATCCAGTCACTGGTTCCTCTGACCATTACGTGTTATATGACCGCTTCCATGAAAGCAACGCGAAAGACCACAGAGATGTCTTCAGAAAACTTAACCTCGCAGTTGTACTCCGAGGATCGGGGTTCGCGCCCCAGTCCTGCCATATCCGAGCGTGGCCGGTGCCCTGTGGAAGCGGCAATTGGCAGCCGCTTCCGGGTGGGGGGAGGGGCTCGGAGAGAATCGCTGCGCACGGGGACCCAGGGCGTGTCACGGTCAGGAGCTCGAGGAGCTGCGCCCTGTAGAGGACGTGGCGCCCGCCTTCCAACTACTAATATACCGATTGACGGGGTTGTGTAGCAGTGGTTCTCTAGCGGTTGCTACACGGGGGGGAATTGAATTAGAATAGGGGTTCAATTGGCTACCAAATTGGGAGAAAAAGGGAAAAAATCAGAAACAAATTTTTTTAGAAAACTTAACCTGGTCTCTCAACTGTCTGGAAAAGTCAATAGCCAAGTTGCAGAACAGCTGTTTGCCAAAATGAAGAAGAACAATTATTTTTTAAATATGGCACTACCCTCCACTCATCTATTCCTTATGAGGAGTATCCTTAAATCTATGGAAGCTATTTTGTGCCACAATTCAAATATCAAACGACCACATTGTATAGTGAAAACTCAACACATTAATTAACAAAAGACCATATCAATTGACAAAATACCACATCGTATAGTTAAAACTCAACGCATGAAATAATAAAATACCACATCATATAGTGAAAACTCAACACGTGAATTAATAAAAGACCACACCGTATAGTGAAACCTCAACAAGTGAATTAACAAAAGATCACATCGTATAGTGAATACTAAACACAAGAAATAACAAAAGACCACACCGTACAGTGATAACTCAACCCGTGACTGAATAAAAGACCACACCGTACAGTGAAACCTCAACAGGTGAATTAACAAACCAGCACATCAAATCTCTGCCATTTGTCATTCGATGCTTCCCAGTTTCCCGTTTGATGCCATGCTTTCATTTAATTCGACAGTTGGTTTTTCACTTTGACATGTGTCCATTTATTTTAAAGCCTGACTTGCACATGCCAATCAAAAGGCTCCACCCATACCCACCCCATCAGTGAAATCGATGCCATTCGTTGAGTTCAAAAGAAAAAGTAATGCGCTTTTTGGATTCCACCAATCTTCAAGGCTTTGGAGATGGGCGATATTTAAAAGTGTTGAGGTTTTAAAAATCCATCGTATTTGCCAGTTCAAAGTGCAAAGTTCCAGTTCCCTGTAAGCAAGCCTTGCAAGTTTTTGTTTTGTTCACTCTTTCATTCTACATGAATAGATTCTAAAGCAGACGTAAACCTTAGCATCATCAATGTTTCCCCGAGTTCCGAGAAACAATTTTTTTTTCAAGTTCAAAGTTCAGACTAACTGTGTTAACAAAGCACATTCCGTTTTTGCAGTCACAAAAGGATGTCATGGTATGGTATAGGCCTAGTGATTATACTTCCATTTTCAATTTCAGTCTCTGTGATTTTTGTGAATTGAAATGCAAAATAGTAAACATAAATGTTTTTCTCATTACATGAAAATTTTTATTTAAATGTAATTACTGTAACCCTAACCCTGATGTCAGCCATTCCGAAAAGCAGCCATCAGGGTTTTACAGTTAGCAGACCTTGTTGGCAATCACTAATTGGGTATTCATGTATTCCGCTCTATACCATGACATGCCTTCATTCACGTGTTCAAAGTTCACACAAACAGCCATTTTGTTACAAAGCTAATGGGATTTAATCAGGGGACTGGATCGTTCCAATAAATAAGGTTTAAAAAAAAATTTAAATTGTTTGTCTATCTTATTCTGCCTAGCGTAAGCACCACCAATAATCCTCTTTCTCATCACCATTTTTAAACGACAGGATTTTCCGAAGCAAATTGCCAGCTTGGACTGCGGGGTGTTCATGATAATGGTAAGTTTATAAAGATAATGATATTGCCATAAGGTTCACTAAATTTAGATGATTAAATGAAATTATTAAAGAATAATGCCCTGATTTGCTTTATATTTTACAGTATGCCCTATACACATCAATGGGCCAACCATTTGATTTCACTTAGGTGAATGATTTAACTCCCAGCATTGAGAAGGGTACATATTTTGAGATGAGTTACGTTGTAATTTTTAATTTATTTTGTTTGTTAGAGTGACATGCCCCAAATTAGAAGGTGATGGTGCCTCCATCTACTGGGGGAAGCTGAAAGGTATCTATATCTGATTATTGTAATTCATTTAAAATTAAGCTATATTTGTCTGTCAAACACCTATGAATGTCTGTTTTTAGCCTGGAGAGATGCAGCCAATCTTTAACCAGGCAAGCAGTGGCAGAGCACCCTCCAGCAGCTATGGAGGGTTGCTCTACACCAGAAGAGCATCAGGTAAGACAAGCCGCTGAGGCAATTTTTTAATTCATCAGGGCATTCCAAGTCAGAACACTAACCACTACGGCTGTGGAATCTTGATGGTATGGCCACTTAACAGTAGTAGTTTTGTTGTTGGTAGTAGTAGTAGTAACATAGAGACTGGATGTTGGTAATCCAGTAAATCGATAAATGACACATTAGAAATGTGGTGTCTCTTTTCTACAGTTTTTTACTGTATATATACTGTATACAGTTTATACTGTATGGCCATAATAAAACTATTGCTTCATTAGGGCATTCCAAGTCAGAAGACTTGGAACCTTCATGGTATGACCACTTAACATTAGTTGTTGTAGTAGGAACGTATTTTTTATATTTTGAAAATGATTTTATCCCTCATTGGGAAATGTTTTTACAGCATATACTTTACATCACACAGTTATGTACAGTGCCTTCCTCTATTATTGGCACCCCTGGTAAAGATGAGTAAAAAGGGTTATAAAAAAATTCACCGTTTGGTGAATTAGCTTAATCTCACACAAAAAAAGAGTCAATTTATAATGAGAAAACAAAACCACATGTGCCACAATCATTGGTACCTTATTCTATATATAAATACAGGGGTGCCAATAATTGTGGCACACATGATTTTGTTAAAAAAAAAAAAAATCCCTTCAATTTACTTCAATTAAGCTAATTCACCAAACGGTGAATTTTTTATAACCCTTTTTACTCATCTTTAGCAGGGGGTGCCAATAATAATGGAGGGCACTGTACATAAAGCTGTGAGGGACCGTACTCTACAATGATTTTAGAACAGCAAAAAGAAAAGGCCTTGTTGGGCACGTAGTAAAGCTGTTTTTTATGAAAAAAATACTATAAAAGTGACATGAGTCTGATATGCTTCACAGTTGCCAAAATATCTCCTGGAGGACATACTTATCAAAGTGCTCCTCCGGGAGGAAGACAAAGCCCTCCAGATCCTGGACCTGGTGTGCTCCTCCGGGTGGAAGACAAAGCCCTCCAGACCCTGGACCTGGTGTGCTCCTCCAGGAGGGAGACAAAGCCCTGCAGACCCTGGACCTGGTGTGCTCCTCCAGGAGGGAGACAAAGCCCTCCAGACCCTGGCCCTGGTGTGCTCCTCCAGGAGGGAGACAAAGCCCTCCAGACCCTGGCCCTGGTGTGCTCCAAGATTTACAACCTGGTCACCAGTGAGCGCTTCAGGAGAAAAGCCCACTTCCTCTATAAGTAAACAAATGATGATTCTAATCGTGGCACACCCTACAGGTTATAATGTTTTGGCATATTTCTCACAATAAGGAAGCATAGTATTTAGTTTGATAAATCTCAAAATGTTGATTGACAGGTGTCGTCACATGGAGGAGATTCTCGAGCACATACCAGCAGGACTTCAGGAGGATGTAGGGGCTGGAGACCTGCAGGCAGTGCGAAGAGGTCTACAATAACTGCATACCGGGTATGCATACTGCGCTTGGAAACATGGTGGCTTGTTTCAGTAGTCACTTATTGCTAATAAAAAATAAAAAGTAATATGCATATTGTGCATGAAGCAGTGAAAGGTTTTACAAAAAAGCAATGCACAGTAAATGTATGACAACAAATAAAGAGTATGCTTTCTTTTGTTTTTGTTATCTCTACAGGCTATGTTGGAAGAGGAAGAAGGGGGGAGTTGCAGGCCTTTTATTCTGAAGACAGTCATCCGGGCTTTTGCAGCGATTTTTGTCAACTTTGTGCAGGGCTGGGGGAGTGAGTGAGATGGAGTGAGTGAGTGATGGATTGAGTGAGTGACTGTTTACTATTTTGTTCTAAATGTTCATTATTATGATTCGTGACTCATTATTTATTGAGGGGCTTTGGGTCTGTGAATGAGAGTAAGTTGGACATGGCTTGAGTAATATGTATCCATTAAAGGGATATTTCACTTTTGTGTGACAGAAGTAATTTTGTGGAGCCTACCCCATTATATTTGCATAGCGTGAATACTAGCAACGTCAGCTGTCCCTGCTGGCCGTTAACGGCAGTCAGGCTCCCCATTCACTCCCATTCATTTTCGGGACCTCATCAAAATTAATAGTTTTAAAGCACACACTAACTAGCAGATAATACATCGATAAAAGAGAACACAACGGTGAAAAGACAAATGTAGATTGGGCTATGTTCATGTATGTGTTGACTGTTCACAGAAAACATTGGTGAAATTTCCACGCTTGTGTGTGCCAAACAGACAGTTGCTCAGGTGTGCCCCTATTACAAACCTGAGCACCTGAATTACACAACCATGCACACCAAACAAACAAACCGCAGGAATTACACAACTTTACACACCAAACAGCCAAGCCACAGGAATTACACAACATTACACACCAAACAGACGAGCTGCAGGAATTACACAACCATACGCACCAAACAGAAGAGCCGCTGGAATTACACAACCTTACACACAAAACAGAACAGCTGCAGGAATTACACAACCTTACACACCAAACAGATGAGCCGCAGGAATTACACAACCATACACACCAAACAGACGAGTCGCAGGAATTACACACCAAACAGACGAGCCGCTGGAATTACAGAACCTTACACATCAAACAGACGAACCGCAGGAATTACAGACAGCCGGGTGAGATGGGAGACGAGATGAGACAAGACTGTGGAGAGAGCAGAGGGAGGGTGTACATCTCTCTCTCTCTCTCCGTGTGCCTTTCTCTCTGTCTCTGTCGCTCACTCTCTCTTATCTCTTACATATTGACAAAATGTCTCTAAATCTGGTGAATCGATCATGCAATTTTTCAACAGGGAAATGGGATGGACCCTAATACTTGATCTAAGATATTTTTCAGTAAGTGGCTCCAATAAGTGCACAGAGGGATTAACCCTAACAAGAATGTCGATACTATATCAGTTTGGGCATTGATTATGTACTAAACTAAGTGAATATTTTATCAATTCTGCATGCAATTCTCTTTCTCTGTCAAACTCCACAGTCTGAATGTAATTCTCAGAAAGGTGACAACAACAGAAATAGTAATTATATTTACCTGTTTGTTTGTAAAGCATTTCAAAGAAAATTTCATTATAATGCAGTAAAATGATCAACCAACAGCCATAGCTGGCCTTTAAAACGTTTTAAAGGTACTACTCAGACTTTGAATTACACCACGTAACCGTTTTCAGCTCTTATCTTTGTATTACCTTTTAAAGCCCATTACACAGTAAAATGTTCTATGCTACATCAACTCTGATAAAGCACATTCTTTCTCTGAAAGAGTACATTTATTCTCTTTTGGGCTCATCAGCTCTGTTAAACTAAAATGGACAGTTAGCACTTTACTGCATGCACAATAGGTACAATAATTGGAATCTGGGCTTTGTATGAAATGATATTGCAGAACCAACAATTTCCCTTCCAAAGAAATAAAGCAAAGATGTGACTTTTTTGAAGATATTTGGAGATGGGTGATACATCCATAGGCAGTAATAATGTGACATCAAATGATCGATGACAGGACAGCGACACTTCAAACATTTCAGGATTAGCTGTTGTTTTTTTTTTGTAGTTTATTATAATTTTTTTGTTTTTTTGGATTGGGTTTTTTTCAGCCCCCAGGGCAGGTAATGGTTATTAATTATGATTAAAGCCAATCTCTGGCTGGTGTAAGAAAGACGTCTTCTGTGTTGTGTAACCAGGCAACAGCGATACTCTCAGGACTCTCATCAGTTCAGGGACACTGATCAAAATAAAAAGGAAAAAACTGAAAGAAAAAAAAACAAAACGAATGATGTTTTTTTAGAGAGCACAATTTTTGAAAATTGCATGCATGTTCTTCTGCAAGAGCTCACTGGTTGAAGGAATTAAGATTTGCCCATTACAAAAAATAACTCAGCTCAACCCGTTGCTCTTCAGTAGAGCGGGGAGAGGAGAGAGAAGATACCATTCCAGCATACCATTCCCATTCCAGTAATTCCGATTGACAGTACCAGCAGCAGTGTGGAATAGCTGTGAGACAGTTTGGCTTATAACCAGGAGGTTTTAGGTTCAAGTCCCTGGATGAGCAATGCTGAAGCACATTTGAATAACATCCAATTGTTATTTGCTATGAACTAGTGGACGCCAGACACCCATGCTCTGAGCCAATCATTGATGAGATAGAAATATTAATTCACAGAGCTTAAAATAACAAATCAGACACACACAAACACACAGCTATTTCACACTGATGCTGGTACTGCCAATTGGACTGCCGGGATTTGATTACTTTGCCAGCCCCTCTACCACCAACCACTGGCAATGATGCTGTACAATTTTAAATTAACTTTCTGTCTGGAATTCAGTTTGAGGTTGTGTGTGTGTGTGTATATGTGTGTGTGAGAGAGTGTGTCTGTGTGCAGTAAACATAATTGATATACAGTTTGAAATAGAGGAAATATGAAGGTTATTACAAAGAAAGTGCAGCTGTAGCAGATATGTAAAATATTGTAATTTATAATGCCCTACGCATCCTGGGGAGGGAACAATACTTCACAAATAATTTGAATATCTGATTAAGAGAGATGTAAAATATTCAGAGAATGCAATTCATCAACTAGAGAAAGATTAATTCATTTGTGGTTCAAAGAATATAAAGCCATACTCATCACACAAAAATGTGTTAAGTAGTCACTTTCAATGGGACACCAACGCAGTTATTAAAAATAGACCTTTGGGAAAAAAATGAAAAATATCCTTTTAGAAAAAAAGCGCCAAACTCAGAGCACGTCCGGGTTCTCACGGAACCCGACAGTGCCGTGATCAGCTCCATGCAGAGACATCAGATGAATAATTGAAGCATAATTCATCTGCAGTGCGACACACAGGAGTTTGACCAGCACCGACCAGTAAGAAGATGAAAGTAGGCAAGGTAGAACCTCATCTCACCACCCCCTCAAGTCCCCCACTGCCCCCACCTCCACCCCTACAGCCAAAAAGTGCCCTGCCATCTTTGATCCTTTGGCGCCCGCCATATTTTATTAATTGTACACGGACGCTCATCGCGCCCTTACTTCGGTCCCAACCTGTTCCCTCTGTGTCTGAAGGAGGTTTCTCTTTGTAGAGCACCTCATTTGTCTTCAGAAAGTATTGTTTGCATTTGTAATGACCTGAAGACGGCAGCCTCAAAGGTGAACCACTGCACCACCTCTGGGTCAGGTGTAACTGGCAGGTAGGTTGACCAATTCTGTGGTTTCAGAAATAGCACTAGCATTTCAAATATTATTTGTCTTGTGATAAGAATGCATATCAGCCAGATAATTCCACTGCCATCATTTACAAAGGAAGGGAACTGCAGTCCCTTTGTCAGGCTTCACAATACAACATGAACCTCTGGGTTTGTCTGGCAAAATTATGGCTTTGGAGTTTGGTTTGGGACACATTTAGTCACACACACTCTGGGTATTGATCTGTGGCCTGAAACTTCTGCCAAAACCTTTGTGTAATCTGTTATCACCAGTATTTATCAAACACGGCTGCATCGTTCTATACCCAAAGCATTGATCGTCTATTGAACTCTGCCAGACACCAGTTAGTTTGACTTAGTCACAAGCAACATTGCTTTCCTACTGCCTTTAGTCACTTGAAGATAACACCTACAATCAGTGTTATATGCCTATATTTCTTAATGAAATTAACTATTATCTTTCTGAGAAAAAAAGCTTTGAAGGGGTAATAAAAACCAGCTTTTGTTCCATCTCCGCCGACTTCACAATTTCAAAAGACGCAAATTGGGCTTGAGTGAGAGAACACAGGTGGGAGGGGGGAGTTACAGTTGGGGGAGGGGCGATAGATCCATTCAGTAACGTGTCATAGGCACGTAGGTGGAGCCAGCAATGGGAGAAACCCGTTTGAAAGTAAAGGGCTAACGGTAATTTGCGCAGTTTGAATACCCATCAATCAAGAAGAGGTGGACATGGGGCGTTGACTTGCTTACATGGAAAAAAGATTTTGACCTTTTTTTCACATCACGGATAGGGGCGTGGCTCAAATGAAACTTTTCAGTTTGGATTTCAGCGAATGCCTCTTTTTTTGACACAAAATGCAGTGGCACGGCATAATTACATTGAAATTTTTTTAACAATAGTATATATGTCATTTATAGAGTCAAGATACTCCACTTTATAACTCTAAATATGTGATTTAGTGTTTATTACCCCTTTAAGTATTACAAGTGTCTTGGATGACAAAAACATGTTTTTAAATAATATATATTTTTATTGAATGTCCCTTGGAGTGTATGTTTCAGCATTGTAGAATATATGGTTGTTTAGATTAAAACCAGAGACTGTCCCTAATTGCCATATCTCAGTGTCTCAGGAGGATACGGGACATAATGTCTCGAGAAAGATTTACTTGTTTGGCAACAGGCTGATGGTATGCTAATTGTAATTATTGAGATAATCCCGTTAATGTCGGCCCATTGAGCCCAAACAGGCATTTCTGTCGGGTGTCCATAGTGTCACATGCAGAAGTGGGGGGGGGGGGTTTGGTTCAGTAACAAAACATCACCCCCTTCACCCTCCTCTCCTCTCCTCTGAAACTTTTCTGTCAGGAACTCAGAAAAGACTCCATCATGGGCCTGTTAGCTGTATTTAAATCCCAGAGCTTGGTTCGTCACCCTCCAGCTCACCAGTTGGATGTGGGCACACTCCTGATTCTGATACACCGGCACATCAAACTTGATTTTTCATGGGTCGCTGGCGTGGGGGGTGTTTTTTTTTTGAGAGTATGCGGGCAGAAACCCCAGTTACCGGTGCTGTATCGGTGACGAATTGATGGCACTAACTGCATCTCAGTAGACGGGATAAGTTCTGTGGCAAATGAGGGCAGAGCTTGGAAGACCCCCCCCCCAACGAGCAGCCACTAGCCCAAACTATTTTCTGAGTCTGAGACAGCCCTACTAAAAACTGTTATGTTTAGCCATTACTGTTCTTGCTCCAGGCAGAAAAAAAACATTGATGTCTTGTCATTTTGCTATTGTAATACATTTTTTAATAGCGTGCTTGTATAAAATATCACTCCAAACCCAAGAAAAGTCTGTTTTGTTTTATCAACTGATCAATAACTCAAAATTGTGTTCTCTTAGTGTATTTGCAAAATTGCTCTGATAGTGATGAAACTTGGACCGAATATTGGGAAAAAAGAGTAGTAAAATGCTTTACAAACAAAGTATCAAAAATTAAAGAAAGTCTCGACAGATTGCATAGACTTCCATTGGATCGCAGCGGTCACCATTTAAATCGCGTTGAAAAAGTGAATGCCAAACAAGTAAACCTTTCTCGAGGACAGTAACCAATCATGCTCATGATAGCATAGGACTCAATTCAATTAACTTTTGTTTGTGAATAAATAATTAGCACCTGTTTGTCACTGTCTGCCAGGAAGGCTAGGTGGAGGAGCCCCTTAGGGACACCGCAGTTATTCATTTGCTTGGCGGTCGCCATTCATGCAGATGGATATGTGCTAGGGAAATTACAGCTAAATGCCTTGATCAAGGATAGGGCAGAAGTGACTCAATGGGGACTCCCAAGTGCAGCCTTCTGGCCTAGCATCCAAGTTCCAAAGGGGCTACGGCACACAGCTGTGTGCGACATCATTAAACACAATTTGGACAACAACAACATTATTCTGCACAGTGATTACTCCAAATATGTGACAGGCTAGATTCAGACCCCGGCAGGGATGTCCTTAGACCGGGTGAACAGCCCCTTTGTTATGTAAATGAGAAACAGAGGCCAGGCTGGATGCGGCAATAAAACACCTGATGTTTTGCAGCAAAGAAGATGCCGGTAAAAAAAAAGATATCATATGTTAAACGTATCATATGTTATCAGTGACTGATATGTCTCATTTTTTCAACCAATAATTTTTTTTGCTGTGGAAAAACAGTGATAGATGCTGTACGAGAAGAACATGCACACTTGACACACTGTATGTATGTTACACTTTGGGTAACACCTCAGGGTTCCTTGCAGAGGAAGAGGCAGACACTGAGTTGTTGTCCAGGGTGAGTGAAAGTTAAAGCTGGGGGGGGTGTATTTGGCTGGGAAGTATGGAAGGTCCCCATGAGAGACGCAGGTCCCCGTGAGAAACGCACTCCCATGAGAAATGGGGTTTCCCATGAGAAGCGCAGGTCCCCATGTGAAACGCAGGTACCCATGAGAAATGCACGTCCCCGTGAGAAACGCACATCCCCATGAGAAATGGAGGTCCCCGTGTGAAACGCAGGTCCCCAAAAGAAACGCGGGCCCCCATGAGAAACGCAGGTCCCCATAAAAAACGCAGGTCCTTGAGAGAAACGCGGGCCCCAATGAGAAACACGGGTCCCCATGAGAAATGCTGATCCCTGTGAGAAAGGCGGGCCCCCATGAGAAACCCATGTCCCTGTGAGAAACACAGGTCCCCGTGTGAAACACGGGTCCCAATAAAAAATACGGGTCACCGTGAGAAATGCATGTCCCCATGAGAAATGTGGATCCCCATAACAAACACGGGTCCCCATAAGAAATGCACGTCCCCATGAGAAACGCAGTTCCCAGAGAGAAATGCACGCCCTCATGAAAAAAGCATGTCCCCATGAGAGACGCAGGTCCCCATGAGAAACACGGGTCCCAATAACAAACATGTTAAAATGCAGTTCCCTGTGAGAAACTCAGGTCCCCGTGTGAAACGCAGGTCCCCACGAGAAACACAGGTCCCTGTGAGAAATGCGGGCCCCCTTGAGAAGCGCACGTCCCTGCGAGAAACGGATGTCCCCATGTGAAACGCAGGTCCCCGTGTGAAACACAGGTCCCTGTGAGCAATGCGGGCCCCCATGAGAAATGTGGGTCTCCATGAGAAACGCAGGTCCATGTGAGAAACGCGGGTCTCCATGAGAAACTTTGACAGCAGCGAAGGCAGTACTGCATGCGAGCGTCCTCACCTCCCCGACCGGTCGACCTTCGACCACAATTCAGTCTCTAAGTGGGAAGCCCTCCAGTTATTTTTAAATTGCTTTACAATTGATCTTTTTTGCTGGCCAGCAGAAAGTTTGCTCACTTACTACAGCCTAAAAGTCAATATTTACTTTCCTTCTTGTTTGAACCTCACCTCCGCCCACAGTCCCCTGTGTATGCCCCCCTTTTGATCCAGCACTCCTGGTTTAACAAATGGAGGCACTGGATGTGGTCCAGATGCTAGCTGCCGATGGCAACCGCTTGAGTGCTCTGTCCTCATCTTTCTACCTGGCAACGTGGTCCCTACCTGAGTTCCCCTCAAGTTAAAAGACACAGTGAACAGATGAACAAAGCCTGTTAATTGGCAGGACCAGAGAGTTTGGCTCACGTTCTGTGAACCTGCATATTTTGGCACACTTTTGCATCTTTTTTCTTGTTTACCTCTGTTGCCTGCACCTTAGTCTTAACGTATTAAATAACTGATGTCAAACATGTGTTGTATAACCCAATGATATATATATAAGCCTAAAGTAGACAGATTGTATAGCCCATCTACTTTAATTTTCATAAATAAAATGCTATAGCTATTTGCTCTATGATGTACAAAAGGTTAGATTCTTCTCTTTTTCTGTTTTTGGTGAAAAGCGTGAAAGAAGAAAGCCATAACCACTGAAAAACATATTCCTCAAGGACCCTAAATGACAACAATTAAAGTGTTTTGATTCAGTCTAAAGGAAGGTGTTCAGTTGGACGTGTCAAACCAAAGCCCTGTTCACAGTTCTGGCAGCGGGAATTATAATTGCTCTTTATAGTTCACAAAGAATGTCTCTGAATTCAGCTTTTCCACACAACCAAAGAAAGGTTAATCGAAGGCCAGATGTGATTCACCAATCATTCTAGAATCATTTGGCATTCATTCATCACTAAATTATAGTGAATTAAAGAACCTGACTGCTAACACCAAATTGAAGGTGAAAATCTGAAAGAATTTCAAAGTTAAATTCAGCGCAGCCTTTTGGTTGGACCCGCCAGGAGTTTTCGGTTCTCGGTATGTCAATCCACCTCGAATTTGTCGTTTTAAAGCTCTTCTATGGCAGAGATATTCGTATGCTGTATATTCAGAAATATGAATGAAGAAAAAAAATGTAAATTAATGAAAGCACCCTTCAAAGAAACAGGCCCACCTCAGG
Source organism: Ilyophis sp. 1 JC-2022 (assembly GCA_022702515.1). Taxonomy (NCBI): domain Eukaryota; kingdom Metazoa; phylum Chordata; class Actinopteri; order Anguilliformes; family Synaphobranchidae; genus Ilyophis; species Ilyophis sp. 1 JC-2022. Next base: position 51,056,302 of record CM040394.1, read on the forward strand.
GGCACTGGAAACAAAATCGGTATGAAACTGACAAGCGGCTGCGCATTCTGATCCGTTCATCATTGAAAATGAAGCAAAGTGCACAATAGCTATCTGTAGCAGGAGCCTGGCAGCACTCAGACATAGATTATGTGCAATTTAAATGAAGGCTGTGTAGAGTCCTGCAGGAACGGAGGTGCATCATTTCTCATAAATCAGAATGTTCTCTCATCGTACCGCAGGAGACCATTGTGTAAAAGCTTTTTACAGTAAATGCTAAATAAATTATAAAAAGCCCGCAAACACCTGGGAAGATGTCAAGAGCTGCGGTGCGCATTTTCGCGGCTGACTTCGGGGCATTGAGCTCATTGGCTGAGGCGAGTCACTCCCTACGTTAGCGCCGTGGCGCGCAGCCTGACGGAGAGAACGGCGCGTTGCTCTCCTATTTCGGGCCGTGGTTAACGGCCCCCACCGGCCATTTGGCAGTCCTACAATAACACCTGCGCTCATCATCTACTGCTTTCATCCTCCTTGGAGTGAATTAACTCCCTTTAATTTCGCTTCTCAGGCAGCGCTGTCGGGAGATGGCCACTTCTGTTATATCCGTTTTATTGATCCGCGCAGGCCTGCTCGGTATGATTTATTCAGGTTATTTATTTATTTTATTTTATTTTAGGAACTGAGAATTGTTCCTCTCTCTCTGCTCCCCCTGGTCCTCCTGCGGTCCCCCTGTGAGCTTGTCACATGGTGCATTAACTGGGAAATGTACAAACATCAGGCACCGATGAAATAATTGGAATGTTTGTCACGCCATACTCCTGGTAATTGCATGCTTCTTTCCTCCCTAGCAAAGCTTCCAGGATTTATTTTTTTATTTTTGCGGGAAAACACAGAACGGAGCACATTGGGAATTTGGGAATACACAAACAATGGTGAACAAGCTTTTTTGTACATTTAAGTTTCATTTGCGAGAACGGACGTGTTACCAAGATGATGGATAGAGGAGGGAGATTTTGTTTTTTAAATGTTGAAAAGTAGGAGGGTCAAACCCCTATGAACCTGCAGGTACAGAAGACGGCTGGGCTGGGGGCGGGGAAGATCAAACCTCTATGAACCTGCAGGGGCAGTTACGTAAAAACTCCTTTACATAAAAACTAATAATAACGTGCTGCAGGGGTGAGAGCGGTGTTTTCTCCTCAGGCTTTCCACAGCTGCCCACACCCGCTGAGTTGCTCCCCAGCCTCTCAGTCTCCTTCAGTGCGCTTCTCTACCTGCGAACGCCACCGCATCATACAGGCTATAATTAGCTCGATCGCCCCGCTCTGAAAAACACCAGGGGGAAAAAAATACAGTGGAAATTAAATGTTTTTCTGTCCCTGCGTACTGTATGTGTGGATAAATGAGTCCCAGCAGGCACGGTAAACACTAATGACAGCAATCATCAAAAGCCAGAGCTCCATATTGAGAGGGTGGCTATATTTGCCCCCAACCAGATGGGTTTAAATGAGAAGAGTCCTGACTTATTAACGACAATGAGAATGGTGGGTGGGTATGTTCTGTGAAAAATTGCAATATATTAACAAGTATTCTTTGAACATATTTCCGAAGGAGACCGAATTGAACCATATATTCAGTTTAATTTAAAAATACTGTTTATATATATAAAATTAAATATATAAAATATTTAAATAATTTGTTGGTGGAATGTGAAGATAGATAGATACATAGATACACCCACGTCATGCAGGCATGTACACACACACACACACACATGTGGACGTGCACCACACGCATGCACACGTGTGCACGCCCATACACACTTGCACCCACACAGACAAAATATCTAAATAAGATTTCAGAATTTTCTGCAATAAATATTCAGGGTACAAGTGAAGGACTGTTACCAATGGAAGTAACATTTATATATGAAACATTTTATAGTATCTAGTTTATAAACAGAACCCTATCATAGGATTCCAAATGAGGGTGAAATAGCCTAATATAATTATATATAATTAGCATAATACAGATTATTATAATTTTATAATAGTCTGTATCAGTGGCGGCTGATGGGTTGCAAAACTGAGGAGGCAGGAAGAGGTTTAACTAGGGGGGTCCGGGGGCATGCCCACCTGGAAGAAAATTCTTGGTGTAATCACTCTAAAATGGTTCGTTTTGGTGACTTTTGGGAAGGATACAACTTAATTCTACCAATAGTTCAGCAACAGCCAGGTCTTTAAAAGTCAAATAAAATGTAATTTAAAAAGTAATGGAATTACATTGCCACGGCAAAAAAGACCCCAACCGTTGTTTTTACGGAACTTAATGCTACGTATGTATCTGTTTATTTGTTAGAGATTTCATACAACAGTAACTATTTATAGCCTACTTGAAATGTATCTCCAATTACTGCTTGGTAACAGGTGCAGCCAGATATTTGTGTTATTGCAAACCTATATAACATCCTGTTACCCACCCATATTTATTTGAACCAGAATACACAGACTAAGAGCTAAATCAAATTGAAGAGGATGGAAGGAGAACAGAGCTTGAGACAGAAAGGCAAGACGCAGAGTATTCCGGTTGAAGAAAATATGGGTGGTCATCAAAGTGAAGAGACTCAATATCCTCCTTATAGTCTGATGAATAATCAGCATTGGAACATGTTTTCTATTTGGATGTTAGCTTATGAAATGAACCACACACTACATTTTAGTGCTCGCAGAATAGGCAAGTACGATAGTGTTAGGTCAATTCTGCAAGTTGAACTGAATATATTTTTATTAAAATTTTGGTTTAATAAAAAACAAATTTTCACTTCCAAATTAGAGGTTTATAGATGCACTGAATGGAGCGGTTCCCGGGGTCCGAAAAAGAAAAATGTGACAAATTATTATTATATTACCAATCAGAAATGGTGGAAATGGTTCGTAAATAAGTCCAAGTCAGAAAGAAACAGAATTATCCTATAAGGTTAAAAGATGGTCGTAGCAATGTACAAACCAGTGCACTGGGGGAAACCTCCATTTTAGCCTGCAGTCTGTTTAATGCAGGTAGCATGACTACAGCCCCGTTATACCTCTGAGCTACAAGTTTTCTCATCATCAAACTTTGCCATCTCTGCATTCACGGTCACAGATTATGCATCTCGCCCACACTTGAAACGTCGAAAAATCCAATGAAAATCTCTTGAATGTGCCCACTTCCGTATCGCAATGCAAGCGAAAGCTGTGAGTGACAACTGGTGTCAGTCGTTTCGTCAATTTGCCAAACAAAAAAAGGAGCAACCTCGTGTTTTAATCGTGGTTTTAACTAACGTTATCTCATTGTTAATAGTGATGTGCGAGTTTGAACGAATCGTTCGAAACGAACGACTCTTTTTACTGACTCAGGAGTGACAAGTCCTCTCCTCCACTAACTCGTACACTAACTCGCCACTGACATACCTGCTACTTGCTAATGCGAACTGCGAAGACGATGCGAGACAACCTGTTACACTATTGTGCAACTCTTATATTAACTGTATTTGTGGAAATGCATCAAGTAAATCACTGTATTAACCTAGCCCTGTGAGAAAGCAACCACTTTTTGGTGCTTGTTTCAACTCCGTACTCGTACCCTGCCCTGAGCTGAAGGTCTGATTGCACAAATCACTCACTCACTTGCTCTCCCAGCCCGGCCGGAGCTGTCTGACTCGGGTCCGAAAAGCAGTTTTCTTGCACACAATCATGGGAAAAGGAGCGGCTATAAAACGATGGATAATTTTTTTGAGCGTCACAACCCCCGTGAAATAATTCGTTTCACTATCAGAATTTAATCCATTCGTTCCGATAATATTTGGAAAGTCTCAAAGTTGCCGCACTATTAAATTACTTTATCCCATTCAGGAGGGCTAAACCGGAAGTTAGACTGACTTGATGACTCTAGTGACTCCAAAACCCGACTCTCTTTGGTGAGTGACTCATACAAACTTGAGTTAGTAAAAAGAGTCGAACCTCCCATCACTAATTGTTAAACACAGTCGATGACTCCAAGAGAGAGACGAGCAAATCATTATAATGTTAGCTGGCCATCACATCAACAAACAAACTGCCTAACGTTACCTGAACTGCCTCATTCATCCTGCCTTATGAAAGCTAACGTTAACTCTTGCAGGCCAAGTAACGTTAGTGAAGTTTAAGCACAGCCCTATTTCATTTAGCATTTCATCGTTAGCAATATTTTTAAGGTCTATGTTTTTTTACGCCTGACCGCCTTTCCCCCTCATTACATTACATTACATTCATTTAGCAGACGCTTTTATCCAAAGCGACGTACAGTAAGTGCATACAGAAAGGTCATCGAAGTAACTACAGAACAGATAAGAAAGCACATTCTTCACATACAGTAGCAGCTATCCCTAGTAATGAACACAATGCAGTTCACAGTGAACTGGGTAAATCAGCTCTAATACAATTCTATTCTAACCATTATAAACTTGACTATCTTGAGTACATAGTTCAACAAGAACACAAACCATGAGGTCCTAGATAAGTATTAGTCCAGGTGGAGTCTGAAAAGGTGCGTTTTCAGGCCACGACGGAAAGTAGGCAGGGTTGGCATGGAACGTAGGGGAATGGGAAGTTCGTTCCACCACTGGGGAGCTAGGGTGGAAAAGCTCCGCAGTCGGGACGAGCGAGTACCATTTACACGGAGGGGGGGAAGTGCAAGTCGCCCTGCGGTAGATGAGCGAAGCGGTCGAGCAGGAACATAGTTCTGGATCAAGTCCTGCAGGTAGATAGGGCCTGTCCTATTGGCTGCAGTGTAGGCCAGGGTCAGAACTTTGAACCTGATCCTGGCTGCAACTGGCAGCCAGTGGAGTGACCTCAACAGGGGGGTGACATGTGAAAATTTCGGGAGGTTGAACACAAGCCGGGCAGCTGCGTTCTGAATCAGTTGAAGAGGCAGGATGGCGCAGGCCGGTAGGCTTGCAAGCAGGGAGTTACAGTAGTCAAGGCGTGAGGTGACTATGGTCTGGACCAAAAGCTGGGTGGAATAGGTGGTCAGGTACGGTCGAATCCTCCTGATGTTGTACAGGAGGAACCTGCAGGACCGTGCCGTCGCCCTGATATGGTCTTTGAAGTTCAGCTGGTCGTCCAGGACCACCCCCAGGTTCTTTGCAGAGCGGGAGGCAGCCACCACGGTCCCGTCAACGGTGATGGAGAGGTCAAGTAGCGGGGAGGTTTTGTGTGGCATGAAGAGGAGCTCTGTCTTGTCGAGGTTGAGCTTCAGGTGATGGTAGTCATCCACTCAGAGATGTCAGCCAGACAAGCAGATATCCTCTCCTTCACCTGTTGGGTAGAGGGAGGGAAAGAGAAGAGTTGAGTATCGTCAGCATAACTATGGTATGAGAAGCCATGTGAATTGATTACTGAACCAAGAGATTTTGTATAGATGGAGAACAGCAGAGGACCCAGTACAGATCCCTGCGGGACTCCTGTAGACAGGGGATGGGGTGCAGACACAGAACCCTTCCAAGAGACTTGGTAGGATCGATCAGTGAGGTACGATACAATAACATCATCAATAACATGCACCAATAACATGCACCCTCATCAATAACATGCACCAAGTTATACGAATTACCACAGTTACCCAAAAATTAAGCTATACCAGTGCACTTACTTGTTAATTGGATTCTGCATGCTGTTTTTAACCATGCCAGAACTCGCTAGCCGGCTAGCATACGGTAACTTAAAATCGTTAGCAATTTAGCTAACGTTAGCAATTTAGCTAATGTTAGCGCGCTCGTCTAGTTTACCTTTTGCTACCATTGATTTTACTAAATAAAAATAATAACTCATCTAAAATGTGTCTAGTTGTGATAAATAAAAAAGTATTGAATGAAATAATAAAATATTTGAACATTTCACTACAGGTCTGCTGCTCGTTAGAGCACCTTCGTTTTCAAAACTTGCTTGACTCTATCACTGAATAATCGGTAGCTAGCTACTGGTAGCAACCTATTTTTTACAGTCTATGGTAGCAACCCAACCACTTCAAATTAGAAAGAGTGGGAGGGACTCATATATTTAATTGACATTGTTGTTGCTAAATCCCCTATAAGGCATGGTGTGACTGTTATTTTAGAAAACTATGATTGGGCTAAACACTGCCTCCCCTCATGTGACTTTTCACTAGTAAAATGACTGCTGAACTTGAAAAAAAAAGAACAAAAAACAGGAGCCTCCAGGTATTTGATACATAGGTATCACAGACGACAAGCTCCACTGAGTCAAATTTGAGATTTGTCTCCGAGGAGAATTTACTCTATTTCCCTTTTCGGCCGATAGAGGTTGCTGTTTCTGTCAAAATTTGAACTAAAGATATGATGCTAAATAATCGCCCCCTTCCTCACATGTTTTTAGTTGTATTTGTTTTATTAATTTGATTGATTACGCTTAATTTTCATAAGGGGTTTTACAAATATATTTTATATATAATATATTTTTTTATTTTGAGGAGGCAGTGCCTCCCTTGCCTCCCTGGAGGAGCGTCCTCTGGTCTGTATCCTTCAAGCACATTGAGAGATTGAATATATAGTTGAATATATAGTTGAATGATATAGTTTTTCCTTAAATTCCTTTAAACTATAAGCTGCCATGATGAGCAAAAAACAGCTGTGGAGATGCGTATCAGAATATCGACCAGAATATTGTGTCTGAGCAAGTGTACGTGAATATGAGAGAGTGTGAGTAGTAGTATCTGCTAGTTGGATTTAATTTGTATTTTATGAGTTGGTTACCTGTTTCCAATAAGAAGAAAGCTCCCCTCCCACACACAAACGACACCTGGTCTGGTATCAGCAGGCATAGGCATAGCGGTGGGCGCGCAGCAGATCTTGGGAGCTTTAATTGCGTTCACATGGGATGATGGGGGTTTGACGTGGCACTTTTGCCGCTTCCATTGGTGGAAACAGTTGGTCACCCTCCCCCTCCTACAGTGTGAAATATCAGCCGGTACAATATCTTCCCTTTGTTTGTTTGCCTTTTAGAAAGGTCTTTTGAGTAACACAATTGGCAGCAATTGCACAGTGATGACAGAGCATACCTAGCATCATGTATTAATAGTTTCTCCATTAATTATATTTGTCTATGTTGTTTTTATATGAAACATAAATCTATGTGTAATGCATAAACACACATTGGGACACAGATATGCTGAAACATATTAGAAACAATTTTAGTCGTTGTTTAAAATGTCATTTAATATCAGCCTTTGAATGGACGGGGTAGCCACATAATTAATTACTTGTTGCAGGAAAACAGGCACTATCATTATCGATTGTGCTACCTGCAGAATGTAAACCTTAAAGTGATGGTGTGCACTGGTTTCTGCTTCTTTCTAAATCTTACTTATTTCACCGGGCCATTGACCAGACAAGAACATTGATCACCTGTTGTTTCAGGAGCCAATTAGCATCTGGTTTGAAAAGGCTGGGGCCCATGAATCTCCAGGGTCAGGAGTGCTGCAGACATGGCCTTCATCTCACATCTGAGCGAAGCCTGACTGCCACTGAGCGCATGCGATGCCGAGTCAAAGCAGTAGTAATGAAGTAGCCGCCGTCATGACATTTAACAAAACTACGTGCGTCCTTCAGTAATCGCCTTCGGCTTGGACCAGAGGGGATCGCCCTCAGCTATGCATTTGGACAGAGGCACCAGGGTATCAGAGGGGCAGAGGGAGATGTTGCCTATCCCTGTTTGACACTCTGTACTCTGTAGCAAAGATCCCCCTCTCCCTGACCCTTGAATTTTATAATGATGACATTAGACCCCCCCATATTAGTTCAGATTAAATCCAGTCTAAACGTATTGAATGGCAGCTCTGGTAGCTCTACTTTTTATAATAAACCTGGACTCATAAAAACTTATCTCAACTTTAATTCGCTTGAGGCCGGCAGCATTTCTGCTAATTCTGCTTCAACCTAATCCATTAATTAGAAAATTGTCTGTATTTTCTTTTTTGCGGGGAAAAAAACAGGATTGAGATCTAGAGAACATGTTTCCATGGTAACAAAGCGAAGAACAGAAAGGTGCTGGGTTCAGGCCATCCTGTGCTCCGTTTGTGCATAAATGTCAAATTAAGAACCAGGTTTGACAGACACACGTTTAACTTTTCTTTTTTTTTTCAGGAAGACTATATACCCTACTCCTCATTCTCATTTCTTTGCACTAGCTGGATAAACGGCACATGCTCTCATCACCCGGACAACAATGTTGCATCTCTATTGCGTTGCCAAAACAAACCGTTTTTTTGCGCATAATGGGCAGAATGCAATCCACAACAAACAGAAGGCTACATTCACTAAGCATTTTCTGGCAGGATTTAAAAAACAGTCAACATGTGCAATAATGTGAATTTCCAGATTTAGTACCCTGCCAAACACATGCATTTAAGTGCACAGGAAGTGATAAAGGCAGAGACACAGATTTCTGCAGGCTTCATGAAAATATATTGAAATGGGGTGTAGCTATCCGCCGCTACAATGTGTTACAGATTTCTGATGTGATACTTTAAGAAGTTGGATGGACAGTACATGGATAAACACATATGAACAACCCGATCATGTTGATCAAAGCTGTGTGAAATGTAAAGCCATCGGTTTGTACGTAAGCAAATGTTAAGCTTTTGTCAGGCAGGTAAATTCAAAGGCAAAAAAAAGGTCCTTCCACAAAAGGAAAACTAAAAACAGTAGTGGAGGGATTAATTCATTCATTTTTAAAGAGCGTACCAACCCTTCTTCTGTTTTGTATCTTCACTGGCATCAAAGTTTCACTTGTATAGACGGAATGTATTCTCAGCTCTGACTCTAACCTCTTCCAGAGGAACCAAAAAATCTATACCTCCTTCTTTGAGGCTCATGCTGTTCTAGTGGCATGCAAGCTGGTATCTGCAGTTTTTGCTCACCAGGAGTCACTCCCATGTTTTTAAGTTCATGCTGTGTTTGTGATGTTGCCACAAAATGTGAAGTAAGTTTTACATAGCAATATTAGCAATGTTTACCGGCAAACATTATGGGCCCAATTTACTTTTAGCGTGTGCAAAACATTTTAGCACTAATTTAGCAAAACTAATGACACAACCAATGATTGGTGCAAAACAAATACCATGTCCATGACCAATCATTGGTCATGTTATTGGTTTTGCATGTGTAAAAGGTTTTGCACATGCTAAAGGTCTTAGTAAATCAAGCCCTATATGTGTATAGTAGTGCCCCAGGGAAATTACACTTGTTATGTGAAACACACACACAACACACACACATCATGCACTCACATCAACAATATGCTGAACTCCTCAACATCTCAAAAGAAAAAGCTCTCAGCCAAAAAAATCCTGGTAAAATATGTGAGGCAGGAAGTAGTAATCTTGCATCTGCAGAGTCCCGCGTTGTCACGGCAACTGCCTCTCAAGTGCAGTCTAACGCCTGGCACGGTGAAGTAGGCTCTGGTACTTCTCCCAAGATGTACATTGAAATGAAACATTTCAGCACAGCTCGGCAAGTCATTGCCTAGGGCACGCATTAAAATGTACCTAACGGCTGTAGTAAATCAGTGCGTTATCCTTTTTTTGTCCTTAATGAAATCCGACAACCTTTTTTTTAAGAGAAGTGAACAGAGTGGGCAAGCCTATTTCTCAGAAAGGCGTAACCTTTTGATGCCAGGCAGCCGTGGTTGATACTGTGTAATAGCATTATGTACTGCGACGCTACAGCATATGCTGGCTGTGATGTGACTGTTAGTGCCCTGAATAGGCAACAATTCAGATGAGAGGAGAATAACAGGAAACAAGACTTTTATGCTAAATCGCAAATTCCTCAGAATTAATCCTCTTAAAGCTACTCCCATGCTGTTAAATGATGTAAATAAGAGCTGACACTCTTACAAAGTTCCTTACGGAGAAGTGATTTTATGGGGGTATCATTGTCTCATAAATTGTTTAATAACAAATCTCTCCCAAACAGACACATGTAATTGGTTCAGAAATAAAAAATAATTGGTTCACAAGTATGTTTTTACAATCAAGCAAATCTCTCCCAAACAATCATAATACACTTAAATTTCTTCTTTTTCTAAAATAATTTGCAAATGTATGGGCATTCATTTGATAATGACTCGATGTGCTTTTATCCATTGGGCGGCATGTGTGTAAATGTGTGCATTCATTTGTGTTTGTGGACTTTTGAGACAATCCTCACAGCAAGATATGCAAATTTATCCACAAATAGTCTACACCAGCCAATCAGATTTTAAGACATCCTTTCACTAACGCTCACATTACTCTGATCAATCACAGAATGTATGTTCTCACTTCAATAAATCAAATCGCCTAAGTTTTTACAAGTTATTGAAGCCTTCAAACCCATTAGTATTCAAGAGAAGCTGAGGAAAAAAATCTGTATTGTCAACATGGCTGCGCATAAAGTTCCTGCCTTAACTGTTAAACCACATAACCATTTTAGTATTTGGACTGGATTCAGTCACTGTTCATGCTCAACTTTGACTCACTGATAAATGTAGCCATAACTTCAATTACTTGAACTTCAATAACTTCATATCAATTGTGGTGATTGCTAAATTCACCTAATTGTGTTTGTTTATAAAAAAATAAACACTTCTATTTCATTGTGAATTAAAACTATGTACAAATCAACCAAAGGTAAATTCAGGCCGTAGCTTTGATTGACTCACATTAGTTCCATATCCAGTTTTTATAGTGTACCCAATAAAAGGCAGAAGAGCTTCTTGACGTGTCCCTGCAAAATCCAAGTCAGCAGTGTAGCACAAAGTCAGCTCTTAAATACATGGAGTTTGAAGATGGCCCCTAAGTGCCAAGCAACATATGTATTCTTTAATTGGTTAGCCAAAGTACAGTCAAACATAATAGACAGATTCTAATGAGAACCTTTCCTTTTCTCCTTTACCGTCACCAAGACTATGCTTTGTTTCTCCAATTAAACATTGAATCAAATAACAGTGTAAGCTGTTGGCTGTCTTGATCCTCACCTCTCCCAAAGCCCCGCTCCCTACCAGTATTCTCCCCTGACACCTTTAATTGAGTGGTTGCTGACTGGCTGTGCTCAGCTAGCCTAACGTCCACTGGAAGCTGTGTTTTATAGGAAAAGCAACTTGTAACAAATACTGTTTTGAAAGTGGTAGAGTGCATCCCATAACTAACTTAGATTAGTGTATTTTCATAATTTAGGTCAAAATAAAGTGCTACAAATGCAATCTTGGAAAAAATGCAAAAAACAATTGTTTTTTTTTTGTTTACAATGAAATACTGAGAGTTACATATGTGAAACAGGTAAAACGATACATTTCCTGGATCATAAACTCCATGTCCACACGTGTGCAAAATCTGAGGGTGATATGCATCTACAAATGTATCCCAAATGGCTAAATGGTGCACTGCTGTAAATCATAAAATAAAGATATATTTAACTACAAATCAACTGTTTTGCTTCATAAAACTCACTTTTGCATCATTTTCAAGTGGGGATTACTATATTTTCATCAGTATAGCGAGATAAATATCTATGGGTCTAAACTCTTATCCAAAATGAATAAAATATTTTGTGTCCATTATAAAGCATATACATTCATCTAGCACATATGCACAGCACATTTGAATGAGTATTTATTTACATTCACTGAGAGACAAGAGCGTGGGGGGTATTACGCATCAACATTTCAGATTCAGCGTTCAAGTGTTGTTTATTTCTCACACGGATTGTCCCAGACAATAAATGACCACTGAATTTTGAAAGGGACATCTCTATGCATAAAACAAATAGTAGGACTGGATATTTACATATCATATTTAGTAGCATATATTGATAGAAGAATGATGTGGTATAATTACACAACATTTCCACTGCTTTTTTGGCATACTGTTGTTGGGTTTATCTTGTTGCTATAACGGAATAAAAATTTACTGTCATGAAGAAATATATTTATGACCTCACACATAGATGCTATTGTTCACTATGTCACGCATGGGTAGGTATAGTTGCAGGCGAGACTGGATGGGGGGTTGCTTGTTAAATGCACCTAGAAACTGTTTCGCCATGCAATGGGAGTGAATGGAGAGAGAAAAAACATAATTCTTCTTTGGCCAGTTGCTGACCACTGGAGCAAGTCATGAAGGTGAGCTTGAATATTACGACTCATATCGGGGCCTATACAATAGCGATACAACATTATGTTCTAACCAAGTTCACTATGCCTTTACACGCAAGCATTTTTATGACACATGCACAGATTCAGTCAACAGTTTCCCTTAACATACAAGCACATTCAAATGTTACTTTTGCTTTGCCTTTTTTCTTCATGATTCAGCCAGATGTGCTTGTCAGGAGGAAGCATCTGCTTTCTTGGCTCTGGTTCTCATTGAATATGAAACCAAAGTCCTGTCTTGGACAAAAGCTGGTTCTTTCTAATATGGTTTCATTTGAAAGCTGAATGAGAGGATGGATAACTGTTCATACCTCATTACATTACATTACATTATAGGCATTTAGCAGACGCTTTTATCCAGAGCGACTTACACATCATTTCTTTTGCATTTATACATAGTATCCATTGATACAGCTGGATATATACTGAAGCAATGCAGGTGAAGTACCTTGCTCAAGGGTACAACGGCGGTGTCTGACCTGGGAATCGAACCTGCAACCTTTCGGTTACAAACCCAGTTCCTTAACCATTATACCACACTGCCGCCTCATGGTTAAACTAAACTAAATGTCCAACCCAGCCTTCTCTAACCTGGAATTGAAATGCTCATGACCCTGAACATTTTGTTCAACCTCAACTTTGCATCATTACAGATAAGAGACTGAACAGGCAGATGTCATTTTCCTAGATGGCTCGAATAGCCTTGGTAAAAATGATCATGCTATCAGCAGCTAATTACATTTTCACCACAACTAAATAATTTCCTGACCTCCAAACTGCTGAATATAACAAGTGAGCAAAGTTAATGTTCTGTCAGTGACCTACCATAGTTTGAGGAATGAATGAAAGTGCAAATGTTTGAAATCTCTTGAAATATCAAGGACCCTTACAACAAAGTGGGAAAACCAATACTGTCGGGATGCTCAAACTCTTACCTTTGAAGCACACTCCACTGTAGTGTAGACCAGATTAGGGAATCAATTTGAATACTTTCTGCTTAAATCCCAGCAGGAAAAGGGTACCACACCATTTACACCATTCACAAGCCATCTGATGAGTTATGCACTGCTTACAAAAACCAGTTAAATACTTTAAGCACTGCTCTATGCAAAGAGATAAAAAGGATTAAAGTTAATTAAAAAATGCTTAACTGTCTGCCACTTTTGTGACAGCCCTCCATTTTAATGCATACTGTACATAAAAGCATGTGTAGATATACATACATGGCAACTGAATCTCAATTCAAACTGAAAAATGAAAGTGCTTCAGGTCTGCATAGATGTCGGCAGAAAGCAGTATTTTCCTCAATGCCTCGCTGTTCAAAAAGCTCATCTATTACAATGCAAAGTCATGTTGTTCACAGTGGGGATCTCTGACACAGTCACGTGCACTCACATGCATCTAAAATCCACTGGACCGTTATCTCTCTCCCATAATACCACAGACCCACCAACCCAGTCATCCTCACTGAAAGTCTGTCGCAGTCCTGTCACAGCTACAGCTCCTCTCTTAATTCAACCCCCCTGCTTCCTTGGAGAGCAGTAAACCATACAATCCCCAGATAGAATCACAAAACTCAGTACCACTTGACTTGAACTATACAACATAAAGCCTATGACACTGCCATAATCATATGTGTATCATATCATAATCATATGTGTGACACTACCACCACCAACGTGTAGCACCCACCTGCGTGATGCAACGGCAGCCATTTTTCGCCAGAATGCTCACCACACATCAGCTGAGGTGGACAGGGAGAGAATGATTTTAGCCAATTAAACTGGTAAATCATATGTTATTACCAGCCTCAACAGAGCTTTGCTGATCATGACAGCAATCCTTTCACTGCCATGCAGTAAACAGTACAAAGCAGATTTCAAACCAACTGTGATATATAATATGATATATTATTCTGAGTCTCTATTCGTACTTAGTGCAAATAGCTGCACAGTGTGGCACCTACTAACTCCGCCTACCAGTGTACAGCTTCTCTGTTTAGAAGTAACTCTGCCGACCTGAATTTAAAGTTTTATTTTGGACTAATCTTATGTGTTGTGAGGGAGCGCCCCTACTACTTGGACTGGGGGGGGGGCTCATTTGAAAGTTACATGTGTTGTGTATTTGTTTTTACATTTATCAAGCCCTTCAATAGTACTGATCATCAGAAGCACCAAGTTCAACCATTGTCTTGTTAATGTCTGTAATCCCTTCAGTGTTAAGTGTTAATTGGTTAATTGTGTCTGTAGCAGCAGCCCACAGGTGTGGCAACTTGACAATCAGAGCATGTGGCCAGTATATAACCTGTGTAGGCTACTGTGTGGGGAGGATCCACCAGGTAAAGATGATAAACCTGTTTGTGGTTGTTAAATAAATACATTTTTCTATACTATTTATGCTCAGTCTGTTTTTAAAGCCTTTTAATGTGATTGAGAACGGCCACGCTTTCACAAGTGTTGAGAAATAGCTGCAATATTTTAATATTACACGTAACTGGTGAAATGGCTACCTATACTAGCTACCATACAGGTTGGGTTAGGGTTCAGGTTAGAGTTATCATCATCATGCTATTTGCAAATAGCATTGACCTGTTTTGCACTAAGTACAAATAGATTCTGCCTATACTATTTCAGAGTATCTATCAAATCTATCCCAAGCCGTCAAAGTCTGCCAGTACCAGTAATGACAGGTGTTTTGCCACACTTGCATCATTGTAATGGCGACTTGTGTATGGCGGATATTTTGAGTAAAGTTTGTTGCAGAAAACTCTCATTCACGGCATGCTTCCCAACAAAAAACAGAAATAATTTAACCACAACTGCCTGAGTGAATTTAATATCTGGAAATGCCACCACAGAAACACCAAACAGCTTAATTTCCATATCCACTCATTTTCTCCATTCAACCTATTTTCCCTTAAATGCTGAACTTTTGTCTTAACCACACCCCTCATTGGCTGTCGAATAAAAATACCCCCACTTGCTAGCCGCCTACTCCGTCACACCTCCCCTAACTTGTTATTTAGAGAAAAGACTTTGGCTGTGTCTGAATCAGAGCCCTATCTACTGCGCCCTGTCTCCTGTGTACAATGCACTGGCAGAAGTGTGCTGTTTAATGTGCACTGTTTAGCAGTCTGCGAAAAATATCCGCCATACTATTTTCTAACCATACTGTAGAAGTGTCGTAAGCAGGTCATAAGATGTCCCACCAGTGTTGTCATGTCTGCGGTTTTACAGATAAGTTGTACGGAAGCCGACAGGTATAAAACACGACGACATGTCGGAAAACACACCAACAAGTTATAAAACGCAACGACATTTCGGAAAACACACCAACAAGTTATAAAACACAACGACATTTTGGAAAACAACTGCAAGTCAGAAAACACAACGACAAAACCCAAAACAGAAACCAGAAAGGGTAGGTACTAGGCCTACATGACGGGTTATTGTAGTCTCCTTCTGATTGGACACGCAGTATGTCAAATGAGAGTCTGACAGCACGAGTGACCAACCGACATCAGTTTCCGTTATCTAACGTGACATTCAAGACAAGCCAATGGAGTTTATTTAGTTCCATAAATAGCACGTGTGGAATTCTGAAATGAGTGCACAGAACAGTATTTATGAACTCAAAAATTGCATTAAAAAAACACGTCATTTTCTTTCCAAAAAAAGCGACCAATTGTCGCTTGGCTTGTTGTAATTTTCTTTGTCTTTGAATTCTTCATCGACTAATGCTTAGTTTTAGTGGCCATGTGTCCACAACACCAATTAGGAGCCTATAGATTCACCTCAGCCTCTCAACGATGAAAACCTGCATTGTGTTAATGAGTTTAAACTTCACCTGGCTGCTCCACTACCCAATCAATGATGAGGTTAGACCAGACCTGTTCACCGCAGATCTTACATGTTGCTGAAAGCCAATTCAATTTTGTATCTCTGCGTTATTTGTTTAGGTGATGTTGTGTCAATCTACGTAATGTAAAAACTAATTTTCTGATATTAAGATTGCTGAGTGCTTTCTCCCTGTCACGCAGTATGGGGAGTAGCAGCAGCACTGTTAGATCTATTTCCTGACTACTATCTGCAACAAATGTGATTGAATGTTTGCCGTCTCCAGTAAGCGATTGAGTGTCTTTTCATCGGATAAACCTAAAAAGTCATGCATGAATTATGATTTTAAAATATCAAATTTTTCCTCCAGAAGAATTAGGCTATAGCTACCATAGGCAATACAACCTCCTTTACAATTGCTCCATTTCAGTAGCGCGGTGCTTCGCTCTATGCACCAGAATCAATTCTACTCATAATAAGTTTTCAATTCACAATATATTGTTTTATTGCATTTTAAATGTGTTCTGGGTGTGAGTGTTTTGTTCCACTACTTTCAATTAACCCGTCCCTCTGCCTTGCTGAATAAAATTTATGCTATTGTGTTTCAACACATGTCCACTAGGTGACATTCAGACACCTTTCAGTGGTAGTGTGTAGCCTATGCTATGTAAGTTCTTATTTTTGAATAAACCAGTTCATAACACATATACAGATGCATTTTTGTTCTTATTTAAAATGTGAAATATCTTTAATCAGCATAATCATAAAATGCTCATTTGCCTTTAGTTCAATATTTTTCAAATATTTCAAATGCCTAAAAACGCAAAAATAATCCAAATGCATCAATGCAAAACATTATCCCTATGCCGAATATAGTAAGCACTGATTGAATTGTACTGACGATCCCATGAGTAGAATACTGGCAAAGACAACGCAGCTGATAGGCCAGCAAATCACTCCGGTTTAAACAACGGTGTTATTTCTTCAAGGTTAGTTGCTGAAATTCAGGGGAACTTGTGAACTAGGAAACTTGCCTAATGTCCATTCCTCTCTCCTCCGTTCAATCTGTATCACCTAGTAGCACCTGTCCTCTACAACCAACCTGTTACACCTGACTTACAGTGCAGTCCATAGTCTATTATGAATTGAAAATGTATTATGAGCAGAATCGGTCTTGATGCATAGAGCTAAACTAAGCTGCGCTAATGAAATGGAGCCATTGTAAATGAGGTTTCAGTAATTAGCTTGCCTATGGTAGCCTATAATTGTGCTAGAGTGGTTCCCAAACTTGGTCCTGGGGTACCCCTATTTGTTTTCTGCAATCCCTGAATTTTAACAAGCTGTTAATTTTTCTTAATTATGGGCTTTTCGTCATTAAAAATATATTTTGGGCTAGTTTTGAGTCGCCATTTGGCTAGAAAGTCTCTGGCAAGATCTGGCAACCTTGCGTCCCACCCTTGCGCTGCCATGTCACGTGTTGTTTTTGTAGGAAAAGGCTAGTCAGTTGTGTGGAAGAGTGCTGATTCAGACACCACGCCAATGATCCATTCATTTATTTAGTACATACTATTGTTACGTCCCTATGCTGCCTCGTGAGTGTGGCCCTTTGTTAAGGTTCCTGATCAGAACTGCACCCAAACGCACGACTCAGAGACAGAACTCACAATAAGCTCACACAGAGTGTTTATTAGCTACAGCAAACTCTTGTAGAGAGCGGAAGGGGCTGAATCCTGGGTAGGGCAGAACCGGAGGGCAGAGCAGAAGGGCAGAGCAGGAGAGGGAAGCAGGCAAGAAGCTGGATGGTGACTGAATCCTGGGTAGGGTGGAGCAGTGGCAGAGCGGGATGTGGGAAGCAGGGAATCGTGGTTTGGGACAGGCAGGAAGCTGCAGGCTGGTGGGTACAAATAGAAAGGCAAGATTAATCATTAATTCAGCAAGACAAGATGAGACTTAGACTTAGAGTTCCAAACTTGACATGACCGAGGTAATAATGAACAAGACTTAACAAATAGGCAAGAAGACAAAGAACAATGGGAAAATATATAGTGTGGTAAATTAGATAATGATTGCAGCTTGAGAATGTATGCGAGAGTGATTGAGCGGTAACAAGGGCGTGAGGAATGCAAACGGGGAAGGAATGTAATTGGCTGGGGAATTAGCAAGAGCGAAATGGGCAAACAAGAAGGAAAACCACGCCAAACCTACACAACACGGAAACGTAAAACATGACAAGAGACGTGAGGAAAAGGGGAAAACACGGAGCACAAACAAGGATGGGGACTGAGAGGGGACGGAGAGCGTAAAACTTTAAATCTTTTGTGTGCTAATGAGTTTCCTTTGGCTCACCTGAGTCTTGATTGGAAATGACTGACACCTGTTGTGGATTTCCAGAGAGCATATGTACTTGCAGCTTTCAGTAGCTCGAGGTTGGTTTATTTTCCATTTGGTTAACTTAATTCACGTTGCCAGCTTGCTGCTATGCTAAAGTTCATTTAAAGTAGCATTGTAGTGTTTGTTTCAGGCAGTAAGCTGTTTGTTTGTTCATGGCTTCTTTGCTGTGTTGTAGGCTTTCCTTTAGTGGTGGCGAAATGAGGTTTCCTGAAGCATGAGGCTTTGCAGCCAATTGTTTCGCAACTTGAATAATTACTCAACACAGTGTACACTAGTGACACCTGCTGGTACAAATAATTCAGAGCAGCTCAATCATTACAACCTGGAACAAATTCCACCTACAGTGGAGGCGCAATAACAAAAAAATAACGAGACTTTAGAACCATTTGTGCGAGAGGAAGTGTAAGTTTGAAACCCGACTCTGGCAGTACTCATAAATAATAGATTTAACTGTCATTAGGCTAGATTTGTTTCATACTAAGACATTATAAAATAATATATGTAATAGGCTAATCATATTAAGTTTTAAAATGGAAAAAAGAAGATTGAAATGAAGGAGACAACATTTATGTGGGGTTCAATTGAGCAGTAAAAGTGTGGGGACTGGGAGTGTTTCTATAAATCTGAGGGGAAAAAAACTGTACAGTACAAACAAATAAATAAAAAATAATAATAAAAAAACCTCTAAAAAACTCAATAGCAATAATAATAATCGCTTCTTCATGTCTACAAAACCCCAAACAACAAACGAACAAACCGATCACATGGTACTAACCCGAGGCCTCGTTTGTCAGCGATCACTTGCTTCTCTGAAATTGATACAAGCTTCGGTGCGAGGCTTCAGTAGAAATTGCCCTACGCCCTAAAAACTGACACACGCCTCAGAGCTTCGGTATCATATGTAACATCACTATTTTCCTTGTGAAAGCTACTTGTGTCTTTGTGGAGTACTTTTGTTTGATGTGCTCATGTGATACCCGGAAGTATTTACAGGTGCAGCTCAAAAAATGTGAATATCGTGAAAAAGTATATTTTTTGTCACTCATTTCAGAAAGTGAAACTCATATATTATATAGATTCATTACAAATAGAGTGAAATATTTCAAGCCTTTATTTCTTGTAATTTTGATGATTATGGCTTACAGCTAATGAAAACCCAAATTCAGTGTCTCAGAAAATTAGAATATTGTGAAAAAGTTAAATATTGGAAACTCATGGTGTCACTCTCTAATCAGCTAATTAACTCAAAACACCTGCAAAGGTTTCCTGAGCCTTTAAATGGTCTCTCAGTCTGGTTCAGTTGGCTACACAATCATGGGGAACACTGCTGACTTGACAGATGTCCAGAAGACAGTCATTGACACCCTCCACAAGGAGGGTAAGCCACAAAAGGTAATTGCTAAAGAAGCTGGTTGTTCACAGAGTGCTGTATCCAAGCATATTCATTGAAAGTTGAGTGGAAGGAAAAAGTGTGGTAGGAAAAGGTGCACAAGCAACAAGGATAACCACAGCCTTGAGAGGATTGTCAAGCAAAATCCATTCAAGAATTTGGGGGAGCTTCACAAGGAGTGGACTGGAGTCAGTGCATCAAGAGCCACCACGCACAGACAAATCCAGGACATGGACTACAAATGTTGCATTCCTCGTGTCAAGCCACTCCTGAACCAGATACAACATCAGAAGCGTCTTACCTGGGCTAAGGAGAAAAATAACTGGACTGTTGCTCAGTGGTCCAAAGTCCTCTTTTCAGATGAAAGTAAATTTAGCATCATCATTTGGATCAAGGTCCCCAGAGAGAGGAGGAAGAGGAGAGAGGCAGAATCCACGTTTTTTTGAAGTCCAGTGTGAAGTTTCCACAGTCAGTGATGATTTGGGGTGCCATGTCATCTGCTGGTGTTGGTCCACTGTGTTTTCTGAAGTCCACAGTCAACGCAGCCATCTACCAGGACATTTTAGAGCACTTCATGCTTCCTTCTGCTGACAAGCTTTATGGAGATGCTGATTTCATTTTCCAGCAGGACTTGGCACCTGCCCACACTGCCTAAAGTACCAAAAGCTGGTTCAATGACCATGGTATTACTGTGCTTGATTGGCCAGCAAACTCGCCTGACCTGAACCCCATAGAGAATCTTGGAGGCAAATTGACCAGGGTTTTGTTTTCTGGAGAACTTGTGTCATTCTCAATTTGGGAAAGTTGGTTAAAGTGGTTCCAACGCTTCCTAGTGTAAAACCGCTGGCCATCACGTCTCACTGTCTGTTGGTCTGAAAAAAACAGTTTTTGTTGTGTTTTTGCCCTTTTTCATGTCCGTTATCGTGATATTTTAATAGTCATTTTTGTAAACGTTCCTGTTTGTTTTTGAAATCCTTTGTGTTGCGGCCCTTTGGAGCCGGGGTCGTAGCACTACGCCTCACTCAACTCTGTACTTATTGTAAATTGTGTTGCATTTGTCTTCTGTCTGAAAACTTTTCTAGATTGTATTTTCTGAAATCCATTTAATCAAATCTGTTTTCAATTGTAAAACTTACCTATTTTACTTTAAAAGTTATAATTTCTCAGCTGGCATGTAATCAATCATGCTTTGCCATCCAATACGGATTCATACCCAGAAGTATTCAGACAAAGTGGTTTGAGTTCACAGTCGAAAGGGGTCAGACAATATGACATCATTCCTTAGTCCACAAATGAGATTTCCACACTATGTATTATAGGACATCGTTCATGTCAGGCAAAAAGCTGTCAGTTCCCAATCCTTGGACTTTTATTTTTTTTTTTTACTTATCCAGCAAGTGGTATCACTCACATACAGTAAAGTTACCTTTATGGTGCCAATAACACACAGTAACACTACCTTAATGGTATCACTCATGCAGAGTAAAGCTACTGTAATAACCAGTTTTAAATCTTGTTATGTGAAATTTCAAGTAGTGTACACATTTTGTTATTCGGCAGAAGCAGACACAGAAATAGACCACACAAACAAAACTGACCAGCTGATTTACCCCTTACCCCACAAATGAGAGAGAGTCCAATCTCTTTCGCGGGAAAGGTTTATATACCCTAATATATACTGCTCTCAATTACATCCGCTCAATCTCTTCAAAATGGTTGTGTTGTCTAGCCCTTATTTTTAATCCAAAATCATGAATAACATTTATAATGCAAAGCAGATCTTTTACCAACCTGGCTCTTTAGAAAGTACCTTAATGGTATCAGTAACAGACAGTTAAGGTGCATTCATGATATCACAAACACACAGTAACGCTACCTAATGGAATCATTAACGCAGACTAAGCTACCTTAATGGTATCACTAACATACAGGAAAGTTATTTTAACCCCTTAGTGCAGATGGCATATTTGGTCAATCATGGGGGTACTCTGTTTAAGGCTTTATAACTCCAGGTGTGAGCATCACATAAACTTGGTAAATGGCTTAAATGAAACAAAACCGGTGTACCATTTTTAGTACAAACTTAGATTTGTTTATTTTCATAATTTAAGGTCAAAATAAAGTGCCGGAAATGCAAGCAAAACTTTGCAAAAAATTCTAAAACATATATATTTCTTCTAAATACTGAGAGCTACATAAGTGAAACAGGTAAAACTACACATTTCCTGGATCATAAACTCCTTGTCCACAAGCATTCAATAATCGCAGGGTGATATACAGAACTACTAAAGCTCTATGACACAAAATATAAGCAGTGTAGCCAGGTGTACCCAGGGTCTCCAAACCTATCCAAATTGGCTAAAATGTGAATAGCTGTCAATCTTAAACTAATCATACATTGCAGTGCAAATCAACCGTTTTGACTAATTTAACTCACCTTTTTATCATTTTCATGTGGGAATTATTTTGGATCAGTACAGGGGGGTGGATATCTAGGTGTCCAATAACCTACCCAAAACCTCTCCAAGAAATTATTAAAAAGCCTTTTGTCCTTTATAAAGCATATACATTATCCCTTACGATAACTTAATGGATGAAAACATTGATATTGCACAGTTTCAGTTCAGTGTTTGATGCCTAGTGTGCCATTTTTTCACCATTATCCTTCATATACTGCTTCATCCTGTGCCGTGCCTTCATGGCCAACATGCACTCATCAATGGCACGTTCTTCAGTATGCTCCAAGGATCTGGTCCTGCAGTGGCTTCACTCTGAACAGAGGGCACTGCTGGAGTGGCAGAGGTGGAGGGTCAAGCATGTTATAGGAACAAATTACATAATGCAGAAGCATTATAACACTGTGGTACACACAGCTAAATATGAAATCATTCACTCTTGTACTTCAGTAAACACTTTATTCTGTATGCTACATTATGTTATTTTTTGTTGCGTGCTCTAGGATGGCATTACTCTGTAGTGTGTTTCACAACTGTTGCTTTTTTATTTTATTTATTTTACATTCATCTTGCACACATCTGGACAGTAAATTTGAATACATATTTTCCATTCCCTAAGTGAAAAGCATCACCCATGGAGATACTAATACCCCATAGAGTACATTATGCACAAAGAAATTACAATACAATAAAATAATATCGGAAAACACTACCAATGTTCTAGCTTCACGGCAAATCGAGGCATAAAAAATAACGTACGACTGAGCAACCAAACAGAACAGCGCTAAAATACTCCATTTCATTGTGAATGCTATGAATTCTAACAAAGCAGGCCACCACGAGCCACTACGCGAACGGCACGAACACATGGCATCAATGCATTACATTACATTAGTTATTTGGCAGACGCGTTTATCCAAAGCGACGTACAATAAGTGCATATTGAAGGTCATAGACACAATCTACGAACTTTCTCACAACGTAGAAGCTATCGCTAGTACTCAACAGAATACAGTCAGCTATACATTCTAAGCAATGAGATAGCTAAACCAAATAAAATATAAACGGAAAGAACGTACTATATAATTTACCTTATACATGTAGTTATTCAAGGTGGAGTCTGAAAAAGTGTGTTTTCAAATATGTTCAGCATTATTAGCAGGCTAACAGTGGTCTATTACGACCGATGCAAATACAAAAATAATGAACATATAGCACGCAGTGGAAAAACGAATGTATATAATCAAAATATTACAAGCAGTAATACTTACATGTCGAGGAGGATATCTTCCCCATATTGATAGGCACCTCTTCCACAGAATCGATGCTACAGGGATTAGAAGATTCTCTGTTGCTGTCCTCTTCTGATCGACTTCGGGGGAAAACTAGTCACTTCAAAGGTGGCGGTGCGCGCAGTTTTATTGCGTCAAACCAAATGCGTCATCTGCGCATGCCAGCGTAAAATTGTCGCGATATAACAAGTATTGCAGTTACGCTCGCCCTTAAATAGTTAATCCAAGCTTTCAAGTACACATGTAACTTACTTTTGGGGAAGTTTATCGTGTCTTCTATTGGATAAAACCATCGTCGATCAAACCAGAATAAAATTGATAGCGTCACGACTGTGCAATCAGGAAGTAAGTGTTACGCAGAGCTCGTTTCGTTTGTCTAATAGTGTTCCAATGCGCTGTGTATTCTTCAAACGGATTGTCCAAGACAATAAATGACCACGGAATCTTGAAAGGGACATATCTACGCTTAAATCCATGGTAGGATTGCACATGAATTACATATTTAATCGCAGATATTGATAGTAGAATGGCATTGTATGATTAGAGAATGATTCAACTTGTTTATGTAGGTATTGATTGAGCAGCGATTTGCACCGCTGTATTTGCATAAGGTGGGTTTATCTGGTTGCTATGACGGTATTCTAATATTATATGATGAATACATATATTTATGAACTCCAACATAGACGCTATTGCCCACTATGTCACGCATGGGTAGGTATAGGCTGGGTGGGGAGTGCTTGTTAAATGGACTTGCTACGGAAAGATAGTGACACTTAGAAACTACGCATTGGCCAGAAATTACTCTACCAATAAAGTTAAAATACCGCGTTTGGGTTTTCCACTAATAGTTTGGCTGCAGGAGCAACGCGTGTCTCAGTTGCGTAAAACTGTCTCGCAGGCGAGACAAAATAGACTATCTGCACTAAGTAGTTACGTGTTATTACTAACACACAATACAGTTAACCTAAGTAATACCAGTTAATGACAGCTATCAGCTCTCTAAACATCACTCCATCATCCACCTTGTATTCATTGCATCAGTGACATTTTAATTAAAGTCTTTAGTTAATAAAATTATGATTATATCACTCCTAGGATAATTATTCTCATTGCAACTCTGCATGTAATGCTTACAACTGCTGAGACACGCGATTGTGACTAGCATAATGATAGTGATAATTATTGACAGAGATAAATGGAGTGGACATAAATCAATAAGTCATTTGCCATCCTCAAATATTGAATAGCAGCACACAAGCTTAGCAATAATTATTTACAGTGATAAATGAAATGAGATTTCTTTGTAATTTATGGTGTGGCTATACTTTTCCAAGAAAAGTACATCAGAACAGATATTAAAGATGTGTATATGCAGTATGTTGGTTTGTGAGAAATTGTGTGTGTGTGTGTGTGTGTGTGTGTGCGTGCGTGCGTCTGTCAGAGAGAGAGAGCAAGCATATGTTTGCATGTGGCACATAAACACAAAGGTGTGTTTCTATGAAACCAGTCTGGAAATGGCTCCGATGGTGTTTGGGATCATTCCAGGACATAAAGGCACTGAGTGATTTTTCATCTTTTGGACAATAAACAGAGGTTCTGCTCGTAGCTCTGGGACTGTGGTGGAGTCACTCTATCCAGAGTGACCCAAACACAATCCACTAACGTCCATGCGTGGAGATAGACGGAGCTCAGCTCAAGATGCAGGCTCCCACGGCCAAGACCCCCCCAAATTAATCTGGGGTTGCTTCAATTGGTCAGGTCTAGGCTCAGCAACGTTATGCAGCAATAAAATGAAGTCAGCTGAGTACCTGAATGTACTGAATGACCACGTTATCCCATGAATGGGCATATTCCAGGACGACAATGCCAAGATTCATCAGGCTCAAATTGTGAAAGAGTGGTTCAGGGAACATGAGGAATCATTTTCACACATGAATTGGCCTGACCTGAGTCCTAACCTTAACCCCATTGAAAGTCTTTGGGATGTGCTGGAGAAGACTTTACGGAGTGGTTCGACTCTCCCATCGTCAATACAAAATCGCGGCCAAAAATTAATGGACGGAAATAAATGTTGTGACGTTGCATAAGGTTGTTGAAACAATGCCACGATGAATGCGCGCTGTAATCAAAGCTAAAGGCGGTCCAACTAAATATTAGAGTGTGCGACTTTTTTTTTCCGCCAGGCAGTGTATTATAGTGTACTGTGCCCAGTCGATGTGTATACCGTTGCTTGAATAGGATGCTTGAGGTATGATTTTGGAATCAGAAATAATAATTTAAAAAATTTGAAACACAAAATCCAGAAATTAGACCTGCAAAATGTGTCATGGTTCATTTTTGTCATCATTATTTGTGAACTCTCTCTTTTAGTTTAGCAGTGCAGACACTGGGGGCATCTTACAGTGCAGCAGTTGAAGTGCATTTCGGTAGGTAATTTCTGGTGGTGGGATTCTGCTGTGTCGATTCAAGGATGGTGATTACACAAAATGGCTTATAATGCTTTTGCTTTTCAGCAGGCAGCTTTTCTCTGCATAGCTGCCATGCACTATGCGTAATGCAAAATGCTGGAGGGCTGACTTGAACAACTCAGCAAAGAGTCATTTTAGAGGGCTGTAATTTACAAGTTGCCTAGTTGTCTATATAAGAGAGATTGTTCAGTCTCTTGCTCTGTCCCTGTCTCTTGCTCAGTCCCTCTCTCTCTCTCTGACACACACATACACACATATTGTTTTTAAGGCTGCTTTCGCTGGTGTGCCTGACTTAAGAGGCAACAGCAAGAAGCAAAGGGGTTATCTAACCTTAGCTTGCACTAGCAAAATCTAGGCCTGCCAATAAAGGTATTTATATCAAAATGAGGCCAAGTTACAACAGAAAATATTTGCATGATATGTTTATTACAGTGCTTTGTATGTGTGAGTAACTTTTTAGTTTTTTGTTCAGATATCATTTCTTTTTGTACTGTGTTTGTTATGAGCAACTGATAATGATAATGCATTTATATTTATGAACCATAAGATAATGAAATCTAGAAATAGAGATGCAAACACAAAACATAGGCCTGGATTTAGACTTTTTCCCTTCACCATGAATTACAAATAAATTTGAAACGTGTTTAAAATTAGTTATTGTGCATGGTAGACCTACTAATGGTTTGTATGAAAGTAGATGATCTATAGGCCTAGCTAACAATAATTGTAAAAACTTGGCGCTTGCAAGGTAGCTACAGTAACCTTGTTAAAGTTGTTGAAATATAACACTAGGAATGCCACAGCAGTCAATGACCATTGTCACTAAGAAAATCAATAAATATGCCGCCATGAAATCCACAGGCTGTGGCTCTCCCTTCAAGACTTTTCCAAAACGTATGTATTGAACATTCTGATATAATTTGAATATCAATATTGCATAAGGAAATAAAGTTGTAAACTTTTACTTACTTATATGGCCATGAATGGTGACATTGAACATCATTTATCTTGCCTGTATGCTTGATAATTTTTGAAGGCTGCCATATGCTCTTGTGTTGCCTAGTAACTGAAATTATTATTACAGTTATTACTGTATGATGTACGCTAACTATTCCGTATATTCAGTTAGCTAGCTACAACCCAGTCATAAAAAGTTGCACAAAGTCATACAAAGATTTACAATGACGAAAACTGGCCGCAAACAAAATGTTACTGACGTTCCAAGAGGACTGAGGCTGAATGAGGAAATGAATGGACTTGTATCTCCCACAGACGGAACACAACGGTGCGCCTCCGTCGGCGGTATATAGCTGTGCTCAGTGTGATGTCTGGGGTTAACAGCTAGAAATTCAGTCTGAGGTTTTATGGCCTACCTTGTAGTTACGTAGCTATTGAAGTCATGAAACAATATTAAGTGGGGTTTGCACGTGAAATGATGGGGAATGCATTTTAAAAAGAGAAATTAGCTCCCTACAAAGATTATACAGCTGTTAAAGCAATATTTTTTTTTTGTTTCAGTTTAAGCTAGCTTCCACACAAAACAAAGATGAGTTTTGAAAAAAAACATGTTATATTGGCTATAGTAGCATCACATGTGCACTTCCTCATACTGTATATCCAAAAGCATTACATGTTCACTTGCACAAATGTGGGGCTTTATTGTCTGGACATGTGAAGTTTAAATTTAATTTTGTGTATGTACAAGAGGTTTAGAAGGTACATAACTTAAGGACTGAGAGTATGTGCTCATTGTGGTTATTTCTGTAGGAAACCCTGAAAAGTGCCAAACTTTCGTGCTGTGTAGGTAAGCCGTAACTTGACGGATGATCTGCCATCCCAATACTTTTTGTAAGGAGAAGTAAATATCCTTTAGTTGCATTTCTGAGGTTGAGTCCAAAGGTGCCTCTGCATAATACATGAGTTATTGCAATTTTTTGTTTTATCAAGGTAGATTCTCAGTCTTCTGATGTACTGTGTGCTTGACATAATTGATTCTACCCACTTCGGTCACGGTTTTGCCTGCAATTTACGGCACATTTGATTGAGTTGAACCATTTGAACTTGAATCATTGTGAAAGCCACGGGGCATACAAATGTGGTGTTAGAACCTTCAGCCAAAGCGGGTGAACAAAAAAGCTGAATATGTAACCATGACGATACTCTTGCACTTAGCATGTGAGCTGGCCTACTAGCTGCAAAGGAGACACATGCCTGGATTCAATCTACATTTTTTTTTCAAATAAATGTTCACGGTTATTTTTTTCTGTAAGATTCATATATTAGATAGTTGTTCTTCAATAATGCCAAAGCTTTCAACTTCAAAGTTATTGTGTGTGCACCGAAGGTAGATAAACTGTACTGTTTGGTTAATGACTTAGTCAAGCGTTGCTTTTGGTTGAATTGTTTGTCTGCTGCCTCTTAAACTGAGTCGAGGTTGTTACAAGCGGCATACGGTTGACTTTTTGGTTCGTTGGCAGTAGGTCATTGATTTGAATTGAATTAGTTCGATTCATAATTGTACAATGGCTGGCTCTCAGAATGTAATCAACATCCACGTACCGTGAAATGAACTGTCTTACTCTGCGACTGCGTTTCAGAATGTATCGACCTGCGTCAGACGATGGGGAAACCGCCGTGCCACTTGTAGATAGGCTGTGCGGCCCTGTTAAAAATCCATAGTGCATAAAGTGAATAGCTTGGATTGCTTTTCTTTGGCCAAAGACTTATAAAGATGATGTTTTCTTCATTGAAAAAAACTTTTTTTCCTCTTTTGTCAATAGTCAGAAGATCACTGTTGAGCGATGAGGAATACCCTACAAATCTCAATCCTCCCACTGTGGACAATGTTGACATACCACCCAGATAGAAGTTTCCTTTTTTGGTTTTTGTTTGTTTGGTTAAAGCAGCCCTTCCTTAACACCCAGATTGCAAAACAATAGATGGGCTGAAATTCACATGGGCCACTAGTTCCGCATTTAGTGGACAAACTACGGTCTTAGGCTTTTTCTAGAGTGGCAGTGTAGTATAATGAGTAGGGAAATGGGCTGGTAATCTAAAGGTCGCAAGTTCAATTCACAGCTATAATACTGCCACCCTTGTACCCTTGACCAAGATACTTAAAGCCATCCTGAACTTTGTTTGAACATAATGTTGTAAATAGTGGTGTAACGGATCGGAGTTGATCCGTGATCCGTACGGATCGCCCCCCACGGTTCGGCACGCATGTGAACCGCGGATTAATTGCAAAATTTAACCATCATAGTGAATTACAGTTTTACTGCCGCTAGTACTTTTTAAAGTAATAATTCCCTAAATCTCGATGCAGAGTTGCAGTGAAAAGACAGATGCGTGCTGTGTTTTACTCTGAAGCGCATTGGACCTATCGCTAAGCCCCGCCCCTCTTCGCAGGGGGAGACAGTTTGAGAGCCAGCTCACCCACTGTAATGTAATTTTCACGGATTTAACACATTAAATACTCGTTCATTTTTGGAACCAGAGCTACGAAATCTCTTCCAAATCCGTCAACAAGGCCTGCCGTATGCACTGTAAAAATGTGTGCATGACTATTTTTAAAAAAACGGAGTTTTATGATTACAACTTAGCTCTGGTCCATAGCGTTAGAAGGAGCGTCTCCTTAACACTATGTTACTTTCCAGTCTGTGCTTCGCCTCGTCAAACAATATGTAATGGAGCCCGGGGTATTTAATTTTGTTATTCATATGGATAAGGCAAGGCTAGTGATGTTAACACCACTGTTCTAATTATTAATTATAACGTTATATATATGGCTAACTAGCCTTGTTGGTACAAGCCTGACCGTCTTGATCCAAGGCTATGGCTAATGTTAACCAAGCCAGACTCACCTAAAGTATAATATTAACGTCAACGTTTACACAGGCTATTTTTTCATTCACTACCATGTTTAAAGGAAGAAGGTATCATGCCTCATATTGCACTTTGATTTAACAATTGAGTATTGAATATTTTATATATTTTAAGATTTTACTTAAACATTGGACATCTTGAATGTTGTTTTCATTTAAGACCATGGGCAAAAGTTCCTTGCTTTAAGTGTTTTACAGAATAAATGGAAAGCAAAGATATACTTGTCTCCCTTTTTTTTTTTTGCTGATCCGAAAAATGATCCGATCCGTGACTCAAAACCGTGATACGATCCGAACCGTGAGTTTTGTGATCCGTTGCACCCCTAGTTGTAAAGGTACCTGGCACCAATATTAGTCATAATATTCACGCTCACCTTCATGAGTTACTCCAGGGGTCAGAAACCATCCAATGGAAGTGAACGGAGAGAGAAAAAACGCCATTCTTTGTTGGTCATTACCCCTGGTACCAGGTACCTTCACTCATGAAGGTGATATTATGACTAATATCGGTTCCAGGTAGCTATACAACATTATGTTCAAACAAAGTTCAGTATGCCTTTAACCTGCTCTATAAATATCCAGCTCTATAAATGGATACTATGTAGACATGCAAAAAAAAAGTTGTCTAAGTTGATGTGGATAAGAGCACCTGATAAATGCCTGTAATGTAATGCTAGAAACTGGTGACCTATTGGACAAGTTGAGACACAGACATACTTTTTACCCACTGAGCTAAAGACCCAGGTTCCCAGTAATGGGCACAAAGCAATGTCTTACTGAAGCTCTAGGGAATTACATCATCATCATTATCATCGCCTTTCAACAGCTGACTGACATATCCAAACTGCACTACTGTCTCTGTCTCATGTTTGTCCAACGGACTCCCACCAACAGTATTGTCCCGACTCTCAGCAACGCCCCCTACCGAATCCTAGGATGGCGCATTTTTTTCCTCTTTATCTCGCATTTAATTCGAACAAAAAAGAAAAAAACAGATATTGACATTTTGACACTGTAAATCACAGCATAACAGAACACTCATTCTAGCAGCTGCTAGGCTTAGAAGCTATAGGTGATAATTATCAAAATACCTATAAATATAATGATCTACAAACATGCCCTGCCATGGCTGACATGTTCCACAGTTAGATTGTTGAGAGCTGGCATTTAAAATAAACATGAAACAGATTTTTTTACTGTTCAGTGCTGCAAAGACGTTAAGCTTGCCAGCTGACGAGTTGGCTGATGAGTCAATTGGATCATATTGGTGCCGGTCGTTTGACCCGTGTCAGTGAAATCAGCAGCTGAGCACCAGCTACTGGTTTATAATTATTCTATTGTTTTTCTAAGTACAGTTTGTCTCAGGAAAGTGTAGCAGTTAGAGAAAATAGCAGTGATAGGAAGAGAAACTTAGATATCACAGTACATTACAGGCATTTAGCAAGCGCTCTTACACAACATTCATTTGTAGAGCAGGATATATGCTGATGCAATTCAGGTTAAGTACCTTGCTCAACAGCACAAAGGCAGTGTCCCACCTGGGAATCAAACCTGCAACCCTAATTACAAGCCCGGTTACCATTGTGCTCTACTGCCACGTAGATACAGCATTATCTGGAATAATCAGCGAGCCTTTTTTAAAGAAGGAAGAGCATGCCTTTTTCCCCTCTTTTGTATTTGTTTGCTTTATTCATGCAGGGGGAAAGCAAGGAGGATAGCAAGGAGGATTACAGCTAAATAAGGGACCACAGGGCAGAAAGTGTATCTGATCCACAGGGTATCACACCTGCAACCACATGGGGAGAGAGTTTGAGAGTTGCCCGCCCTACGGACTGCGCCAATCGACAAGCGTTCTGTCCTGAAACAGAAAACTGTACTATGCAGGTTTGGAAGTGCCAGTACATATACTAAGGAAAGCATGAGCCAAAAATAGAATCTGCATTATTATTGCTGTTAAAATGAAGTTTTTCCTTTTCACTATTATTCTTGATGCACATGGTGCCATTTGCTTCTTCTTAAAAGCCTCTTTGATCTATTATTGCTAATGTTAGCAACATGCTCATGCTGACTTCTGTTGAGAGCGCAAGATATCTGCTGCCAGGGTAGGCCTTTGTGAAAGACATGAAAAGTGCTATTGTGTTAATTATGCCATTATGTCCATTCATGGGGCACATTGGTGTTTTTGAGACTAAACTCTTAAACTTGCCCTGACAAGTACGAGAAAACATTTATATGTCTCTGAAAAAAAGGTTTTTGTCATTCATCCATTGATATCATTGCTAGTGGTCAAAGATCAACCATCGTTTTTACTGTTAAATAACTGTAGCCTAATGTAAAATACATGATTATCTCAAAATATACTTTATACTTTGCAGACATATCTGAACTGATGCAAGAGACTTGTATAACTCTTTATTATATGGTACAAAAAAATAGGTTGCATTATTTGTCTTTGTTTTTTTATATACTGTACATATTTTTTCTTTAATTTACTGAAGTATACAGATTTGCAGTATTGTAAAATTGCTAATAATACTACTATTGTCTATAAATACTACTGTGAAATTTTACACTTTGAATGTTTATATACAAACACACATTAAAAGTATACGATCTCAACATAATAATAATAATGCATTTATATTTTTTCACTCAAAGCACTTTACAGTAAAATATGAAATATGCAATGTTTTCCAATGTTCTTATTACACTATAATTAATTATAGTTAATTAGCATAGTTCAACTTACTAGCTAGATCACAACATTTTAGCTTTCCGATCTGCTGATTGTGTCCCTCGCATTGATCTTTGATTAGCTTCATGTGGCAGAATTTAACAGCAGGAATATTTGGAGAGCTTATCAAAATGCTTTTTGTGTTTAGTTACACTCTATTAAGGGGAAAGAGCTCTTTAAATGCCCTGTCAGGATGGCTTTCATCAAATTAAATGCAAAAGTGATAGCATATTCATCCCAGAAAGAAAGAGATGCAGCCATAAAAAACCTATTTTTTTAAAGTTACAAATTCCAAGTTACATTAAACCGTTTTAGTAATGAGACCTGGGGCCTGTTCCAGAAAGCAGGGCTGCGTTCGGATCCAATTTTACACATTCCCTTACGTTGCTAACTTCCCTTGAGTGAGCTATCTTGTGACGTAATTTGCTATGTGTAGCAAGCCAACTTAAAAGGTGCTCTGCGAGGGAGGATTGATTAGAAACCAACAAAAACGGAACTGAACCGTCCTCGCAACCGAATATAAGAAGCGCAGCCCCATAGAGTTGAAACGTGACGACCCACTTGTTCCATGTGGGAATCCCTTCTCGCTGGAAGCTTGCATTTTATACACTCGGTGGAAGTGAGGATAAACAAGTAAAAAAAAGCTATTCTGGGTTTTAGTCAGTAATCCTGCTTTGTGGAACAAGCCTCTGAAAAGAAGAATCTACAGAAGCAAAAACAACAGTACATGCGTTCAGTATTAATAAAAAAGTTTAATCTGAGATAAAACAGGATAAATGTACTCTAACAGAGTTTATTTCGCCTTGAAAAGGTTCCTGTTTAGCATTCAAAATACGTGCTTGCGCATATCCAGACGGACAATTGTACCTGGATGCGAATAGCCAAAGCTGTACTCAATGGGCATGATGACGAAGTGTTCTTAACAATGGGACTGTGGCATAACAGGGATGCAGCACCGGGAAAGGTTGCTTAGTTACTGCATCCCACAAGGACAAAAAAGTACTGGGGGGAGGGAAGTGTCTTTGTCCTGGTTCGAGAATACCTTTGGTTTCCAACGTTGTTTCTGGAAGTCAATTCTGGGGTAAAAAGCCATTTGTTTAATGATTTCTACACAGCAGGACAGATTCTATTTTAAAGATGGCAGTGGAGCATTTGCTACACCTGGGGCAAACCCCTGCATTATCGGGCAAAATGTTACACACTCACACACTCACACACACACGTCAATCAGTCAATAGTTGATTCATCTACATTATCCAAACTTGAATGAAATAAATTAAAATGTTAAATGTTATTGCACTGATATGAAAAAACAATAGTTTATTTTTCAATCCTGTTATTTAGATAATTTCTATTTCTATTATTTGTAAATACGTCTGTCAGTGTCAGCCCACATCAGAAAATGGTAAAGCCCCCTTTTCCCCTGTCCTCGTGGTTAAAGTTTTTTCCACAGTAAGTTTGAAGGGTGCAGATGAAGTCTTCCTGGCGAAGCTGTGTGGAGTTATGCTGCCCCCTTCAGATCAAACATGTACCAACATCCAAATATGACCTGCATCAATAACAAACCCTAAAACCAATGGCAAAACACACAAATTTTTCAAACTGTGTGTCATCCAAAAGAAAGTTGATGAAAGCAAAACTACCCTGCATTGAAAAATGTATAATGTCATACAGCACAAGAAAATTAAAATAAGGCCGTCTTTATTGCATCTGGTTTTCAACAGTGAATGACTCCGCGATGGAAGCTCTAAGCATACAATACACGAAAACAGGAATATTTAAAATGTATGCTTCCCTAGTTTTATAAAATCATATTATTCTCAATAGTGTTGTCAGATCCGCAGTTTTGCCGGCCAATTGTGTGAGTTTAAACATATGGGTCACAGACTTCAAGCAGTCATTGCATGCATGCATTACATGAATACTTTCATTTACATAACAGTAATATGTCCCAAATATTATGGTTCCCAGACAAAAAAGGGGGGGGCTATGTATTAAAAACTGTGGTCATTTCTACAAGGTGAAACCAAAATGTATAAAAGTAATCTACAAAGGAGTCAGGAGTAGCCTACAAAGGAACCACAGAGTTAGCCATGATTCTACAAAAAAACTGTGGAGTTTGTGATTCCTTTGTAGGTTACTCATAAGTGAGTTTTTCATGAGTAATATACAAAGGAACCACAAACTAGTTAGCCCTAAGTAATCTACAAAGAACTGCAGAGTTAGTCATAATTAATCTACAAAGGCCCTGCTTTAGAACACGGGATAGGTGAGGTCAGGATACAATGTAGCTGTAACACTAAGCACAGTTTCCAGTAGCAACAACTTGTTGGGATGTGAGGTTTAAGGAAAAATGTGTTTATTTTTCTGAATCCAGCTGTTCTAACACTCAATGCCCTTGTTAAAATGCCCAGCACCAATACTGAACACAAGTGGTATCACATGCTAAAACCCCTCACTCAACCTACATAAAAGTTTTTATGGATTTACTTTTATAATTATTAAAAATGACAATCATCAATTAAATCACAAAATGAATTTAAGTCAGTCGAACAGTAACATGGTGGATCAACTAACAAGTCAAAACAAAGTCTAAATCAGGTCTTTTGATAATTTTATTACAAGAAAAACCCCAATTAGAATAATTCATTGGAATAATACATTCATTAATGAACGTAGGCTAACTGCTTATAATTTACAAAAAGGAAGACACTAAACCAAATGTTAAATTGAAATGACCAAAAAAGAGAGCGAAAGATGAGTCAGAACTTACCAGAATAATCCAATTTCAGAACAGAAATAATAAAAGAAAGCCAGCTATAATGTTTACACAACCAAGAAAAAACTTGTCTGTCTGTAGACTCCAGGAATTGCTGTAGTTCCCAGCTCCACAGCCCCCAACTAAGTTAGCCAAAAAAATAAAAAGCCAGGTTTCTCCTCCTCCTCTGCGTCAAAAACAGGCAGGGGTCAGTAACGGGAAGGCACGGCAGAGGTACAAAAACAAGATTCAGAAGCAGGGTCGCGAGAACACGGGCTGAGGTCAAAAGCAGGAAAGCAATCAGATGAGAAAACAATACCTCAGGTGGACGGCGGCGCAGACAGGACCGCTCAGGAGGATGGCGGCGCAGACAGGACCGCTCAGGAGGACGGCGGCGCAGACAGGACCGCTCAGGAGGACGGCGGCGCAGACAGGACCGCTCAGGAGGCCGGCGGCGCAGACAGGACCGCTCAGGAGGCCGGCGGCGACGTCTGCATCGCTCAGGAGGCCGGCGGCGACGGCTGCATCGCTCAGGAGGCCGGCGGCGACGGCTGCATCGCTCAGGAGGCCGGCGGCGACGCTCAGGAAAGGGTGTTAGCAGGCTCGGCTGCTCAGGACAGGAGGTTAGCAGGCTTGGCTGCTCGGGACAGGAGGTTAGCAGGCTCGGCTGCTCGGGACAGGAGGTTAGCAGGCTTGGCTGCTCGGGACAGGAGGTTAGCAGGCTCGGCTGCTCGGGACAGGAGGTTACCAGGCTCGGCTGCTCGGGACAGGAGGTTAGCAGGCTCGGCTGCTCGGGACAGGAGGTTACCAGGCTCGGCTGCTCGGGACAGGAGGCGTGGGACGGGACGGGACAGGAGGCGTGGGACAGGAGGCGTGGGACGGGACGGGACAGGAGGCGTGGGACGGGACGGGACAGGAGGCGTGGGACGGGACGGGACTGGAGGCGTGGGACGGGACGGGACTGGAGGTGTGGGCCGGGAATAATAATAATAATAATGCCTTGCATTTATATAGCGCCTTTCTCACCAAGCGGTGACTCAAAGCGCTTACAATGATGAGGGGGAAACTCGCCTCAACCACCACTAATGTGCAGCACCCACCTGGGTGATGCAGCAGCAGCCATTTTGCGCCAGAATGCTCACAACACATCAGCTGAGGTGGAGAGGGAGAGAATAAATTTTTTTTTGCCAATTAAACTGGGGGATGATTAGGTGGCAGATTGAAAGAGCCTGGGTTGGGAGTTTAGCCAGGACACCGGGGAAACCCCTACTCTTTGCGATAAGTGTCATGGGATCTTTAATGATCACAGTGAGTCAAGACCTCGGTTTAACGTCTCATCCGAAAGACGGCATCTCCTACAGCACAGTGTCCCCATCACTGCACTGGGGCATTAGTGTTTTTTATTTGACCAGAGGGAAGACTGCCCCCTACTGGCCCACCAACACCACTTTCCAGGAAAGATGATGGATCCTCCGCCGACTGGCGGCCGAGCCCGTCGACGGAGCCGGGAACCAGGACCCCATCGTCCACTCCCGGGCCCATAGCACATCGGGCACAAGGCTAGACGGGTACCATCAAAGGTCGATAGTTGCGGGTTGTGGCTAGGCTCAGAGCTGTTCTGATGGAGAGAGATAACTCCGAGCCTAATGGAGTGGGAGCTGGGTTGAGGAGTCCAGGGTGATGGGTGGTGGTCGGCATGACGGTGAGCGAATTCCGGGTTCCGCTCCCATATTCCCATCAGGTACTGTTCGTATGAGTCGGAGCCGAAGAAGGGATCCTCCTGGAACTCCATGGGTAGGAAGCCTGCTGGGTCCCAACTGGCGAGTTCGTACTGTTACGATCGGTGGACAGGGACCCAAAAGCAGGCAGGGGTACAGAAAACTGAAGTTTAATGTTAAACAAAGGTACAATTCCAAAACCAAAGAGATGTCAAAAACAGGCAGGGGTCAGTAACAGGAAGGCACGGCAGAGGTACAAAAACAAGATTCAGAAGCAGGGTCGCGAGAACACGGACTGAGGTCAAAACCAGGAAAGCAATCAGATGAGAAAACAATATACAAAAGAACAGACCACAAAAAACTAACAAACTCGGAAACTAAACGCCTAACTCAAACACGAAACACAGACTCGGAAAAACAGATAGTTCACTCGGGGGAAAAACAGGCAACAGACTAACGTATACAAATTTTAGTGTGACAAACTCGCAACGAGGGACTAAGACTACT
The DNA here is from genome assembly GCA_022702515.1 of Ilyophis sp. 1 JC-2022. Taxonomy (NCBI): domain Eukaryota; kingdom Metazoa; phylum Chordata; class Actinopteri; order Anguilliformes; family Synaphobranchidae; genus Ilyophis; species Ilyophis sp. 1 JC-2022. The sequence goes on from CM040394.1 coordinate 51,093,939, forward strand.
GGTAAAAATGCAGGTGTAGACAGGTGCAGACACTTAGCTTGAGAGCAGCATGCAAAAAGAAATCAGGTGTGGAGGGTTGACAAGATAATTAGTACTCGTTAGTAATAAACCTATCCTGACCTAGCGTTAGTAAATTAGTAAATGACATGCACGAGAAACGTAAGGTAACATGAACACATGGTTAGAGAGTTAGTATTACCCAATCCTGATCTAACGTTAGTAGATTAGTAAATAGACACAGGAGAATGAAACAATAAGGGAAGCGTGAGTGACAGCAAGAGAGAGAAGCAGTATGAACGCAAGGCTGCGGAAAAACATGGAAAAATTTATGCTTCATAAACTGTGACAATACTAAACATGACAGAAATACAAAACAGACTCAGAACATAACACCTGCATCACTGGAATCTGGAACATGTAACGTTTACTTACTGAAGTAAAAAAAAGTATGCAGTTATCCAACTCAGAATTCCTCCTTTGTGATACAAGCCCTTGCTGTGGTTCTGTTATGTCTTCAAGTTAGCTAAGTTATTTGGATAGCTAACGTTAGCTAGCTCGTAAATGCACCATGGCTATTTCACAAGAAGCCTTTATCATCATAGCCAGATAATTTTGAGCGCTATTTGTAGAGCCTCCCCAGGGATTAGCTTGCCGCATGTACTAGTGTTCCATAGTGTAACATTGTTTACTAATGCTGTGCATAGCCCGTCATATGGGTATTAACATCACGTGACGTATTATCAATAGCCAAAAGTCTGCCGTGAGATGGGATGCCAAACTGAGGAGCCTGCCACCAAAGACGTTGGATGCCAAACTTCTCCTGACATGAAGCACATGTCTGTGCATTACCACTGGAGGCCTGAAAGGAGAAGCAAGGGTCAGTCTTTCCCTCAACAATATTTCTCCTCCATTATCCTAACTTGACTTTTTATTTACAAAATAATCAACTTTGTAATATGTCTCCTGTCCTAACCACTCAAGAGCAAACAACACAAAAGAAGCATTGCTTGCGACACTGCTGGTTTGGTGTACATACCGTTGGAGCACGGTCCTCTTGCTACTTCAACCCGTGTGAAAAGGCCCAGGAGAGAAGTCATAAATGATGACCCTAGCTTCCATCATGAAGTGACTGACAGTACCATCTACGATGAAATGTTGGTTGTATTTATAATAGAGATGCTGTGTAAAACATTGTTTCCATTAAAACTTTAAGTTCCACACATCAGTGTTGCTTATTATATTTATTTATTTATTTATTTATTTATTTTGTTTGACCCTTTCCTAGAAACAGCTTCTCTTATTACTGGTCTCTGATGTTACATTTAATTCACATTTAACTATTATAATGTATTTAAACTCTGTCTGATCTTACCTATGTCTAGATGTCAGTTGCTAGCTGTTGCAAAAAAAAAAAAAGCATCCACTTCTGACACTTCTGTTTTTGCTCATGCTCACAATAGCGTGATTGTTAATGAGTGTTATCATCATTTCTGGAGCACACTGATTGCAACACCACCGCACAAGATGAAGAAATTTATTGTTTATGAAGAAAACCTCATAGAGTTGTTCGAGAAATGCCCTGTCTGCACAAGAAGCTGTGTTGTAAATACTAGGACTGTGGGAACACTCTTGAACGTGGAGCAGATCTGTGGACACTGTGAGCATCGCTGCAAATGGGACAGTCAGCCATACATCAAGAGGGATACCAGCTGGAAACCTGCAGCTCGCAGTCGCAGTGATTTTTAGTCTTCCTTCTTGAAATTGTCCAAGGTTAGAGCTATTTTTACCCCCATTAGCGTCAGCGAGGGGCTCTAGGGTTGGCCGTGTCAGTAGATCCGTTGATTAGTCTGTCCAACATTTAGGTCCCAGCTAAAACATAAGCTGATAAGCGGAACAAACTGAAATAATTGAAGAGGCTATCAAAAGGGGAAGTAGTTCTTGGAGGGGACATGCGTGCAGACTCCCCAGGTAAGTGTAATTAATTTAAAAAAAGGATATTTATATCTCAGATGACATGATTTTGAGCTCAATTAAATCTAACAATTGATATTTAAAAAAAATTCAAAATACAGTGCCAAATATGGGACCTACTTAATGATGGACCTCGAAGCAAATAAGATAATTGTCGCAGCAACGAGACCGAAGGTCCAGGGGTTTATGAAGTTTCTTTGAGAAAAGAGAGCAAAAATTTTCCAGCGATTCGACCCTTAGCACATGGGAAAAGGTATCTTCTTGCAATTGCTGCAGAAAACATTGAATAATGAGCATTACCCATGTCTAATTAAGTACCACACTCTGGCCATGTTGCTTCAAAACAAGTTTTGAATTTATCTATTACTGCTTTGTGTGTACTGTGTAGGAGTTGACAAAAAAATGAATGCTCTCGCCAAGCTGAAGAGTTGCAGAGAGGTTGGCCGGTTGGCCTATGGAGGAAAAGTATTGTGAACCATCTCTACTGGTGTGGGTCCTCATCATCAACTGGGAAGGAAATCGTGGCAAAGTGGAAGTCTGTGGCTAACCATGTGCAGAACGTCCACAGGCACGATGACGAGAATTTCCCAGAGTGCTTCCATCAGCCTCTTGTCAGTGACCAGACCAGGCAGTGGCTCAAGCCCAGTAAGTAAAGAAAACTCTGCTTACACGTTGACATTTATTTGACCTATTATGTACTTTCAGGGGTGTAAAGTACTTGAGTAATTGTACTTCGTTACAATACTTAAGTACTGTTTTTGGGGATTTGTACTTTACTCGAGTATTATTAAGTTTGTATACTTGTACTTTTACTCAATTATTCATTTCCGGAAAAAAAAAAATACTTTTTACTTCTTACATTTTAAATGCAGACCTTCAAAGTACAATTTTTTAATTTGTATATTTGTTTCTCTGGCCGAACTAACATTAACGTTATTAATCATGCGGCCACACTTTATTTAAAACAGCCAATCAAATGTCCATCAATGGAAAATTAACCCGCCCATACCCATGCTGATTGGTCCTTGTGCAAGACTATAAAGCAGGGATCTTTGATTAGACACCTGGTATCAAAATAATTATTTGACAAGAACCTTAGGATGTGCAATGTCGAACCCACGTATAAAAAAAAAACTGAGCTAAACCCTTCATTTTTTCCAAGGTTGTAGTTTTCCCAACTTTACAACTGGTTGCTGTGATGTGAATGCCGCCCATGTTAGTTTACCTCAACATGTTTTTTAAAATTCGATTTGAGAAGTGCATTAAATCATTTTAATGCAAAAAAGTGTCCTCTGTTCTTTAACTTCAGCATTTTCAGAATTCATTCCATTGTGGGCCAAGTGTATGCTGGGTTTCATTCCAGCCTTGCCTAAACACCAGCTGATGATTTCACTAATTAGCTCTAACTCACCTGGTGCAATGTGTAGTTTAAACGAAACTTGTATACACTCGGCCCACGAAGGAATGAGTTTGAAACCCTTTGTCTATCCCTTGCAATAAAAAAAGTTTTTACTTTAACTTTTTAATACTTAAGTACATTTAAAAGTAGGAACTTTTTGACTTTTACTCAAGTGTATTTTTAGCCAGATACTCTGACTTTTACTTGAGTAAGATTTTTAGACAGTATCCATACTTTCACTGAAGTATACTTTCTGGGTACTTTTTACACCCCTGTGTACTTTATAAGGACAGTACCAGAGAACCTTACTGCATTTTAAATGTTAAGCAATTAGTCTTTAGCTATTACATTTTTAAATCAGTCTAAATTCTCACATACTTTTCTTGTCAATCTGAACCACGCTGTTTGTCTGACGAGGTACACCAGCGTGTGAAAAGCTAACTGAGGTCATCATGGCTCCCAAGCTGCTGAAGGACATTGAAATGATGAGTGCCCACTTTCAGACCTCTTCACTTGAGTCATTCCACAGTGTCATTCTAAAGTTTACCCCGAAAAGTGTTGCCTTCTCTTTTTTGGGGATGTTGTGCAGGTATGTATGTATTTTGACAATGTGTTTACTGTGCTGATGTGAACATGATTTTACAGTTTCTTTTGTCACTCTAGAACTCAACTGGTTGCCATGCATTACAATGAAAATTCCGAACAGCTGCAAGCAACAACTGCTGATGGAGCGATCTTGTACCCACGATACAAGCACGGGGACTACACAGTACGAGCATTACAAAGGAATCCCACATTTGGTAAGATTATGTATTTTTGTAGTAACTGGTGAGGAAACCCCTCTATGTCAGGTATTGAAAATTTCTACATTGTCTGTTGTCCATTTCAGAGTATATTGACAAGCTGCAAAATCTGCTGTTTGACTGTGTGTTGGACCAGCCTCAGCTGTTCCAGGATCTTGTCAGGCAAATGCCTGTTCCTTAGGACTTGTGCACACAGTTCTGCAGACCTGACAAGAGTGAGGCTGTGGCGCAACACACGTCCCGTTTCAGAGCAGCAGACAAGTAGAATGGTCACGGCCTCCTCCTCACACTGGACCCAGTCAGCCAGCACCAGCAATAGCCTCCTCCTCACACCCAGCCAGCCAGTACCAGCAATGGCCTCCTCCTCACACCCAGTCAGCCAGCACCAGCAATGGCCTCCTCCAGCCAGTACCAGCAATGGCCTCCTCCTCACACCCAGTCAGCCAGCACCAGCAATGGCCTCCTCCTCACACCCAGTCAGCCAGCACCAGCAATGGCCTCCTCCTCACACCCAGTCAGCCAGCACCAGCAATGGCCTCCTCCTCACACCCAGCCAGCCAGTACCAGCAATGGCCTCCTCCTCACACCCAGTCAGCCAGCACCAGCAATGGCCTCCTCCTCACACCCAGTCAGCCAGCACCAGCAATGGCCTCCTCCTCACACCCAGTCAGCCAGCACCAGCAATAGCCTCCTCCTCACACCCAGCCAGCCAGTACCAGCAATGGCCTCCTCCTCACACCCAGTCAGCCAGCACCAGCAATGGCCTCCTCCTCACACCCAGTCAGCCAGCACCAGCAATGGCCTCCTCCTCACACCCAGTCAGCCAGCACCAGCAATGGCCTCCTCCTCACACCCAGCCAGCCAGCACCAGCAATGGCCTCCTCCTCACACCCAGTCAGCCAGCACCAGCAATGGCCTCCTCCTCACACCCAGTCAGCCAGCACCAGCAATGGCCTCCTCCTCACACCCAGTCAGCCAGCACCAGCAATAGCCTCCTCCTCACACCCAGTCAGTCCAGCACCAGCAATGGTCCTCCTCCTCACACCCAGTCAGCCAGCACCAGCAATGGCCTCCTCCTCACACCCAGTCAGCCAGCACCAGCAATGGCCTCCTCCTCACACCCAGCCAGCCAGCACCAGCAATGGCCTCCTCCTCACACCCAGTCAGCCAGCACCAGCAATGGCCTCCTCCTCACACCCAGTCAGCCAGCACCAGCAATGTCCTTCTCCTCACACCCAGTCAGCCAGCACCAGCAATAGCCTCCTCCTCACACCCAGTCAGTCAGCACCAGCAATGGCCTCCTCCTCACACCCAGCCAGCCAGCACCAGCAATGGCCTCCTCCTCACACCCAGTCAGCCAGCACCAGCAATGGCCTCCTCCTCACACCCAGTCAGCCAGCACCAGCCATGGCCTCCTCCTCACACCCAGTCAGCCAGCACCAGCAATGGCGTCCTCCTCACACCCAGCCAGCCAGCACCAGCAATGGCCTCCTCCTCACACCCAGTCAGCCAGCACCAGCAATGGCCTCCTCCTCACACCCAGTCAGCCAGCACCAGCAATGTCCTTCTCCTCACACCCAGTCAGCCAGCACCAGCAATAGCCTCCTCCTCACACCCAGTCAGTCAGCACCAGCAATGGTCTCCTCCTCACACCCAGTCAGCCAGCACCAGCAATGGCCTCCTCCTCACACCCAGTCAGCCAGCACCAGCAATGGCGTCCTCCTCACACCCAGCCAGCCAGCACCAGCAATGGCCTCCTCCTCACACCCAGTCAGCCAGCACCAGCAATGGCCTCCTCCTCACACCCAGTCAGCCAGCACCAGCAATGTCCTTCTCCTCACACCCAGTCAGCCAGCACCAGCAATAGCCTCCTCCTCACACCCAGTCAGTCAGCACCAGCAATGGCCTCCTCCTCACACCCAGCCAGCCAGCACCAGCAATGGCCTCCTCCTCACACCCAGTCAGCCAGCACCAGCAATGGCCTCCTCCTCACACCCAGTCAGCCAGCACCAGCAATGTCCTTCTCCTCACACCCAGCACCAGCAATGGCCTCCTCCTCACACCCAGTCAGCCAGCACCAGCAATGGCCTTCTCCTCACACCCAGTCAGCCAGTACCAGCAATGGCCTCCTCCTCACACCCAGTCAGCCAGCACCAGCAATAGCCTCCTCCTCACACCCAGCCAGCCAGTACCAGCAATGGCCTTCTCCTCACACCCAGTCAGCCAGCACCAGCAATCGCTGTTATATGATTTCATATGAATATGGAGCCGTTAACAATGATAGGCTGGTTTTGAAAATAAATGTCTATATGAAATCAGCAGACTATTACAGTTTGACTGCATGACTATAAACTTTTTGTGGGATTACTTAGTGTATATTGTCAGGAAACACAGGACCAAGTTACATTAAAATATAGGAATGATTGTGAATAGAGCATGCTTAATTTGTGTGACCTAAGATAGCCAATATTGTTTGTTGTAACTTGGCCTCATTTTTATATTCATACTTTTAATGGCAGGCCTAGTTTTAATGACTTACAGACAGTGCTTTGTATGCATGAGTAACTTGCCATTTTTGTAAATTAAAAATGTTTTTGTTGAGATAAAATGTACACCTTGATAAATAGGCCTAATTGCTTGTCCTCTGAAATGTGGAAAATATATTTGTGTTATATCATTTTAATTTCAATAAGTTGTTAAAAGGTATTTTGCTATCATGAGACTATAATGCAGAAATAACCATTTCTGTAACTAATATGTCAGTAGACACATGGAAATAACAATGACCTATGATACATATCCTGCTTGTTATAACTATCGAGTATTTCCTCTTTTTAAACTTTCAAACAATGCTTTCACTACAACTTTCTCCTGTAAGACTGTTTGCCTAAACTGACCTATGTAGGACTGGGTCTTTCATCTCCCCAAAAAGCTGCAGGTAAGTGCCATACATGGCCTGCAGGATAAATGGGTTTAGGGCCACTGAATCAAACCCTGGATGACCAGTTATTCAGTCTGCCCAACCAATTTGTTCACATCTGTGCATAACCTGCTTGTCAAGAAAAGCATATTATTATTATTGTTGTAATGGTAGTGCGTTAAAACGGATAACCAATTGCCAACACAAATATGTTACTCACTGGTGGGTGTATAGCCTGCTACAATGTGTGGTCAAATGCAAATATGAACATGAAGTATCTGATAATTTGGTTGACCTTTTACACAGACATAGGGCTAATATATTAAACACAAGTGTACATATGATGCAATGACATACCTGTATTCAATATATTGGCAGTTACTATAATAGAATATCAAGTACCGGTGTGGCTATAGCAAGATATTTTGGGTTGTAGCTAGCTGTACTGTTACATTGGGCACCTCCTGACAACAGACATTCTCTCTGGGAGACAGCTTGGAGCAGTGACCACAAGTACACCTGTTGCAAAAATAATAATGAAAGTAACATGGGTTCAACTAAGGGACATTTTGAAGGGCGATAGTAATTACTAAAGTCAGATTTTGAGTAGCAATGTCAATTTGTTTTAATACAACGTTAGAGCTACAGCATTCAAACACCACATTCGTTGATGCTGCACTGGTTGGGATGCTACAGTAGATGGATAAAAAGCTAGGTCGTTTGATTGTATGGCGGGATGATGCTTTGGATTTAGAGGGCACACGCATTTCAGCCAACAGCCATTCAGTTTCACTTGGCATTCATTATGTATTGTACTTTGTCATGTTCCTGTATGACCAGGTAGGTCTGAATATTTGCTGACAAACGTTACAGGACAGAACATCGATTTGAGCAGAACGATTGTAGTCTCCTGTCTCCTATTTCAGCTAACAGCCGTATAGTTTCACTTGGCATTGATTACATATTTTATTGTCATATTCGTGTAGCCTACGTAAGATATCGCTATCGATTGATACGGACTCTGTATCACTCTCCATTTGTCCATAGTAGGTGTGTCGTCAGGTGGTGGTAGGCATGTCTTCAGGTGGCGATAGCCACTCCCCACACACTCACCTCTTTCCACTACCATTTTATTGCATTTTTCAAATATGTGGTGTGGGCAGAGAGAGAATGTAACCAAAGATTTCATAACCCTTTAATTAGTTTGATTGTCTGTGTTTATTTGTTTGTTTGTGTGTTGTGGGTCTGCCTGAAGTTCTTTTACAGGAAAATAAAAGTAATTCTATTCTAAGTGGTAACACCCTAGCCTTTGCTTGAATCTGGAGCTGCACCAAAAAGGTCAATTACAAACTGGCAGACCTAACAACCATTACCTACATCAACATTAAGACTTTCAATTGAATGTAACCGGCATTCTAAATTTTAATTGGCTAGGTGGTATTCTCTGGCCATGCTGGGCTTTACCTCATAAATAGTTTTGTGTTCTGGTCTTTCTTCTGAACAGGGGACAGACATCATGAGCACTTTAAGATTTATAGCATAGATAAGCCAGCGCCTCAGCGTGACTTTAATTGCCTTTGTGCCTGTGTGTAGTGTGGGGAGAGAAAGGCAGATCCTAATTCAGGTCAAGCAGAGCAGGCCTATTGATACCCAAGTACTATTGAATGGACTATGAGCAAGTTTGCAATATCACATTATACTTTCTCCATCAAAGGCCATAATCTAAAAGCTATATCTTCAATTTCTAAACTGTATTTCTGTGTGTGTGTGATGTGTTTGTGTGTATCTGTGGGTGAAGTATTTGAGTGTCAAAGCAGGGTCAAATATAAACCCTTTGATAACAGTAAAATCCCTGGAGATGAGCCTACTTTGAATTTTAGAGGAAATTGTCATCAGTAGTCAGTTGCAGTAGACCAGTAATCTCACCAAAACCTAAAAAGTTATGGTATTGTAAAAATAAATCTAGTCGGCTTCAATAAGTAAGAATGAAGGAAAGGAATGATGCAACATTTTCAGTATATAAATTATGTTTATGACTGAATTTCTATGCCTCTCCCTCCCGGTGACCCTCTTTGCCTCTGTGTCCCTCGGTAATGAGAGGTGCTGACCCTCCTGGGTATTAATTACATTTTAATGGAATAAGCATAATACAGAGAAAAACATACAAAAGCACTCTATCCTTAATGGCTTAGCTTTCATTTCAAAGTCAAATTTTGAAAAGCTGTGCATTATATGTTTTTAATTACTCCAACCGCACAGGGGGCAAGAAATTAATAAACGCCATCAACTCAGCCAGAAAGATTTTCACTCTGGATAATTTAAATTTTTGTGCAGCACAAACTGTTCCCATTTCAGCACCTGAAGACCTAAACAATTGGCTAGTCATCTGGGGGGGGGGGGGGGGGGGTATTTCACAAAGCAGGATTACTGAGTTAGCTGATAACTCCAGAGTAAAATCCGGAACCCTCCCAAAACTGGAACATGGACTGCAGTAAAAAGAGCCGTTCCAGATTTTATTCAGCGCAGTTATCCAGCTAACTCATTAATCCTGCTTTGTGAAATACCCCACTGGGCTAGTTGATGGAGTAAGTCATACAAAGCAGTGGTTTCTAAGCAGGGATTGGTGGACTGCAGTGTCAATCATAAATGTGTTAAGGTCAATTATAAACTAGTTATCTGGGCACATTTCAAATTAAGTTGTGTAGTCAGTTTTACCAGGATGATAATTTCTTCTTAACTATGAGAAGTGCATTAACTATCACCACATTTTTAAACTGTCCTGTCTCACTGAAGTTTTATAATTCCTTGGTAACAAGCAGTTTAAAGCTTTTCTTGCTTGGCACTCCATCCTGAGCAATCACCAATCAGGGTTCAGAGCTGATCATCCAGTGCAGTTTCTGCTACAATCCTTGTGTTGAATGACATAGCGACCTCTCTAGATAATAGGTAGCATTGTGCTGCTCTTTTTGTGGATCTGTCTAAAGCATTTGATATGGTTGATCATGTCATGCTGTTGCATAGGCTATCCTACATTGGGCTGGGTCCAACTGCCTGTAATTGGTTTCAAAACTACCAATCTGACAGTGTGTCTCAGTGTGTAGTTGTCACAGGCAAAATCCCGCTTCCGAATCCCCGACCAGGTTTTGCACGAGATCCACCACTCCCCAAACAGTACACCAGCTAAGAAATAAAAGGTAAAAAGATTTGTATTTATCCAAAATTCATTCACCATGCCCGAAACTCCGTTTCAATCATTCAATTCCCCCATGAGTACCAACCACTCATTCAATCATTCAATCCCGTTCCACAATTATCCAATTTCCTACTGCAGGAACCGCTCTCATTCCCTCCTCACTGAGGGAGACTGCAAACATGTTACATAGTTACTGATCATGTTTACTCTAGGCCAGATTAAAAGTTGAGAGAATCACGCTTAGTTTAAGCTATTTGTGATTCAGACATTTGACTTATTCGCTGTTTTAAGTGTATCCCCAGTATATACACACGCGGGGTGGAGATTTTATGAAAACATGGCATTTTCACTTAATAATTTCTTCAGTTAAAATTTGTTCGGAAAAAAAGGTGGTTTATATCTAGCGCCGCCAATACAAGATCATGAAAATACAGCATCTTTCGCATAAATAGATATTAGAATAAGTGCATGTTTTTTAACGTAATATTGGTTTTATTTTCCTTGCCTAGCCTACTTGCAATTATCAAAGAGCTGTCCTAAAAAGAAAAATATGTAACAGTAGGCTATGATTGACCATCTATATCATACCAGAACAATATTAGATGGAATAGGCATCAATAGGCAATGTCTGGATCATATTCGCTTTGACAGAGACAATTTTGTACTTGTACAAAATTAATAGGAAGCGCAAATTAAAGCTGAAGAGAGGAAGGAAAAAGCTTTTTTATTGTTTGAAAATAACACATTTCAATGAGCCTTCATCAGGGATTCATTAAAAAAAAGCTTTTATTTAAAACGCACAGCTTTTATTTAAAAAAATTTCACTTGTATATAAGTATTGTAACTTCTTTCTGTTTCCCTTGCAAATGTCCATTTTGTTTACGTCACCTCCAAGTGTCTGGTAGCACACATGGCCTTTTCTTGGACAAAAAAACTGGTGCAAATAAGGGGGCACCTTACAAATAGAACAATTATCCTTGGAAGCTTGGACCTTGGACTGAAACAGCAATCCTTTAAAATATGTCTTTTCTCAGCTTAGGAATTTAAAAAAAATAATTCTGACCCCAAGTATTTCCTGACCCCAAAACCGTAGGGAAATTTCAGGGGCTGTGCTATGCTGGACACAATGGGCCTCATTCATGTAGGGTTCCTAAATATATGCGTACATTTATGTCCGAAGGGAGTTGATATGAAAAATGTATGCCGGATTCATCAAACCGTGTGGAAAAGGTAGATTTTTTCGTATTCACTTACGATGCTCGTCCACGTTATTTTGTGAGTAGCATAAATCCACGCCCATGAATTACCTCATATGGAGGCTTTCACTTCCATTTAAAGGTCCATATCTAGTCAGAATGGCTCAGAAAAAGCAAAGGAAAGAATTATTCTGACACTGAAATCGAAGTTTTATTAGCAGATGTTCAATCAAGGGAAAAAAAAGTTAAATATTGTCAGTACCGGCGTCGTGAACTGGTAAAGTAAAGGCCTAGCAGGAGATAACATGTACCATACGAGCGCATTGCTTTATCGCAGCCTCAAAATAAACGTTATTAATTTTGTAATTCTGTTGGGGTTCTGTGGTTTGAAATCGGGTAATCACATGGGCTACCTTATTTTAGAATCTCTCTGGAACATTCTAATTGCAGTCACATTGATGTGTGTGCCCCACACAGCTCAGGTTTTACCGGGATATACCCTGCTGGCTACATTCTAACTGGTTATAAAACTTTCACTTTTAAATAAAGTTTATCTGCTTTTCCCCCTGAACGCGAGAAGGCGTTTCACCTACTTTTCAACAAAAACGTGCACTCGGGTGTGCAGTCTATGGCATGATAACATTGGATAGGTTGGCAATTTCATAAAAACCCTGCTTTACCTCCACCTGTTTGTGCATTTTGTAGGGGAACTGGATGTACACTGGCATTAGTACACTACTGGGAGCGTTCATTAGACTACGTTATGGGTCTAATTAAACAGCTTCATAGCCTACAATTGATTAATAGGCATAATCTAAAGTGTTTGCTTTTTACAATCATAATTTATAACGTTTGCAATGTGTATTTCAAAGGCTACATTTAGTCTTGTGAATTTAACAGAAAATAAAAATAAATTCATATTCTAATTATCACTCAGTAGCTACATTTACCGAAAATCAGAATTTACGATCGAGGTACGCGTGCTCCGGAGCAGGTGTAAATTTTGTTCGGCGGTACAAACAAATCTCAGATACTAAAATGTTGATGAATACCAAAATACGGGCAAATTGCAATTACGAACGATTTATGTACAAATTCGTTCTGCTCACGTTTCATGATTGAGGCCCAATGCTTGTAAAGTTTCCCCCGATTGTTCAGAGGGAAGTCTGTGCAGTGCAAATTAAGTGCTTTGTGGCTTCTAGTTCGGCTGCGCAAAGAGCTGGAACTGTCGAAGTGAGTGAAGGCATTCCGGTAATGGGATCGGCCGGAGCTGTGGGTGTAATCACGGCGAGAGGGGACTGCTAATCACACACTGGCTCACACGCCACCCCTGGCCCCCTTCAGCAAACTTTCAGAAGCTGGGCAGGTGCCTCAAGATGCTGCACCATACCCCAGAACTCCCTTCTCCAAAGCACGGTATAAACGGCCAAGCATTATTTGTTTAAAAAAAAAAGTCCCTCTCAGAAAGATTGCAGCTGCGTTGTCATGGCACCAAACATTTCAGCTGCGGTTCATATCCCAGGTGGAACATGGTAGTCGTAACCTCAGGCAATGTTCCTTGCCTCAGTCCAGCTGTAATAAAAGGTTACGGGATGCAATATTGTAAGCAAAGCCAATTACACCGAATACAGATTTCTGCCAGGAAAATTTACATGCTACACTGTGGAATGTAAAGTAGGGTTTATGTTTATCATAATTTTCTCATGAATTTTTGTCTGCAGATATTTGACAATAAGGTTAGAGTTAAGTTTCATGTTATTTTCAGTTTTATGGGTATTAAATAGAACTGTTGACACCAAGTAAAAAAAAATAAGGACCTGGATTCAATCAACATTTTAATGTATAATAGATAGTGTTTCTAATTGTGCTATTTTTAAAAAATGTGACAAGGAAGTGAAAATGAAATGATGTTTGATTCCAGGCCAATGATTCCAGGCCATTTTTATGTCATATGTTATAATATGTGTTCCCATTGGTTTAGCATCTTTCTATCTTTGCATATAATGTATATATACAGTATATATACAGTGCCCTCCACAATTATTGGCACCCTTGGTAAAGATGAGTAAAAAGGGTTATAAAAAATATATAAACAAAAATAATTATTTCTTGGAGGGATTTTTTTTCTCATAATAAATAAATTATTGGCACCCATGAATTTATATAATAATGTAATCATCATTTTTAATATTTGGTCACATATCTTTTGCATGCCATGCCTTCCTCATGTCTGTGACCCAACAACATCAAAAGACTCTTGATATCTTATTTTCTGGTACTCTTACAAGCAGGCACGGACTGGGACTAAAAAATGGCCCTGGACTTTTTTACCCAGACCAGCCCACCACAACCAGCCTGCGGATACTCCACCACCCCCGTCCCATCAACGCACAAAGAAACACACCAGCCCTTAATACCACCACTTATAAGCATAATAGATGGATAATCTAGGCTACTGTAACACTAATACAGAGCTATTTTAAGAGCAAGTGAAAGGTTTGTCGCCAGCAGCCAGGCCACCACTGTGAGGATACCATGATAGATTCAGGCTACTATATTGTGCAGTCAGCACTGACACACACAACCGCTACAGTACTAGGCACCTCAATAAACTCCTTTCTGACCTGCCTCTCTCCACTGCCTGCACAAGTGGCAGAGCATCCATACAACAGTCAGAATGGTATAATTCTGTAAATTTAAATGGCATTACAAATGTAATTTCGCTTCATCAATACGAGTACTTAAAAATATCAGGCATCAGAAAATAAGACACCAGAAAAATAATGAAGAAGAGAGAATAAATTATCAGTTTAACGTTATTAGAAAAAGATGGCTAAAATATAGTTGTTTCACCACTGCTCTGTGATTGGGACATGTAAGCGTTTCATTACCTAACGAAGATCGCAAACTTTACTTGAGTTAGTTACGCTCTTAGGCGTGTTTCATAAACTGCACCGTAACGTTTGCGTTGGTTTCTGCATTATCAGAACAGCTTCAACTGTCACCATTATCTCATTTAGGCTTAGCTTATACATTTAGCTTCATGGAATAAATATGAGATCTTTAACATTACCTGACCATTTTTTGGAGGCAAGCTCCTCTTATTAGCTGAAGTCGAGATGACGAAGATTGAAAATGATCATTAGGTAATTTAGGTTAGTTATTTGCTTTCCAAATCTACTCATCTGAGCATGGCCAAGCAATCAATGTTGTGAGATTAGTCTACCGCCAATCAAAACACTGTAGTTTACACTAGGGAGTTGCTACCGAGGGAAGTCCATACACTCCACAAATCTGTTGAGTAGTTTATCATTTCCGACGATGGATCACATGGAGAGCTTATGCAAACACATTTTCTATTGATTTTATAATGATAGTAAATTAGTGTTCAATGACGTTTCCAATATTTTTTGACATGGTGGCGTATTGTAGGCTATGGGAAACACTGGTTTGCTAAACTTAGAAATCAGCTTATGTAATTTTGTCATAGTGTAGGCTACACACGCTGCGTAGCCAGGGTGAATATCGGAAAGAGATTAGAATTGTTGATTTACTTCTATATATTTCTTTATTATAATTATTAAAATTATATTAAAATGCTTGGGGGGCTAAACCGGGGCTAAGCAAATTTGTGACGGGGCTATAGCCTTTCCTCTTTCTGCTCAGATTTTTGTCCAATTTGACAGACTTGGTCTGCTAGCTAAATATTTCTCGTAATGAATCCACCTGTTCACGCACTTCCGTTTTCTGACTGCTGGGATTGGGGGGTCTGGGCTGGTGCATAACAAGTGGGTTGACGACGCATCTCTTGTTTTTGTATAATGGGCTGCTCAAAAAAAAAAAATGTATATAAAAATACATTTATAATAATTATAATAATAATGGGCTTCTCAAGCGGCCCACTGAGCGACCGGCCTCCCGATGGCCAGTCCGACTCTGCTTACAAGTGATACTATGACATCTCTGCATTTGAATGGATCTCTATGGGAATTGGGGGGTGGGACTAGATTTAGCTGTAAATTACACTGGAACAGTATGGAACACATGGTTGGCTAAATGGCTATAAGTCATCAAGGGTCTGACGTATCAACCAAGCCTTAAAACATCACTCTGCTGCCAGAAATACAGTAGATATGGATGGATAACCTGAAGGGTTTTTTCACTTGACTTATTTTTACATAGAGCTCAATAAGACAAATTTGTCAGGAGAAACAACCCTTAAAGTGATCCATCCATATCTACTGCATATCTGGCAGCAGAGTGATGGTTTGAGGCTTGTTTGATACCTCAGATCCTTGATGACTTACAGCCATTTTACCAACCATGTATTCCAACCATGGGGGGGGGGGGGTGTTGGGGCCACGCAGTGCGCTTACCGCTCTTTTCCCAAAATCAGACCAGGAGAATTACAAGTGAAGGGGGGGAGGTTGAAATCTCTTCTGAATAAATAATGGTGCGGGACGGCGGTCCGGACGGGAATTGGAGACCGGAATCGGATCTAGAGAAAAAGTGGCACCAGCCCCGGAGAGGCTAATTACTTTTCCCCACAGCAGCACTGACCCCAGACATTCTGAAACGCTCCATCGACTCCATCATCAGGGTGGTGCCCGTGGGGGCTGTGTTTGGGGGGGGGGGGGGGGGTGTAGGGGCGTTCATTCAGAAATCCACCAAACCCTGATTATATCTCTTGTTCACTTCTCATTCTTTTTACACTGCCCATTATTTCTGTACTCCTTACTGCAAATCACTCAAAGTGCTGTTAATTAAAAGGTGGCCATTTAAAGCTCATGTAAGGTTCATGTTATGTTCCATTTCAGGGGTATTAAATAGAACTCTTGACACCAAGTAAAAAAAAAGGTCCTGGATTCAATAAACATTTTAATGTACAATAGATAGTGTTTCTGATTTTTTCAATTGAGACAAGGAAGCTAAATTGAAATGTTGTTTGAATCCAGGCCAGTGATTTATGGCCATTTTTACATAATATGTTATAATATGTGTTCCCATCGATCGTGGATCTTTCTATTTGTGATCGTTCATTAAGAAATCCAGCAAACCCTAAAGTCAGAAATGAGCAGTTACATTTCTTGTTCACTTCGCATTGCTTTTACACTGCCCATTACTACCGTACTCTTTATTGCAGATCAGTCAAAGTGCTGTTAATTAACATGTGGCAATTTAAAGCTCCTGTCGTCCTGGGTCTCTTTAAAAAAAAACCTTTATCAAGACTTGGTTTCACTCTTGTTAGATTATTTAAATGGTATCTTTAACAAATGAGTCATTCATTTATTTTAAGCTCTTTTAACACTGAAAGGCTCAGAGTTCCCTGAGCGGCCTTATTTAGAAAATTATCTTAATTAATAAATAAAAACAATCCCTACTGTCAATGTCAGTGTTTTTATATATTTATTATACAGTATGCATTTATTTTTCCATGTTATTTTTCCAGAAAATGCTGCCAGAAACCCTTTATTGTGAAAAATGTCTATTTTTATAATTGTTAGATCACTGTGGGGACTGTTTGATTAATAATGAAGTATTGGTCCGCTGCATTTTTTATGTGAAGAGTTTGTGGCATCTGGAAGAGTGATACAGGAGCACATACCACCCCAAACCCCAAACCCCAAACCCCTAGCCCGACTCCACACTTGCTACTGTATCTTGTCGTGCACTGTCCCTTCAGCACCCACTCACAGATATGGTAGCAGCTGTAACTCATTGCCATCAGAGCAGCTGCTGACCATTGCCTAATTACTGGGCTCAATTAAAGGCCTCATTCTTAGGCTGGCGGGTGGTTTCTTTTTGGTCTATGGTCTATAGCAGGGGTGTCAAACTCCGGTCCTGGAGGGCCGCAGTGTCTGCTGGTTTTCAGTGCGTTTCAGCACAAGTGATTAATTTAAGTCACTGATTGTCACAAGAAGTCCAAACACCTTGTTCTCAATGCTTTAACTGGGTGCTAATTAAAAGGAAACCACAAATACCTGTAGACACTGCGGCCCTCCAGGACTGGAGTTTGACACCCCTGGTCTATGGTCTTGTTCTGTGTTGTAGTTTAAGTTAATAAAAGGTGATCAGTTATTTCTGCATGGCAGTAAAGATTTGCGGTGACGGCGGTAATGATTTGGTAATTTCATCTTCGGGCTGCATGGCTTCTCTTCAATATGCAGAGTATTTAACTGCAGTCATCATTTACTAAATGGAGCACCATGACACCAACTTGTTTCCTTTCAGAGAAATGAAGATACATGTGTCCTAGTGACCTGGTTTCAGAAGGTGAGCATCTTCAGGCTTTCCAAAATCATGCATATGTGCCCATACATGACTTATAGTGGGGGTTGTGGGTATTATGTATTAGTAAGGTTGTGGGTATTATGCATCAATGGAAATATTGGAAATGCAGGAAAGGGGGAAAGGAATACAAACTCTTATGAGTCTATGGGCTCTCTTGACGATCTTAGCAACCGTCCCGCTAGACCAGGAGGAGAAGATCATTTTGTCATCTGGACGTGGATCTGATTTTGGACACTTGCTGCCTGGTGAGAGCATGCAGCCTGTGTAGCCGAACTATAAATATTGTCAATCTGTTACATGTTTAGAGAATAGCTAAATTAGTTTCTACCGCACCTGTCTGTGTTATTAAACATTTTGTCTTTTAAATCCCTTTGCGCTTGACTGGGTTTATCTAAGAGGTTGTGGTTTGCGTTTAAGTGGCTTAGTGTTACCTCCACTACTGTACACCTGGTTATTGCAACACAGGTGGATTTTGGGACGTAAAAGCGCAAAGGGGTGAAGACCAACCGGCCCAGTTAACGTGCTATGGGCGCGAGTTCACTTGCTATTTAAACAATGTGAGCGCTGGATGATAAAATTACACCTGGTCTGAAACGAGCAAAGACAGTTGCATTTGGGTTCACGCCGTTTAGCGCCGGGTGTAAGAAGGGGCCCTATAGCCCTCAAGTGGTTACTGCAGAGCTTGGTCTAACGTAGTCTATTGAATATACAGCATTACAAATGTATTGTGCTGTAGGAATATTGTATGCTTGGGGGAAAAAAAGCCTTTTAGTAAATTATTAATCTTGAAAAATGTAATGAGACTCCCAACACTTTGTGTTTTTATTCAACTTTGTGTATGATTTGTCACGTGGGACACAATAGGACTAGTTTAGTCTATAGCATCTTAATCTTCAGTGTCCAGTACGACAAATCACTGGTATTAGCATTGATGCAGAACTCTGAGAGGTGGAACCTGCTGACAGAAACTATAAGAGCAGTGCTATCTTCAGAGGTCATCTCAATCATTTATGCCATTTCTACAAGTATTGCTTTTGCTGAATATACTACATTGAGTTTTGTTTTTTAAAATGTATTTGCATTTGATGATGCTGAATGATTTTAAACAATATTTCCCCCCAAGAACAAGCAATATTTTACTTCTGAAAACCTTAGCCTTGATTCAGTCAATTTTCCATACCTTTGACTCATGAATCAATGTTAAGAAACAAATTTTCACAAACTATTTCTGTGTATTACTGCAAAAAGCTGATCAATAAAGCTTGTTATCCACTGAATTTTTTGTGTTGTGAAGCTGAGAAATCAGCATGAGGTCCCTTCCATTTAAACTGGGAGATTATTTTTTCTATTTTTCTCTCCAGTATCACAAGCGAGGAAGAACTGGCAGCATAGAAAAGAAAGTTGACATGGGGCAACATGAGGTTACTCTCTATGGAAGAAAAAGGCCTTTGATGAGATTTCTGGATGGTTTCCCACAGGTAGAGGGTGCCTTTACGATTAAATTAAAACAAAATTGATAATGCATGAAGTGAGCATAATGACGTTCTTTTATTTATTACATTTTTTTTTTACTTTATCTTACTAATTGTATTAAAATGGTATGAATTCTGAAGTCAGAGACAGGCAACCTTATTATTTACAAATGGTAAGTTCACTTTCTCTTAAAATAATAATTTTAAAAAGCTCCTGCCTCCAGACCTTTTACTGTTTCTTGGGTTTTTCCATTTTAACGAGAGTCTGCTTTGATTGAATTGCATGTGCACTTAAAGTGGCAAAGTGCATTTGATTGAATCTAGAGGAATGATCTCAATCATACTTTAAAATCAACTAAGAAATTGCTAACTGACATAATTAGAGTTTTTAAATGGCCATCTCAATCTCCAGACATTACCCCCATCTGAAATTGTGCCTTGAGTTGAAGAGGGTTGTACACAAATGCAGACTGAAGGATGTCGAAAGTTTCTGAATATGGGAATGGTCAAAGGCTGTGGCATACTGTTTAGTGACGTGGAGTATGCAAAAATATCCTCCCTCAATCTGGGATTTTAAGTACACTACATTTAGAGAATTTAACAACGTACTCAACTAGCATACTCAATAGTATAGAAGGGCGTTGATTCGGACACAGGTGATCCCTTCCACTATGTTCATTTTTAAAAGGAAGTAACTTTAAGAGGTATGCATGGTCAGCTCGAGACACAATGGGTCCACTAAATAAAGAAAAGTTGTGCTCTCTAGAGCAAGAGAGAGGCTAAATGTGTTTGCATTAAAGGTGCCCATTTTGGTGAGACTACCTTAGCTGTATGTACAGGGGAATGGCCAGTAACAATATTATTCTGGAAATTACAGCACACATCACAGATTCCATTTAAGTGACAAAACAAGATGAGAACAAAATGAGTCATAGAAGGGCATATGAGCCACGAGAAATCAAATCAGCCAGCCAGTAATTTTATAATGGTTCTGTATTACCATCAAAATAAGGCCAGCATGGTGTCTGACTGGAAACCATTAGGACGCAATGTCATTTCTGGGGTAAAAAGTTTTTTTTATTTCATTACCCCTGAAAAATACTAATATGTGGTTTGTATGGATATGCTAGTGCTACTTCACTGCACCCAGCCAGCATGTGTTTTTGCACATTGAATTGTCTGGAAGATGTATTGGGTTATAGAAAATGCTGGAGTATTTAGCTTATTCTAGTTTTTCCTATATTATTCCATAGTTTTGCTGCTTATGTTGCCTTTCAGTTTAATAACATAAAACAAATATGTTTAATGAAGAAGTAAAAAAAAAAAAATCGAAGCATGATCTCCTTCCCGATCAATGGTCTGGGAACAGAATTCTGAGCTGTGCATGCAAAGTCTCCAAGACTTCTCCTGTGAGGGCGGTGGGTGCGACCAAACGCGACCGTGAGAGGATTCTAAAAGTTCTTTACCAAAGTGAACAACCACAAATAGGAGGAAGGAGAACTGAAAAAAGAAGACAGACTTCCCGGCGAAAAACATGCCAAAACAAAAAACGACAGAGGAAAAGCGGGCGCTGTAGACAGGAATAAGCCCCAAGCTCAATAACTGAGCTTGAATAAGAAGCAGACAGAAAAGCAGATAAAAAGAATAACATCCAGCACGTTAGACTATAAATGGCCTAAATAAGGAGGTGGGAAAAGAAGAATACCTCTGGCTCACAAGAGAAATTAAATGAGCCAGGAGGCAAAATGAGAAACGGTAAACAAAGGTACTATCTCAAAGAGATAGGAAAAGGAACCAAGGAAAAGACTAGAAGTAAAAGGAAAAAATAACTCCAACTAAAGAGAAACCTAACACTCACAAAGGCAAGTCCTGTGTGTCGATTCAAATAATAAAGAACACAGAAGCAACAAACTCAGAAAATGCTGTGCTTAAATAACCAGCTGACGCCGGGACAGGTGGGGCGAATGAGTGCCGGTCAGAGGAAAAACACGGCAATGATGCCGCCCCGCGGACCCAAAAGGAAACATTCGCAGAACAGGACTGGCGAGCTGTAAAACCATGACAGAACCCCCCAGCAGCGTTCCTCAGGGTCATAGCCCTCCCAATCCACGAGGTACTGGAAACCTCTGTCCACACATCTCTCAGCCAGAATGCGCCATACAGTATACTCAGTATACCTCAGTGAGCTGGGGAGGAGGAGGCGGCTTGTCCGCCGGTGCCAACGCGCTAACCAGCACAGGTTTAAGCCGAGCGACATGGGACCTCCGGACAAAAGACCCAGCGGACGGTACCTCTACGTCTTTCTCCAACTCAGGGAACAGAGGGGGTAGATATCCAAACTGAGCTTCGAAAGGTGAGAGCCCCTGTTACGCAGTGTGTTGTGCGCATACTCTGTCCAAGCGAGGTGGCAACTCAAAGTAGATGGGTGCTCTCTAGTGTCTGGTTGTTGCATTCGGTTTGTCCGTTAGTTTCAGGGTGAAATCCAGAAGACAGACTAACGGACGCCCCCAGCTGCGAACAAAAGAAATGCCAAAAATGTGAGGCAAACTGGGGTCCGTGATCAGACACAACGTCCTGGGGTAGGCTGTGCACTCTGAAAACATAATCGACAACCAACCGTGCTGTCTCCGGTGCAGATGGCGGCACATTTTATTATCTAGCCCTATCTACCGCCACCAGAATAACAGTATTGCCATCCGATGCAGGCAGACCAGTAATAAAATCAAAGGCGACGTGGCTCCAAGGATGGATAGGGATGGGTAAAGGGCGCAACAGCCCAGAGGGCGGGAGTCAAGAACCCCCCACCAGGATCCGGGTCCAAATGTTGGGCAGCTAACACAAGGGATTCAATGTCCCACGTGACAGGGGCTAGAATCCAAGCCGAGGGAACAATATACTTAGGAGGGGCGATCATCCTCTAACCGGTCAAAAATCTGTGAGAGCGTGTCCGGTTTAATATTCTTAGAACCCGGATGATAAGTTAGCAGAAAACTAAACCAGGCGAAGAACAACCGCAAATTACATTGCTTGGTGCCCTGAATGTATTCAAGATTTTTGTGGTCTGTTCAAACCGTGAAAGGATGCTCGGCCCCCCGAGCCAATGATGCCACTCCTCCAGCGCCAATTTCACCACCAGGAGTTTCTGGACCAGAGCAAAATTTTGTTTTTAATTCTGCAAAGGCTGTCTCAGCCTCAGAATTCCACTGGAATCGCGTAGTTGCAGTTTTCTTAGTAAGCACTGCGATGGGTGCAACCACTGTGCTAAAATTGCGAATAAATGAGCAAATCCCAAAAATCGCGGAACCTGTTTTTCTGAGTCCAGGGTGGGCCAATTCCTGATGCTGAACTTCAGACCTTCTTGGGGTCCATCTGGAGTTTACCTTCAGAAACAATAAACCCCAGGAAGGAAACAGAGTTAGAATGAAAGACAAACTTCTCAGCCTTGACAAAAAGCTGAGCTTTGAGAAGTGCTTTCAGTACCTGCCTGACCTGCTCAATGCGTTCAGTGAGATTAGCGAAAACAAATTTAATATCGTCTAAATAGCCAAAAACAAATTTCTCTAACATCTCCCCTATAGTCGATGCTGGGCCTCAGACCATCTTTTTTTTCCA
Source organism: Ilyophis sp. 1 JC-2022 (assembly GCA_022702515.1). Lineage (NCBI taxonomy): Eukaryota > Metazoa > Chordata > Actinopteri > Anguilliformes > Synaphobranchidae > Ilyophis > Ilyophis sp. 1 JC-2022. The sequence goes on from CM040394.1 coordinate 51,116,796, forward strand.
CTGATGGTCTGATGAAGCCATAGGACAGAGCTTCCTTAATGTAATCCCTCATAGTGGTACATTCGGGGGCGGACAAAAAATATAAAGAACCTCGGGAAGGTACCGTGCCAGGGTGTAAATTAATGGCACAGTCATAGGGCCTATGCGGAGGTAGGGTAGTTGCTCGCTGTTTACTAAATGCCTCAGCGAGATCCCCATATACGGTGGGCACATTAGCCGGCAGAGGAAATTAAAATGCCCTCAAAATAGGCATCAGGCATCATCCCAAAGGTAAATGGTAAATGGTCTGCACTTATATAGCGCCTTTATCCAAAGCGCTTTACAATGGCCTCTCACTCACCTGTTCACACACACATTCACACACCAATGGCGGCAGCCACCATGCAAGGTGCTAGCCTGCTCATTGGGAGCAATTTGGGGTTCAGTGTCTTGCCCAAGGACACTTCGACATGTGGACAGGAGGAGCCGGGGATCGAACCGCCAACCCTACGATCAGCGGACGACTCGTTCTACCTCCTGAGCCACAGCCGCCCCAAAGGGTATTCCTGTCTGCAAGTGAATCCCAGGCCAAACTCTCAGAAAGAGGAGGAGACCTTACCTGATTGGTGAGGAAATCCTCTTCCTCATCATCACTGCCAGAACTAAGATAAGGATGGTACCAATGGCCACCCAAAGCGAACAATGACGTCAGCCGACAACGAGATGTGCTCTGCGGTCCCCGTTGGAGGATGACATCCTTGTTCTTACCCCAATTAACAAGCGGATTCTGTAGCGCTAACCAGGAGTGCCCCAGGACGAGGGAATGGGCTGGGGAGTTGATCAGAAAAAATTGGATATGCTCCGAATGACCCCCGTAAAACGCACACATACAAATAAGCCCTGTGGTCTCTATAACGGTACCGGTGCCCAACGAGCGCCAGTTGAGAGCAGAAAGCACTCCACTGCTCCGGAATCAATAAATGCTTAAACTCTAAGAGAGCACTGATTCCAGCACAGTTGTACCGGTAGTAAGGTACGGAGGCCTGAGCTATTATGTCTCGCTATGGTCCCCCTTTCACCTAGCGAGAGCCCCCCACTACCCGATAATTTAGGGCACTGAGCCTTAGAGTGCCCCCCGTGCCGACAATAGCAACACCACTTGGCGCGGTTTAGGTTGTTAGACGTTGCGCAGCCCAGAACCATCCACCTGCATGGACTAATTTTTTCCAAGGGAGCCGCGTGCGGATGGGGAAGCTGAGGACATCGGCTGAGTTTGGAGAAGGTACCAATTCGAATGATCTTTAGCTCCCTCTTTCTCCCTATTTCGCTATTTTTATTTCTAGCAACGATAAAATAAAAGCCACCCGGGACTCATGAGAGGAAAATCGGAAAGGCTCAGCCTTTCAAACACTACAACAGGAAGCCACGACACTTGCCCGGCTCCCCATTTAAGCGAAGGGTAAGCTGAAGTTTGGGCTCCCTAGTAGTGAGAGGAGTGGGCAAAGGGGCGGGGCTCTCGGGTAATTGTGGAACAATGGGGGCAGCTGCGACAGACAGAACGCGGAGACTGTCCGCCAACTCCCGCAGGCAGTCTCCCTGGTGGTGTAGCTGGTCCACAGCCTGCTGCAGTGCTTGGAGGGCACTAATGGCCTCTTCATGAGAGGCTAAAGTAGAGTTCTGACTGGACAGCACTTTCTCAAATCCCTGCGGAGTCGCTGGTTTTTCCTTCTTTCCATGGTTCTTTCCCAATTTCACCTAATTGATTAATGTTACTTACCGACTACTTTGTCAGACTGGCTAACTGAACATTGACACAATTTTTTTATTATTTTGCCCATTATACATGGACACAAATATTAAACCCAGCATCACATGTATGTGCTTAACAGACACCAACAACAACCAACTACAACTTCCTTTCCTTTTTATTTTTAGCTATTGATTGAAATTTTCTGGTAAATTAAATGAATTGTGGAAAACATGGAGAAGCCACCAGGAAATATCTTCTTCATGTGTCCTAGATTTCTGGCTTCGAATGAGCATGTTGAAACTGCATTAGATTCTGCTCATACTTAAAGCTTGTTAGACATCTGAATGGCCCTGACTGGTTGTGACAGAAAAAAAGCTTTCAGCGCAGACAAAGTGAGTAGATTACAGATATAGGATTACAGGGTACCCACAGTACACCTCTCTAATGACTTGGAAAGGCAGAGTTTCCTTGACCAGTATTGAGCTTCGTCCATCACAGGGAAGGCTGTGATACCATCACAGTCACGGTCACATTAGAATGGCCTCAGAAGCTATTTCCATGCAACAGCATCTATTTATGGAAATCATATTATCACATAAGATGGTCGCATTCAGTCACACCACCCTCACATTCAAACACATGCACACACTCACTGTACACACACACAAATACTGTACAGGCAAACACACACATACATGCACAGGTGTCCATGCATACACACACATAGCCTATGTATAAGCACACTCTCACACATACACACACACACACCCACCAAGCACAGATGTGCACACGCGCACACACACTCACAACACATACATGCACACACACAAACACAGGCCCAGGAAAATAATATTTACCACAAGTTCACAGACCATTGGCACCCCTCCAGCGCCCTGGATAACATACCCAGTTGGCGCCCCCTGACAGTGGCCCCTGCACTCATGCACACACACCCATACATGCACACACACACACACACACGTATACGCACGCACACACACAAATGCCTTGCCTAGCCTCACCACTCATTAAGCCTCCATACCATATCCTTGCCTGTAACCGTGCCTGGAGATGACGTCACTGCTTGGCACTGCTTATGTTGAGCTGCCCAGCCAAATCAAATGTATCAAAGAAAATATAATGTAAAATCAAATTTTCCATGCTTTCCAAATGAGCGCAGCAAAGATCACAGGACTACTGCAAACGCATGCCTCCTGGGCGAGGTGAAATCAGAGCATTAATTTGCCCGCTGATCTAACCCCCCCACCCCCAACCAGTAGAGTGTAGGACTATTTGCTGCAAGCCCATGCATGTGGCATTTTTTGCAGTCAATAAATGCATGTAACCCTACTTTAAAATAATTTTCTTTTGCATTGCTTGTCATTGGTGTGTACAATTTCTGGTCAACCTTATTTTACAGAAATTATGAGCCATTATTACAATTATACTTTATGAATCTCACTGAAATACTAATATATGTTTGAATATATAATAGGAAGATATAATCATTGATTATATATTCATGTACCATGTGCAATTAGAAGTTCCTATTATTACAAACCCAAATTCCCAAAAAGTTGGGAGAGTATGTCAAATGCACATAAAAGCCAAAAGCAGTGATTTGTAAATGATCTTTTACATACATTTAATAGAAAACAGTACAAAAAAAAAAATATTTAATGTTTTACCTTATCAACTTTACCTTAAATTTTTGTAAATATACGCTAATTCCGAATTTGATGCCAGAAACATGTTCTAAAAAAGTTGGAAGAGGGGAAGTTAAAAAAAATCCTGTTTGGAACATTCCACAGGTAAACCGGTGATGATATCATGATAAATAAATAAAAGGATATCACTATTTGAATGGATCTCTATGGGAATTGCGGGGTGGCACTAAATTAAGGTGTAAATTACACGGGAATAGTATGGAACTTTGTTGGAATTGGGATTTGTATGTTACTGGTTTTATTGAGTATAATGAATGTGTATGTATTACAAATTCCTATTGGACTGTGTGCGTGCGTATGTACAATGGCACCTGTAGGAGTATGGTATCTGGTAGCATTCCTTTGTCAACTTGTGTGTGTGTTGTGCATGCGACGGGTTATCTTGCCTTGAAAAACTGATTCTTGAATAAAATAATTTTAAGAACTATGCATGAATATTTTGAATATATCCAATTCTGGCAGTATACAAAATGCACTGTAACCGTAGCAGCCGCATGTGGATTGGCCGAAACACAGAAATGGACACATCATCTGTTGTTTTACCCTTCTCATCATCTCTGCTACCTCGATGGCTGTGTGATGGCAGCAGTTAGCCGCAGGATGCTGGCATAAGCAGTCCTGCCCATAGAGAGACCTAATAAAGTTATGCTGGTCCTGGGGTTCACGTCGCTGTGCTCCACAGTGACGATGATCAATCGGGGGGAGATTGGTGCCGGATCAATGCTCGCGCGGACTCCGCGGGGCGTCGATCGATGCAACGGCATTGAACGGTGCCTGCTCCACACCCCTCCCCCCCCCACACCCCCCACCCCCACCCCCCACCCCTCCACAGACATGGTCAGCGGCTCCGAGACCGTTCAATCTCCTCTTAGTGAAGTGGTCAAATGCATTGCTGACGATTACAAATGGCCACTGTCATCGGTGACGTTGAAAAGCGGTCACAGGGATCGAGTCGCAGTTCAGAGCTCTGGGGGGCATTCTACGAGCTCTCACCATGAACCCCCATTCAACCTCAGCGGGGCCACTCCAAATTCAATTCCTCACCCCTGCACATCCACCCCCACCCTTCTGCTACTGTCCTGAGATGTGCGCGTAATTTCAATCCAATGCCCTGAGATTAAAAATGTTCACATAAAACATCTTAACACTGGAGCAATACACACTTCAGAAACAAACTTTTACAATTACTTATACAGCTCAATGGTTTTCCTTTGAATGTTGGCTACTCCTTTCTTGAACTCATTCCAGGTAATTTCCAGTGGCCTGCCTTTGAATTGTATTGTATAACTGCAGGGAATCATATCAGTGTGAATAGACCGTGTGAATGGACCAATCACATCGCAATACAAAGGGAAGCTTTCCTAATTGAATTGAAATTGCAGCTCTGACTGTTTGTCCATAGTTTAGAGCTGTGGGGGTGAGGTCTAGCCCAAAAAAAAACATTGTCTAAGTCAGCGAGATGGTAGCCAATGTGATGGAACTGATCCAGAATGGATCTGTCATTGATCTCATCGTCAAGATTATTTCCAGCCCTGTATGAACAACTGAATTCATATAACCTGTCTTGCTTCCTTCAGAGATAAAAAAAAATGGACAGCCTGCTGATGTTATTAATAATAATACTAATACATTTTATTTATATTGTGCTTTACCAAGTGCTCAAAGTCAACAAAAACAGATAAAGTACAAAATCAAAACAGAAAAAAAAAACATAACAATGCAATGAAAACAATACTGCATAGCAATAAAATCAAGCAAGTGTGAGAACATAAGTTGATTTCTCAGAAAGCAGTCTGAAGAAAAATCTTACTCTTTGAGACATTCAGCTTTTATTTTTTCTGATTCTGGACATTTGAGCCAATGTCAAATTCCTCTGAGATATGGGAATAAAGTCTTGATTCCATGATTACTGCTGTTTATTCACCACACAAAGATCAAAGTTTTGACAGGAACTTACAAAGACCCAATGCTGGTTATTGCTTTTCTGGTATATCAATGGGTCATTTCAGTTTGAAACTTAATATATCTCCACAGAGCATCTGTGAAAATGCTATTTTTAAGGAGAAGGAACTAGCAGAGCAGAAATGAGCAAAGTCAGCAGCCTGGGACGAGGAGAGGAAAAGAGAGGGCGAAGGGGGTGACCTTGCAGAACCTTGGGGTGGAACACAGTGGTGTGTAGCGTGTCATGCCAGAGCTCCCTGTCTATAGCCTAGCTGTCTATAGTTCCTGTCTTAGATTTGTCATTGTGTTTGCCACTTACTACTAAAAAAAACTATCCAACATTAGTCTAAAAAATTCTACAAATTTTTATTTGATATTGTACAATACAATACAGGCATTCAAGTGCATACGCAGCTGAAGTTCACAAGTGTTTTTCAATTATTATAATTCACATTTTGTGATGCAAACTATTGAGTTATGCTGTGCTGAGAACTGCTTCATTCAACCTTCCATATACAGTACATGCTCGCTGTCCATGGTACTGATCTGCACGTTATATTGTCATAAATATGCTCTGTACACCGTGTGATTCCTTCAGAATTGAAAGAAGACATCCGTTCATGCATAAGCACACAAAAGTGTTCATGCCTTTCAAATGACCTTGGTGGCCACACGGATTCAGTTCTGGATGCATACGATGGAGGAGAAAATTTGTATACATTTTAATAGAATTAGCTAAACATAAAGCACATATTGTAAGTGTTGGGTTGTCTGGTGCAATATCACAGCACCAGTAGATACATTCCCTACTTGCACAAACTAAGTGACATGTCTGTATGAGTTATTTGCCTTCTTTTTAAAGATATGCCATGTTGGACAATGGGCCATTCAAACACCAGTCAAGTAGAACGATGGCTTACAAAGAGATGTAAGAAAATAGTTTATTTTCTAGCTTCAATGTGGGTATTGATGTGCAAATACTCCTGCGACTTTCATGTTTGCTTGAATGAACAGAAAGTGTTTTTTTACATTTTGATAAAAGAATTTAAAATAGATTGGCAATCCACCAGGAAGTGTGTGTGTGTGTGTGTGTGTGTGTGTGTGTGTGTGTGTGTGTGTGTGTGTGTGTGTGTGTGTGTGTGTGTGTGTGTGCGCGTGTATGCATTTGAATACATTATAAAATTATTATAAAATTATTATTATTGAATTATTATGAAAGAACTGAGAATAGACCCACTTCATCTTACAGGTCCGGTATCATGTAAATGCATATGAACAATTATTAATTATGGGTAATAACTATTTGTATTACTATTGTAATTAGGCATGAACAGTACAATAACCTAACTAATTTTGTATAGTTGCACCACAACAACAAGCAAAATCAAAAAAACACAGCCTTGTAGTTCATACGTTATTCAGGACCTGTAAAGGGTTACCTGCCTTTTCAGTTCTGCCAACACTGAATGATTAAACCTCTAATGTTCTCTTGTGTCTCACCTTTCAAATAGGACTACAGAATGTAAGTTATTCTGGCCAGGTTTTGGAGATAGGGCACAAGAAAAGACCTGGGGTAGTTATTGACAGCAGTCCACATCATTTCATTTCTCTTCATGTTAAACTTTTCATTTCTCATTTGGAAAAACACTGCAGCGCCAAGATTCTTTGAAGGAGTGTTTTAATATAGAAGCTCTTTCTCTAGGGGTGCAGTCTATATGAGTCAACTGCATTTGCTGGATATTAGGGGGAAAAAACTGTAATCTTCAGCTCGATATTCATTGATCCATCTCTGTGTCTGACTACATATGAGGTTTTTGTTATGCTTGCAAAATAAGAAATAAGACCCATAGTTTTTGGATTTTGTCCTGTGGTGTACACTGTGACCCAAGGAAGCTTTTGTCAAATGGTTTGTTTTCAAATGAGAAAGGATCACCTGTTCCATTATGTACTGACATCACAGTGCACCAGCATTTAAAGAGAATTACTCGCCTGAGAAATAATGAGTTCATCTTGGAAGCCGAACATTTTACAGGGCATCATACATGCATCATGTCATTCATTTTATATCTTTTGGGGACTCCCTTAGCACTAAGGAGGACAGTAGCACATCCCATGTGGTGTTTATATCATCACAGTGTTCCCAGCGAGTTCCCATGGTTCTGAATGTCCTCAAGTTGTAATTAGGTCCAAAAGGGTTTCTGTGGCGACCAGCTTGTAACCAATCCCCCCTTCAAACCATGCCCACTTGCTGCCATGAAAGTGGGTGTTATCCTGTTATCCTATGACTTCCAAATCTCCTGCCTGCACTGATCTTTCACTAATCTCAACAAAGGTTTTGAATTGCACAATCTATCCTTAAAATTCTTGTACATAATGTCAATCTCCTTCTCAAAATCTGATTGGCTGGTGCAAATTTGTTTCAATCTAAGGAATGGAGAATATGGAAGGCCCTTCTTAAGAAAAGGAGGACATGAAGTCCAGCTGTTTCTCGTGTTTGTGTTTGTTCATTTGAATGTGTTTTGTTGTGTCTGGCTTTTGTTTTTTGTTTTTTTCATGCGCTGTGTGTCTGTAGTGGGACGGGAAATCAGGCTGGACATTTTTCAGGGCACTCCTGCTGCTCTTTTTGATAATATTGACGAATTGTCTAGTCGATATAATTTTGTTTGTGGTCGTCACCATGGAGATGCATTCGCAACATATGCTTGGGAATGTCCATTGGATCTGCAGCAACAAAGTTTACCATCGCTCTCAGGCAATCTTCAAAAGGCAACCAGGGAAGGGAAGGAGAAGACAATGCGGGGGAGGAGTGAGGCGACGACTGGGAAGGTTGACGCAGTTCGATGCTCCATTTTCACAGTGTACAGAGACCGTGTATGGAGAAATGTCGTGGAGGCAGAGTTTGTGTGTTGGACTGCTTAATGACACTGGATATCTTGGGACAGTTGGGGCTATTTTTAATCATGGCTGTATTCCACTTTAATTCACTTAATTAGTTTGATTAATGCAATGATTCTATTGAATGTCTTTATTTGATATGTTTGTTTGTGTGTTGTGGGTCTGCCCCACTGTCTTTGTCTTTTTTTGTTGTTGCTGGGGCTACAAGTGAAGTTCCCAAACAGGAAAATAAAAGTTATTCTATTCTATTCTATTCTATTAACCCCTTCGCACAGATGGCACATTTAGTCAATTCTCATCTATTTAGGGGGTGCTCTTTTTAAGACTTTATAACATCAGGAGCATAAACTTGGTAAATGGTTTAAATGAAACAAGACAGGTGTGCCATTTACAATACGAACTTAGATTTGTTTATTTTCATAATTTAAGTCAAAATAAAGTGCCAAATTTAAGTCAAAATAAAGTCAGTATGCTGCTATGCATTAAAAAAAAATACAGTATGTGAAATGCACTCAAAATGCGAAAATAACAATAGGCCTATCAATCATATTGGAAAGACAGTGCTCGAGTGGAAAAACAAATGTACATATGTAGCCAGCGAGACCAACTGCTTTTTAGACACACAAAAAATTTACATATCGTGAAAAGGAATACTCCCCTGCCTAATGCATTTTCTATAGAGCTTGCGTCATATACATTGCTGCTAAGTTTCTAATGTACTCTATTGGATAAATGAGCTGACAATTAAACCAGAATGAACTGTAATAAATAAGACGGGCTTGCGGGGCATGGGGGGTATTACGAGTCGACTTTTCAGATAGTGTAATAGCGGTATAAAGTGTTTTATATTTCTCAAACGGATTGTACCAGACAATAAATGACCACTGAATTTTGAAAGGAACATCTCTATCTATAAAACCAATGGTAGGATTGTATATTTATTTCATATTTAGTAGCAGATATTCATTGTAGAATACATGGTACAATGAGACAATAATTTTACATTTATTTAGCATTTGAGTGAGCAGGGGTTTTCGCTGCGTTTTTGGCATACGATCAGGCTATTGTTGGGTTTATCTTGTTGCTATGACGAAATTCAAATTTTATATGATGAATGAATATATTTATAAACTCAAACAAAAACGCTATTGTCCACTATGGCACGCATGGGTAAGTATAGACTGGGTGGGCGGGTGCTTGTTAAATGGACTACGGGAAACTCTCTATTCAGCAGAGTTGTCACAAATCGTCTACCAATAAAGTTAAAACACAGAGTTTGTGATTTTCACTAATAGTTTGGCTGCAAGAGCAACGAATGTCTCAGTTGAGTATAAAGGTGGAGCCTTCACTATGCATCTGCGCAAAGAAGTTAAATCACACTCGAGTGTCAAAAAAGGGATCTCATTACGATCAAATTCTATGTTGAATTTGAGAGGAGGGACGAGGTTATTCATATATGACATAAATGTATTGAGATCATCTTCAGTGCATTGCCAAATTAAAATGACGTCATCAATGTATCTCCTGTGCATAAGTATATTTTGAGAAAACGGGTTGTTGTGCCATACAGAATTGTATTCTAAATATCCCATAGCCATGCCTGCAGGAACTCTCCCTCCAGTGCTTTCTGTAATGTTACGCAGTCTACATTTAGGCTTTGTAGGGTACCAATAGTTTATATCTCCCAGTAGTCATGCCATTGTCTTATATGAGCTATTGCATAGATCATTCATTCAGTACATCTAGTTAGTATGCATACTGTTTGTATGCTATTTATAAAATGATACTATATAAATATATTTTTATATTACATCATATATTTGTATAGCAGCATACTGTATGTGCTGTTGGTGTGTGTGTATATATATATATATCAATATTTTTTTATTTCTGTCATTACAACTGGGTGCCCATACTCCTATGCCAGTTATCTTTTTATGTTCATATGTATATATATATATATATGCCTGATTATTATATTACATGGTTTGAGGATTCTACAGCCTTTCTATGTAATCTATTTTTAAAACCTTCAGGAATTTAAGATTCAGGTGATTACTCACTAATCAGCATCACCTGTGTAGCCCTGTAACTTACAAGCAAAGATGTGTCTGTTTGTTGATTCATTGACACTGGTGATGATCTTGTGATTGAAATGTTTGTCAGCACTATTTTGCACTGAGCACTTTCACATTTTTTCAAGCATGGTTTAATAAAAGATTTTTTTGAAGCCTCATTTTAAGGAGTTTTTCCTTTTTTCCAGTTTGTGGTGTGCGAGTATACTTCGTTTAGCCTTCATTATCAATTGTGACTTCCGCACCTGCAACTAATCTATGTAGAAAGGACAGAGCAAGGCGCAACAGCACACCTGATGCAAATAAATGTTTTTTATCATGAATCAATTTGTCACAAGAAGAAAGAAATGCACCTGTGCACCTTCATAGCACCTTGACAACGGGCCCAGATTGTCTACATTTTGTGTCCACCTCACTACTGAAATATAATCGATATTATTCAAAATATTCCATATTGAATGTTGAATAATAATAATAATAATAATATGTCCCAAAAGTTTGTTTGAAAGCTAGGGGGGGGTCTCCTTTTAGTCTGCTTTTCCATGCTCCAAAACTCACTTGTGGAACTCACCGAATATCAGCCTCCATCCTCAGTTCCAGTTTTTAAATCACTTAAGCATCAACTTAAAATGTACTTGTTTTGAAGAAGCCCATTATTAAAAGTTGTTCGCTATATTTAATAGTAATACTATTCATAATAATAGTAATAATGATAATCCCTTACATTTACTGTATATGGTGCTTCTCTCACACTCAAAGTGCTTTACAGTAATGAGGGGGAAACACACCAATGTGTAGCACCTACCCATGATGCACAGCAGTCATTTTGCACCAGAGAGCTCACCACACATCAGGAATAGAGAAGGAGAGAATGATTTTTAGCCAATTAAATCAGGAGATGATTAGGTAGCAAGTTGAGCTAGGACACCAGGGACGCCCCTACTCTTTGCGGTGTCATGGGATCTTTAATGACTATAGCGAGTAAGGATCTTGGTTTAATGTCTCATCCAAAAGACTTTCTTAATTAATTACATGTTTGTTTTTTTTTTTGGGGGGGTGAATCTTTCTCAATATTCAATATTTATTGGAGTTACAGTGCATGAAAGGTTCTATATGAATCAGATAAATTTACATGAAATATGGCAGTATGCGCTTAGGGGGAAAATGGCTTCTGGATATTTGTGCCATGTATTTCTTTTGTTTCACAGACAAGCACAGACACTTTTATTGGATTGGATTTGTTACACCAATTTGTGCCATTGAGTTTACGTGAATGTGCAACATGTCAAGTGGTGAGTTCAGTGCTGGAAAACTGTTGTGTTATGTCTGCGTCCAAAGCCCCAAGCTGATATATTTAGTCCGACACCGGTTCTGCGCTCCTTCTATTACAGGAGAAAATCAGATTTAATGGTTTTAGAAAAACTGCCTAAAAGCATTTGCTCCCAGCTGAGGCGTTGTAGCAGTGTTTTCTTTCTTCTTCTGTTTAATTCATTCATTCATTCATTCTCTTTCTCTCTCTCTCAACACGCATCCTCTCCATTTTCAGCAGGTCCAGTGAGGTTGCGCCACTGCACATTAATGCCTGAAACATGGCACAACACTGCCCCCTGTTGACTCTTTACCCAGAATCCTCCTTCACTCATGACTGTCCTGATTCCGATTCAGATCCAGGCAGCAGAACAGGCCTTTGAGTATCAATTCTGAATTTTAAAGCTGAATTATAACGCTATTAATTTATTTATGCCTTTCTTGTTCGAGGACAGAGCTCCATTGAAATTGTCATATCTTTTCCAAGGGGGGCCTGGCCAATCTTTGTATGTTGTTATGAAATGTTTACATTGAAAGCATAAAATTATACATTCTATCTGACATGAATAATTTCCACTTGCATTAAGCACCTGAAATTACTCTGTGAAACTTGGAAACACACACACACTCACTTTAAACAAAGTTTCTCATAAGTATAGGGCTTCAAACTCTACAGATCTGCACATGAAATTGGTATAAATTACCACGGAAGAAAAATTGTCAGGTTTAAACCTATTTCTGGAAAATACCCGTTTGCTTTGATACAAGCAGATGTACTTATTAATATTGCCTTTTCAAAGTCACAACCAATGCATACAGCAAAAATAACATTTTACAAAGCTGTTTCTGGCTAATACTTTGCATTTGCATATGTTATAAAACATAGTAGCAGCTGCTGGAATCAGACAGTGGCAATGACAGGCTAATTTCCTAATATGAGTAGGTGTTCGTTTTTATCAAATGTCCGTGACATATTTTATTCTGTGGAGCATGATTGTGGTTTCCGTGAGCATTCTGTGCTATTATTAATACACAAGAGGATAATTCAATATCCTCCCTTCACCATCTGTATGCCTGTCATGATTTTCCAGACTGTATCAGAAACAACAGCACTGAGACAGAAGGGTGAATGTGTGCATTGCGCAATGTGAACGCGGCCATATTGACTTTAAGTGTGTGGATTACATTTCAATAACAGTGTCAGCTTGTTGTCTAAATTGCCATGTAATTAATTTTTTTCTAGACTGAAAAGCTGAGCCAGAAGTTAGATAAACATGCTCTTTCAGGAAACATGCAGAGTGATCCTATCTGATATATGCTCCCATACTTTTTTTTTCTTTTTAAAGACAGGTGTGTGTGTGTGTGTTTGTATGTGTGTCGGTGTGTGTGTTTATGTGTCTGTGTGCCTGATATTGTTTCTCCACTGATTTAATGTCATTAAAGTTAATGGCATCTATTCAGGTTACTGTTTATGGATGGTCTACATAGTATGTGCCTGACTGAATAATTCAGTTTCTGAATTTTTTTCACCTTCTCTCACTGTCAGGTGTCCATCTTGCAGCCTTTCCCCCTGGAGATTCTGTTGTAGTGATGGTGATTGTGGTGTATTCTGTTGTAGTGATGGTGATTGTGGTGTATTTTGTTGTAGTGATGGTGATTGTGGTGTATTCTATTGTAGTGATGATGATTGTGGTGTATTCTTCTGTTGTAGTGATGGTGATTGTGTTGTATTCTTCTGTTGTAGTGATGGTAATTGTGTTGTATTCTTCTGTTGTAGTGATGGTTATTTTAGTGTATTCTGCTGTTGTAGTGATGGTTATTGTGGTGTATTCTGCTATTGTAGTGATGGTGATTGTGTTTTATTCTTCTGTTGTAATGATGGTGATTGTGGTGTATTCTGTTGTAGTGATGGTGATTGTGTTGTATTCTTCTGTTGTAGTGATGGTGATTGTGTTTTATTCTTCTGTTGTAATGATGGTGATTGTGGTGTATTCTGTTGTAGTGATGGTGATTGTGTTGTATTCGTCTGTTGTAGTGATGGTGATTGTGTTGTATTCTTCTGTTGTAGTGATGGTTACTGTGGTGTATTCTGCTGTTGTAGTGATGGTGATTGTGTTGTATTCTTCTGTTGTAATGATGGTGATTGTGGTGTATTCTGTTGTAGTGATGGTGATTGTGTTGTATTCTTCTGTTGTAGTGATGGTTATTGTCGTGTATTCTGCTGTTGTCGTGATGGTGATTGTGTTGTATCTGTTGTAGTGATGGTTATTGTCGTGTATTCTTCTGTTGTAGTGATGGTGATTGTGTTGTATTCTGTTGTAATGATGGTGATTGTGGTGTATTCTGTTGTAGTGATGGTTATTGTGGTGTATTATGTTGTAGTGATGGTGATTGTGGTGTATTCTTCTGTTGTAGTGATGGTTATTGTGTTGTATTCTGTTGTAATGATGGTGATTGTGGTGTATTCTGTTGTAGTGATGGTGATTGTGGTGTATTCTGTTGTAGTGATGGTGGTTGTGGTGTATTCTGTTGTAGTGATGGTGATTGTGGTGTATTCTGTTGTAATGATGGTGATTGTAGTGTATTCTGTTGTAGTGATGGTGATTGTGGTGTATTATGTTGTAGTTATGGTGATTGTGGTGTATTATTCTATTGTAGTGATGGTGATTGGGGTGTATTCTGTTGTAGTGATGGTGATTGTGGTGTATTCTGTTGTAGTGATGGTGGTTGTGGTGTATTATTCTATTGTAGTGATGGTGATTGGGGTGTATTCTGTTGTAATGATGGTGATTGTAGTGTATTCTGTTGTAGTGATGGTGATTGTGGTGTATTATGTTGTAGTTATGGTGATTGTGGTGTATTATTCTATTGTAGTGATGGTGATTGGGGTGTATTCTGTTGTAGTGATTGTGGTGTATTCTGTTGTAGTGATGGTGGTTGTGGTGTATTATTCTATTGTAGTGATGGTGATTGGGGTGTATTCTGTTGTAATGATGGTGATTGTAGTGTATTCTGTTGTAGTGATGGTGATTGTGGTGTATTATGTTGTAGTTATGGTGATTGTGGTGTATTATTCTATTGTAGTGATGGTGATTGGGGTCTATTCTGTTGTAATGATGGTGATTGTGGTGTATTATTCTATTGTAGTGATGGTGATTGTGTTGTATTCTTCTGTTGTAATGATGGTGATTGTGGTGTATTCTGTTGTAGTGATGGTGATTGTGGTGTATTCTGTTGTCGTGATGGTGATTGTGTTGTATTCTTTTGTTGTAGTGATGGTGATTGTGGTGTATTCTGTTGTAGTGATGGTGATTGTGTTGTATTCTTTTGTTGTAGTGATGGTGATTGTGGTGTATTCTGTTGTAGTGATGGTGGTTGTGGTGTATTCTGTTGTAATGATGGTGATTGTGGTGTATTATTCTGTTGTAGTGATGGTGATTGCGTTGCATTCTTATGGTGGCCCTGAAGTGCAAACCCCTATCTCGAAATAAGAAGCAATTTTTTTTAAAGACTTGCTCTTTTTAAAAAAAAAAAAAGTGGTTTCCTTTAAAGCATCTTTTTTTTTAATAAAACATATATTATTTTAAATAAGAAGCCATGTTTTTAAATCAGTTGTTTTTCAATAAAACATTTAGTTTTTAATAAGAATAAATCGTTTTAAATAAGCTGCTCTCTTTTTTAAAAATATGCTTTATCTATTTAGGAAGCCACTGTCTTTTTAAATAAAGCAATCTTTAATAAGAAGCAATCTTTTTAAACAAGTTGTTTGTTTTGAAACGGTTGTTTGTATATTTATAAAACCACTGTTTTTTAAATAAAACATATTTTTTTCATAAGACACAATTGTTTTAATGAGCTACTGTCTTTTTTTTAAAAATGCGTCATATATTTAGGAAGCCACTGTAAATAGCGTTTTTTAAATAACGCTTCTTTTTAAAAAAATGTCTTTTCTATTTCAAAATACGTTTTCTTTATTGTAAAATATGTTTAGAGTCAAAATGCTAAAGCTAGCCTCTGCGCATGCGCAAAGCAATGTGGGTCAAGCTGTCGTGATCGGATTGCCAGCTATACGCATGCCTTCTTGGTCTGTTCGTAGAGTCACAGATTCATAGGACTATATTATAGCCTACAGGAGCTGTCCATTTTTTTAGTTAAAGTAAATTCATTTAGCATTTAAGAGAAATTAATAGGCTACTATAATTGGGACGTCAACGCTACCACTAGGGGATGGGGTAAGCGTAGGTCAATTGTCAAAGGGGAATAATGAACGCAAACCCACAGTTTTCTTATTTCAGGACACTGCATTCTGCAGAAATATAGCCCAGCTATAATTACAAACCACCTGGCTTTTTTACACATTTATTACTTTCCTTACCAACTTGTAACCTACATTTAAAAGTATGCAATTGTAGCCTACTGGTGTTAGCATACTCGTAGCTGGGGGAAATAGTTTCCTTATCCAGGAGATCAGCTTGACTGAGAATGTATGTGTGATTCACCGTTATAGAATTAGATGGGCTGTGCACATATGACATACCCAAGTCATAGGCCTATAGCTAGATTATTACACTGCAGGCTCCAGGCAAAAAAGGCAATACAAATTTACATTATTATCAAAGTTTGGAGCAATAGCTGTACACAGTTATCTGTAAAATACATTTGTATAGGCTGAAAATGCAGTCTAGCATTATTAACCCTCCACCTAAAGATTTAATGCCCTTACCATAGCTTATGCCATAATCAGCTCTCACAACATTTTGATGACTCCTGTAAGCTATAATAGTTAGAAGGGCATTTTACAGATAGCCTAGCTGTTTTTGGAAATTTGGAAATAAAGTAACCTTGTGTTGGTATGCAGAAATGTTTCATGTTTAAGCCAAATTTAAAAAATTAAAAAAACGTAAATAAAAAATCTAGGTTTTTGCTGCACAAACTGAGAATGTGAGTACATTACATGACCTAAACATTATGGCATAAATACAAGATCTCCATCACGACACATCAGCAAATATATACATTTTGAAATAAAAAAGACATATTTTGAAGTAGAGAAGACGTTTCGAAAAAGAGAAGCTTTATTTAAAAAGATAGTGGCACATCACAAAATTTGGTCTTAGCCATCACTGTGCTCAGCTTATTGTAACTTAAAGTGAAGAGGGCCATGTGACAGTTTGGAAAGAACCACAGGGTGGTTTCCGACCCCTCTATGTTCTGACCTTTAAACAAAAATGGAATAAAAAATATTAACAGTGATTGCTGGCTTCACAGTGCAAGTCCTGTAAGTCTCTTTAAACCTAGCTACGTGAACAGTGGCATAAGCAGAGCATGCTTTACACTGACACGTTTATTCGGCCAGCACTTGCCAAGGAAAATATGTCCAATAAAACATATCGTGATGAGCAGGCGAGCTGGAGGATTCCCACTGATGTACAATATGTGTAATGGGTCACAATAAAATTATGATCAGTTTATGATGCAAGACAACTGTGTAATTATGTAAAAAAATTTTTTTACTGTGAACAATACCACTTTCTTTGTCAACAAAAAGCATGCGATTTGCTCAGTCATACATCATAATATGGTAATAGAAATGAATGTATTAATGTCGTATTACATATAATTTATAATTACTCATCTGAAGGGTTTAAATTTACGTTTTGAGGAACGTTTTGAAGAAAATGTATCATCACAAAGAGAAAAATTATGAATTACTTTTACTATCTCAAAAAAATTTAAGAGGTGATTTCTCAAACATTTCAACCACATTTTAATGCTGATGATATTATGAGATATTCCTTTTCTATTTTGTTTTATCTTTGATGAACAGGGTTATTTATTGGATCCGAGTGGCTTACAACACAAACTACATTTTTACTTGCCCAGATATGGTGAAATTAACCATAATATTAAAGTATTTATTTAAAAACAGATATGCCTTTCAGTACAATGCAATGTGGGAATATTAACTGCATTTGATATGAAAATGGACAAAATAAAATCAACCAGTTGCTGAAAGAGTCACTGAAAAGGGGATATATCATTCAGAAAGGCAACATAGGAAAACAATCTAATATTCTAATGAGAGCTCAATTACCACTGGATTAATTAATGATAATATCAGGATTATAGGTACAAAATGATAGAAGCTTATTGAATTAAAAAGGCTACTGTAATGTAAGTGTATGACTCAATAGAAAATCATTCCCCTTGGCACTCAATGCCTTGGGCTGTGTCCGAATCAGAGCCCTATCTACTGCGCCCTGTCTCCTGTGAACTGTGCACTGGCAGAAGTGTGTTGTTTAATGTGCACTGTTTAGCAGTCGGCAAAAAATATCCGCCATACTATTTTCAAACCGCACTGTGGAAGTGTCGTAAGCAGGTCAGAAGACGTCCCATCAATGTTGCCATGTCCGCGGTTTTACAGCTAAATTTGGATATTTGAAAGTCCAGTGACAGGTTAAAATGAAAAGTCACAAAGCACGCACTTATTTTTAATAACATGATGATTTCTATTTAAAGTACGTTGGTTTCAGTTAAAAATAGCCTATAATTTGGGATAGTTTTGAGTCGCCATTTGGCTGGAATGATCTGGCAACCCTGTGCCCCACTCTTGCACTGCAATGTCATGTGTTGTTTTTGTTAGTTTTAACAGTTGTTTGAGGTTAACAATATAACATACAAATCCGTTGTTGAAAATTGTGACCAATACCTATTAAGTATGTCAAATAAATAGTGCCATTCGATCCTATCAAAAACCTTTTCTGCATCTAGTGTACATATAGCAGCAGAGGTATTCATTTTTTTTGTCCTTTTAATAATGTTAAATAGTTTTCTAATATTGTCAGATGAATCGCGTTGTGGCGAAGTAAGCCGTAGTGCTCAGGTACAAAGACAAGAAATCAGGCATTGTTTAAAGAGAACCGGTTTTTATTTTGGTTAATAATACAATCAATCATCACCAATTGCCTGATTGCCGACAGCTGTGCCGGTTCCATTAACCACCTGAGTTACGCCCCCCTACCACACGCATTTTTTCATAAAGCCTGTTTGGTCTGTATGAATCACCTTATTAAGGACTTGCCAGCCGTGATGCTATATATTATCAACATTACCTAAGGAAATTGGTCGATAATTACTACAAAAAGGGGGCCTTTGTCTTTTTTATAAATTTATGTAATTTGTGATTGATTAAATTAAAAAGAGAAAGACCCATTAGTAAATGATGTCTGATACATTTCCAAAAGTATTGGAGCAATAGTTGGACAAAAACCTTGATAAAATTCAGCACTATAGCCATCTGGGCCAGGAGATTTATTTTTTCCAAAGGAAAAAATGGCACCATTTATTTCCGTCATTGTTATTGCTTTGTCTAATTCAGCCTTATAGATAGTTGGTAATTTGGTGTCGGCTAGAAATTTGTTCTGTATACTGTGTGTACGGTGTTTGTAGAATTACAATAATAAAGATTACTATAAAAGGATGCAAAGGTGGAGTTAATCTCCTTAAGATCTGTTGTTATTCATTTGTTCTCCATTTGTATACTGGATACATTATTTTTAGTCATTTGCTTTTTTAATCTTGCTGCCAGAAGCTTCCCTGATTTTTCTCCGCTTTTATAAAAATGTAATCGTGCTTTATTTAGATCATACTTTCCCCTCATTTTCAATGTGCATAGTTTTTTCCATTGTTCATCTTCAAAATTACTTGAAATAGTTATTTGTAGTGTATGAATTTCATTGGATAAAACTTCTTTATTCAGTTTTTCTTGTGAAAATGAGCTATTTGAATAATTTCCCCTCGAAGGGAGCATTTTAAAGCTTCCCAGACAGTTGAAAAATTGGGCACATCTATAACATTTTTGATATATTCCGATAGGTCTTTGATTTTTTCATCTTCAAATAAAGAGTTATTGACTCTCCATTGTTTGGAGGCAGTAAACGGTAATGGTAAATTAAAAATAAGTTTAATTGGACTATGATCAGCAATTACTATGGGATGTATTGTACATTCCAGGGTATTCTTAATAAAATTTTGATCTACTAAAAAATAATCTATCCTTGAATAAGTTTGATGCCTGTTAGAATAAAAAGTGTAATCCCTCACTGTAGGGTGAAGTATCCGCCATGCATCGACGAAATTATATGTCTGCATTCATTTTAACAAGGCAATTGCAGATTTTTTTGGTTGTGAAGCACTTCCACTTCTGTCCAAAAGGGGGCACAAAGTTAAGTTTAAATCTACACCCAGTATTATTGTTGAAGCTGCGAAGTTAGTCAATGCATTTTCAATAGAACTAAAGAAGGAGGGATTGTCCTCATTGGGGGCATATATATTAAGAAAGGTAACATTATTTGATTCCCATATACCATTAATAATAATATATCTTCCCTGTTGGTCTCTTATTATCTCCTTCATAAAAAAATTTATATTCTTATTGAACAAAATAGCCACACCTGATTTTTTGGATGACTCCTTGGCTCTAAAGATTTGGCCCACCCAGCTACGTCAGAGGTGGTGAATATGTGCAGATTTCAAATGAGTTTCTTGAAAGAGAGCTATACTCGTTTTGCCACGTTTAACTTCATCGTTGGCTCCATTCACATTCCACGATGCCATAGACATTTTTTTGTTATCCATTGTTACGTACTCGGTGTAGTACCCAACTTAATCGGAACCAACACCAGGTTTATAAAAAGAGTTATCATTTATTGTTGAGCTTGCCACAGCCACACACAACAATATCTGGCTGCATTTGAATAGTTAAAAAAAATGCCTTTTCCTTTCCTTGCAACTTTTCCTTTACCAGAAAACATCATGGGGGTCAAGAAAAAGTGAGAAGGAGAGATTTACAAGGAATCTAGCATAACTGTGGAATTCAAACCTCCTTTTCTACTTTGCGTCGTGGTGCGACGTCCAGTCGTATTGACGTGATTGTTCAACATAGTGAACTACAACTTCACGAACAATTACGACAAAAGGCGCATCATTGCCATCAGCATTTAACTTGAACCGTTCATTTTATCTTGGCGAAATTTAGCCTGTTAACAAATTTGGTGCATTGTCTGATTGTGTCATTGTTTGTTTACTTTCTATTATAAGCCAATACTAACCAACAATACTAGCTATTCACATTTAGATTTCTGGCATTTCTCAGATGTTCGCCTTCGAACGGTCCTTTGCATGGCTGCCCGGAAAATATTTCCGGTTCATGCAAGCTAAAGGATTCTTCCTTGCTCGAATTTGACTATTCGAATGCAGCCACTATATTAACAGCCGGAATCAGGCATCTTGGGCAGGGCGATGTGGTCCAGGTGTGAAGAAGAGAGGATGAAGCAGTGGATCAGCACATCTTAAATAGTCGCCCATACAGGTGTTCTCCATTTCCTGGAAATAATTAGACCAAGTGATACACAACTAACACCCCCTACTGCCGAAGGGGCGCAGCATCCATCATTTACAGAAATAAAATATCTTAAATGCATAATCAATCAATTAAAACCTCTGTATATTTCCTCTGACATAATGTCTACAAGAAATATATTAAGTAGGGACTCATTACCTATTACCGAAAAAAAATATGCTATGAATTCTGAGAGAGGACAAAAGGATCCATTTTAATATATGTAAAAAAGTGCAAAAATAGAAAATTAAAAAGGAGGAATACAAAGGATGAGCTACAAAGAAGAAAAAAAAGGAAAAGAACAAAAATATTCAGTGATCACACAAAGACACAAACCAACAAACCGATAGAAACTTGAACAGCGAACGAGGGAGAAAAAGAGAGAAAAGAGAGATAGAGAAAGATGGGGAGGGGGGAGAGAAACAAAGCAGGAAAAGACAAAGAATGAGAGAACACAGACAAGGGACAAACCGAACAAAAATTGAGAATTGGTTATATATACGATCTAAACAATATATCCAGTACAAAATGAATATTAAATCAATCACACATAAGGGGTATTCTAATACAAACTAAATGAGCACCCATGTTTGTGTACTTCTTGAGAAGTGTGCTCCCGAATGTACTCAGCGAAACCCCGGAAGTAAGTGTGTCAACCGGGTGTTTGAAGTATACTGCAATTTGAACATTTTTCGAGTACTCTACGACTTTCTCGCCCTATCTACTCACCAAGGCTACTCAACTGTGTGGAAGAGTGCTGATTCGGACACGGCCCTGGTCTGTTTCTCTTTCTTCCTGCTTTTACAAAAAAAGATGGCTTCCAGGTGAGTGAGAGCCTAAACCAGCTGTACAAGATGAGGGGGTACTTTCAATCAGCATTTGGTAAGCTGCTTACTCAAATTCGCTCAGAAGTTTTTAAACTGAAACCTTAATTGAATCCAGTGGCCTGCACCAGGGCATCCCGCGGGACATTGCCGCGTCGACCTCTCTTGGACCTTGACTCTCCCGCTTCCGTGCGGCGGGCACGGCAGTAACGAGACCATCGGTGTCAGGGGAATACCTCTGCACTGCTTTCAGAATCAGAGCACAGGTGCTTTTCATCAGGCACATCCTGTCCGACTAAATAACCCTGCTCAATGCTCCCTTCAGTGATTTCTCTTCCTCTCTCTGGCGTGATTCCTCTTCCTGTGTATACCTGTTCTAGGAACAGCAGGATCAAATACCAAAAACATCTTGTAATGCAGGGCCGTGCAGAGGTCTTTTGAGGGGCAGGTGCTCAATGTGAGAAAAGGAAACATCAACTTAGAAAATCTATTTGGGGACGCTTCAGTGCTAGGGGGGTCGGGGAGCATGGCTCCCTCCTGCCCCAGGAAGAATTTTTACAAAAAACAGCACTGAAATGCTCAATTCTAGTGCCTTTTGTGAACAGTATTTATTAATTAATTAATCTGCTATTAAAAAAATATATATAAAAAAGCACTCCAAACAAGCTAATAATACTGCAAAACAAACCAATCTTTAAAAATATATATATATAATGTGTGCTCTTGCAAAATTTTCCTCCCTCCCTTTCATTTCATATGTCGCTGGATCACATGCTGTATTATTATATATTATTCTATTTTATATATTATTATAATTCTATTCTATTTAAATACTTCAGCAACAAACAAAAAAAAACCATCATATATTTATGTTTATGACACGGCTTTGTTGAATATTCAAATCTGATTATATAATCATAAATTATATAAACTATAATGAGTTTCACACTGTTTCACACTTTATTATATCCCCCCATGCTCTGCATGGCCTCTCAGTCACCTATTGCCGTTACTAACTTTAGCTACATAACAAAAGTTACGACTTTAACCACGGTTTAATGAGTTCCAGATGACCATCAGGATCGTCAACTTACAAATATACCTTCTTGCTGCCAGATGCATCGAGACTGTTATACAAACCATTTGTCATGGCCATGACCTCCGCGTCATGACGTAACTTCCCCTATAAATAGAGACACGTCAATACGGACATTCTCAAAACCCTTCTCACCCGAAAGGGTCCCGAGTGACCATGACCCCTAATGGTTATCCGGAACTCATAAAACTGGTTATAGTTGTAACCTTCATTTTATTTAGTTCCTCCAATCATTATGGTTGTCAACTTACGGATGACTTACAGGTGCAGCTCAAAAAATTAGAATATCGTGAAATAGTTCAATATTTTTTGTCACTCATTTCAGAAAGTGAAACTCATATATTATATAGATTAATTACACATAGAGTGAAATATTTCAAGCCTTTATTTCTTGTCATTTTGATGATTATGGCTTACAGCTAATGAAAACCCAAATTCAGTGTCTCAGAAAATTAGAATATTACATAAGATCAATAAAAAAGGATATTTTAAACAGAAATGTCAGCCTTCTGAAAAGTATGTTCATTTCTATGCACTCAATACTTGGTTGGGGCTCCTTTTGCATGAATTACTGCATCAATGCAGCGTGGCATGGAGGCGATCAGCCTGTGGCGCTGCTGAGGTGTAATGGAAGCCCAGGTTGCTATGATATAATATAATATATGAGTTTCACTTTCTGACATGAGTGATAAAAAATATTGAACTTTTTCACGATATTCTAATTTTTTGACTTGCACCTGTATATCCACCGTGGCACAAGGGACAGACATACCATTAAGTGGATGCTAAGGCTGCTGGCAGGATAGCCGAGCCAACCGTTGATACAGACACCATGTTGATGTGATAAAACCTTGAAAACGTGCAGGCGGATGCCCAAGTCACTGCCGCACAGATATCAGGATGAGGGACACCCCTCTATGCTGCCCATGATATAGCCACACTCCCAATTAGCCTACACTGGACAGTCGTGGGTAAAGGACTAGCATTAGCCTCCTAGGCCACAGCTATTGCCTTCATTACTCAATGAGAAAGGCTCTGAGCCGACTTGCCGGAGCAGACAAACAGTTGTCCTGTATGTCTGATAGATGCGTTAGCCTCAACGTAGCGGCACAGCGCATGCACTGGGCATACCAAATGTGCCCGTCTGGCAGGGGGTGAAGCGCATCAAACACAATTGGCTGGTTAATATGACACACTAAAACCATTGGCACACTAAGGTCTGTCCAGATCGGGAGTTCCCAGGGCAATCTGCAAAGAAGGCAGAGGAGCATCGGAAAACACAGTTCCATCGGCCACCTGGGGGCCACCAAAAGAAGCTTGTGGTGGCCTGTGCTGACCCTGTGCCGTGACCGGAGGCAATGGCGGACATGCGTACAGTAGGCTAGACGGCTATTTGTGGGCTAATGCATCTACCCCCAGGGGGCTCGAATCCTCTGCTATCGAGAACCACTGGAGGCAGTGAATGGACTCCTGAGAGGTGCACAGGTCTGACTGAGCATGACCGAACCGTCACCATACCAACTCCACCACAACGGGATGGAGACATCATTCGCCGGGATGAATCTGAAGTCTGCTGATTCATTTCGGACACCCGGGAGAAAAGAAACGAAGAAAGGCCACCTGGGAAGCACCCAGTTCAAGAAATGCTGGGTCACTCTCAAAGATTAGTGAGACCTTACTCCGCCTTGGTGGTTTATGTGATAAACTGTCGAGGTGTTGTCTGACCTCACCATCACATGTTTTCCCCGGAGCACGGGCAAGAAGTGCCTCAGTGAAAAAGAAACTACTCGAAGTTCGAACATTGATGTGGTCTGACTGATGTACTCGCGACCACAATCCCTGAGCTGGTTAGTGCTGCAAACAGCTCCCCAACTTGTGAGCGAAGCGTCCGTCGTCACCTCCACGCGCCAGGATGGTATAGCCCCCCATCCGGACCCTTTTTGTCAGAAAGCTGACCAATCACCACAGCTTTAGTAGCTGGCAAAACCGACACATAACCCTGATTCAAGTATGACGGTCCCACTTGGGGTGCACCGCCATGGCATTCAGCCACATTTGAAGCGGCCTGGCTGCAAGGCATCCGGGAGGCACGACCGCTGAGGCAGCCACAATCAGGCCCAGATGCCTCTGAAAAACCCTCATTTTGAGGACCGCGTTCACCTGGAACCAAGGCACAACGTCGAGCACACTGGCTATGCAGTACGGCGTCAAAGATGCCCTCGCGCTCCTTGAATCAAACAACAGTCCGATATAAGTGATGGACTAGCTCGGCACGAGCTGGCTCTTGCCATAATTTACATTGATGCCCAGACTGGAGATATGTGCTCCTGTCTGGGCGGTGTGTGATAGCGCCATACTGTACGACTCGGTACATATCAGCCAATTATCCATGTATGGCACGATTTTTGACCCCTTCAGCCGGAGTGGCGATAGAACAGCACTCCTACAGCAGGTGAATACACGGGGGGCCAGGGAAAGACTGAATGGGAGGACATTGAATTGGTATGCCCAACCTTGGAATGCAAAGCTAAGGAAACGACAATGTTCCACACAGATAGGGATGTGGAAGTATGCGTCTTTCAAGTCCAATGCCATGAATCAATCTCCCGTTTTCATGGTGTGTAGGACTTCCGATATCCAGAGCATTCGGAAAGCATATCGCCTTAGATATGAATTCAGGCCCCTCAGGTCCCAGACTGTTCGGAGAAGACAATCTTTTTTCGGTATCAGAAAATAGATTGAATAAAAGCCACTGAGCTGTTCGGAGGGGGCCTGCAATTTGCTGGACAGCCAGGTGGACCCATGGGGTTGAGTCATGACTCAGACACCACTGCACAGGTGGCCGGACAACGAGGGGCTACCTGGTTGCTATCCGAAGAGTGCCTCCTCTGGAGATACCACAAGTGCCGCGATGGGCTCAACAGAGGGCATATGGTCAAGCCCATGGACCTGAGCGTCTGGCATGAATGCAAACGTCCCACAATCTGTGGACACCTGCTGTGAACCAGGGCGTGGCCAGCACTTAGTAAGTTCCACCAAAAAAAATGATAGACGCCGGCTTGGTAATAAAACCTAGTCGTCTCCTTTGGAACAGCCTGGGACACATCACAGTTCATGCGTGCTTAGGCCGAACAGAGAATCGCTCTTAGAGAGGCTGAGTTGTCCACCGAATCCCTCTCAAATTAGCCAAACGTGCAGGGCCGATTCTGAGAAAATAGGGTGTTTCCACAGCATCTTCAGTGGACCCCGAACCTTCCACCGAATCCTTCTCAAATTGGCCAAACGTGCAGGGCCGATTCTGAGAAAATAGGGTGTTTCTCCAGCAGCTTCCAACCCCCTCAAGTTCAGAGCCATGCTCGGATCCTCCTCCGCTGGAGGCCCCTCAGGGGGACCATGCTGGGGAGCCGTTCAACTTTAGTACATGTTTCCAGCATAGCAGCCAGCTGATGAACTGCAGCATGACTTCTGTGGAGAGGTTATTGCCCCTGCCAGCCTTGCCCTTTTTACGCGATGGGCTATCGGTGTTGGTAACACCCTTGTGTTTAGAGGCAACCCCTACCACGGGTGGCGTCCTGCCAGAAGGAGGCATACGTCACATAAACGCATCCAATCTGGCCTGCTTGGTCTCCAAAGACATGCCCACGCAACATGGGCAGGGGTCTGAGAACATATCCTGCAGGTGCCCTAAACCAAGGCACCAGCAGCACTTGGTGTGACTATCAGCTATATCCATGGCTCCCCCACATTCCGTGCACAAGGTGCTCATGCCTGGAGCAAAATTAAAAACAACCGAGGATGCAAACGTGGATGGGTGAACTTGAGTAGGGGACATGCTGGGGCAGAAAACGGAGCGCACACACTCACAATCTGCCACACGAATCAATCAACATAGCGCACATGCTCACAGATTAGGAAAAGTCTCACTGGGGTGCGACCACACGCAGGGTAGATTCAGAATCAGCAAACATTTCTTGCAGCACTTAAATCAATCAATGTAGCGCACATGCTCACAAATCGGCAAATTCTCACTTGGGTGCAACAACACCCAGGGTAGATTTAGAATTAGCAAACATTTCTTGCAGCACTTAAATCAATCAATGTAGTACACACGCTCACAGATTGGAAAATTCTCACTGGAGTGTGACTACACCAAGATTATTACAAATAACCAAAAAAGGAATGCAAACATTCCTAAAATGTAATATAAACGCGGCAGCACCGAGTGCCCAACTGCACTATATGCTATACAAAAACAATTAGCAAAGTTTAGCGTTAGCAATAACAATTAAAAAACTATACCAAGTATCTTAGCAGCAATGCTACCAGCGGTTTACTGCATGCGAGTGCTATCACAACCTTTGGAGGACGGCGACCGTAGTCACACATTGTGGGGGATTAGCACAATTATATAAACAAGTTTTTACGTCTCTACTCTGTATCAACGAGAAGAAGAAGAGAACTTCCGCATTGACGTGTCTATTCATAACTCTATTCGTAACTTACGTCATCACATGGAGGTCATGGCCATGGTTGGTATACAAATAGTTGGTATAAAAGTCTCGATGCATCCAGCAACAAGAAGGTATATTCGTAAGTTGACGACCCTAATGGTCGGAGGAACGAAATAAAACAATATTAACACAAATCATAAATATGGGAGACTTATATATTAGTTTATTTTAGGAAAAAACGAAAACTTTTATACCAGGGTATACTATGAAGCAGGATTAATGAGTTGGATAACTGCACTGAGTAAAACTGGAACAGCTCTTTATAATTCCATGTCCATGGTTCCAAGTTAGTAGCCTATACCTACCTGGACAGAAACTTTATGTGACATCTAAAAAGAAAACCAGACGAAGCTGGACAGCTAGCTACATCACCAGCAGCACACAAATGTTGGATAGTAATGTTACAGCTGCAAGGAAAGCGAGTTCGGTAGCCAGCTTGTTAAGTAGGCTAAAACATTTCATCTTTCATTCACTTGAAAAATTTACTGCAATTTGAGGCAAATTGAGACTTGTCTAGGCTTATACCCAGAGCAGTGGCGGGCCGTCAGGGCCAGCAAGGCCTTCTCTGCTGGCCTAAACATCATCAGAATATAAATTTTATTTTGATATATTTTTTCCACAAATATGTATAAAATTATTCCCCATAGTCTATTCTCTTCATTTCATAGCTTTCCTCTTGGTTGCGCTGCTTCCAGCCTCAGATCGAGATTTGGAGGGCTGGCCTTTATGTTAGAGCTTTTAGCCAATCATATTTCAGCCATAATGTGTTGCCAGGGTCCAAGAAATCTGCCCTTAGGCCTTCAGAATTGACAGTGCGGGCACCTGTAGCTTAAAGTGAACGGAAACAAACCTGTGGTGTTAACCAATCAGATTTCGAGTTGGCGACACCGGGGCCAGCTAGCAGGCGTACGATAACGTCAGCACGTGCACGTCTTTTGATTGGATACGCACTATTGAGAGGCAGAGCTATGCAGAGCTAGCAAACTGAACTTGAACGAGCTCATTTGTGTAGATTTCTACAAGCTGTTTTTTTTCAACCCACAATGGCTGAAGAAGAGAAGAGATCGATTTGGTCGCAGATATAATTACAACGCCATTTTCAAGACGAACTTTTCAAGAAAAGCTAGACATCGTCAGAAGAGAACGGCCAACCCCGACGCTAGCGAGCCGACGCTAGCGAGTCAAAGTGGACATTCAAGGCTAGGAATACACTTTCACCACTGTCGCAAATATATCCTCATGAACAAATGCAAATTATTTGTTTGTTTTCTTTTATTTTCAGTGAATAGTTTATGTGTCTTTATCGTCACGTTTCTTAAATGAAACTGCTTTGGGTGCGACAATGCGCTGTTTAGTGAACAAACTTGTTAAAGCTCACATACTTTTGGTGGACTTAATAAAACTTTGTAGACTAATCCCTTAAAAGCGCCTTTTATTTTAAAGTTTTGACAGTATCCAAGCGATCTTAAAGCTGGTAGTTTAACACTCTTAATTGTAAATGCGGATTTATTGATTATAAATGCTTCGGAAATATTAATATAACTCTGTTGTACTTGACTATGTTAAGGTGATGCAACGCCCGGTTATACTGCGTTTCTGTCTAAATGTATAGTTTCTAGAGCCATGGCGTCATAATGATGGTATTAAGAGGTGGAATAATTCAGGTAGGACTGTGTAGGACATCACTGAAGGCCTAGGTGTGAAATGCACGGCCCGCCACTGACCCAGAGGACCATTGAAATTCCACAGAGCTGTAGCAAAATGTAAATAAAAACATTGTGAGCTAACGTGTTACAATTCCCTGCCTTTGTTGCTATGGAAGGAGCTTTAAACAGAATAGAACAGACTATTTTAACCGTGCCACTGAGGAGTTGCTTAAAGGCTATAGATATAACATTTTTATGGAGAAATAATAAAAAAAAATACATATATAATACATCCCCAGAGCTTGATGAAAGATACAGAATAAAATATTGATTATGAATTGGGATGGGAGGTATGCTATCCGCCAAGTGGGGCTTAGTGGGGCATGTTTATCATTACAAAAATGTTTGTAGTGTTCCTCTCTGACTAAGATGTCAGAGATTGGTTCCCGGCTCTAACAAACTCCTGAGCCAGTAGTATTACGACGTTGATACCACACCTATCTCTGGATCAGGACAGTGATGATGGAATTTGATGCCAAGCGAGCACCCGGCTCCACCACCGGAGCCCTCATCCAGCAGTAACGTTAGACACAAGAAACACTGTAAGCAGTCTTTAATTACAAGAACCGGAGCAAGACAAGGGTCAACTTTAGTTTGGAATTTGATAGCTCAAAAAAATCACAGTCCACCTTCCTTTCGTTCTCCCTGTTTTCACCATTCCTATTGTTTCATGTCATGTTTTTCCATTTACCTTGTCCGTCTAGTTCCATGTTGTGCAGGCTAAGCGTGGTTTCTTCAATTTGTTGCTCATTTGTTCCTCATTATTACTAAGCCTATCATTCGCCCCCTCTGCTCGCATTCCGCACTCACCTTATTACCTTGTTAACTCTTGCATACATTCCTCACGCCCGGTTCATTACTCTCATCTCCCTTTCACCTGTTTTTCACCTTAATTATATCACCCTTTGTTTGTCTTGTTGCATTCGTTCCGTCTGTTATGCTTGTGCTTGATGTATTTGGCCTCTGTTTTGTGCTGTGTGCATTAACCTGTTTGTCCGTCTGCTTCTAGTTTCACCCGTCCAGCCTGCTCCCCGTTCCAGTTCACTCCTGCCCCGTCATCTGCCCTGCCCGCTTTTAGTTCGCCAACCCTGTATCCAGACCGTCGCTTAGCTCCTCTGTCTGTTTGCTTGTCGTCATTTAATACATTTTCAGAGTTTGTTCTTGTGTTTGCCTCCGAGTCTTGCATTTGGGTCCATTCCAGTGTCTGTACCACAACATCTAATCCATTACTACAATATCCAAATACATATCAATTATTTGCCTTAGATAGATGGCTAGCTCTAATAAAGAAGGTAGCAGTGGCGGCCGGCCTATAGAGGGCGCTGGGGCGCCGCCCCCCCTCCCCCACATACAAATTTTAAAAAAAGTTTAAAAAAATTTATTATTTTTTATTATTATTTAATTTTTTTAGTAGCTTAAAATTATTATTTTTTATTATTATTTTTTATTATTATTTAATTTTTTAGTAGCTTAAACATGTTATATGTTGGCCTTGCGTTGTCTAAAGTTTAATACATTACATATGCATGTTCAGGGAACTGCGGGGCGCCGGTAACGTTATGGTGAATCAGAGCACTCATTCATTTTCAGGCGAGCCCCCTTATACTGCTGCCTGATTCGCGGCCAAAAAAGGAGGTCCCCGGGCGCAGGCCTGTGCGCCCCGGACTATCCTACCCTTTTCTGATTAGTCCTCATGGTTTATGATATTATTGGATTGGATTTAAGGCATGTTTATCACGCCCAGCCGGCATCTAGCAGGATATCACTGCGAGTGCGCAAGTACTACGGATAGGTTCAGTCGGCTGCTACTCATTCATTCAAGTAGAGCTACACCAAGCGAGAGAGATAATTCGAAATGGCTTCTTCAAGTGGAACAGAAAGCAAAGAAAATTCGGTTATTTCTTTGCAAAAAGAACCTTTCTCAAGGCGTTCATTGGGAGAAACGGGTCGGGCTCGGTCACAGCGGCCGAACAACTAGCGAACATTTTACTTTTGAACTACAGTAAAACCTTGACATACGAGTGCACTAACTTACGAGTATTCCGAGCAATTTCTTGCTTCGCCTTACGAGCCTAGACCAGAGTTACGAGCCGAGCAAGCGGAGCATTGCGAATGCGAATGCAATTTCGGAAATTGCATTCGCATTTCCGAAAAATTCTGAAGGGAAGGAAGAAACAAACCACCATGGATAGGTTTTTATCGAAACGCCCTGCAGATCAGTCAGAAAAGCGTGACGAAAAAGCCAAAAATCTATGAAAAAGATGCAAACGTCACTGATGAAGATTAAGTGTAAGTGAAGAATAATAATGTAGCAATTAAGTTTAGAACCAGTTTATTTCTTTATATTCTATTTTATTATCTTTGTATTATATTTTGTATTAATTATTTATTATTTATAAATACATTTCTCATTTTTATAACAACGTAACAAAGAAATTAGGGTGTTTTTTGGGGGGCTGGATCGGATTAATGGTATTTAAATTAATTTCAATGGGGAAAATTGATTTGATATACGAGTAAACCGAGTAACGAGCTCGGTCACGGAACGAATTAAACTTGTATGTCAAGGTATTACTGTACTAATTGGGATGGGTTAGCTTACTTCACATGGTGCTTCAAGTTGTTTTTGGTGAAAATATAGTGTGAAATAAATAAAAATGATACCGAATATTGTGTGTGTCTGTTATCTACCAATAAAACAATGCCTTTTGACGGTCATTTAGGTGCCCAGTGACCACTAAACAGAGAAGCTGTAACCATGGTAACAACAACTGCGTGACAGGGAAACACAATGTCAGCGCTTCAGTGCCTTAACTGCGTCGGGCTCGGGTCGGGTTCGGACATAAAAAGCAGAATTCCTGTCGGGTTCGGGTCGGGCTCGGTTACTACTATCTCGGGCTCGGTCGGGTTCGGACAGAAATATGCGGCCCGATCCGCACTCTAGTTCAGTGATGTCTTACTTGAAAAACTGTCCTCCACTGTTGCCAATCAAACTGTCTTATGCAACTGAGACACACGGTAGCTTGTTTTTTCTGTTTAAAGTCAAAGTCAGATGTATTTGTTTTTTTTTAGAAATGCTAGCGCCCCAACCTATATTTAGATCACCAGCCGCCACTGGAAGGTAGTTACATATAGCTAGCATGGACAAGATGCATGCAAACTCATTAGCTAACGTTAGCTATATCATAACGTCCCAGTGAACTTTTTTTGTTGAAAAGTCAGTGAAAAGCCATCTTGCGTCTCGGTAAAAAACGGCTAAATTTGGTTGAAAAGTTAAAGTTTTTTAACCGGCTAGGATGTAGCCAGGATTTACCTTGGGCTAAATTGACACGTTTATTTCAAAACGCCTCTCATTCTGAGATTTCCACCCTCTAGACTCCGGCTTTTGCTCACTGGGGTTACATGAATCTTCAAAACACCACCGCATAGAGTAACCTAAATCTATGTGGATAATGCATTGCTACATATTGCAAAATTTGCTTATTAATTAATTTCACTTGTCCAACCGACATTCGACATGCGACATTCGATGTGATTGAGCCTGATTCTGTCTCTGACTCCACTCTCCACACTCAGATGAAGTAACGTTATGTACTCAAAATGCAGAGTCAATCTGGCTGGAAACTAGTTGAGGGTCGTGTGCTTCCACTTCTGGCTGCGTTGTTATGAAATGCAATCTCCATAGATATGAGACACTAGAGGGGATGAAATGCTGCATCTATAGCCTTTAAAATAAAACCTCTTCCTGTTGTTGTTTGTCTTTAATTCCTTTAAACAACACTACGTGGTGCCAAAGTCATATGATCATATCGACACAGCACAGTGATAGTTATATTATCACAGAGTTTGCTCAGCAGTTTGGTGTTTATATGTGCAATGTAAAATTTTTACCCAGATAGCAAGGAAGTATTGAATCAACATTGATAATGTGTTATAAGCATCAGTATCGGTCATCAACCAATTTTCAATGGTCAAATCAACATTCACTTTCTGATAGTAATGGTCACCGACGTATTTTGTTTAAATGGAAACATTGTATCAATGTAACAATAAAAACCAAAGTCATCATACTGATGAATAACATAGATTTTTGATCAGAGTAATCAGATTCAGGTGCGCTTTCATTTTCGAATAAAAAAACCATTATAATTATTCATTGCCTGATTCTGCGGTCGCTGCTGTAGCCTACATGCTAGCCTATACAGTCGTATATGTGTATGTTATGTGGTAAGTGAATTATTATTTTTGGGTTAAATTGGTTAAGTTCAAAGTTATAGTTGCTACGACGAGGGTGACATAGGAAAATAAACAAAACGAGACTTTACAGCAAAGCGTATTTGTGGTTGATGCTAATGCTGCATTTGTTTATTAATTTCCAACTAGGAATCCTGATATCCGACTAAATGTAGGAAACACCCTTTCAACTAGAGTTTCATGTCAGAAATCAGGGTTCGGGAAATCAACCCCGACCTCCTGACTAGGAAAAACTTGACATCACATCATCATGGCAGCTCACACCATGACCCACATTGTGAACAGTAAACAAACATTTTTTTTGTTTAGTTTTTATAACACTTCAACTTTAGTTTTTCAGCATGAAACTACTACTATTGCACGTATTGTGTCCATTAAGCAGAGGTTTAAAATCAATAAAGATGTTTGCATTTTTAAAATTGATGTCAATGTGTTATCTATTTTAGTAGCCTAACTCAAAAGTATTTTGATTAGTTTTTTGTAGATTTTGAGCAAGAATGAATAAAATTATATTAGCCTATAATTGGCTATGATAGATTACATTGATAATAAATTGATTTAACATCAGTTACGTTGATTTCCATTGTTGACATCAACATTGTTTCAACATAATTGTTGAATGCATTGCATTGATTCAACGTAAACTCGATGAGTACCGCATAATCAACATCAGAGATCAACATTGAATCAATGCTTCATCAATGCTTCATTTTATGTTAATTCAACATTGATTCAATGTTTCCTTGCTATCTGGGTAATTATTTCCTGCGAGCCATAGATTCCTCTCTTTAAATAAATTGGCTAGTTACCGTAGCAACAGTTTACAGCTGATTTATAAAATAAATGGTAAATAATGCTCCATTCAGTGTTTCCAGTTCCTCTCTCTTCAGTGATTCCTCTTCCTGTGTATACCTGTTCTAGGGACAGCAGGTTCAATACCAGAAACATCTTGTAATGCAGGGCTGTGCAGAGACCTTTTGAGGGGTAGGTGCTCAATGTGAGAAAAGGGCACATCAACCTACAAAACTATTTGGGGACACTGTAGTGCTAGGGGGAGATAAATAACATTAAAACTGCAGATTTAAAAAATTGTATTCGGCAAATATCTTAGTTACAACAACTTTAATCTAGCAAACCATTGTTGTGGTTAGAGGTACAGTATTTATTCAATTTGGAAATATGAATTTAGGAATTTACATAGTAATGCTAGTTACCGTCAGCAACATCGACTGGTTCATACTACTTCACAAAGCATGTTAATATGTACAGTGGCTTGAAAAAGTATTCAGCCCCCTTAGACTTTTTCATATTTTGCTGTGTACAAACATTTGATAAAAAATTTTTTTAAATCAGGCTTTTTTGCTGGTATTCAACACAAATAAGAAAGTTACTGAATTTGCACCTTCTACATTTTTGCTAGTAATGGAGAGGTTGAATACTTAAGGAATTGTTTTCGGTTTTATATTCATAAATAATGTGGAACAAATTGTAGATTTTACTTTTCACATTGACATCATAGAGTTGTCTGTGTTGAATACCAGCAAAACAGCCTGATTGAATCAATTTTTATCAAATGTTCATATACAGCAAAATATGAAAAAGTCTAAGGGGACTGAATACTTTTTCAATCCACTTTATAAAGAAATCTTTTTAAGCAGCAAAATTGTATATATGACATACATCTCACAAACTCACTATCTATAGGCCTAGCGTAGTATTTTTCAGATGTCCCCTTGCATCTCATGATGTGAATCTGAAACATATTTCCTTAGCCTAAGTAGGCTACACTCCATGACCAAACCATCTTTAAAAAGCAAGACAGAGTTAAGTAACGTGAAATCTGATTGAGTTATGGTTTCATACATTTTCTTCAATAATGTAATGCCAAAGATAACCGAAATTGGTGCCAATGTATGGTACTATAAAAACGAGAAGGAACTATTTTCTTCCTCATAGAATCAATTGTTTTCAGAACAAACAACTAGATGTTTTTGCATAACAACAGACTAAATAGAACTAGTAACCAGCAATAGACTTAACGATGAGAGGTTTGCGTATGGCTGTGGAACTACCAACCAGTTTTGCTTGACGACGCAAAATCAACATTCCGAAAGAGGCGTGGAAGGATATTTAAATTTCGGCTTTAAATAAATATAAATTTAACTATATATAATCATTGTTGGTAACCATAGTATAAGCGCAATACTGACCTCGGGGCCGGGCATTATACAATTTGAATGCCCTTCACGGAGGGAAATTTACTACCGACATGTCGGGCATTGAAACTGTATAATGCCCGGCTCCAAGGTCATTATTGCTTACGTACATCACGGCATGGACTCATTTAACTGCCTATCTATATTGTCATCATTGCTCCTACCTGCTGTGGCTCAGAGGGCTCAGTCCAATACAAGCCTTATTCACTTTATTTCATCAGGAGGAAAATAGTTTGTCATGATCATATAACAATGATCTACATAATGAAAACGTCTTTCTAAACTGTGTTAAATGCAAGTTTCAGTGGACTGGCTAAAGTTAAAATTGGCTAGCCTAACCTTGGTCCCTGTGTAGGCTGTGCTGGTTTTCGTTCCAACCACAGTTGCAATCCCAGAAGTTTGGCTACTGTTTAACTGCAGCTTCTCATTGGGTTTCAACCATAGACTGTATAAAAATATGGACAAAGTCACTGTGACGCCAACCATTGCCTTCCCACGGCCTCGTAAAAACCGATTTGAGTCTCCGGAAGACTTTTTCGCCGCCGGTTTGAACAAACTGCATCTGGTCCGTGGAGCCGAAGTGGCGTTGTTGGAAGCAGGGTCAACCGGATATGGTCTTCATGGTCCAGGCACAGTATGATTGACAGTTCGGGGTGGAGAAGCCACAGAACTATAAAGCCCATGACCTGACCAAACCCACCATTTTGCAAAACGAACTTGCGGTAAACTTCCTTAAGTTGCTAATGTTTTATAATATAACATTTAATTTTCATCCTCAATTTTACTGTGTCATTTATTCACTTTGAATGTGTGGTATTCATCACATAATTAATGTTCATTCAGTTATCTTCAATTTATATTCAGCGAACATCAGCTAATTTGATTAGCTAGATAGCATACCACCTGAGCTCGGTAGCCAAGCTTGACCACACCACATACGGACGAACATACAGTAACGCTATTGCCATTCACTATATTGACAGTCATTCAATCACATATGTTATTTTGACAAGACTACTTTAATTATAAGTAGAAAGGTAGCAAGACCATCGTCTTAAATGAGCAAACCACCAACGTCTTTTTTAACCGCTAATTAACTCAACTGTGACAGAGCAGTCTGTCACGGTTTTACGCAGCATGAAACCCCGTTCTGAAAACTGTTCCAGATAGTCAGCATTGTAGCCTGCATTACATCGTAGCTGGCATTAACTGTCATCTGCAATCTATAACCTAATCACAAACATTGCAAACATTTAGCCTACAAACGCAGACTCTGTATTTTTTTCTTTCTGATAAATTATTGGTTTTATTTTAAACATTTTCTTAATTTTTGGGACCGAAAAAAAAATTATCCAGGTGTAGCCTAGGTTTGGTTAGGTTTCCCTCGTTCCATAGACCGTATATAGGCCTAAACAACCAAATAACTTAGCCTAATAACGTTAGGCTATTGTTCATAATACCCCCCGAACCTGTCCTCTTATTAAAAATTTGAATACCCACCAGTTACAGTCTATGGCTAGCTGCCGTCTGTTTTAGTTAAACTAGCATTAGCTGCTCTTAGGACCTAGCTAGTTGGAAAAGCTGGCTAGTAACGTTAGCTAGGCAATCATGGTAGCTATCTTTAGCTTGCTAGTTAAATGTTAAAACGACTTGCCGCAACCTATCGTTAGCTTGCTTGCTAGCTACCCCAGCATTTCTAAGCAATAGTAACATTGGGGGAGTACGGTGATTGCGTACAGGATGGGGTGGAATAGCTAAATGAATATCTAAATTAGGTTATACAGGTATTGAGCAATTGATTTCAGATACTTAACCCACAGTTTGTTTGGCTGCTTGCTCTGAGACGCTGGGCCTGTAGTGTAGCCGAGCTGCAACATCCCCTCCTGTCTCATCTCACGAAACAGTATTTTTTTTCATAGTAGACACATCATAGCTCGCTCCAAAATGAATAAGTGATGACAAACATGTTGAAGATGAGCGACAAGGCAGTCAATTTATTATGTTAAGAACTGCGTCCACAAAACAACAGCTTGTTCACGGTAGGCTACTAAGGGATGTTCTCCATCGATTTCCACTCATAAATACAGCATGTCTCCCTGTCCCAAGCATAGACTGTATAAAAATAGGTCCCAAGACACCAGGGCGCATTTTAGACCAATGATTGTTATCTCCCCCTTCTGGTCCCGCCCCTCCAAGTGAGGGCAGTGAGAACTCTATAGAACCTATCATTGGCAGTGACCCCAGGACTCAACCTGTCCCTCTGATTGATCCTGAACAAATGGTAATACCCTGTCCAAACGACACAATAATTACAAAAAATCAGCACATGGAGAGGCATTAGATGACAGAAAATAGTATTTGTATTAGTATTTTCACAACATTGCTGCCATTGACTTACATGATGAAAGACCTATACTGGAGCCAACCGCAGTGGCGCTAGTGAGCAACGGCACTATGGCCGCTCCCAGTCCAACCAGGAAGTGAGCTTCAAAGCGAAAGCCTGGTTTTGGCCCCTTGGTTTCAGCGCACTGATGGCAAGTAGCCTAGCCTAGTTTGGCCTTCAAAAACCAATACAAACCTTCTTTTAGAAAACGGGAAACTCAGAGTATGCTCACGCGTCTCTTCGTGTAGGCTACTTTCATATTTTATTTACTTACAATTGCCACAGTAGCCTAAACCATTTGCAAACGTGTAAACTCGATTTTTCATTTTATTTCATTTTTCGGTAGAACATATAAAGACATAGTATAGTCTGAGTATAGTGTGCATTTCCCATTTTCGAAAAGGAGACGCGGTTTTTGGAGGCAAAACTACGTACCCCATATGTACCCAATACATTTAACCCACTGAGAAGCTACAGTTAAAATGTAAATAAAGCAGTGAGCTTGTGTTATGCACGATTATAAATGATGGGAAACAACCTTTCAATAAGGTTCGTGTTGAAAAAAGTGAACCTATCCTTCAAACCAGTATAGCCTACCTCGAAGTAGACTACACAGCGCACCACTGTCACAAACACTAAGATGACAGATACCACTGTGACCGGAGTTCTGGGCAGAATTTTTTTTTTCTCTCCTCTGCAGTCTTTGGGCAAAGGACCCTGACGTACCATTCCAAGCATTGTGATTGGTTGCTCTGCCCTCAACGCTCAGATTAATGATGATTTGTTGACTGCGCTCTCACAGCATGCCTTTCAAACTAAAAGTAGCAAACGTTTTTTTTGCGGTACAACTTTAATTACGGACATGTTTCCTACGTCCCTGAAAGGGGCACATCAGGCACTAGGAGCAAAATGGGCAGGTGCTCGGGCACCGAGCCTGTTGTAATGTATAGATAATTTGTGTAACAAACAGTGGACAAATCCCTCACTACCTTGCTGTAAAACAGTTGTAGCTAAAATAAATCAGCAAATAGTTTACCTTACATAGCCTGGTAATACAGAAATATCTGTTTAACTTACACACCAAGTAAAAAAAAAAAAACAGAAATTATTCCACTTGCCTGAGTATACTACACTGCTCAAAAAATTAAGCATCACAGTATAACACCAAGTCAATTAAACCAAACCGGTCATGCTGGATGATGTTGCAGGCAGCATAACATTCGCGAAGCTGTCTCCAGACTCTTTCACGTCTGTCAAATGTGCTCAGTGTGAACCTGCTCTCATCTGTGAAGAGAACGGGGCGCCAATGGCGAACCTGCCAATTCTGGTGTTCTCTGGCAAATGCCAATCAAGCTGCATGGTGCTGGGCTGTGAGCACAGGTCCCACTACAGGACGTCAGGTGACCTCATGCCACCCTCATGGAGTCTGTTTCTGACAGTTTGGTCAGAAACATGCACACGAGTAGCCCGCTGGAGGTCATTTTGTAGGACTCTGGCAGTGCTCCTCCTGTTCCTCCTCACACAAAGGAGAAGATACCGGTCCTGCCGCTGGGTTGTTACCCTTCTACGGCCCTGTCCAGCTCTCCTTGTGTAATGGCCCGTCTCCCGGTATCTCCTCCACGCTCTTGAGATTGTGCCGGAAGACACAGCAAACCTTCTTGCGACGGCGCGTATGGATGTGCCATCCTGGAGGAGCTGGACTACCTGTGCAACCTGAATTGGCTGCAGGTACTGCCTCATGCTACCAATAGTGACAAGGGCACTAGCAAAACGCAAAACTAGAGAAAAATCAGCCAGGAAGGATAAGGAGAGAGAAATGGTCTGTGGCCACCACCTGCAAAACCATTTACTTTTTGGGAGTTGTCTTGCTGTTGCCTCTCCTGTCCATCTGTTGTCACTTTCATTTGCACCAAAGCAGGTGAAATTGATTCACAATGGTTTACGCTTCCAAACTGGACAGATCGATATCCCATAAGTTTAATTGACTTGGTGTTATACTGTGTTGATTAAGTGTTCCCTTAATTTTTTTGAGCAGTGTATTAAACGGTTACACACACAGTGTATCTCAATATTAATACTGGTTCCATGTTGTGTCAGTGTGTGAACAGTCTGTTTTACATTGAAGGTCATGGTTTTGTTTTTCGGGTTCCATGGGATGTGTATTATGTGTTTTTTTAAGGGTGACATCAAAACATATTTTTTACTCCTAAATTTGAGTCATCGTGTTGCCATGGTTAGTCAATTTGCAGGAATGCAGGCCCCAATTGATGTGACCTTGTGATCTCAAGCCAGCTTTTCTCCATGTGAATTTATGCGCTTTTACATAGTTTAAATGTTGCCATGGTAATCATTTGGGGCTAAAGGTGCGCTGTGATAAATTAATATTGCTTGTGTTTTGAAACAATCGTTGCCTGCTGTTACTCGTGAAACACACATATGCACTATGAATGTTAATATACATTTTAAAAAAGGAAAGTGGGACGTTCATATTTTTTAATTAATTTAGACAAGTAGTAAGTGGAGAGGGTCATAGATAGAGAAGGTATCACGTTCGGGATCGAACCCCTACTAACGTGGGAGGAACCGCAGTCAGCCGACTGGGCTGCCCTATGGACTGCACCACACACTGGTAGTATACGTTTATATATTCTGTTGTATTCTTTTTTGCTTTTAATTTAAATAAATACATTTTGACTCACTCTGGTCAATGAGGCACAGATTGAGTTATAAGGTGCTCAGTGGAAGCATGGAGCCACATCAACCAAAAGCTTAAATTCCACTCTTGTTAAAATTTCTAATTGCTAAATGGTATATATAATCATCTATGCAACAAATTATCAAATGTGCATTTTTATTTTAAATAAATATATATAATTTATTATGGCAACTCTTAATCTAAATATATTATCTTAATCTCATTGATAATTTCCTGGGCTGAAA
The DNA here is from genome assembly GCA_022702515.1 of Ilyophis sp. 1 JC-2022. Lineage (NCBI taxonomy): Eukaryota > Metazoa > Chordata > Actinopteri > Anguilliformes > Synaphobranchidae > Ilyophis > Ilyophis sp. 1 JC-2022. Next base: position 51,157,801 of record CM040394.1, read on the forward strand.
ATTTGAGGGTGTTTCCTCAAAAGTTGAGTTCCATGCCTTTTGACTTTCAAAGTTGCATGACTTGGTCCAAACTTGCATGATTTCAATGTGACCCATTATTTTAAAGCACAAACTCTGAACTTGAGTAAAATATAAAAATGCATCTAATTTTTCCAGAGCTGGTTGCAATTTTTCTATCTCAGCTAATATTATACCTTTTGGTTTAATTTTCCAATAAGGTGGAAACTCTACTCTCTCAATGTTTCTCTCAAATCCTTCACTATTCATATTTTATCTTCTTTTTTTCAGAGAACGCAATTTTCAGTCTTCAAACCTTTCCAGCTTCATCTTCTTGATGCCAGTCTCTTTTGTAGGACAAAGATTCCTGGGGGCTTTTCTGTGAGGGAAGTGGAATGGGAAAATTATCTTAGCATCCACACATCCCGAAGGGCAAGTTCAAGTCCGATTGGGAGGAATTCACACCATTTCACGGGTCTGAATTGGTTGAAGGACATATATGAGGATGAGCTGAAAAGCGGGTTTTTTATTATTATTGTTGTTGTTATTCAAGTCTGGATAGCTTCAGTTACCCCAACCGGGTGGATTTGAAACTAATCTTCACAGCCTACGATCTACCCTAGAAGTCTTATATGCATCGATTACCAAAAACATTTTAAAAAAAAAACATTTTTGATGCCTTAAAATTGGTGAAAGTCAAGACAATTATTTTAAACCAACGTGAGCAACTTTTTTAAATTTATAAATCAATAGTAAGCACAACTTGGGAAATCATTACTTACAATCTCTCTTCAGACTGAGGGTGATACAAGTTCTTGCCTCTGTCTGTGACAGTCTGTCTGTCTGTCAGGCAGCCTATCTTTTGGCAGTCCTGTCTTCCTCAGCCTGACAAACAAAAACTCACCCAACCAAAATTGGCACTCTCTATTGTACGGGAGCCTGGAAACTCCGTCCAGTATTCCTGATAATTGACTTTTTCCCACCATGCAGATCAAAAACACTGAAATTGCTGCGCCATAGACTGAGGTCTACTTTATGATGCATACCTTCAATTATGGATGCGGTGGTCGATGGGAAATCGATGCTCCTTGAAGAAGACGGACATCCTGTCTACTCGCGCTAGGTCTCGACAGTCTGAGAGGGAGTACCATAACTGCCCTCTTGTCTCATCGTAGATTCGCTGAATAGGCGTGGAAAAGGCTGCTAGGACCGAATCAGAAAGTGGCATGTTATACTGATTAGCATTAGCCTTAGCCCACTCATTTATCTAGCAGACTGATTGCACTGTTGTACAGTTTTAATACGGTTGCTTGAAGGTGGGGCACAGCTGCTGTTTTCTATTAGTTTAATAAACCGTGGAACCGTTGTGCATTTTATTGTCAGCATTCCAGTGCTCTGGCAGCAACCGTATCACACTCCGGAAGAATAATAAGTGTCAAGAGACTGACCCGGCCAAAGTATTTATTAAAGGTGTGTAAACGCACGTCCCTTAAAATGACAGAGTTTTAAAATGTCGAGTCTCCCGTCATGGATGATAAACTGGGAAAGAAAATGATGAATGCGAGGGCCGATTCGGCGTGCCGTCAGAAAGGTCAGCCAAATGCTACTGAAGTGATGGATTTTAGCCAGCGTCTGAATGGCGTGTTAATTAAGAGGCATGCTTGACTTATTGCTTTTCGCCGTGGCAGTCTCTGCATGCACGGTGACGAGGGCCTGACCTCTGACGCACGTGTACACACACACACACACGCGCGCGCGTGGAAGTGTGGCCACTGACAGCTCAACTGTAGATGGAGACATTTTTAACAGAGGATTTTTTACACTTGAAGAGCGGTTAAAAAAGCCCAGTCGAAGCTTGGGAACAAACTGAATAGAATCAATAAAGAGACGGCAAATTCTTCTGTGAAGTTCCCTGCATTGTGTGCTTTAAAGGCATGGTAAGCCCTTGATATCACCTGCTATTGAAATGACATCCCTTGTGTCAAATATCTCCTTCTGAATTTTGACATTTCACCACACTGTCATTTCATAGGAGACGGCATTAATACAAATGTCAGCGCAATAAATAAATAAACAAATACTAAAAAAAAAAACCTTGACATTTTGTTACAAAGACCTCTCTTGACAACTTCACATCAACCGAGTTCAGTCAGCTGATAAGCATGGGGAAAACGATTTGCTCCGTGCAGCTTAGATCCACTGAGCTTATCCAACTTTTCTGTGGACCCCTGCTCAAAAGCACAGAATGGCAGCGACACAAAATTCTGTAAAAATGTCAGTTTTGCAAGAAGCTTGGGATACAATCTTAGAACGGCTGCTTAGCATGACAAAAAGAGCTTTCCCGAGGAAGAAGAATTTGCAGTTTCTCTGATCACTTTCGAAACGCCAGACAGATAAAGATATAAATTCATCATGTAGCCTATTATAGAGAGCCTAAGGGCCGAATATAATAAAGAAAAACACTAAAAGTAAGGGAGCAATCTTGTGAGTATAGCCACAAAAATCAAGAAGAAGGGATTCAAAATGTTTGAGCGAGATAGCTCTGGATCGGTTTCTGCATTTGTTAATTAAATGATGTCCCCTGTGCTTTTCATATTTCAATTACTTTACATATTTATATAGTGCAAGCGTAGCTAGCAGTGCTCTGGGCCTGTTATTATCTGACAATATTCACTGTACTGTTTGGGGGGAAAACACTGGTTTAAAAGGGATTTTACAGCTATGCTTCAACCACAGTAAATTGCTTTAAAGTGGAAATGTAGTTTGGGGCAGCTGGGCGGCTCATCCTTTAATGGCTGTGATCCAGTGCATGGATGAGCCTCCACAGTACAGGATCCAGGCCGTGCCAGCGCTGACTGTGGCTGGCAGGCACAACTGGTACTAGCGTCAGCTGTGTGTGTCTGTGTCCCTAGGTCTAAAATCCTTCTATGCACCCCCTCCTCACCCCCCACCTTTGTAACGCATCCTTTTTCATAAACGGTAACATTTCTTTCTGCAGTTCCTACTGAGATTTCACAGCCCGCCTGACAGAATGGTACATGAAAATATTTTGTGATATACTTTGAGTTGTACAGTATAAAAGTATAGCTACAGTATACACAAGATATGTTGCCCTATTTAAAGTCTCGCTTTTGTTCATCAGCATTCTATTTTGATTTAGCACTTCTTGCATCTCGGTACCTAAATGAACATATTTTTCGTATGCAGTTTGACAAATTCACATGCTTCATTTGTCACTGTGGCCTTCCAGACAGGGGCATCTGTAAAGCAAATAATCAGATGAGATCCTTAACTCCTTGAGCACCTGGTCTGGATTAAATCAATCTTTATCCTTTACTTTACAAGAACTGATGAATCATTAAACCAAATGAATCAGAGCCAAGGGGGGAGGGGCGGGCGGTGTAACAAGGTAAGAGGTAATAAAAGAAGCAGTGGTAATAAAGGTTTTACATTTTCTGAAGAAACATGTTGTGAAGTTACATCCGATGATTAGCCTACTTACTTTCAGTATACAACAACAAACATCCATCCTCTTCTGAAGGGGTTCTCTTTATCATGCATATTTCACCCCACAGTAGGCCTATACTCCGTTTACCTACTTGTTAAAACCAGTTCAGAAATTCATTTAATGATGTGTGCTTGTACTGTGAGACAAGGTTTCATGGAGACAATCTGAGGATGTGGCAGATGCTTATTAACACATCCAGACGTGTCCGAGCCCAGCACGCCAAACCACTGTGTCTATTTATGAGATGATTCATCTTTGTGAATAAATTATGTCACACGTGATTTATAGTGACACATGCTTTACAGTGAATATTCCATCTTCAGATACTCCTGTAAACACGTTATCACATCAAACACTGAAAATAGCAACAACAACAAAAACAAAGCAGTGTGTGTATACTGAGATGTCCCATGAACATACCAGCAGATGTTCAGCTAATGTGTTCCTTCCAGTATGGGTCATTCTACCCTCTGTTTCCGGTTGATAAGAGGAGATTTTTCTGCCGTCTGTCTGTATTGCTATACTAGCAGGGGAGGGCATCATGACCGTCATGATAATCTGAAATGACATGATTTTTGCACTTACTGATTAAGCATGTTTTCAATTCTGGGGTAAGTTTTTTTTCTTCAAAGCACTAGGCGAGATTTGAGATGCTTTCATATAAAGCTAAAGCCATGGTAGGCTAATCAGTACATTAGTGGATAAGATAAGTTTATAACATTTTAAACTCTGTGGTTCCAAAACTCGGTCCTGGGGGCCCCCTGGTTTTCATTCCAACCACAATTGCAATCCCAACATTTTAACAAGGTGTAAATTTTTATAAATTACATGTTTTTCATGTTTAGACTATCCCATGTTCACATTGTGCTTACATTGCTATCTTGCAAACAATAATACTTTAGGTAACTAAAATAAAAAAAAGGTAACTATTATTTTTTTCAATTTAAAGATTGAGTTGAATCAATAGGCTCATAATTCAGTAGTTGAACACTTGTGTTTTAAGTTCCTTAATTTTTTCCTTAAACTTAGTAACACAATGCAGGTTTGGCTCATTATCATATTCTTTGTCTTTTGAATTGTTCATTATTTACCAAGTAGCTCGTTTTAGTTGCCATGTATCCACAATTTCACCAATTAGGAGCCTACTGATTCACTCCAGTCTTTAAATTGTTTAATTTGATCTGTTAAAACATTTTAAAATGCAGTTTTAAAAAAAAAGTTAAAGTTAAAACTTTTTGTAATTGTTTGCAATATAGCACAATGTGAATATTGGACTTTTATTCTTCATGACATGCATAGCTATTGCTAACAGAATGTGGCTTCCTCTGCCCAGGCAGGCGGAGGCCTCTGAATAACCCGCTGAGAGGGTGGCGGCGCTGTGGGACATCAAGCCACTGGTCCAATTGACTCAGCGGGTAGCCCTGGGTCCCAGTAACTGTCCTGATAATCTGCTTTTTGTTCCCCAGTCTGTCCGCTCACAGGTCCTGCAGTGGGGGCACTCTTCCTAACTAGCCTGTCACCCAGGAACCCGACGCACAAAGGCCCTCATCACTCAACACTTCTGGTGGCCTTCCTTGGATGAGGATATCCGCAGCTTCGTCTCCGCCTGCTCGGTCTGTGCCCAGGTTTCCACCCACAATTCAATGGTCAGACCACGAGCGGGCCAACCAGCAGCTGGATACCGTTCTGCGTTGCCTTCCCTCCCGTGATCAGGGGTCCTGGAGTCGCTAATTACCATGAGTCGAGTATTCCATCAACTCGCCTCCACTGGCCTGTCCCCATTCCAGTGCTGGTTGGGATACCAGCCCCCGCTGTTCCCATCCCAGGAGGTTGAGGTGGGAGTGCCCTCTGTGGCGGCATTTGTCCGGCGTTGCCACAGGACCTGGAAGTGCTCCCGTTCTGCTCTGCTGCGCGCTTCTCGCAGGACCAAGCAGACGGCAGACCGTCGTCGCTCTCGAGCTTGACAGTACCTCCAAGGGCAGCAGGTCTGGCTGTCCGCCTGGGACCTCCCCCTCAGAGTCGAATCCCATAAGCTGACCCCACGGTTCATCGTTCCCTTCCCCATCACCAAAGTGATCAACCCGGCTGCAGTTCGACTCCAGCTTCCGCACACCCTCCAACACATTCACCCCAGCTTCCACGTCTCCATAATCAAGCCCATTGTCCACAGTTTCTGGGGCCCTACTCCCAAACACCCCCCTCCCCTTCGACTCGTCTGGGATCTGGCTTCCAGTACCTGGCAGACTAGGAAGGGTACGGGCCTGAGGAGCGCTGTTGGGTTCCGGCCCAGGACATTCTCGACCCTTCACTCATCAGTGACTTTCGCCGGCAGCATCCAGGTGGTGGTCATAAGGGGGGGGAGATCGAGTGATGGAGGGATATTTGCAAACTCCGACCTTGGGAGAGGGATGGCCAACAACAGCCTGCATGTGCCTGCCGACACTCCGCTACCTGGGTCAGGTGTTCAGGGTCCAATGCCACATACCATGGTCGGGGATGCTGCCTTCCCTCTCAAATCCTATCTGATGAGGCCGTACCCAGGACGCCACCTCCTTGTGGCAAGGTCGAGTGCCACCGCTCGTGAAAGGACTGAAGACACACTGATTTCATTTTGACAACCCGCTGGGTTCTTTTATTATTATTATTATTATTATTATACGTTTTACTTTGTCGGCTCTGGCTTCACCGGAGCTTTTCCTTCTCCGTTCACAGCCAGCCTCGTTTGTCCGCCCGTCTCTCCCTTTTCAAGCCCTGGCTCACTGTCATAGCAATCAGAAACAATTAAACCATTAATCAATTACGTTTCCCCGTGATGTCACCCGGCGATTCTGACGCCCGTTCCCCACCAGATGCGCAAGCGCTAGCGCACGCACACGCGCACTGGTGCGCTTCACTTCCGCTCCCATGTTAACGAATTGCCGTGGTCCTCACCGGCCGTGCGCGCACGGCTGGCGGGCAGACGGCTCGCGGACGTGGAGCGGATTTTTCCACTCGGGGCGGAATTTTCTGGGCGTCCGCAAGCGCAATCTCATAGAAATACATTGTATATGCACAATATCTGCATCATATGACCACATATTAATGTTTTTCAACCTACTAATAGTTTTACTATTGTTATTCATTATTGTAATACATATTATATTTTAATATAGGCTCTAATGAAAAAGGGGACAGAGACAATCACCATTGTGGGATGAATGAAGTTATATGAAATTATAAATTTAGCATGTAACCAGTTATTCCCGTTTTTATAATGCGTTTTCTTTATTATAGTATACATATTTGTTCAATTAATTAAGACTATGCTTACTTCTGTTATTATACTGATTTCACGGTATCGATTTAAGGTAGCCTACCACAAAATCAAAATAGCTGCTAATTCTGCTATAATTAAATGTTTAGAACATGTTGATTACTGTCCCAAATAAATTAATTAATAAATGATATAAAGTGAACTTTATAAAGGTGGCATTGTCTTGTTTGCTACATTTAGCTTTAAAGAACAACATTCTATGTAGTTTAGATATTTATTTTAATATAATCAAAAGTGTGATCAAAGTATCCAAATGCTCGTACTAGCCTAGTCATCTCCACATGCTTCCAGTACCATCCAATCAGAAGCCACAACAGCCACACTAGCAGGAAAAAAATCCAAATAAATGCACATGAGAAGAACTGCAGACATGGACGTTACTAATAATTGGTAAGGTTAATAATTGAGGTGGAAAAACGAAAAGAGCTATACGATCCAAGTTCTGAGTTTTACCGAGACACTACACGACGAGAAAGGGCTTGGGAAGCCATTGCTGCAGTGGTAGGAGGAGAACGTAAGTATGTTAACATTACTTTTATATATATTTTACCTCCGTGATTTATATATAAGCTGTAGGCTACAGTATGACCAATAAATGCACGTGGCTGTTTTTAATATTGTTGTCATTATGAGCGTTGCTCTTATTGATTTTAATGACGACATTAACTGTGGTAAAATGTGTCCAAGAACATAACTTTATATATAGTGTAGTATTCGTTTTTTCATCAATGAAGGGAGAGTTTGATGCTATGTTGTCAACGGCCTGCAGCCACGATCGTCTTGTCCTCCCTCCCACCCACCTCAAAAGCACCTGAGGAAATGGACAACAACAACAACAATAATAATAATAATAATGCATATGTAATTTCACCATGTGATTGTTATAATTATTGTTATGACTATTGTAAACAATGTAGCCTATTATGTAAATTTATTTATATTATTTATATTACACTTTTTCTCAAAACTTTGCACATTATCCAACCTTGATGATGCACAAACAACCATTTATTTTCAGACCCTACAGAAACTGTTATGGTTATTGTTATTAACCTAATAAAAGAGTAAGATGCTTATATAAACACCTAGAAATAACAAAAACAACCATTGTTTATAGATAAGGATTTATTTCACACAACACAAAAACATAATAAAAAAAAGTTATTTCACAGCAAATCAAACTATTTACATATACAAACTATTAACATATTTTGGTGATCTAGCTTTGTAGGCCTAAATCATGTTATCCTGCCAGGGGACTCTTCCCTCAGGGGATGTGAAAAAAGTGCAGAGCTTCTCCCTGACTTCATAGGAATCCCCAGGTCCCCTGTGTCCTCCCACATTCCTGACGCTTTGTAGGCAGTTCCCTCTTTCCCCTTCTTCATCAAGCCACCTTTGGTTGTCTGCTGGGGACACAAGGAAATTGTGCAAAATGCAGGCAGCCAGGATGACAGTGTCCACATTGCACGGCTTCATTTTGATTTTGGTGTGGAACACCCTCCACCTTGCCGCCAAGATGCCAAAGGCGCATTCCACTACCATCCTTGCCCTGGAGAGACGATAATTGAAAAGGCGCCTAGCTCTTGGGAGGTGGCGTCCTGGGTACGGCCTCATCAGATAGGATTTGAGAGGGAAGGCAGCATCCCCGACCATGGTATGCGGCATTGGACCCTGAACACCTGACCCAGGTAGCGGAGTGTCGGCAGGCACATGCAGGCTGTTGTTGGCCATCCCTCTCCCAAGGTCGGAGTTTGCAAATATCCCTCCATCACTCGATCTCCCAAAGTCTCCCACCTGGACATTGATGAATTTGTAGTTGGCATCCACCAAGGCTAAAAGGACGACTGAGAATGTTTTTTTGTAATTGAAAAACAGACTACCTGAAGAGTCAGGGGCCTGGATGGTTATATGTTTCCCATCAATTGCCCCAAGACAGTTGGGAAAGTTCAATTTTTCCCAAAAGCTTGAGGCAATCTCTCTCCAGCTGTTTTGAGTTGGCCTGGGGAATTGTGTGGCCATCATCCTCCTAGCGATTGCCCTGCATGTCATGTGGACCGAGGTGGCCACTGTGTTTATGCCCAGGCGGTAGCTGAATGCGAGACTTAAGAAGGTCTCCCCTGTTGCTAGGAACCTGTGAGAATACAAAAGACAAAACAGTGTGTTATTTATTTTATTTGGTTATGTGACGGTGGCGGTTTTCCCGGTTTCCATCTGCCAGACTCCACTCCTGGTTTACTTTTTCTATTCCATTCCCAGGAGTGGGTAGGTGGGCGGAGCCGTGGAGAGCTGGTACCAATTCCCTGATTGAACACACCTGGAGGCACTGCTGGAGGCCTATTTAAGAAGAGCATTCCATTGTTTCTCTCTCTTCCTCCCGAATGGATGCTTTGTTTTATTTAGCAAAACAATTAATTTTCACTTTTTTACAGCGGACGATGTCCAGAAGAAATGGAAATACATCCGAGACCAATTTGTTAAAAATCGGTCGAAGTACACCCCAAGTGGCTCAGGTGCCAGCAATTTGAAAGACTGGAAGTTTGCAAAAGTGATGGCATTCTTGCTGCCTTTTGTACAGCCCAGAAGGTAGTATGCAAATGTTTTGGTATTGAAAATTCAATGTAATTTCACGTAACGTTAGTTAAAGGTATTATTCAAAATGGTATATATTCTGATGTAATCATTATTATTTTAGAGTAATTATATATGAAATGGAAAATTATGTGAAAATGAAAGATTATTTATATTGTAGCTCAAAAAGCACCCTGCAGTCTCTGGATTTCCTGGATGAAGGTACTGATGACGAAGGAGGAACACCAGGAATGGCATCCAGAGCTGGTACCCCACTAGCTGGTCTTCTATGGTCAGACACCCCCACCACAAGGCCAGGCACCCCCACTGCTCAACTGCAGGTAGATGTACAGCCACAGAGGTCAGGCACCCCCACTGCTCAACTGCAGGGAGATGTACAGCCACAGAGGTCGGGCACCCCCACTCCTCAACTGCAGGGAGAAGTACAGCCACAGAGGTCACGCTCACCCACTCCACACTCCCAAGGACAAGCAGTGGCTTCAAGGTCCACTGAAACCCCCCCACGACGCAACAGACGAGGTGAGGCCAGAAGATCATCCACAGTGCCAAGCCCAACACAACAGCTGATTGACATTATCTCAACTGAAAAAACACCAACTCCACCTCATGTACCCACAGACAATGAAGAGATGTACTTCTTCGCTGAAAGTCTAGTCCCAATATTAAACAGACTTCCCCGTAGGCACCAGGTCCGAGCAAGAAGTCACATCTATACATATCTAGCAGAGATCGATCTAGAGGTGTCTGAACAGCAACAACAACCCACCTCTGTCCTTCCGATCCCAAGGCCAAACCAGCAGCAGCAGCATCTCTGTCATCTGGCACCCACCTTCCACCATTCAGCACCTCCTCCGATACCCTCCTACCACCAGCAACAAGCTCCAGCACCTCCTCCGACACCCTCCTACCACCAGCAACAAGCTCCAGCACCTCCTCCTCCGACACCCTCCTACCACCAGCAAGAAGCTCCAGCACCTCCTTCGACACCCTCCTACCACCAGCAACAAGCTCCAACACCTCCCCCGCCACTCAACTACCACCAGCGAGTTATACATCCTACCAACAGGGAAGATCCCAAAGGGCTGGTCAAGAGGAGTTGGAGGACCCTGCTTCACCTGCTTACCACCTCCTTGACTAGATGTTCAGTTATTACATTTGACCACCAATTTGGTTAAAAGGATGCCTAAGTTCAGTTTTTAGTTATTCCACTTTATTTAACTTTTATTTTTGAAATCTTTAAATAGTTTTATTAATGAATATTTTATTTTACTATTTAAAAATCTCGTAAAAATAAGTAGAAAATTTGTTTTTAATTGTGCTATATAATATGTTCTTAAATTTGTAATTTGTTACAGAAGTTTTGGCTGTTCTGTTCTGTTCAGTTGTTACAATTGATAATATGGCAATATGTTTGTAAATAAATAGCCATTTATTGAATATGGTCTCTCTCTCTGTGGGGCAGGGGGAGGTTGTGTGTGTTGGGGGGTTAAATATAAACAACTCACCTGAGAGTAACGGCAAGCCGTTGTTTTGGTTCGATGGCAGTCCGGTAATTCGTTGTCATCCTAGTCAGGTCGGCACCAACGAAGGCAAGGATCTGGTCCATCTGCTCGGCACTCATTCTGAAATATTTTACATGACGTTCTCGGTCCAGCCTCAGCTCGGCCACAAGTTGGTAAAAGGCTCCCTGCTCCCTCCTTCTCTGGTTTATAGGGTGTACCCACATTCTTCTCCTCCGGAGCATTCGGAGCAAGAGGTAAACCGCAATTGCTTTCCTCCTGTTTACAACTCGTACTGAAACAAAAAAAAGTACTATATTAATATTGCAAGATAAGGTAATCGCTCAACTGATTTCGTTATAATGACGATTAAATTTTAGGCTACGAAGTAAAAATCTAAAGTAGGCCATTTGCTGCCAGCCAGTGAAGATTTGTTTGTTGGTTTGATTCATGCGTAGCTATTTTCCCATTTACCAATATATTGACAATATGCAAGTTCTCATTTTAATTAACCTGTCAAGCAGTAAGACGTATGTAACAGCAATATTTACTGACCCATTATTAAGCGACGCTCACCGATCCGGAATGTAGACTGTTTTAGCACGTCAATGTTGTTCATGCGCTCCGAAAAAGTTTGTGCGCTTGCGCGTCTGGTGGGGAACGTTCTGCTGAAATCTGCATGCGCAATAAGCGTCTGTGCGCTTGCGCGTCTGGTGGGGAACGGGTGTGAGGTAAAAGCACAATGCTAGCGCGTCTGTTGGCATAGCAACGACATTCCAAGCATTCCGATGACGTGCCCGGACACATTTTGGCACCCGGACACATTTTGGCCTGACAGCTCCTTTCACGAAACCGATTTTTGAGGATTTTCACTCGCAGATCGCAATTTCTTGTCAAAACGTATTTCACGAAAATGCATCGCATGCGCATCCCTCGCAAATCGCAAATAAAAGTGTAACGACTACAGATTTCTCGCAAAAAAATTTTTTCCTTGCAAGTATGCCGTTTCTTTTGATTGTGCGGAGACGGAAGCAGAATCTTCTTTGTGATCGCTTCCACCATTTAGATAACTACGTAGATTAGTTGTTAGAACGATATCACTTACAAAAATGTAGTAGCCTGCATAAAAGTTAATTTTTTAATGTATACTTAAGTACATCAAGTTTATTTTAAAGTAGACTATATTTTACGTAGACAACTTGACAAAAGTAAACAGGCCTATGTATTTAAAGTATTTTCAGTATTTAACACTCGTTAAACACTGCCTACAAATTGTATGTGATGCCCTGGGTCTAAATGGGAGCGCACATGACATTTGGAGCAACTTTGCCATTTGTATTAGGCTACTGATGGATAGCTTCTAGGTGACAATGGGTATCGGTTAAGTTTGAATATAACAAATTGCAATACGCTTAACATTACTATAGTACAAAGAGAAACTGTCTCCGAGATAGTATATATACTATAAGTGTAGGCTATATTAGGCAGAGACCTAATAGTTAAAATAAAAATTGCATTTTTCAACCCACCCCACTCCCCCAGATACCGCTTGCAACCGTAGCCAGCCCACACAGAACAAAGGGCGATACAATATTGCTATGTATCCTTAATGGTTAGCATTCAGCAGATGATGCTGATTAATTTTTTTCCTGAAGGGCAAATGTGAATTGTGCTTTGGCCATTAACATAGTGCGGCGGCCTGGGGATTGTCAACTAGCCAGCTAGGACCGGGTAGTGAGCCGCTATCCGGTCGATGTGTAGATAATTGTAAATAATGTGCTGTGTGTTAAAGGTACTTAACCTGAATTGCTTCAGTATATATCAAGATGTATAGGAATGGATAAATGTAAGAAGTTGTGTAAGTCGCTCTGGATAAGAGCGTCTGCTAAATGCCTGTAATGTAACATAATGAAACAGGTGAAATGAATAATTAGCGGGGAAGTGCAAAACCCCGAGACAGAACACAAAAAAAAAATCAGATAGATTGCTAACCGGTGCAAACGAGGGAGAAAGCCAAAACCCATGACAGTAACAGTGAGCGCGTTTACATGCACTCAATATTCCGATAACTGGGAGTATTCCGAACATGGCAATAATATGATAAATGCGTTTACATGCACTTAAGTAATGCGATAATGGGGAAAATCCAGGTTTACATGATTCTGTCAATATTCCGATTTCTTTCCCTGAACGCGATGTGTAACTCAAACGTAAATTAGAAACATATATTAGCCTAATGTTATATATTATAAATTACATATTTTAACGTTTATACATAACGTGACTGTACTTCCTGTTGGGTTGCTAGAAACAGCACGCGGGTTGGTATGCGTAGCCGTAAGTTAGTAAACACGTTAACTATAGCCTAACGTTAGTTACATAAGAAAGAACAGTAGCCTATAACGTATAAGAAAGTAACGTTAAACATGGCAACGTTAGACAGGAATGCTATTATGGGTTTCGTCGTCATATGGCAGATGTTATGGTTGCGGTTGGCAACTAGCACTGTCTTTCAAGCTTTCTGTGTTATGAGCAGAAGAGCTTTAACGTTACAACAAGCGCTGATTATTGGACCCAGAATAGGCCTTCCTCCAGCACTGTTAAGGACCCGGTCGTGCTGGATGCGCGTTAAGAGCAAGGACTGGTGGGAGAGAGTGGTGCTAAATTAATTCACCGATTCAGACCGTAGACTTGTGGACACCAAACTGGTTCGCTATCAACCTGTACTCCCCGCAGCTACCGATTTTGTACAGCGCTATTGCGACTCGCATTTGAAGAGGTACAGCTGGACGCACTGTCACTTCGTCAGGGCTCATTATGTTCTGTACCAAACCACAAAGTTTTATAAATGATCTCCGAGCCATACTGAAGTTGCCTCTCCATTCTGAATCGGTGAATTAATTTACCATATGACGACGAAACCCATAAGAGCATTATTGAGTGCATATAAACGTGCTCATTATTTCCGCGTTTCTAACTTTTTTCCCATCTATGAGATGAAGTATATTCCTCTTTATTATTTCGGATAACATCAGGAGGGTTTCCTCCTCGCTCCAGAAATGACTTCTCCCGTTGGTTGACATCTCTCTCTGACCTCTCAACTGTTTTGACGTTAGCGTTACGTTACTAACAATATCCGGAATGGCTGTTGCTGTCAAACACGCATATGCGCAGATTTAAAAATACGACCGAGATCGGAATAAGCGTTTACATGCAACCAATAAAACGAAAAACACGGCAGAAATCCAGGTGTAGTTATCGGATTTCTCATATTCCGATAACTGCTTTTTTCCGAAAAAGCTTTTCGGAATATTGCGTTTACATGACAATTTGAATAATCCGATAACAGCCATATTCCAAATATTATCGGAATATTGAGTGCATGTAAACGCACCCAATGTTTTCATCTTACACCATCAGAAGGGGCAAATGTATATCCTTTATAAGCATGGGTTAAAGTTGTCCGTCACCGCAACGGATTTCCGTCGTGAACGACTGAAAATGATCATTTCTGAGATTGGTGCAGATCCGATGAGAAAATAAATAGGGGGGGTTGGTTGAAATCTGTTGGCCTACACACACACCATAGCAGAGTGTTCCATAAGCGCAGGCTGCCGGCTAAATAGCCGACCACTTACACATTTTGGCCGGCCACTTTTTTGAAGATCCGAAACAGATTTTTATTTTACCTGCCCTCTCGCAATTCGCCGTAACGTAGGCTCTGCGCTTGCGGAACATGCTGCAGCAGAAACGCAGCTGTCTGGCCCGCCCACCTTCTAGAAGCCTAGTAGTTTGCGTGGAGTGAAGTCGGTGGAAGAGTCTAAGTCCTAGTCAAAATACGATTTCAACTTTCTTTCAGGAAAAAAGGTCAGTTAGTTAATCCTACTAATTTAAGCAGGCAATTTCCACCAAGTTTTTATTTAAGTTTCAATACCTCCAAAAAAAATCACTGCACATCCATAGTTTGAAGAAGTGGCCACATACAGTAGGCTATAGCTACATAATACGCATACAATAAGTAGCCTTCGTTAAAAAAACATACAAACGTATGTGTGTTTTTACATAACGGCAATGTATTACAGCCATAATTGCGATAGGTGGTCACTGTGGAAATGTCGACTGTACGAGAAATTTATAAAATAAGGTTTAGATTACTAAACCGAAAGTAGGCTCCATCGGGTAGTCTACTGTACAGTAAGCAAACGAAACACGCCAAATCTTTGTTTGTAGGCTACAACGTTTTAAAACTATATTAGTGTTCCTATATCAGAGCATTGTTTTGTTATTGTGTATAAATGGTGCATTTTATGCATTTATAGTCTGTGATGGTTGTAAGCATTTTGGGCAAATAATAAATCCCTCAAAAAAAGTTTGGAAATGAAAAAATGTTTTTGCTTGAGATTGCATGAAATAATAGTTATATGTAGTTTAAAATGGGAAATCGCCAACGCAGAGGGGCAGAGGCCTGCCCCACTACTCACCACCCCCCGCCCTTCAAAAAGCCTGGCCGGCTACTGCTTCTGAATTATCTGGCCACTAAAATTTAAGGACCACCGCGTTATCTTTTTCAGTCGTGAATTTTTTTTTTGCTTTAACCCATTAAATGGACAAAACAATTTTAATTCATTTTATGATATGTTTTCGAGTGTTTTTTGGGTTCACATGATTGGCTGCATGGCAACACCTCTTGGTGTGCATGTTCCACTTGGTCAATATTCCTCTCCTCCTTTCACATTCCAATTCTCTCTCTCCCTCTCCCTCTCACTCACTCACTCACTCTCTCTCTCTTTCGCTCTTTTTCTCTCTCAAAATGTTGCGGCTGCTGTTCAAGCTAGAGGGTTTGAGCTCTGACATAACATGCTGTGCATTTTTCTGTTTTCTGGCTTACAATGTGTGTATCTGATACTGTATTTAACTGTGGCAGTGGCGTATTATTTGAAAATGGTGTGTAGGTGGGGTGGGGGGCCTCTTCAATCACTGTAGCCCAGGTTTCCAAAATCTGACCCTGACTGCAGCATTAGTTGCTATTCTTACCCGTAGAGACTGCAAGGACAATTATCCAATTATGTTCAGCATTCGCTACATTCAAAATAGAAATGCAAAGTAATTTCCTCTGAACATTTAACCATATAAGCTATCTGGAACTAGCCACTAATATTAGCGTTAGTGTGTCCTATTGCTATCTCACAGCGATAATAGCATCTGGGTACAATTATTAGATTGTATTTTAAAGAACCTGTGAAGAAATCACCTTTACAACTCTCACTTAGACATAGTAGGAGAGCAACAATGAGCACAAAGGATCTTGGTGTCACTGCAGCGGAGAAGGGTGAGCCTGCAATACCGAAGCAGTGCAGTATCAGAGGACCGTGACAGTCTCAGGACCCTAGAGTCCTGAGCATGCACAAGAGAAACAAGAAGATGGACGACATTGACGACAATCTGAACGTGAGTACAAAACTGAATGTGAATCAAGTTTTATTTGTTTAACTTTAAAAACTATTCTGGTGTCTTTAATTGGACAGCAAAGTTAATGTTAGCTAGCTAGTCGAAGTGTAAGTAGCTAACTAACGTTATGTATGTAATGTGAACGTTAGCGACAATCTCACACGGTTTCTAGAGTTAGCCAGAGTGTATGGCTATGGTTTCACAGACACAGATTAGACCATATGGCTATGGTTTCACAGACACAGATTAAGCTCAATCCAGGACACAATATTCAAAATGTCTTTTGGTCCAATACTAGGCTGTTATTGTGTCAGTGAAATTAACTCTAAGTGTTCAATTTGACTTGTTTTCCAAATTCATTTGACAATACAAAAAGAACGATACTTGCCACTTACGAGATGCACCACATGCTGCAAGAAATTTCACTGCCCGTTCTGCAAGTCATGTACTTCCCTGCGCAAATAAAAGTTATTTGTTTTAAATTTTGTGCACAAATTTGTTTACATTCATGCTACTAAGCATTTCTCCTTCAATGAGATAATCCACCACCAGACAGGGTGTGACCATTACACTGACACAACTTTTGCTGGGGACAATAAAAGACCACTCAAATGTGTGTTTTTGTCACATGACACGAAGCCACAGATGTTGCAAGTCTTGAAAAAGCATGCAATTGGCATGCTCAATTCTTTAACCCCCCCCCCCCCCCCCTCCCCAAAAAAAAAATTCAACAATTGCCAAATATTACTTCTCATTATATTTTCACTTGGAAACCACTTCCATCTTATTTAAAGAGATGGACACTCACAGGAGCTGCACTAGCTTAAAAGAATAGATGTTTGCGTTTTCTTCTGGACACCGCCATTGGTGGCTGTGAGAAATCTGTGCCTTGCATATTTTACAAGTCTCTGGAACTCTACTGGAGGGAAGCAACACCATTATTTCAAAATAATGTTAAATTGGGTTGAGATCTACTGGCTGCAAAGGCCATAGCATATGATTCCCATCATTTTCGTACTGTAAGCCACTGTATTTGCCTCATAAAATAAATGCATTTTGGGGTAAAGTGAGTTCTGTGTCAAATGAAAGCTCTTGATGAGTGCCATCTAGTGCCAAAAGGACAGCTGAAATTATGAACAGTATTGAATAAAGCAACAAAACAAAGATCTAATGCAAAAGTTATGGTCTTTTTGGAGCCAGAGGTCATTTTTTAATATAGCTTTATTATTGACATGCTAGAACTGCAGTCCTGCCATGGTTGCACTGTTGCAGACATCCAATTTGGTAGGTGGCGCTGTCGCAAAAAACTAGGGTCCTAAGACTGCCCCGGTCTTGACACTGTCCCGGTCCTGACACTGCACTGCTCTGGGCAATGGTTGCACTGTTGCAGTCATCCAATTCGGTAGGTGGCCCTGTCGTGAAAAACTAGGGTCTTGAGACTGCCCCGGTCCTGACACTGCACTGCTCCGGTATTGCAGGCACATACTATTGCTGCAGCGAGCAAGTACATGGGAAAACATTGTCAGAGAGAGGTATGTGGTCTTCATTGCTTTGTACGATTTTTATTTACACTGTCATGAAGACGCTTTACATTTTTTTAAAAACTGGAAATTGGGAAAATTGGTCTGTTGACAGGAATCTGCTTATATCGGCCAAGAGAGCCATATAATTTCAGAAAAAACGAGTCAGCGAGAGTTTATTTCTTTGATCGCAGGACTGAATGTGTCTGCGAAGACCTGAATATCAGTTAATGGCTAAGTGCTGATTGAATCCAGGCCCCTTTTCAGTGGTTTGTTTCTGCATTCTGCACAACCCATAATTCCCTGCTCTTAACAGAGCCTCAAGACCTTTGGTAGGGAGCTCTTCACCTTCTCTCTCTTACCTCAACTTCATTAAATCAGGCACTCTTATAGCACCAGGATAAAAATTATGCAAAGTTTATTTCCATGGTAACTGATTGTGGCTGATCAAAACTGCCTGGGGTCACGTGTAAAAATTATATTTGAGGTTGTGTCCAGTTGTGCATGGTGAATGAGGCCACTGCCATCCCTTTGTGCTATTTTTTAATTTATTTTTAAAAAAAGATTTTGGTGTATAATAATAATAATTAATAAATTGAGGCATCACTTCATGCCTCCAAATAAGGCCTAGTTATTCCCCCAAACCAGTTTGAGGGCAACTATGTCCTACTGTGGAAGAGGCACACTGCAGGAAAAGTTGCATCTACAACTACTGTGCGCAAATCCGAAAACTGACTATATCTGGCCATTAAGCAGATGCGTGTCTGCCATCGGAAATGGACATAATCTCATGCATGGAAGGTGTTCTTGTCCAGAAATCTGCCATAAATGACATGGCCATCCACTTTTCCTAATCGGGAATATCTGAGTCCAGAAATCCCAGATCACAGACATGGCCTGGGACTGTGCAGAAGTTTCTGGAAATATAATGTGGTGACACATGTAACTACCGCTCATTGACCGACACACACTGTAATTTAACAAGTCAGGTATCTTCCAGAAAATCCTCTTTTCATTCAGTAGCACTAGCATCAGGTTCAGCAAGTAGCTCTCATTGTCTTATTTGTCTTGTCTTATATTGTCTTATTTGTATTCTGTGTTTTATTCATTTTAATGTTGAGTTATTACTTAACATTAACTTATTGTTGCTGCTGTCTTGGCCAGATCTCTCTTGTAAAACAGATATAATATATCATGAGACTTCCTGGTTAAATAAAGGTTAAATAAAAGAATAATAATTTTAAAAATAATAAATTAGTCTTTTTAAAACATAATAAAATAAAGTTTAAGCCTTATTTTTGTTTTTTCTTAATATTGTGAATACCCAATTGTATTCCTTGACCTGTTTCATCACCGTGGTGTGTATTCCATCAGTTTGGGAGAGTGCTGGTAAGTGTCCACTCCTTGGAAGAATGTTCTGGGCATTTGTTTCGATGCACTGTCTACAGAAGTTGTATGTGGGGACACTTGGCACTGGGCCCAGGTAGACTGCGGGTGCCCAATTGGTCAGAGGGGTTTGCTGGTGTGCTTTCAGATGAGGAAATTTTTATCTCTTTTCCACTGGTCAAGTGTACCGTACTGGACCCGTACTGGTCCACATTAAATGGCCAAAATCAGTACCCTTTCATTTTCCACTTAAAAGGTCAGTAGCTGTAGTCTTTTTTGCGTAAGAGAGCAACGCTTGGATGTAGCTATTGCAACATTGTTACTACCACGTTTCCAGTGATTGTCACAAACATCAACAACAAACATGACAGACCCGGAGTGTTTTTTTTTTCCTGTTGTGTCTTATATCATTCTGTTGAATGTTTTGCAGTGTAACATGTTATCAGTGAGCTAGCGGGGATTTTAAAATGGCAGTTAAATTCCGTTGTGTGTGCACGTGTCACTGGCGTAATGACGACACCCATCGGACCGCTTTTTAAAGTGGACCGGTACCACATATGTTAGGGCACCTAACCAGCACGTCTTAGGCGTACCGTGACCATACCAAACTTTCCTCAAACGGTAATTGAAAAACGTACCGCACCATACCAGTACGGGTCCAGTACAGTACACTTGACCAGTGGAAAAGAGGTATCTGTTTCTAACTGAAATGTAACCCCCGAGGTGACACTGTGTCCAATAATGCTCCACCTTGTTGGGTTGCTGGCCACATGGCCATGGTCACTACATTACCCTTGTTGTGTTCAGAGACTCACCTGATTGGTTTGGTGTTCAGTTGAAGAGCCCACTCAGCACCGTGAGACCGCAGTGACTCCTCAAACCGTCAATCTTTCCAGTAAGGGGGGGAAAGTTAGCTGTCATAAATGTGTCTTGAACCGAGTGAATTCAGCGTAAAACATCTGCACGTAAAGCGTGATTTGCAAATGTAATCACAAAAAGATGGCAAATGGTGACTGATATTTGTTCTGTTCCCTGTATTCCACACTTGTGTGACTAAGAAATACAAACAAAACTCCATAACTGAGGCTCCTTTGATGAATGAATGTACCACTCACAAAAGATATAGTGTGGAATGGAATTTCTGGCTAGTCTCAGTAAAGGCTTTTTATAAAACTACTCTTTTTTTTCAAGCCAATCTCTCAAATTAGATTGCACTATTGAAGCTATTGTTGTGCCATCATATGAGACATAGACTGACTGGGACGCAAACCGGTGACTTTGGCAACTGCACAAAAAAATATTAACTTGCGAGGATTTCCCATGGCTTTGAATTGATCATCACTGCATGATGCAATGTGATTCTTCCTGGCAGACCCCATAGAAACTAAGCTCTGTACACCACTACTGGCTGATTAGTGGAATCTTTTGTTCCCCATATTAAACCGCAACCTCTCAGTTCCATCAGAAGGGAAGTATTGGAAAAATAATTTGGTGAAATAAGCAGGTGTGTCACGGTGTTCTTTTAAAGTGGTTCATACCCATACCCCCTAGTCCAATACTGAGACCCCTCAATATGAGCCATGTGGTGACTCAGGTTAGCCTAACAAAAATATTGAAATTCCACCTGATAAGAATCCAACAAGCCATGAAGACACCCTGAAAACTGAAGCTGAAAGCTAACAGATCGCCAGAATAGCCACATGGGAAATAAACATACTAGGAAACATAGAAGCCTCAAAGGGGTAAATGGATGTAAATGAAAGCATTATGTGTATGTAAACTAAAGCTTGTGCTGACAAAGGAAAAAAAGAAAAGAAAGCTGAACATATCAGCCCTTGTGAAGTTCTTCAAAGAAGCTGTATCAGATCTGTATGGAATACATCTTGCTCAGGGGTAGGCTTTCCAGCAATTGTACAAAATGGGGAGGTTCCAAATCTCCATTACAATCACAGACCCTTTTATAATCTTTATATAGGAACAAAGCCCAAACCTACCGGGTAGCCACTCGATAATAAATCCTGCCCCCGAAGAGGAGCTGTAGTTTTTTTTGTCATCTATTAGCCATGAATACGCTGAGATATCTTTATCCTTCATCAGATCTTTTATAAATGAAGTGGACAGCTGGATCAAGGAGAAAGCACTGCCTCAAGAACTGGGAAAAAAAACAACTGAAACTGATCCCACTGTGGACTAATCTCTGGGGCCAATTGATGTTATCTACCACAGAGTATGCTGCAGGACCCCGCACCCACACACACACTCACACACACGTACAGGCATGCATGCACACGCACACGCACACGTGCTCACACCCCATGAGCTATAGGTAACTAAAGCAAGGGTTACATGCACTATTGCACCTTTAACCAGCCATCAGTGAACTCAAGTCAATGCTTTACAACCTGGGTTTTCAACAGAGGGTCCGCGGAAAGGTACTGTAGCAGGTGATGTGATACGTGAAAAATAAAACCCAGGATAAAATCTTGGTTAGACCTAGAAGGCATTAACAAAGCTGTTATGTGAAGACCAAAGACTCAGGCCTGAATTCAAACAATATTTGTCCTTGAGTTTGAAGCTCAAACTGATTGGCTCATTAATTGTGGTTCTGGAATAGGTTCAGACTAACAGGACTGGACTGGTGGCAGGTGGGCATGTGTGTGTGTGTGGAAGGGGGGGTGTCTCTATTTTTTTTTGTGTGTGGGTGTGTGTGGGTGTGTGTACGAGGGGTGTGCTTACATGAGTGCATGCAAGCATGTGTGTGTGTGTGTGTGCGTCAGAGAGCACAAAGCTGTTTTCAGCCATCTGTTTCATACATTATAAAGAGGAATTGCACAAGCAAGTAAGAGTATGAACCATGCATGGGTACTATGCGCAATTCATTACACTTTCCACCCCAGGCCTTCACTAAATTCGAATAAGAAATGTCTAATGCGGTAGTCTATTCAGATTGGACCCAGGGGTCAAAATGTGCTTTTTATATACTCATTTGAATTTGGAGTGAGCGTACTCTGCAAGCACTTAGAACTCCGATCTGACCCGCGGAGAGCAAGGACGAGCGCCGGAGCTCGGCAGAGTGGGCGTATTGTCTCCAGCCGAACTCCTTGTAATCTCTCACCTGCAGAAACATGCGCTGTTATCAGCTTGTTCTGTTAAATACAGGCACGGGGCCATCTATCTTATTTTTTGTTTCTAAGCAGGTGTGTAGGGGTAAGGGAGGAGGAAAGAAGTATGACGCTCTGTCCAGTTTGGTGCAGTGTTGCAGGAACCTTTTGAGAGGCAGGTGCTCGAAGTGGGAATAGACACCAACCTAGAAAAACTATTTTATGACACCCTGTTATTGTAAAGAACATATTTACTAAAAGGAATGATTAAAATTAATGACAGCAACAATAATAATACAAATATACATTTTTTAAATTAAATCGAAGGGCCAAGAGCATAGGAGTAGTTTGGCAACTCGGGGGGACACTTCAGTGCTGGGGCGGTCCGGGGGCATGCCCCCCGGGAAGAAAGGTTTTGAAAAATGCCACTTAAATGCTAATTTCTAATGATTTTTGAGAACAGTATTTATTAAACAAAAGCATTCCAAACAAGCTAACAACACTGCAAAACAAACCAATCGTTTAACAGAATATGTCATTTTTACTCTTGCAAAATGTCCCTCCCTTCCTTTTCTTATGTAGCTGGTTCATATGCTTTATTATTAGGTAGTATTCTGTTTCCATTTAAATACTTCCGCAAACAAACAAAAAAAATCGCATCATATATTTATGTTTATATGGTTGAGATGTACTCATTTTGCTGCCTTTCTCTACTGTCTATTTTTGCTTCCTTTCTCTACTACATTACTCCTATTTGCTGTGGCTCAGAGGGCTCAGTTGAGCTGCTGCAGCCTGCCTCACTCCTTTCTCCCCCATCATCTTGAATCTAATGTAACTAAAATGAGATCAAAGACAAGCCATATTTACTTTATTTTATCAGGGGGAAAATATTGAATCATTTTAGTCATTTATGGTTATTTCTTTGGTATTACTGTTATTTTCTGATATGGAAAAATATGTCTGTGTATGTTGTTGTCCAACGTCAAGTGTCTACTTTTTATCATGTGAGGATGCAGGATTACATAATTTAGCTCGTTTAGGCAGTGAAATTTTAAGATCAGCTAACTAGCTAGTGAGGGAAAAGCCTTTGCTACTACTAAGTAGGGGTGTAAGCCTTTGACTTGATGAAGATACGATACAATAACGATACTCTGAACAACGATGCAAAGCGATGTCTTTTCATTTATAACGATACGAGACGATTAATCACGATACGATGCAATGCGATACAATTAGCTGTGATGTGACCGTGTGACTAATGTGACCATTAGATTTGACAGATCCCCCTTCCTACAGACACTCAGAGGACATTGAAATAACAAACAATATGACTTTAAAAGTATAAAATATATTGCTCCATTTTTAAAACAGCAATTTCCATGTGAATAATTATCACTAGAACTGCCAATAGTGCCATTCCAATTGTCATTGTGATTTAAAATTTTTAATTAGTCTATTTAATCCGAGTTTATGCCATGTTTCTGTCATGCCATGACTTTTCTTGAGTAGCTACTGCCTAATTATGCAAATGCCTATGTATAATTCTAAAATGAAACTCAGTTAGATGTGTTTTTCTTGATTTTTTCTACCTCAATGACACCCAAGTGTGAATCGTTGCCGCTCTCCTCCCGGATAATTATTGGATTAGTGTCCTGAAACAGTGTCCTTTTATATACCCAAAATAAAAATACCTACATTGTTTAAAATGTCCAAGACTTTTAGGCAGTTATCCAGCTAACTCAGTAATCCTGGGGGGTATAGTATGAAGCAAGATTACTTAGTTAGCTGAAACATTTTTTTCTGAAAATAGATATAGATAGATATAGATAGGCTAGCATGTTCAAATAATCCATTCCAAACTGCTAAAATTTTAAAAGACCAAAAACTAAATTTACTTGCAGAATCACATTATTTTCAACTCCACACACCTGTTGCCTAAAGAAGTAGACTATTATTATGTCTGTAAAGTGCAGTCATTTCTTTGCTTGTTTATCCTTTATTTGTAATTATGTTTTATTTTTCAAGAGGGAATCATTTTAGGCTACAGCGGCAATTGTATGGTTTTAGCCTCTATATGCTGTTACAATGCCTCTATACAACTCCTAATAACATGGGTGTTTTATGGCCTAATAGAGATTCCACGTATTTATTTTCTAATTTATCAAAAGCGCCACTCAACTAGTTTTTGTTCCGATAAGGTAGGCTACCTGCTTGTGTCTAAACTGCTGCAGCTGGCAGCAGCGCAACTTTGGAAAAAAAAATTGTGAACATAGTCTACTGCAAACTGCAAGAAGTGTAAATAGGCGACCAGTAATATTTTAAGAAGCTGTCTGTCTTGTTTGTTGTTGATCTATAGAATTTTCAGTTTACCTAAGGTTTATTGGGGGCTGGGCTTTGGCCATTATCACTTTGTGCACTTGGAGCAGGGGTCCTCAATCTTATCGTTCCAACCAAGCAGTTACACACCTGATTCTACTAATCAACCACCTGACTCTTCACTAAGGACCTTGATTAGTAGAATCAGGTGTGTAACTGCTTGGTTGCAACAAAAGCCTGCACCCACACCGGCCCTTTCTGGATAAGATTGAGGACCTCTGACTTGGAGGGATGGAGGACGAATTGCCCATCAGTGAGAACAAAAGGATGCAGCGTTGGCTTTGGTGGTTCCCGACCCTGAATAAAGCCTGGCGGTTCTGGTGTTATAATTAAATAAAATGTAAAAACATATACAGTGTAATAACTGCCATGTAAATTAACGATTCAATTCAATTCAATTAATTTTTACAGAGAAACAGAAGGAGAATTGGGCAAAAACCAGGCCTGAACCCCCAAACAGCAAATGAGGTAAAAACTCCCCAGTGGGAAGAAAACACTCAAACGGTGGCGAGAGAAAACTTCCCGATTGGAAGATATCAAGGAACCTGGCTAGAGAGGGGGAGCACATCCTTCACTGGCTCCACAGCTCAGGGTGACTTAAGGACAGAAGCTCCAGGAAAAAGAAACAGGAGAGGGTTAGGCACTTACAAAATTAGAAGAGTAACAATTACAAATGGGGAGGCCGGAGTGTAATATGAAAAGCCCCGTATTACACAATTCATCACGACTCAGCCATGTCACACGCTTGCATCGCGATGCACTGATCTTTACACCTCTACAACTTAGTGAATCAAAATGTCTCATAAACGTAAAAGTGGATCTCAAATGAGAAAACAGACCAGGAGAAAAATGTCTCTTAAGTTACCAGTGTATGGCTTTTTTAAAAAGCAGTCGACAAACTCCGCAACTGAACAGTTTCAAAACGTCTGTCTGACCCATCGAGTTATATAAGGTCTGACCACTGCAGTAGGGATGTATCAATAACCTTCCCTGCTCAACTGCTGTCATTCAGAGCCTGTTCAGATTTCTCAACACACACACATGCACAGATTAGATGGACTGGCTATACTTTCTGAATTTGAAGGAGATTGCTGATGATTTTGCACAATGCAAGGTATGTAAAAGTAAGCACTAATCATAACATTCTGGTTAAGGATAACCGTATTCCACATGCATCATTTCTTAAAGTGAATC
Source organism: Ilyophis sp. 1 JC-2022 (assembly GCA_022702515.1). Taxonomy (NCBI): domain Eukaryota; kingdom Metazoa; phylum Chordata; class Actinopteri; order Anguilliformes; family Synaphobranchidae; genus Ilyophis; species Ilyophis sp. 1 JC-2022. The sequence continues at coordinate 51,183,732 of CM040394.1, forward strand.
ACCAGACAATTTTCACGATCCAAAACTATAAGTTGGGTGGGTGAATGGGTTTTAGTAAATGAAGTCCTTTTAGCCAATAAAGTTGATCAGAATATTGCTTATTATGCATAAGAAATGTAGCCTACGGAGATTTTTTTTATGATCCTCACATCATAGCAATGTTGGGGAACCTGCCAGGTTCCGTTCAGTCAATTTCTGTCCAGCCTGGTTCCGTCCAGGCCGTCCCTGTCCTGCCTGGTTCCGTCCAGCCCATTCCTGTCCTGTCTGGTTCCGTCCAGCCCGTTCCTGTCCTGCCTGGTTCCGTCCAGCCCATTCCTGTCCTGCCTGGTTCCGTCCAGCCCGTTCCTGTCCTGCCTGGTTCCGTCCAGCCCGTTCCTGCCTTGCCAGGTTCTGTCCAGTACGTTCCTGTCCTGCCAGGTTCTGTCCAGTCCGTTCCTGTCCAGCCTGGTTCCATCCAGGCCATCCCTGTCCTGCCTGGTTCCGTCCAGGCCATCCCTGTCCTGCCTGGTTCCGTCCAGCCCATTCCTGTTCCAGACCGTTTCCTGTCCAGCCTGTTCCAGCCTGTTTCCTGTCCTGCCTGTTCCAGCCCGTTTCCTGTCCAGCCTGTTTCCTGTACAGCCTGTTCCAGCCCATTTTCTGTCCAGCCTGTTCCAGTCCATTTCCTGTCCAGCTAGTTCAAGCCCATTTTCTGTCCAGCCAGTTCCAGCCCATTTCCTGTCCAGTCTGTTCCAGTCCCTTTCCTGTCCAGCCCCTGTCTGTTTTCTGCCCAGCATTTTTCTATCCTGCCCCATCACTAGTCTTCTCTGTTCCCTGTTTTGTTCCCTTGCCCAATAAATTCACTCCCTGTGGAGTTTTACCTCCTGGAGCTGTCTCTGAGTCTTGTGTTTGGGTCCAGTCCATTGTTCATTCCATAACATGTTGTTGGCAGCTAGCTTCTCTTTTATTCCAGCGTGGATGTTGCCAAGAAAACAGATTTCTGGAAGTACAGAATTAATTCAATAAAACCTAATATAAAGCATGGTTTGGTTAGTTTTTCATTTCATTCCATTTTTCGCTAGAACATATCAAGACGTGTTTGAGTATAGTCTGCGTTTCCCGTTTTCAAAAAGGAGATTTATCATGAATCATTTAACACGATTATAAATGATGGGAAACAACCTTTCGATAAGGTCCGTGTTGAAAAAAGTTAGCCTATCCTTTAAACCGGTTTACCTCAAAGTAGGCTGCCCAGTGCACTGTCACCGACACTCAGATGACAGATCCAACCAGAGTTCTGGACAGACCTCTCCTCTACAGTCTATGGGCAGAGGACCCTGAAGTAGCATTCCAAGTGTTGTGATTGGTTGCTCTGATGTCTTCTTGACTGGGCTCTCACTGCATGCCTTTCAAGTACACATGACACTCTGCCAGTCGTGTCACAACGTCATAATCAACCTCTGAGTGCATACTGTATGTTCCAGTTTGTGGATGGACCTCACAGTCTGTTTTCTGTTAACCCCTTTGTGCAGATGCCAAATTTGGTCAATTCTCACCTATTTAGGGGTGTTCTATTTAAGGCTTTATAACTCCAGGGGCCACATGTATAAACAGTGCTGAGCAGAAAAATGCCCTCAGAACGCTACGTACGCAGAAATTCAGATGTATAAAATAAGAGAATCTGCGTACCTCGGCACATACTGTACACCATGCATACGCAATGTTTGGAGTCAGTGTGATATGGCGACACCATGATCAAAAGGCAGAGGTAGAAAATGTAAAACTTTGCATGACCCCAGGTGTGAGCATCACAAAGACTTGGAAAATGGCTTAAAGACAGTTGTACCATTTACAATACTAACTTAGATTAGTTCATTTTCATAAATTATGCCAAAATAAAGTACCACAAATGCAAAGAAATCTTGGGGAAAATGCAACAAAATTTTCTTTAGTTTGCAGTGAAATACTGAGAGCTACAGATGTGAAACAGGTAAAACTATACATTTTCTGGATCATAATCTCCATGTCCACAAGTGTGCAAAATCTGGTGGTGATATGCACTAAAGTTATATGATGCAAAATATAGGCAGTATACCCTGCTGTCCTTGGCCTGAGCATCTCCAAGTGTATCCAAAATGGCAAAATTGTGCATTGTTGTAAATATTAAAATAATGATCAAATCAACTGTTTAGGCTCATAAACTCACTTTTGCAAGTGGGGACTACTATCTTTTCATCAGTATAGGGGGAAAATATCTATGGGTCTAAACACCTATCCAAAACCTTTTATAAGATGAATAAAATATCCAAAAAGTGTCCATAAAGCATATACACATTCATACTCACTCCAAGGAAAATTTTACATTCATAGAACCTATATATATATATATTTGAATTAGTATTTTCCAAGTATTGCCCAGGGAGATGCTACACAATACAGTGTAAATTATGTACAATAAGATTACAATAAAATATTATTCCACCATCAGGAAAATTAAAACATAAAAAGAGACTGACTCACCTATGAACGCTTACACTACAGTATGTGAAATGCACTCAAAATGCAATATGGCATAACCACTCCCAAAATCCATGTAATGAGGATTTTCTCTTGCCTTGCTGACGAGTTAGTAAGTTAGTAAAATCTTGCGAAAATAACAGGAAACAACTATTATGCCTCGGCGAGCGAATGTAAATTCTAAGTTCAAAGCGTCCAATAAGACATTGCAAACACTGTTGCTAAGGTAATAATGTCCTATATTGGATAAAATAATCGTCAATTAAACCAGAATTAATTGGAATGAATGAGACGCGTTTACAGAGCGTGGGGGGTATTACGCATCGACGTTTCAGATAGGGTAATAGTGTTATTGTTACGTTTATGTCATGTTTATGCCACGTTTCATGTATAGTGTTTGTCACAGTTTATTTTCTGTTCATGTCATGCTTGTGTTCTGTTTATGTTACGATGCAGTTCATTGTTAGCATACACATTTCCATGTTTTTCCGCAGCCTTGCTTTCATGCTGTTTCTTTCTCTTGCTGTTGCTCATGCTTCCCTAATTGTTTCATTCTCTCATGTCTATTTACTAATCTACTAACATTAGATCAGGATTGGGTAATACTAACTCTCTAACTATGTGTTCATGTTTACCTTACGTTTCTCGTGCATGTCATTTACTAATTTACTAATATTAGGTCTAGGATAGGATAACTACTAACGATTTACTAATTGCCTTGTTACGTGTCTCATTTTCTCAAGCTGTTTTCCATTTCCTGCTGCTCTCAAGCTAAGTGTCTGCACCTGTCTACACCTGCATATAAGATCAGTGTTCATGTCATGTCTTTGCAAAATTGTTGCCTTTAGTTTACTATTGTCACTTTTGAGCGTTTTCCATTGTCTGACTACCGTTATTGATCAAGCCTGTTTACTGACCATCGTTACTGCCAGCCTATCGTATCTACTGCCTGTTTTTGACCACGAGTTTTGCCTGCTGTCTGTTTTGTACCTCTGCCCCGCGGATAGGACTTCGGTCTGACTCCTGCAACGCCCCACGACCAACGAACTCTGCTTTACCCCTGAATTGTACTTCTGCTCCGCTGACAGCAACTCTGGTTACTGAACTTGTGTATGGATACTGAATTCGAGACTGCCTTCTCCCTTGGTACTGTATTTTTGGTTATTGGCTGGATTTATTGGTTTTTGGACTTTGCTTGTGTGACTACGATTTTTGGATTTCCCCATAATAAAGCCCTTGCGGGCATTTATTATTACGTCAGTGTTCTGAGTCGTGCATTACGGGTCCAACCCGCACACAACCGTCTCAGTTATAAAGTGTTGTTTATTTTTCACACGAATTGTCTCTGACAATAACTGATGACTGAATTTTGAAAGGGACATTTCATATGCATAAAACCAATGGTAGGATTGGATATTTATTTCATATTTAGTAGCAGATATTGATAGTAGAATGACATGGTATAATTACACAAAAATGGCACATGTTTATTTTGCATTTGAGTGAGCAGGGCTTTTCACTGGCTTTTTTGGCATACGATCGGGCTATTGTTAGGTTTATCTTGTTGCTATGACGGAATATATTTATGAAAATATATTTATGTCACGCATGGGTAGATATAGTTGCAAGCGAGACTGGGTGGGGGTTGCTTGTTAAATTAACTTGCTACGGGGCAATAGTGACACTTAGAAATTCCGTATTTGGCGGAGTTGTCACAAATCATGCATTAATAAAGATAAAACACAGAGTTTGTTGTTTCCACTCATAGTTTGGTTGCAGGAGAAATTAATATCTGAGTTGAACAAAACCTTGGCGCCAGCGCCATGGCCACTAGGAGATATGCGTGAAGGGATTAAGGCACCGTTCCAGTCTGTGGACGGACCCTACAGCCTGGTATCTGCTAAAACACTGTTCCAGTGTGTGGATGGACCCCACAGTCTTGTATCTGTTAAGACACTGTTCCAGTGCATTAATTGACCCTGTGGTCTGGTATATATTAAGAAACTGTTCCAGTGCATTGATTAACCCCGCAGTCTGGTATATATCAAAGGCAGATAGAGAACGGATCACAGCACAGAGAGTACCACAGCGGGCAATCGAGCCTCTGCCCACGCAGAGGGACTTGTATGTGGCTCGAGTGTCGGCTGATTTATGTGCGAATTCATGCTAAGAACACAGGCTTTTTGGCAGGAAGCATGCATATTTCCGTCTTGTTTCATGGACGCTTGGTATGTATGTTTCATGCTCGTGGCTAATGCCGACCGGTTCCTTGTACGCACCAATGCTATGGAAATGGCAGAGATGTTTACTGCAAGGCAAGTCAAGGGCATAGCTGCTGATGTGCTTCATTTGTATTATTCAATAAGTACATGCATTCAGATGAGTTAGAAGTGGGGGGGTGTTTGAGGGGGACAACAGAAATCAAGCGGTTAAAACCACATACGAGGAGAGCCGGCAGCTCATAATGCCTGTGAATGATGTATCTACACTGTTTAAAAAAGAGTTACTGTCCTACACTCATTGAAAGAGTTAAGTGAACGCATCCTTTCAGTAACAGGCAGGAACACTGTGGAACAGGCAGCTTACTGTGTCATGGATCATGCCTCCCTTTCCTTATCTCCGCGTCTTTTATTCTTATTGTCTTTTACCGGTAATCTATCAGATTTTTCTGTGTTCCGCTACGGGTTTTGCTTTCGCCTCTGTGATTAGTGAGTTCACCTGTCATTTATTTCCGCTCACTACTTATACCCCGCTTCCTTCCTTTCTCCTCGCTTCCATGTTATTTCACATAACATTCGAGCCGGAAGTTGTGCTGCTATCGACCGCTTTGCTTCTCAACTTTTTCGCTCTTATTTCATAGCAGAGGTTTTCGTTTCTTTGTTTTCCACTCATACCTATGAGTGCTCTCACCCTAAGTCTTAGGGGTCTTTTGAGTTTTCTCTTTTATTTCTGTTTGTTCTCCACAAACGGGAGTTAGATAAGCGTTACTGCTTATTTCTTTGTTTTGCTCGGATATCGAGTTCCTCGTTTTTAGCGCGAGGTTATTTGTGTTCTCCTTATTTTCCCCCGTCCACTACGGATTATTGTCCGTTTCAGTGGTGTTCATTGGAACACTTTAAGATTCCGCATCTATCGTATCTGGACCTCCAATATTTCCTCCGTGTCTCTGGCATAGAGATCCCCAACAACTGTAAGGGTTTGGGTTTGTAGCAATGAGCCAAACGCGACAAAACAAAACACGATTACAAAACAAGTCGTGAGGACCACTAAAAGAGTGTCAGTAGCAAAATAATAAACAACCTACTAACACGGGTGTGGCTCGTAGACACGAGCAGAAAAGTAAGAGAACAGAGACTCCCAAACAGAAATACACGAGCATAGCTCGAAAAGGAGAAAACAAAGAATCACCTTCGGAACGTAGACTATAACGCCCGATAAAAGGTGAAAAATAAATTAAATAAAAATAAACCTCTCACTCTCAATATAGCAGAGAGTAAGAAACAAAAATAACAAAAGGGAATAATCCCTAAAGAGCTCCAAGGGCAGCTAAAGCCAATCTAGTTGTGAAAATATAGAGCAGCTATTTTCTAACCAACCCTGACTACGTGAAGGCACGAAATGACAAAGACGTGCCAGGAAGCGGAAGTGAGAGGCTTAAATACAGAGCAGGTAATTGGACAGGTAAAACGAATGATAAGCGGGGAGAAGCAAAACCCCGAACCAGAATGTTGAAAAAATCCGATAGAAATAGCCACGAACCATGACACTTACATACGGAATGGTCTGAGTCACAGTACTTACCTTTTATAGGGCTCTGCCGCATGAGATTTACTGCATATTTAGATTATGCATCTTGTTTACCGAACTGGTGCTTATTTTGTACTACACCTTCTACAGCCTCTCCTCCTGAATGAGCACATAGCAGACAGTCATACAATTGTATTTTTCCATTTGTCTTGTATTAAATGAAAGCTTTAACTCTCGCCACCAAAAAACAATGACACCAATAATAATAATAATCATCATCACCATCCTCATGGTCATCATAAAAAGAGACCCTGTGGGAGGTGGGAGGTAAAACCACCATTTGATTGGATAGCAGAAAGAAAATAATGGAAAGTGATGTACTTTGTGTTTATAAGGTTTAAGACCATGTTTTATATGATCACCTCTTTTTTCTCTGATCATGATCTTCACAGGCCTGTGACTCCCACGCACACTTTACGCTTAATCATTCTTTTCAGTTCCCCACAACACGCCTGTGCTCCGAATAGAAACGGGACAGTACTGTGATTTGACATCAGGTGTTCCCCCTGATCGTTTGCAGCAATCGGACGTCTCGGTTACAATACACGTGTCACAGGTACGGCGACGTGAGCGCTGACGAAGCGATTGATCCGACGCCGCCGTTGAAGCCCACAGGTCTGCGTGACGTGACTACCAGATGGAGAATTAAACAGCTTTCTCTCCTTCGCAAGCCCTCCCAAAACTCCCAGGCAAAAGCGTCAGAAAGTGTTATTAATTACCCTCCCCTGTAATTGCAATTAGTGTCTAATTAATTAGGTCTGAAGCGGTGATTTTGTTAAGAGCGAGCACGCAGAAAGCTGGTGGTGTGCATACCTAATGAAGGTTGGGGGGTTGGTGGTATGGTTTCCAGGAGACAGGGTGGGTGGATGGATGGATGCAGAGAGGTGTGGAAGATAGGCCACGTCATGCATTGTCCAAGCCACAGCGACTTCCTCTCCAGGTACAGCGGGATCAGACATGGTGGAAAGCCCACTGCCGGGCCAAGATTTTCATAAAGGTAATACACGTCTGCACCACAGGAGTACTGTACATAACACCCATGTAAAATGTACATAGGGATGCATAACTTTTATAACCTCTCATTAGCATTCATGTGATTAAGTCATATCCCTATCAAGCCCTGCAACAGTCCATAGAGTTCTGCGTGTTAATATTTAGATGGGTTTCTGTGATAATGAGAACAGAGGTAGGCAAAAGTCCGGGTCTTTTAATAAATAAACATTATGTACAGGGCGGCACGGTGGCGCAGTGAATAGCAATGTGTGTTTGTGAATGGTGTGTGTGCTCTGTGATGGATTGGTGAACTGTCCAGGGTGTATTTCTGCCTCTCGCCCAATGTATGATGGAATATGCTCCAGTCCCCCTGTGACCCTAACCAGGAATAAGTGGGTTAGATAATGGTTGGATGGATGGCTGGATGGGCATTATGTATAAGGCCTGACAAACAGTACCCTCCCCTAAATGTGTTTCAACATTATTATTATTGCAGGCTGGGACAGTAAGCACAATCTTGTAGCATGATTGCTTCTGGTTTCTTGTCAGTTTTTCAATTAGACTATAATTGCAATTGTCAGTGAGGTCAAACTGCACTGTTTGCTGAGGTATGTATTAATTAATACTTGCTTTGTGAAACCATCCATCTTTTAATAAAAAATATTTTGAAATCATCATGATTTTTATCCAAATCTTGGAGTATACTGTAGATCTGACGTGTCCACAGGTTTGAGTTTTAGAACAATTAGAGCATTCTTTTTTCTCACAAAAGATCAAATAATCATTTTGGTTTTCATGACTTTGATATTGAATTTGAATTGTTAAGTGGATTATTTAGTGGGAGATGGGGGGGCTACACATCGCAGCAGCTGCAAGAAATGCGATTTCTCCCCCACAAACTTCTTTTGTGTGATTTCTGTCACATGGACGCAATAACTGCATGCAAGCTGAAACAGCCAAGTAACTAGAAAGGGGAACACATAGACAAATGTAGTTTTTTATGCATGCATGCATTTCAGTAATTACTATAGCCCTTTTCTGAGCTCACAGAAATTTAGATTTAGTTTAGATTTTAGTTTAATTTAGATTTTGTTGCTGTTCCAGCAATCATCTGTAGCATGCTGGAAGCATAGCTATTCTCCATTAAATGAGTATTCATCTGATTACTCTTCTTGGAAAAGAGTCAAATGCTTAAATGTCTTGTCTGCAGATCTAATCTCGATTAGTGCTGTTGTGCCTGGCCACATTCTGGAAGGCTACCGAGGTTCTGTATTATATTAGTAATAATCTTAAGGCATTGGAGGACGTCGCAGTGGAAGTGAATGTGTGCAGTTAACAGCTACATCGTACCATCTACTGAACTTATGTTCCAATATACTGCACTGTGCATGCTTTTAAATGTGGAGGAACCACTCAATTTTATATGAAGATTGGATAATGAGATCCCCGATGAGGTGATGTTCTTATACACTCAAGCAAGGTCCTAATATGTAGCTGTTCCAGAAATTCATCATCCATCCATTGATCCAATATGTAACCTGCTTATTCCTGGTCAGGGTCAAGGGGGGGGGGGGGGGGCATGCGTGTGGGCTGGAGCCTATCCCAGCATGCACTGGGCGAGAGGCAGGAATGGATTTAAATCAATTTATTAAAAATGACAAGCTGCAGTGCGTAGATTTGCCCCTCGGTCGGGGTAGAATCTCAACCGCACCAGTGCCGGCTGTGGCCAGCAGCGGCACAGGGTGATGCATAACAGGCAGCAGTGTTGCCCAGGGTTACGGAGGGTTCAGCCCGCAGGTGCTCGTCGTTGTCCGGAAACACCCGCTGGTCGAGCTGCGCATGAAGTGTCTTCCCCCACTCATCAGCGAGAGGAAGATTTCTGAGCTGCGATGTGATGCGAAGCGGCGTTTGACATCACACGCTTCAGAGGGGAGTGCGTGCTCGTCTGCTCAGGCGAGTCGACAAAAGACGTCTTTCATGTCCTTGAAGTCTTTGAATCATTGGTTTATGACATGCGATACAGTTATAAAGATTTCATTTGAAATTTCCAGTAAAATAAAAATATAGGGTGGCGGTGTAGCCTATTGGTGTACACTGTTCTGGAAGAGACTGCCAGCCAAATGCTTTAAACAAATAACCTGCAGCAGAACAAGGGAGGACATAATTAACCTTGAGAGATTTCTGCTTATAAGATTCAGTTCTGAAGCCTCTAATTCAGTTTTTCATAAGCATTCTGTTTGTATAGAAGGTAAATGTGAGCATAGGTGCCCTTTTACATCGAGGTGCTATTGAAGCTCGCTCCCTGCACAACAATGGGCAGTGTCCAAGTACCACAGCTGCCAAAAAACAAAGAGGAGATGTTGTCATGTCGCATTGTGAAGACATCAGAGGTGCATGTGGGTCTCCTTTGCAATGCTGATTGCGGATAGAGCAGTGGATTAGCCCAAGAAGGGCGGTGAGTGACAGAGCTGGACAGCCAGCCAGAGTTCCCCCCATGGATTTAGACATCAATACAACAACAAAGGCCAGACTCTCTCGCTAGTAAGCCAGTTTGTGTGTGTGTATTTATGAGAGTGAGAATAAGAGTGAGTGTATTAGAGCGCATGTGTGTGTGAGTGTGAGTGTGTGTGCGTGAGAATGCAGATGTGTGTATGAGTGTATGAGAGAGCATGTGTGTATGAGTGTTTGTGCATCTCCCCAGACAGCCAGCAGGGACCCGATCTTACCCCACAAGCTAATGACTCCTTTCTCTCTCCTGCTGTCATAGCCTGTCCCTCCTGAGTGACTGCCATCAAAGCGCATGGATTTCCTCTCAGTCAGGCCAGAGTGTACTTTCCCATGCGTACATAACTGAAGCAGTCAGCCAGCCCACAGTGTGCTTTCCACAGTGTGTTTTCACACATAGTTTTTTCATATGTGCACATAACTGAAGCAGACAGTCAGGCCAAAGTGTGCTTTCACATGTGCTCATAACTGAAGCAGACAGTCAGGCCAGAGTGTGCTCTCACATGTGCACATCAGTGAAGCAGACGGTCAGGCCAGAGAGTGCTTTCACATGTGGACATAACTGAAGCAGACAGTCAGGCCAGAGTGTGCTTTCACATGTGCACATAACTGAAGCAGACAGTCAGGCCAGAGTGTGCTTTCACATGTGTACATAACTGAAGAAAACAGTTATGCCAAAGTGTGCTTTTACATGTGTACATAACTGAAGCAGACAGTTAGGCCAAAATCTGTTTCCACATGTGGTCATAACTGAAGCAGTCAGGCCAGAGTGTGCTTTCACAACTGTACTTAACTGAATCAGTCAGTCAGCCCGCATTGTTCTTTCATATGTGCACATAACAGAAGCAGACAGTCAGGCCAGAGTGTGCCCTCACATGTGCACATAAGTGAAGCAGACAGTCAGGCCAGAGTGTACTTTCGGCTGTGCACATAACTAAAACAGTCAGTCAACCCACAGTGTGCTTTCACATGTGGACATAACTTATGCACAGTCAGCCCACAGTGTGCCTTCACATGTGCACACAACTGAAGCAGACAGTCAGACCAGAGTGTGCTTTCGCATGTGCACATAACTGGAGCAGTCAACCCAGTGTTCTTTCAGATGTGTACATAACGGAAGCAGTCAGTCAGCCCACAGTGTGCTTTGACATAACTGAATCAGTCAGGCCAGAGTGTGCTTTGACATATGTACTTAACTGAAGCAGACAGTCAGGTCAGAGTGTGCTTTTACATGTGTACATAACTGAAGTAGACCATCAGGCCAGAGTGTGCTTTCACATGTGAACATAACTGAAGCAGATAGTCAGACCAGAGAGTCTTTCACCCAGTTTTTCAGCCTAACCCTAACCCTTGTTTTAACTTTAGCATGCATATTATAATATTTAGCCTTATTACTCTCAGTATTGTTTTTTTATATGTCTTATAAAGTTTATTATTTTCCCTCAAACTCTTCCGTATAGCTTTATTCATCCACTGTGGAGACTGCTTTTTAAACCTACCTTTCTTTACCTTTGGAATTAATTCACATTGTGCATCAAGAATAGAGTCTTGCAGTCACGAAGTTGTGCCCAGTCTATATGAGTTAAATACGCATCTTGTTAAAGTTGCCACGCCTAAAATAAAAAATCCTGGATTTAGAGGAGGCCCTCTTAATTTGCCAAAGTACCTCAAAACTAACTGCACAATGGTCACTTGTCCCAAGTGGCCCCATTACCGCTGTGCTTCAAATTCTGCCAGGAATTTGAGAGTAATAAACCACCACTATCAATGGGCGGCAGTGTAGCATAATGGGTAAGGAACTGGACTTGTAACTGAAAGGTTGCAGGTTCGATTCCCAGGTAGGACCTTTGCCGTTGTACCTTAGAGCAAGGTACTTAACCTGTATTGCTTCAGTATATATCCAGCTGTGTAAATGGATAAATGTAATAAGAAGTTGTGTAAGTCGCTCTGGATAAGAGTGTCTGCTAAATACCTGTAATGTAATCATTAAAAAGCTAAAAAATGGTCACCTACAACATCTAGAATGTCTTCCTTACTTTTTCCTTGTCCTGTCACCAATTCCCAAATAATAGCAGGGTATTTGAAGTCACCCATAATAACAGTCTCGCCTCCCTGACAAGGTTATTTAATATTTCCAAATAGCATTGTATCCACATTATTGTCTGAAGCTGGTGGCTTGTAACATTCACCTAATTTAATCCAAATATCCTCGCAAGGCATCAGATGGTCAATTTCTGGAATTTCCTGCACATTAAGATTTTCTTTTACATAGAGGGCTACACCCCTACCTCTCTTACTGGATCTATCTTTCCTAATAAGCTTGTACCCCTCTATATTATATTAATCACCATCCTCTTCCCCAAGCCATGTCTCGGTAATCCCAACCATGTCATAACCCCCCTTATTCATAACAGCCTCGAATTCTAAAAATGTATTTGTCATACTTCTAGCATTTAAACAAAGACATTTCAGACTATTACTTTCACAAGCACTACACATCCTCTTCCGTTCCATCACTCCCTGCTGCCCCAAGCCACCCTTACTAGAATTCTGCTCTAAAAATATATTATTGTTCTCACTATTATTATCGGCAACCTTAACAACTTCCATCAGGGCGGTCTGTACCTCCCTGCCTTTTGACTTCCTATCCTCCCTGCCCCTCAAGTCCCAAGTTGAAATAATCCTATGCTACCCAAAGCATATGATGGCCCAATGCAGTAGTACCCATCTGGTTCAAGTGCAACCCGTCCCACTTGTACAGATCACCCCTGTCCCAAAAGGAGTCCCAGTGCCACATTAACCTGTACTCCTCTTTCCAACACCAGCTTTGTAGCCACGTGTTAAACCTCCAAATGAATCTCTGCTTTCCTCTGCTTGCACGTGTTACCGGTAGAATTTCGGAGAAGACCACCATGGAGCTTCTGATCCCAATCTTATCTGCTAATTCTGCTAATTTGTCCTGCAGAACCTCAAATCTACCTTTACATATGATATTGGTTGCAACATGGACTATGACAATTGGATCCCTCCGTGCTCTGGCTAAGAGCTTGTCCGCACACTCCAGGATATCTCCAACCTGGGCACCAGGCAGGCAACAGATCGTACGAGACTCCTTGTCCTGCAAACAGACTATACAGTCTCCAACTCTAAGAATTGAGTCCCCCACTATCAATAACTGCCTTTTCTTGGAGGGAGTGGTGATCTCGGTGCCCTGAGCCTCATCAGTCTTTTCACTCTCAGGGTCAAGGGCTAAGTCCAATTCCTGCAAGGACTGGAATCGGTTGGACACCACAACTTCTGGAGAAACGGTCCCTGTGTGGTAGGCACGCCCTTTTCTGCGCTTGTGTCCTACTGTCACCCAACTCTCTCTTCCTGCCTGCTCTGGAGTCTCCCCCTTCCCAGCTGCGACGTGCATACTCCTTAAAGGACGTACTACTCAGTTCCTGGGACTCTACCAATTGCGGACTGTGGAGTCCAGCAAGTTGGACCTCGAGATCAAATATCTTGCTCTTAAGGTGCTCAACTAGCTGCCATCGGTGGCAGACAAACTCCTCCTGGAAATCGCTTTCCAGGAGTGCGATCATCTTGCAACTCTCGCACAGCTTTGGTCACATTTTGACCCACTAACTATCACTATCGCTCCCTAAGTCTTAAAGTACTGCCGAGATGGAGACAATCAGACCAGAACTAAAACATAAGAGGTGGTTCTGAACAGCTAGCAGCAGAAACCGGAGAGGATAAACAAGACCCTTTTAACGATCTAAACGTTTAATTAATACGCGGGGGAAAAGGAGCGATCAAATGCGGAGCAATCGGGTTCTAAATTAGATGGACTGACACAAAGTGGAAACATGTGCTGTGGTCTGACGAGTCCACCCTTCAAATTGTTTTTGGAAATAATGGACGTCGTGTTCTTCGGAAAGGAAAGAGGAAAAGGACCATCCCGATTGTTACCAAGACAAGGTTCAAAAGCCAGCGTCTGTCAAGGTATGGGGATGTGTTAGTGCCCATGGCTTTCAAAACTACAACAATTAGTGTTCTCAGTTCCCAAAAGATTACTGAGTGTTGTTAAAAGGAAAGGTGATGTAACACAGTGCTACACATGCCCCTGTCCCAACTTGGGGTTGCAGGCATCAAATTTAAAATGAGTGTATACAGTGGGAGCAATAATTATTTGATCCCTTACTGATTTTGGAGGTATGCCCACTTACAAAGAATGGAACTGTGTAGAATTTTAATCATAGGTACATTTTAACAATGAGAGACAGAATATCACAAAATAATCCACAATAACAACATCATATAAATTTTATAAATTTATTATCGTATTTTCGCATGAAATAAGTATTTGATCCCCTACCAATCAGCAATAATTCTGGCTCCCACAGACCAGTTAGTTTTCCATTAAGAAGCACTCCTAATCTCAACTCATTATCCAAAACACCTGTGTCAACTCGTTACATCGTTATGTAGCTGTATAAAAGACACCTGTCCACACAATCAATCAGATTCCAACGTTTCCACCATGGGCAAGACAAAGGAACTGTCTAAGGACATCAGGGACAAAATTTTAGACCTGCACAAGGCTGGGATGGGCTACAAGAAAATAAGCAAGCAGCTTCGTGAGAAGTTAACAGCTGTTGGAGCAATTATTAGAAAATGGAAGAAACACAAAGTCACCGCCAATCTCCCTCGGTCTGGGGCTCCACGCAAGATCTCGCCTCGTGGGATATCAATGATCATGAGAAAGGTCAGGGATCAGCCCAGTACTACACAGGAGGAGCTTGTTAATGACCTGAAGGCAGTTGGGACCACAGTCACAAAGAGAACCATCAGTAACACACTACACCGTGAAGGATTAAAATCCTGCTGCGCGCGCAAGGTTCCTCTGCTGAAGAAGGCACATGTACAGGCCCGTCTGAAGTTTGCCAAAGAACACCTGGATGATCCAGAGGAGGCTTGGGAGAAGGTGATGTGGTCAGATGAGACCAAAATAGAGCTATTTGGCATCAACTCGACTCGCCATGTTTGGAGGAAGAGAAATGCTGAGTACAACCCAAAGAACACCATCCCCACTGTGAAGCATGGAGGTGGAAACCTTATGCTTTGGGGGTGTTTCTCAGCTAAGGGGACAGGACGACTTCACTGTATCGAGGGGAGGATGAATGGGGCCATGTACCGGGAAATTTTGGGCGACAACCTCCTTCCCTCAGTGAGAGCACTGAAAATGGGTCGTGGATGGGTCTTCCAACATGACAATGACCCAAAAAATACAGCCAAGGCAACAAAGCAGTGGCTCAAAAAGAAGCATATTAAGGTCCTGGAGTGGCCTAGCAAATCCCATCGAAAATCTGTGGAGGGAGCTGAAGCTTCGAGTTGCCAAGCGACAGCCTCGGAACCTTAAGGATTTGGAGAGGATCTGCAAAGAGGAGTGGACCAAAATCCCTCCCAAGATCTGTGCAAACCTGGTGAAAAACTACAACAAATGTCTGACCTCTGTGCTTGCCAACAAAGGTTTCTCCACCAAGTATTAAGTCCTATTGTTCTATGGATCAAATACTTATTTCATGCGAAAATACGATAATAAATTTATAAAATTTATATGATGTTGTTATTGTGGATTATTTTGTGATATTCTGTCTCTCAATGTTAAAATGTACCTATGATTAAAATTCTACACAGTTCCATTCTTTGTAACTGGGCAAACCTCCAAAATCAGTAAGGGATCAAATAATTATTGCTCCCACTGTATTTACAAAAAAACATAAAGTTGATTAGTTAAAACATTAAATATCTTTTTTTTGTACTGTTTTTATTGAATACAGGTCAAAAAGGATTTGCAAAGCATTGTTTTCTGTTTTTATTTACATTTTATACACTGTCCCAACTAAGGTTTGTAGAACGTTTTTTTGTTTTGTTTGGTTGTTGTTCAGTAAACGCTAATGTCCTTGTGTATTGAGATGGAGAGGGGAATCTCTGGGCTAAAACATGTTGTGGGCGGGGCCTGAGCGGGGCAGTGAAGCAGACCGCGGAAAAAAAATAAGCAGAAAAAAATCTGGTCTGAATGCATTGGAGTCAACGGGGAATTTTCCAAATGTGGGCTTCTCTTGCTTATATCATTTTGTTTCAATGTTTGATACGTATGCCGTTCATTTCTCGATGTAAATGAGATGTATAGAGGAATTTCACCCTAATTTAACATTTGTGAGATAAGTAGTTTTTAGAGAATTAACTTTGTTTGACGCCTGCCCCTATTTGTGTGGGAAATCTCATGTAGGCTAGCGTTGACATTACGTCAGATACATTGCTGCTCCTAGCACCAAACCAGCTATCTAGGTTCTTGAAATCGTATTAAATGCATAAACATCTTTAGCCAAATAAATAATGTCTATAACCTTACATTGCCTATTTGTGTGTGTGTTTGTTTGCCATTTGGTCAAATAGCCACTGCTGACAATGCACTCCTATGTGTAGCTACAACAATTAATTAACAGACTGCAGCAGCTAGCTAGCTAGGCTACTGTAAATTCCATCAGACATATTTTCTAGTTAAATACAGCAGGAAAATTGTATATCGCTGAAACCTTTGCTGCAAAGACCCTCTATAGCCTAATTGCTTAAAATACAAAAATTGTGCTCTGCGGTAGGCTGCAATAATAGGCAAGGCACTTTGGTGTCTGTCTTTAACTTTCCAAAGGATGATTCAAGGAAGGAAATATACCTTTGCATTCTATTAGCAAGGAAACATTGAATCAATGTTGAATTAACATAAGACGAAGCATTTATTCAATGTTGATCAAATGTTGAAACAATGTTGATGTTAACAACGGAAATCAACGTAACATGATGTTAAATCAATTTATTATCAATGTAATCTATCATAGCTAATGATAATATCATTTTCATATCAACTATATCGTACCTTGCTCAAAATAACGAATTCTTGCTCAAAGTAGTCAAAATCTACAAAAAACAAATCAAAATACTTTTGAGTTAGGCTACTAAAATACACTGCTCAAAAAAATTAAGGGAACACTTAATCATCAAAGTATAACACCAATTAAAACCCATTAAGTAAATTAAACCAAACCGGTCATGCTGGATGATGTTGCAGGCAGAATAATATTCGCCACGGCGTCTCCAGACTCTTTCATGTCTGTCTCATGTGTTCAGTGTGAACCTGCTCTCATCTGTGAATAGAACGGGGTGCCAATGGTAAACCTGCCAATTCTGGTCTCAACTCGGGCCCTCATGCCACCCTCATGGAGTCTGTTTCTGCCAGTTTGGTCAGAAACATGCACATGAGCAGCCCGCTGGAGGTCATTTTGTAGGGCTCTGGCAGTGCTCCTCCTGTTCCTCCTCGCACAAAGGAGCAGATACCGGTCCTGCCGCTAGGTTGTTGCCCTTCTACGGCCCTGTCCAGCTCTCCTTGTGTAATGGCCCGTCTCCCAATATCTCCTCCACGCTCTTGAGACCGTGCTGGCTTGCGATGGCACATATTGATGTGCCATCCTGCAGGAGCTGGACTATCTGTGCATCCTGAATGGGCTGCACGTACTGCCTCATGCTACCAGTAGTGACAAGGGCACTAGCAAAATGCAAAACTAGAGAAAAATCAGTCAGGAAGAATAAGAAGAGAGAAATAGTCTGTGGCCACCACCTGCAAAACCATTTACTTTTTGGGGGTTGTCTTGCTGTTGCCTCTCCTGTCCATCTGTTGTCACTTTCATTTGCACCAAAGCAGGTGAAATTGATTCACAATGGTTTACGCTTCCTAACTGGACAGATCGATATCCCAGTTTAATTGACTTGGTGCTATACTGTGTTGATGAAGTGTTCCCTTAATTTCTTTGAGCAGTGTAGATAACACATTGACATCAATTTAAAAAATGCAAACCTTTTTATTGATTTTAAACCTCTGCTTAATGGAGACAATGGATTACAATTACCTCACCATAGGCCGTATGACTGCTCTATTGAGTTGTACTCGGGTATGGTTCCTCCCAGGGGCTCCCTGTATTCCCTGTCGGTTCTGGATAGCGCTGCTATTAAGGAGTACATTGAGGAGTCCCTGGCTAACGGTTTCATCAGACCTTCCACTTCACCGGCTGATGCTGGATTTTTTTTGTTAAAATCTGTATAGATTATCAAGGTCTCAATGAAATTACCATTAAGAAAAGGTATCCTCTTCCACTCATGAACTCCGCATTCGATCGCTTACAGGGGGTGTTGATTTTTTCTAAACTTGACCTTAGCAATGCCTACAATCTGGTGCGCATGCGTGAGGGCGATGAGTGGAAGACGGCGTTTAATACTCACCACAGGCACTACGAGTACCGGGTGACGCCGTTCGGTCTCACTAGCGCCCCCTCTGTCTTCCAGACACTAATGAACAATGTTCTTAGAGAGATGCTGCAAAAAATCTGTCTTTGTTTACTTGGACAATACCTTTTCTCGACCTTTTGTCTCACGTTGTTAGGCAGGTTTTGGAAGCGCTTCTTAAAGCTTAACTATTTATTAAAGCCGAAAAGTGTGCTTTCCACACCAACGCTGTTTCCTTCTTAGGGTTCATTGTGGCGGACGGTCAAGTTCTTATGGATCCAGAGAAAGTTTTGGTGGTAAAGAACTGGCCCACGCCTACTTTTGTGAAGCAAGTGCAGCGCTTGGGCTTCGCAAATTTTTACCGGCAGTTTATCTGCAATTTTAGCATGGGAGCCTCTCCGATCACAGTCCTTACCAAAAAGACATCACCTGCTTGGTTCCAATGGAACTCTAAGGCTGAGGCAGCATTCGCAGAGCCAAAAAAGAGGTTTTGCTCAGAACCTATCATGATAACACCCAATCCCTCCCTCCCTTTTTGGTAGAAGTGGATGCTTCTGAGCTGGGGGTTGGAGCCATTCTGTCTCAGCATTTTCCGCTGGATCGCAAACTACACCCATGCGCGTATTTCTCTTGTGTTCTAACATCTGCCGAGATAAATTACGATGTAGAGGATTGAGAGCTGTTGGCGGTAAAATTGGTGTTAAAGGAGTGGCGCCATTGGTGGGAGGGAGCCGAGCATCCCTTTACGAACTGCACCGATCATAGAAACTTGGAATATATCCAACAGACTAAGACACACAATTCTCGGCAAGCTCGATAGGCTGTAATCTTGGCCCGGTTCAGATTCCTTCTTTCTTATTGTCACGGTTCGAAGAATATTAAACCGGATGCGTTATCACATATTTTTGACCATTCTGAGAAGGAATCTCGCCCTGAGCCTGTTGTTCCCGCTTCCCTGATTGTGGCTCCGGTTATGTGGGCTATTGAGGCAGCTGTACAGGTGGTGTTGCATTCCAACCCCGGTCCAGGTGGGGGTCTGCCCCATTGTCTGTTTGTTCCACCCCGGTTGAGATCTCAGGTTCTCCAGTGGGGTCATGCCTCACAGTTGGTGGCCCATCCTGGCATTCACCGGACTAAGGAATTTGTTTCTCGCCGCTTTTGGTGGCCCAAATTAGAGAGCGATGTGCAGGAATTTGTCACAGCTTGTATGGTTTGCACCCACAACTTGGATTTTGTTTTCTCTTCTGTGCTTTCTGTCCCTCGACTTGGTTTTCGCTTCTGTTCTCGTTTGACAGATTGCCTTTATTTTCTTCCTTTGTTTATCTCTTTAGTGCTTTCCCATATGGAGAGTGAGATATGTCTTTCCTTTGCCTCTCTGCTTTTTGTTTGTTATTCATACCTGTTTATATCGCTTTCTCGTATTGTGAGCGAGAGGTATTCTCTGTTTACTCGGATTTCGAGTTCGCCCTGTTTTGTGATTTGGCTTATGTCTGGAGAATTTTCTATTCTCTATTTTTGTTTGTATATTTCCCTCTCCTGGTGTGGACCTGTTCGCTTTATTGGTGTACACTTTTAGATTCCTTATCTGTCACGCTTGGTTCTCCTAACCTCACACTCCACCTTACAAAGCTGTCAAGCTAGAATAGGCTACACATTGTCTTTGACATCACGATGTGTCAACCATTGCTGATGCCGATAAATTTTAGTTGATAGACGATGGTAGGGTATTGTACATCAGCCCAACCCTATTGCTATATATCAAAGCAATTTAAAGACAATTCTTTGCAACAACTAAATTATTTATTGATTTTAGGCTTATTTCTGCTTTCAAAACTCATGGGGAACAGCCAGTTTGTGACTGCTTTTTTGAAAAAAATTCTCCTGGGCATGCATGCACCCAGAGTAGAGGCTTAGCCCCCCAAAACATACAGTGGGGACCAAAAGTTTGAGGACAGTGACACAATTTTAGTTGTTTTGGTATTCCAGAACATTGGATTTGAAATGGAACAGTGACTATGAGGCTAAAGTGCAGACTTTTAGCTTTAATTTGAGGGTTTTTACATACATATCATGTGAACCGTGTAGCAATTGTAGCCCTTTTTATACAGCCCCCCCCCCCATTTTAGGGGAAAAAAAGTAATTGGACAAATTAACATAAACTTAAATAAACTCCTCATATTTCATATTTGGTTACATATCCTTTGCATGCCATGACTTCCTGATGTCTGTGACCCAACAATCAAAAGACTCTTGATATATTATTTTCTGATACTCTTATTATAACCTCTCTGCATTTGAATCTCTATGGGAATTGGGGGGGGGGGATCCATTCATATGCAGAGAGGTTTAACCTCATAGTGTCACTGCCCTCAAACTTTTGGTCCCCACTATATATCTCTGGGGACGCTGCTCCTAATTAGGTAGTTGAACACGTGCGTTTTTAAGTTTTCATAAATGTATTAACACTGCAGGTTTGGTTCGTTATCATTTTCTTTGTCTTTTCTTCATTATTTATCAAATGGTTAGTTATAGTGGCCATATATCCACAATTTCACCAATTAGGAGTCTATTGATTCACCTCAGTCTTTAATTTGATCAGTTAAAAATATATATCTTTTTGCACCAGTTTTTGTAATTGTAACTATAGCACAATGAGAATATTGGACTTTTATTATTCATGACATGCATAGCTATTGCTAGCATTATGTGCCTTTTACTTTTGCTTAAGGAATTTGTATACTTCTTCCACCTCTGACGAATCCGTGCGGTTGACGATTTGATTTCCCATCATGGAACTTCCTCTTGTATTGTGATCCCCATCTAAAAACCTGATACCACTTGCTGTCAAACCACTTTGTTGGCAATTGCAATCTAACCTGGATTGCCTCAGCTGACTCTGTTATGAAAGTCTGCTTTTAAAGAATAAAAATAAGAAATATCAAATTTACTTCAACATAAAATTTTATCCAGCAGAGTTGTAGCAAATGTTTGGTTCTGAGAAAGCTCAGCGGTGGGGCTACCAGTGTTTAAGTGGTGTGAAGGCCAGTGGAAAGTGCAGTTTGAGTCTGAATATGTCACGGGTTGAAATGGGAAATTCTCACTCCCACAACCCAGACCAGGTTTTTGTTAGATCCACCCTTCCCCAAGTAGTACACAGACCAAGTAAAAGGTAAAAATACAAGCTTTATTGTTCATAAAAGCACACAATGACAGCAACGGTGGACTTTCTATCCCCTCCCTCCACTCACACAATCGCCAGACAAGGCCACCCCCACCCACAGGAAAGCATGACCAGAATTCCACACACTTGTCACTCCTTACCTAGCTAGCTATTCTGTAGCTCACCTGGCGTCTTAACATGCCAGTTTCAGGTCACTGGCATTGGGGGGGGTTTATATTCATAATATATATAACTACTTTAGTTAATTAATCTTACTTGCAGTGCAGGGACAACACTGCTCATTGATGGTGTTTATCAGCAACATCGGTAATCAGCTGGTGCAGTTTCCCAGAGGTAGCCTAACTTAGACTTTCATTGACCTCAAATCACATTTTCTTTCTTTATATAGTCATTGCATATCAAGTCTGGCCAGGGACCCCTGACAGTACTTTCAAGAACCCCCAGTTGGTTCCATGACAGGAATAAAACTCCCCAACTCCCCCCCGTAGCGGGATTTGCTTAGGGCTCGCTGTGCCACATATCTCGCCTGCATACACTTGCTGCTAAGATAAAGTTGTAGATAAAGATAAGAACATCGTACTGAGATATCACATTTCTCGATTGAGAAGAAATTACCTACACGTGCCAACAGGTCTGAACAAATCCAGACTAAAAATGGTTCCGTCCGATGTGTGGGAAAAAATAAATCTTCTTTCGCAAAATACCTTTAGAGCACCCAGATCTATAGAAAATGCGGCCAGTTGTCCTCAAACAGAATGTCAGAAAAACACTGCACCTCTCAGCCTCTATCTGTGACAACTCCTCATCTGAATTTCAGGCTGGAACAAACAACATCTGGCAGCATATCATAATCTGTAAAATGGAAGATATTTTAGGTGCTTACAGGAGTTTCTGATGATCTGCATGCCTTATAATGTCTGCTTATAGGGGAATTTGCCCGTTCGTAGTTTAAAGCAAGAAAATGCACTGCGCAGGTTGAAAATGGGCTGGGTTATGCTGAATATTTATCAGTGGGTGTGCTTCTGCTGCACCATAGCTAATCAAATTACGTCTTTTCAGTCCTTTTAAGAGCTGTGTGCATTGGACTCGTTTTGACAATGTCGGGGTATCCCGCATCACATGGTTTAGTGAAAAACGATAGCAGGACACGCACATTCGGTCGTGGTAAGGAGGCCTCCCGAGTCCACCCACTGTCAATTCACGACTACTGGAATTCTAAAGGCGAGAAAAGTCACTAATAGGTTATCTGGACTGAGGAAATTAAAAAAGCTTTTTATAATTTCCTTAGCCTCCAATCAGTCGATAAAATAAATTTAAAAAATAATTTATTTTACTCTCCAATTTATCATTTACTGGCTCTTTTTTAAACTTTTCAAATCTTTTTTCCTATTTACTCAGTCTTAGCATGCATTTAATCATTTATCTATTTTGGTCAGGACAACTCACATATTCAAATAACATGTTTAATTAATTAATGTGATACGCTAGCATTTATTTTAGTTAGCTGCAGAGAGCACATAAGCTAAACGTCTTACGTACGGCCATGCTCATTTGCAAGAATAAATCGCTTGTTGAAAACAAAATGCAAGTTCCTTTATTGTTCATAAATCTTGCACATCAAATTTGAAATGTATTTGAATTATTTAGCAAAAAAGGCGGAATTTTTATTCTGAGCAAATGTTATTTATTTATTATTTTTATTTTTATTTTTTCGGTTGCGACAATATTTACCGTTGTATCAAGTCCACTGTACAAGTGTCACGCACTGCCAAACATCCATGGTGGACCAATTGATAGCTTTTGTTTCCCAGCATAATATAACCTATGATAAGACATGAATGTTAAAATGACATGATTTGAATTGAGGAATGGTATTGTAATGGATTTTAGTGGCGGATAATCAAACACGAAGGTAGGGGGTCAGAACAAGTCACTCACGCAGTGAGGACCAATAAAGGGAGTAATAAAATAAATGCAAAGAAAGAAAAGACAGGAAACTAATTCCTTGTAGCTAAAGAGCCAAATGAAAATCAATCCACTAAAATAGGGCGAGCTCGAATATACAAGTGCTGAAGTGTGACTCTGCCCGAGCCGTCAATCTTGATCACGTATTGGTCGTGTTGGCGTACCTCCACGACACTGCCCGTCTTGTCCCATTTGTTGGGGTGGGGTCCTGTCTGGTTCTGTACGCGGACTGAGTCCCCTACCACGAGTGGCGGGAGGCGTTTAG
This sequence comes from Ilyophis sp. 1 JC-2022, assembly GCA_022702515.1. Classification (NCBI taxonomy): domain Eukaryota; kingdom Metazoa; phylum Chordata; class Actinopteri; order Anguilliformes; family Synaphobranchidae; genus Ilyophis; species Ilyophis sp. 1 JC-2022. The sequence continues at coordinate 51,207,263 of CM040394.1, forward strand.
TGTGCTCCGCCCAGGTGTCAGCTGTGCGGATGTGGCGTTTGCGGAGGGCCTCCTCCCTCGCAGTCAGTGTCTCACGTCAAGTCTCGTGTGGTCTGTACTTCCCGGGGATAATCGGGATGAAATCGTGTATCGGGTGGCCGAAGACACACATTGCCGGGGAGATCTTTGTGTCAGGGTCAGGTGTGTTACGATATTGCAGTATCGCTCTCTGCACAGCGTCAAGTTCTCCCTTCAGGCCGGTGTTGTCGGTGATAAGTCGTTTCATCGTCTTCACTCCAATCTCCGCGCGGCAGTTTCTGTGGGGGAAGGCCACCGATGAAAGGCGGTGGTGTACGCCCCATCTGTGCAGGAATTACCTGGTCTCGGTGGAGGTGAACTCTGGTCCCCAGTCCGATGCGAGCTCTTCTGGCGTCGAAGGCGTGACGTAAGTGGTTTATGAGGCCGGTGGCGCCACCTGTCGACTTCGAGATGATCGGCCAGTTCGAGTATCGGTCCACCGTCACGAGGTAGTGTACGCCCCTGTGCACGAAAAAGTCCGAACACACTGCCTGAAATGGGGTAAACGGCCGGGACAGGCGTGGTTGGCGGCGCTCCAGGCTGTGAGGGTGCCATCCGCTCAGAGTGTCGCTGATGTCGGCCGACATGCCTGGCCAGAACACAGAGGATTCTGCGCGGGCGGTCATCATCGATATGCCCTGGTGGGCAGCGTGTAGGGCGCTCAGCGCCTTGCCGCGAAGTGAGGGTGGTATGACTACTCTGTCCTAGTATAGGACCACTCCGTCTATCGATGTAATGTTCTTGCGGTACTGGTGAAAGTCACGAATCGTCTCCGGCATCTCGACCTTCGAGTCGGGGATGCCATCCACCGCCATTTCCTCCAACATGTGCATATCGCCGTCGCTGCTGGTGGCCTCCCTGACGCGGTCCCATGTCACTGACCGCAATGATTCGAGGCCCGCGGCGCACCATGCCAGGTTGTCCTCCTCAACTTTGTCGTCGTCCTCCGGCTCGGCTCGGCGTAGGAGAGATAGGACATCGGTGTGCATGCTGGGTGGGAGGTGGGTCACTACGGCGGCATTGTCGTCCGGAAGGCTCATGAGTGATGGTCGCATGGTGCCGACCGGCCTACGTGACATGGCATCCGCCGCCTTGTTCTTCATGCCCGGGATATGTATGATGCGGAAGCGATAACGCAGAGTCTTCTCCTTGACGGTTCCTGAGGCGGGGGTTGGGTATGTCGTCAAGCGCTCTGTCCGCAAGGAGTTTCAGCAGCGGCTTGTGGTCTACCGCTACGATCAAGTCCTCGCAGCCCAACATGAAGTAGTGTGCCTTGTCCAAGGCATCCGCGACTGCGAGAGCCTCGCCCTCTATGGGCGCGTATCTGGATTCTGCCGCATGTGTGAATCTGCTGCCGACCAGGGTTATCTTCCATCCATCGGTGCAGCAGAAGGGTCTGACTGGCGTGCATCGGCAGTGCTTCTGAAACAACCAGAATCCAATGCCCTCCTTCGACCAGTCCGTGGAGATGCATGTTGGCTTGGTCTTGTCAAAGATGCGGACACCGCGCTCGATCTCCTGGATGATCACGTCCTTCGACTCGCGGAATATGTCCTCCAACTCCGGGGACCACTCGAAGCGTTCTCCACTTTTCAGGAGCTTCCGGAATGGCAGCATTCGTTTGGCCATACTGAAGGCGTAGGCCACTTAGTTGACCAGCCCGAACCACGATCTGATGTCTGTGACGTTACGCGGTTGTGGGAAGTCGTGGATCGCCTCCAGGTAGCGGCTGAACGGTCGCACGTCAGTCATAGTGATCGTGAAGCCTGCAAAGTCCACCGTAGGTGCGCTGAAGACGAACTTCTCCGAGTTGAGGATGATTCCATTCCGGCCGCATATATCCAGCTATTGGACCGCCTGGAAGTAGCTCTCCTCGATCGTATCCGACCATAGTAGCGTGTCGTCCACGCACTTGGTCTTGTCACCAACGTCCGCGACGACCTCGTCGTACCGTCGTGAGTAAGCGTCCCCCGATGCCATATATCCTTGTGGGGCCAATAGGTACCGGTAGCGCCCCCATAGAGTGATGAAGGTCGTCTTGTGGCGGTCGTCCTCGTGTAGTGGGACGCTGTGGTAACCGTTCCATGCGTCAAACACAGTCTTGCGTTTTCCGTTAGGTACGCGTCTCGCCTGGTGGAACGGGGATCGGGTGTGGTGGGTCTCGCATGCTTGTTCAGGGACTGAAAGTCGACGGTGCATCGTGGCTTGCCGTTCTTTTTCGCGCAGATCACCATGCGGTGACACCATGTCACCGGCGTACCGATAGGTACTTCCTCCAACACCCCGAGGCAAACGTCCTGGTCGAGGCCTGCTTTTACCTCATCTTGCCAGTGTATGGCCACGGGGATGGGGGTGTGACAGGCGACCAGTGTCGCATCCTCATTGAGCATAAGACAGAGCGGCGGGCCGGTTATTCTCGGTATAGGCTGGTGAGGGCACATATTGAATGTGCTCTGAGCGTATATTCTGAGTAAGTGTTTCACGCAGTGAAATGCTACGTTTTTGTAAGGGGGGTATGTGATGGGGGCAGCTACTGCGCAAAAATTACGGATAAACCGCCGGTAAAAATTTGCAAAGCCCAGGAAGCGCTGCACCTATTTTATGGAAAGTGGAGTGGGCCAGTTCTTAACTGCCGAAACCTTCTCGGGATCCATCTGGACCCTTTCCTCGGCCACAATAAACCCCAGGAAAGAGACATGAGTTGGCATGAAACAGGCACTTCTCTGCCTTCACAAACAATTGGGCCTCCAGAAGGCTATCGTCTCAATAAACAAATACACATTTCTCTAACTTTTTTCTGCCGGCGAGGTAGAGGGTCTAATAAAGCCATTGGCTAGGACCTCCTGAATGTACACTTTCATAGTCATACACTTTCATAGTCGCACTCTCAGGGGAATACAGGAAGCCCCTGGGAGGAATCATTCCCGGGTACAAATCAATAATGCAGTCATAGGGTCTATGGGGCGGCAAAGTGGTGGCACTTCAGTGAGAAAAAGAGAGCCTCAGTGAGTGTACTCGACAGGTACATTTGCAGATAAAATTAATTTGAGCGCCCCTCCTACTCTAGTGCTCTTCAAACCAGAAGGAGAATCAGGGAACGGTTCCCACCTGATTTCAGAATCAAGGGCTCCTCCAAAGGGAGGTATCATCAGCTAGAGAGTCCTCAGAGAGGAGCAGAGCTGACTTGATCAGAGAGAGAATCAGCTTTCTCCAGGTCACTGTCGGAACTGAGCTCAGAATGGTAACCACGCCCACCTGAGGCGAAGGATACCAATAACCAGTGAGCCCTGCATTAGGGCCCCCATCGGAGGATGACAGACTTGTTTCCGCCCCAATCAATATGAGTACTGTGCTGAACCAGCCAAGAATGTCCTAGAATGAGGGGATAAGCCGGAGAGTTGACTAAAAATAACTGAATATGCTCAAAATGGGACTCTTGGGAAGTGCACATATTTAAGGACTCCGTAATTTATTTGATAGTCCCGGTACCGAGCGGGCAGCCGTCGAGAGCCGTCACCAACCGGTGCCAGGTGAGGCGGTGTAGGGGAATTCTTTGTTCCCTAGCCCATTTAGCATCTACAAAACACTCAACTGCTCCGGAATCGATGAAAGCATCAACATTAGTCGAGCGCTTATTCCAGAGCAGCTGGACCCGCAATAACATCCAAGTGGGGGTAACATTATGTCTCGCTAAGGTCCCCGGTTCCCCTAGCGAGACCCCCCATTTCCTCCCAATTTCGGGCACTGATCTTTTAAATGCCTCGTGCGCCTGCAATAACGACACCACTCCTCTCACGGCTTTGGCTCCCGCAGAGAAGTGCCGTCCACCTGCATGGGCTCCTCCCTATTAGGGGGAGAGTAGGCGGAAGAGGAAGCTGGGGGGCGTTACTAAAAGGGAGGAGAGATAGCGAGTTGACCGGTCTTTCCTGTCACCTCTCTCTCTCTCTCGCTCCCAGACACGATGAGGATAGCTGTGGTTAGGCATCGAACATAGCAGGCGGTTCGAGCACTAGGGTCTGATAACGTGTTGATAAATCGCAAAATCAATGCTTAGACCACCCTGTCTCTCCTGCCAGTGCTTGAAACGCGATAGAAAAACCTGTTACTGAATTTCCGCCCCGGCGGAGACGGATTAGTCGCATGGCGGCCTCCTGGCTGGAAATGTCATGGTCGAAGACTAACGCCAACACTGTCCGCCAACTCACGGAACCAGCCTTTCTGTACGTGCAGCTGATTAACCAGTTGGCTCTGCTGCGCCAATATGGCCTGATGCTGTACCTGGAGAGCACTAATGGTCTCCTCATTAGCGGCTAACGCCATGTGTTTTGCATGGCTGTGGCTAGAAGGAAGGAGAACGTAAAATAAACGGGGAAAAACCTCCCAGCTTAAAGCCAAAATAATAGCGACCCAAAATAAATGGGTGAAGCTCGCAGACTCGAGCAGAGAAATAAAACAGACAGGGAAAACAATCCCGGCGTAAGCTAAAATAATATCGACCCAGGAGAATGGGTGAACGCTCGCAGATTCGAGCAGAGAGAAAACAAACAGGCATAGTACCTCTAGCTCTGTAAACTGTCAGAGAGCTAAAACAAACAAAGTGGCAAAAGGAAACGGAAAAAACCGAGGTACTGTCTAGAAGCTAGACAGGAAAGAAAAACCAAGGCAGGAAATAAAGAGTGAAGAGAAAATAATTCTAAATTGAAAACTCTTAACACTCTAACAGACAAGGCCCCTGTGTGTTCTTTTGAATCAAAAGGACAAGTGGTCTTCTGAAACCTACACCATGTTACCGGCTTTGTGCTGTGGCAATGAAGACACGAAAGCAACGGTAGAAGAAAGCACAGTGCTTATATAGCCAGCGGGAAACTTGAAACAGGTGCGCCAGATAAGTCCTGGGTAGCCAAAAAACGCGGCGGAAAAGTACAGCAGGAGCGCCCTCTTGCAGCTCCGAGAGGAAGCTTCCGTAGAGATGAAGAGAAGGCTGCCAAACCATGACAGTTTTCAAAAGTCCTGTACCATCTTTGTATACAAAAGTGTTATGTGGGGTGATTTTGACCCCAGGCTCTGTAGCTGTATGAAAATGTACAACTTTTTATATGTTTTTTTTTATCCCTGGTTTATTTTTTGGGTGATTTGGGTGGTGTAAAGGTTTTAAACTTCACAAACTTTCACATACCTCAGGCTCTAAAATGAGAAGTTTCTCACAGATAAAGGGCTAGTCAATTGGGAGACATTAAGAGAGAGATCGTCTTCTATTACGATCATTTTGTGCCAGTTTAAACTGTTGGGGTAAATTTGACCCCAACCATACAAGGTGTCATACAATTTCAATATAATAGAAGTGTTAACTGGAACGTGGAAATGGAGCTAAATAAGAAGTGTGATGTGTATCCGTGGTCACATACGAGTAGAAATCAGATAAATAAACGGAGTGAGCTGACATTTGACATTTACTGAACCACATGCAGACATGCTGCATAAAAAACACAAAAAGTATTGTTACCTCTTTAAAGACTGAGTTCCTCTCGCCTACAATATTGGGAGTGATTTCACTAAATCTCTCTTATCCTGTCTCTTTTGTGTCTCTTTTTTTTTTTTGTATTACCATCTGCAGACTCGAAGAGAGTCAGACTCTAATATAATATTTATATATTAGCAGATTTTCCGAAAGGTCATTTCTTGGTCATGAAGTTTGATTTAGATCAGTTTCTGCTAAATGGCTGAATGTAAATTGCCTAACTAGTTGGTAAAAGACTAGAAAATTAACCCCCTACTGGTGTTGTTGTACTTTTACCGATGCCCGATGGTCCTCCAGTAGTACTTTCCTGTGAAGTTTCCAGTTTCCCAGAGTGCATCATTATTCTTTTATGAGGAATCGTGCTGGCTGGGCTTTATTCAGAATTCTGTGTTCCTCTGGGTGGAGTGGTTTGGGAGAGAGTGTATGAATCGTCTGTTAAGTGCAATCATTCAGCATTTGGACACCTAATTCGACCGAGTAGGAGGTGATTTATCCCTTTTTTGGGAGTCTATGTCCTAATACATTCACCCATATGTGAAATCCTCTGTCTAAATGGCATAATGGTTTTCTGTTTCGCAGTATCCTACCACTTTGTACCTCCCCACAACTACCTGCCCTCAACAAAGCTTTGCCCTACTTATTTCTAAAGAAAGAGTTCAATTTCATGTCATATGTCAAGTTTTAACGTTGGACCCCTCCTTTGAGCCTCACAGCCTTGGACTGAATCTGAACCGTGCAATAGGGTTTCATGTGCATATGGATATGGATATGCTCAGTATATGCCTGTGTGAGTTGTGTAGAGATAGATACGTAGATACCTTTTTTAACCAGGGAATAGACCAGTTGAGAGCAAAGCTCTCTTTTACAATGGCGCCCTGAGAATACAATGCAAAAAAAAAAAACACAACAATAAATACAAATATTACAAAAGTAATGTGAATAATATGAAAATAATTTAAAATAACAACATTGTGAAATGAAATTACAAGATTCCTGAAAAAAATGATTCAAAAGAAATCTGAAACCTGCAATGCTAATCAGTCTGTCCAATTTGAGGGTAACCTGTAACTGATTCCATTTAAAAGGTGCATAGAAGGTAAAAACAGCCTTTCCAGTTTCAGTATTTATGCGTGGGTTACAGAGAGTGAAATATTGTTGAGAACGAGTAAACCACCCAACAGACGCGTTATGCCCATTCGAGCTGGGCGGGGGCACGTGCCTCACCAGATTTTTGATATCTGGATTTTTTATATTTTTATTTTATTTTATTAATATTATTTTTTATATTATGTAGTTATGATCATTTTATATTATGAGTCAAACTTATTCTTCTAATTATGTCATAGATCATACCTCAAAAAGTCACACACCTCCTTTCCCTATGGTATTGGTTTCTTCCAAAAGTTGCAGGATGAAATCGGTTTGCAAGATGGGCCGTTCGGCTCTTTTTTATGAGTCGGCTCTTTCCGTACCGTTCGGTTTGAAGAGTCGGATCCGAGTCGGAGTCGGAGTTGCAAGTTTTTGGTACTTCCGGTTAATACAGTAGAGCCGTTCGTTTGGTTGATTCTTTCGAACTACCCGAGCCTCATCTTTTTCTCACAGCGGCGCGAGCTGGAATTTGAAGCTGTTTCCGACAGCAGAGTAGCAAATTAAGTTAGTAAACTAGCTTTGATATTTTATTCAGACCTAAATCACCTGATTGATGCTCATTTTTTATTGCCTATGCTCAATGTTTTCTGTTCACACCCCCTTACTTTTAAAGCCAGTTTGCAATTTATTTACGACTTTCCCATCTCCGTTATTCTAGCAGAAGTGTAAAATATCGCTGTCGGTCATTGATTGTAATGTTAGATATTACATGTAAGGATAGACATTGAATGGTTAGGCTAGATTTGCATAGGCTATAGCTATTGTATTAGTCTATGCAAATATAAATCTTATTTTTTATCAGATCCTAGAATCCAGTAGGCTTAGCCTACTGAAAATGCGGTGGAAGGATGGCTGTGTAGGAGAGAAAGCCAGCCAAATCCGACAAACAAGCCAGATCTTGATGCGTGTGTGTGTGTGTGTACAGAAGCCTGTTTCGTTTATTAGTTTTAAATAGTAGATTTGGTAAAGATTTATTTGGACACCATAAAGTATGTTTATTTGAACCATTAGGCTATTTATTTAGCCTATTCTATTATTCAAAATTGTGTTGCTCACGAGTTCTAAAATAAAAATGCCACCACTTTAAATAAGAAGTAGCCTATTTGCTGAACACAATCGCACATTCATTCTGTTTTATACTGCAATTCGGTTGCAAACAGCCACATGTAATAATTTCTTAATAAAAAGTAGGTGTCTCAGACTATCATTAGATATAACAGAATACTTTTGTCAATGTTTCTGGTTGATCCGACACTGAGCAGGCTAAACCTGATTATTAATCGTGTAGGTTTAGAAAAAATCTTTATTTCCCAAGTTACCCCTTATGAGGGCCCCTTGGGAAAGGAAAGTTTGCACTGGCCATTCAGTGTACTGCAGCCTTTAAGTAGGAAGAATTTGGTCTCCTCTTGTGTTGAAATTGATACCAGCATTTGTTTAATCCTCCTGGGAATATGATGTTTTCTAATCCAATGTCTTTCTGTCCTACGTCTGTCCTCCTGTGTCCAGTTAATGTTGGAATGCAGGCCTGATATTTCTACTGCTTCAAGTCCATGGTGTAGGAAATGAGCCACTATGTGTGTCTGTTTTTCTATGATTTTTTATGTTATATATGTGTTGTGCCAATCTGGTCTTAATTGTATTTCCTGTTTCTCCTACATATTTTATGTCACAGTGTGTGCACTTTATGACATATATGCAGTTATATGTGTTAGCTGTGAGTTTTTGTTTACTAAGGTATGTTGTGTTTGTAGTGTTGTTCTTCACTGTAGTGGCCTCTTTGTAAAATATCGGGCCTTGTGTGGGTAAAATGTTGATTTTTGTATTATTTTGTTTATTCTTGGAGCAGGTCTGTGTTTTGCAGAATCCTGGCCAGGTTCCGTTTAATTTTTCTGTTCGCTATTTGGCTGAATGTCGAGTAGGTGGTGATAAGCGGAATGATTTTTCTAGTGTCCTGTTGTTTTGTAGCCAAGAAGGTTTTCCGAATCTGTCTGAGGAATGATCTGGAATACCCCCTTGGTTTTAATGCATTGAAGAGGGTCTTGGTAGCCTCCTCAAAGTCTGTAATTTGTGTGCAGATTCTGTTGAACCTTAGTAATTGGGATTTAATCAAACCTCTGAATGTATGTTTCGGGTGGAGACTGTCCTTGTCTAAGAGTGCATATGTGTCTGTGTCTTTAAAAAATACTTTGTTGTCTAATGTGTGTGTTTGGGGAAATGAGGGCCCCTTGTATGTGGTAGTGTCCAAAAAATATATATGTTCATAGTGTGTGGTGTGTTTAATTGTGATAGATGTGTGGTGCGGTAGTTGAGGATCCGTATGGATTGTTTGAAATCTTCTGAGCTATGTGTCCATGTTCCCCAAATGTCATCTAAATATCTAAAATAATTAGTGGGAAGTTTGGGACATTTTTCAAAAACTCTCCTCCCAATGCACCATGTAAATGTTGGCATAAGCCAGTGAATTTTTTTTGCCCATAGCTGTGCCGCTGGTCTGTAAAAATAATTCTTTATTGAATTCAAAGTCATTCTTGGTGAGGCTTATCTCCAGTAATTGCAGGAGGATCGTATCCGGTCGATTGTTGTCCAGGTACTTTTCCATCCATGTTTTTATCGCTGTTAATCCCGCTGCTGTGTTTATGTTGGTGTATAGACTATCTTTGTCTATGGTGAACAGGATGGTTTCTTCAGGTATTTTGGTGGTTTTTATTTTGTGTCTTCGATGTAGCTTTTGTGTTTTGTGGACAGTGGATTGAGAAAAAAATCTAAGTATTCAGCTATCCTATAGGATTCGCTGTTGCGGTCTGAAATAATAGGCCTCCCTGCCGGGACCTCATATGGTATGCTCCAAGATTCTGGTGGCTTGTGTATTTTATGGAGGAGGTTGTCCTCTCCCCTCAGGTAAAAACTTAGTTTTTTAGTGATGTATTTGTTTTCTACTAGTGTCTGTATGATGACATGTATTTCCTGGGCCGTGTCTGGGTATATGGGTCCATCTAATTTTCTGTAATGTGAAATGTTGTGAATGTTGTGAAGTTGTCTATAGGCTTCCTGTGTGTATGGAGTGCACCCTGGGTGCATCTTTCTTCCTGTAGAGCAAGACCCGTTTTGAACCGTCCCGCGAAAGGTCGTATCGATTTTAAGTGTTTTAGCCGCTGTTTGCTGATTGCGTGGTTTTAATTAGACCTCGTTGAACACTGATCAAAGCAATTGCATTACTAGGTTGTGTTTGTTCTGCGATTGGCTTTTTCAGCTTGTTAGATCAGATAAACTGATAGTTTCGGAGTATTGTGCTTTTTGATAGGAAATAATAATTGATCCGTGCTCGCGAAGTGTCTCACTCAGCTGTTAGTCGATTGCAATCAGCTGTGTGCACTTCAAAAAGACTTGTGTCTGAGCGACAACTATATAGACCGAGGCTTCACTCTGACTTTTCAGAGGACGCTCCTCCCAGGTTGCCTGGGCTGGTAAAGTATCGGCACCCCGTCCCCTTACCACAGGAGTCCCCCAGGGCTCAGTCCTTGGTCCCCTCCTTTTCTCCATCTACACCAAATCCCTTGGCCCTGTTATCACTGCTCATGGTCTTTCTTACCACTGCTATGCTGACGATACTCAACTCTTTCTCTCCTTCTCACCCTCTGACACTCAGGTATCAGCCCGCGTCTCCGCTTGCCTGAGAGACATCCAGAGCTGGATGGACAACCGCCATCTCAAGCTCAATCCTGGCAAGACTGAGCTCATCTACATTCCTGCTCTAACCTCTTCTCCTCTCAATCTCTCTATTTCCCTAGGGGACACTCCACTGACCCCAACACCCTGTGCCAGGAACCTCTGAGTCGTGATGGACAACAGGCTGTCCCTCTCCGAGAACATCGCAGCAGTAACCCGGCCTTGCAGGTTCTTCCTGTACAACATCAGGAGAATCCGCCCCTTCCTCACCACCCACTCAACCCAGCTCCTGGTCCAAGCAATGGTGCTGTCTCGCCTGGACTATTGCAACTCTCTCCTGGCTGGCCTGCCAGCATCGGCCATTAGACCCCTTCAGCTTATCCAGAACGCAGCAGCGCGCCTGGTCTTCAACCTCCCCCGACACTCCCATGTCACCCCCCTGCTCATTGACCTCCACTGGCTACCGGTGATGGCTCGCATCAAATTCAAAACATTGGTGCTCGCCTTCCAGGCAGTCCGAGGATCTGCCCCCCCATACCTCCAAAAACTAATCAGACCCTACACACCTGCCAGATCCCTGCGCTCCGCCTCCTCAGGACGACTGGTACCCCCCCCTCTTCATGCTAGCACCCGGTCTCGACGTCTGTCTGTCCTGGCCCCACGGTGGTGGAATGAGCTCCCCGTGGAGGTCAGAACAGCAGAAAGTCTGACCGCCTTCAAGCGCAAATTGAAGACTCACCTCTTCAAGCTGCACCTCTCTCCACCCCTCCCTACCTCCCTGTGACTATTGTTATTAATGTTGTGTAATTCCCCCCCCCCAAAAAAATAAATAAAAATAAAAATAAATCCCAATCATACTGACTGCGCCTAGTACATAGATTCATATTTGCCTTTTTAGGGTTGTTTTTAAACGTTCTTGTTCCTAGTTTGAAAATGCACTATGTACGTCGCTCTGGATAAGAGCGTCTGCTAAATGTCTATAATGTAATGTAATGTATGGTGTTCTATTCATAATAACTATGGCACTTCCCTTATCTGATGGTTTAATAATGATCTGTTTGTTGTTAGCCAGCTGTAGTAGCGCTTGGCTCTCACCTCTGCTGAGGTTGTTTTGGTCTTTGTGGGTTTGCGGGTTCAGTGCCTTAATCAGTGTGTTGTCCTCTTTAATAATCCCTCTTTAGGGATTTCTTCCGGTCTGGGTTCCCAGTCGGATTTTGGTCCGAAAGGTGTCTGTTCCCTGGTTTCGTAATAAAAAGTAGGCGTCTTGGACTATCATTAGATATAACAGAATACTTTTGTCAATGTTTCTGGTTGATCCGACGCTGAGTAGGCTAAACCCGATTATTAATCGTGTAGGCTTTTGTTAAAACTCGAAAGGACTTTGGTTTGTGTCACGGCTCTGGAGCCGTGGGATATTGTCGCAGTTCACGGCTCTGAGTCGAGTTGATTTCGTGCTGATCAGAGTTGGGTAGGAGGCAACTGGAGGCAAGTTGACGCATAAAGAGTCGTTCAAAAATACAGATTCGTTCATGAACTGCACATAACTACAGCAGGTACGCACGCACACAGCACTCTGTTGCGCATCAATGCTGGAGGAGATGTAGGCTACAGCTTAACGGTGTGTTGCTGAAGTGGTTAGTAGAGCATCAATCCCTTTTTCAAATGTGTGAAAATTAAATGCAATTAGTTCGAGTGATTTTTAAACGCCTTTTAAGTAGTGGATTTTGGTGACTTCTAAAGAAAGATTATTCTAAAAATGATCTATCATTAGTTGTAAACTAATCGCGGTTAGCATTTAGATATCTAATATGGTAAAACATGCTAAAGAATGTATGATAGGCTAGGTTGACAAACATTCTTGAAATGAGCAAAAAACAAGTTAATTTCAGGGACATTAGTTTCTGCTCTATGCACTTGCTTGCTGGATAGCATATTTTCATATTCCCTTTTTGCAGCAATAAAAAACAATTCCCAATTCCCATCAGACTAATGTTAATTAATTATACACAAAAAAAAATTTAAGCAAGATTTTCAGGACTTATCTGTAAAGTTTTGCTGTCCGCTAGCTAGCTGGTTGCTGGTAAACTAACAGTTGGCTAGCGTTAGCAGGATAGGTTAATGTGGCAAACAACAATTCTGAGCGAATGTGCAAAATATTTCAACAGTAGTAGTATAATGCTATGTGATGTCAGCACAGTCTCTTCTGTACTCATGCTGCTTCCTATGCATTGTGTTTGAAAATACAACTATTACCGTGTTGGCAGGTTCCTTTCATCTGTGGCTTTATTATCTATGTTCTCTAAATTAATTTGCATTGTGGATATAGTCTTTTTATGTGAATTTAAGCCCCTTATAATTTTTTGAAGCAGACAAGATTTAGCTCTTTTTCAAGAAAAGAGGCAGCAGTGTCGAAGCTAGTGTAGAAGTGAGTGAATACATTTTCAATAACAAATAATTGAGATGAAAATCTCTAAATAAATATACAATATTTATCCTAATATAAAGTGGGAGAATACTGAGCTACAAAAACTGATTTAGTGAGTAAGTTTTAAAAGAATCCCCCCAAAGTCTTTGAATATATAAATTGCAGAAAATTGCATCATTATTATAATCTTTTTCTGGGGAAGGACCCCCATGCCCCCCCCTCCCCAGAATTTTGGCTTGAATGACGCCCCTGCCGCCCAATAGATCTAAACTCTAAAGCTAAAGGGAGCAGATGTAAAATGGCAGCTTATTTAACACTGATTTATAAATTAACATAAGGCAGTGGTTTTCCCTTCTGGCACTAAGTGAGGTCAAGCCGATTTTCTCATATAATATACAGTGATGTGTTGTGAAATTAGCACCAGTGTTACGGATGTGACCATAAAATCGCGTTTGTGCGGGTGCAGGTTGGTTTCTCCCTCTGTCTCTGTCTCTCTCTTTTTCTCTCTCTCTCTCTCAGGTATTGGTTCGGTCCCCCTGTTGTCCGTCGGCCAATCAGAGGGGCGTGCGCTTCCATTTAAACGTTCCGCTTCCTCTGTTAGAGAGATTGAACTTGTGTTTTCTGTCCACAACTGTTCTAGCCTTTGTTTTTTTGTTGTCCAAGAAAACTGTGTTCGTTCGTCATCTTCCCGATATTAAATGCCTCAGGGGAGGGCGAGGTATGTAGGTAAGATGCCCTAGGGCTTACATCTCGCATCACGCAGTTTGGATTTTGTATATACAGTATAAGCCAGAAAGTCTGATTACCCCTTTCACCTTCTCCACGTTTTATTACATTACAGATATATTCTACAATAGATTGAGTTTTTTTTTGTCTCAAAATTCTACACAAAATAGCCCATAATGACAAAGTGAAAACATGTTTTTAGAAATTTTTCTGAAATCTTTCATTTACATAAGTATTCATACCCTTTGCTTTAACATATTTTTAAAGTATCATATTTAATATTTGGTCGCATATCTTTTGCATGCTGTTACTTCCTGAAGTTGAACGAATGAACAGAACTATTTGGAATCAGTGAGCCAAGATCATTTATGTATAAAGTGAAAAGCAAAGGACCTAATATGGAGCCCTGGGGCACCCCTATGCCAATCTGCCACTATTGCTTGAGTTCTGCCATTAAGGTAACACTCAAACCACTTACAGGTATTACTATAAAAGCCAATTGACTTACGCTTATCTAAAATAATAGTGTGATTTACTGTGTCGAAACCTTTTGATAAATTGATAAAAAAGGGCAAAGCAATTCTGTCCAGTTAACAGATGATATCATTAACCACGTTGCAAGCTGCGGTCACAGTACTGTGCCCAGGCCTAAAACCAGACTGATAGGAGTTTAAAATACTATTTAAATCAGGTTTATCAGGTTAAAAATGTGAGTCAATGGTAAAACCAAAATGGGAGCTGCCAGCAAAAGCAATCTTGGATCAAAAGAATCAGCACCAGTAGCTTTTTTTTTGGATCAGTGGTCATTAAATCATGAAGTACCTCATGTAGAGAAAAACCTCAGTGAAGAATTCACCCCGATAAACTTTTCCATACTGGGTGTGTGAGTTTCATTTGCAGTGTTGCAGGGCAGAGATTTTTTTCAAATAGATTACCAGAAGAAATTAAATGTTCATTAAACACATTACATATTTGCTCTTTATCTGATTTTACAATCATAAATAAGATGATTTGGTATAGGAGAGACCTGTACATTATTTAACGCCTAAAAAAGCACTAAAATAATTTATTTTAGATGAGAACTGATACATTTGGGTTTTTTAAGTGTTACTGATTGATCCTGGTCCAAATCTTGACATATTACTGTAGTCAGCGCAAAACAGCGTAAACCCAAATAATCTGACTCAAAATTGTCTCTAGTGGTAAAACGTTAAGTACTGCACGTCCAGTCTGTCATTGGCCAGAAACTTCCTCCAGCTGACGTATTCCTCCCGGTGACAAAATTTAAATCTGTACAGCTGAAGTTTTGGAGTGAGGGCGGGCTGTGCCCCAGCTATAAAAATCTCAGTGGTTGATCTGCGTGCCGTGGTCTGGGAGAGGAGATAGGAGAGAGAGAGTGATATATATATATATATATATATATAGCTAGCTTACAGTTTAGCTTTTTTGAATATTTTAGTAAGTTATAGTAACCTATTTTTGGTATATTTTTTATAGTTAGCTTGATAGTCCCTTGTTTTTTTTTTGATAGTTTGTTTTTCAGTCTAGCTTAGCAAGTAGCTAGCTAGTTTATTTACATTTTTTAAATATATAGTTTATTTAAAAGAAATGGCATGGGTATTTATACAGCGTGTGATTCATTGTTTACAGGCCGCATCATTGTGCCCAAACGAGGCTATGCGTGCCGAATTCTCCACCATTGCTTCTGCCTCGGCAGTATCTGGAGCGTGTTTGTTTGTGTGTATGAGTGAGAGAGGTAGCGAGAGAGAGAGAGAAAGTGGAACAAAGCAGCCGCCGTGAGTGTTGTCCTGAGCAGAATGGGCTTTAGGCTACTAGTGAAAAAAATTGCTGGTGCGTGGTTTCATACCTGGAGCTCAGCCCCTATATTATTACCTTATCATGCCCAGATTTCTGCATTTTTTGAATTTCAAAAGGGGGCGGGGTGTAGCTAAACCAGGGTGTTTTGTTACCCCTTAACAGTTTTACAAAATGGACTAAATTTACCATGACTGCCATAACAATCTGACAATCTGTTAACAAAATATGATGATTAGGCCTCTCTTATTTTGTGAATGCACTTGTTCCTATGTTGACGAAAAGCTTTCCAGATTTTGATGTTTGTGCTATGGCCCATGCAACATAAATAAATCAGAGTGCTGACTGAGAACCATGGATTGTTTCTATTTTTTACCCTGAACTTCTTAAAGGTAGCATGCTTATTTTAAGAAAATCAAAAACATCAATAAAATGTCTAAGAGCTAATTCAGGCTCCGGAATGCTACATACTCTTCCAATATCACTGTGGAAAAGGTTGTGCAGCAATGCTTGATCAACAAAATTCTTAAAATCCCTCTTGACATGAATACGAGATGGATATTTTTGCTTTTTGGTATGTCGAATACAGGCAATTGGACAATGATCACTTAGGTCCAATGAGAAAACACAGCTTGCTACATATTTATGTGGTCAGATCCAGGAGGGTTGCATTTTCTGGATTCTTTAGATCAGGTGTAGTTGGTGTGGCAATAAGCTGAGTTAAATTGAATCACCTAAAACAACCAGTTCTGATGTAACATCAATTCATTAACTATATTATCAATAGCATTTTGAATTGCCGATGGAGGGCAATAAACACCAAAAATAACTAGGGACTCAACAGTATTCAATGAGACAGTTAATTCTAAGACCTCAACCTGTTTGGTTAAGGAAATGGAATGAAGTAAAGATACTAGAAAACAGTTTTTAACAAATATGGCGACACCACTCCCAAGTGAGGCTCTGTCTGTTCTATAAATATTGTAACCATCCAGTGTTGTGATGTCATCCTTGACTTTACTTGATAGCCAGGTTTCTGTTAACACTCAAGATCTGATTGTTTAACCAAAATCCTAGTAGAATCCAGTTTTGGCAAAAGATTCCTTATATTTAAATGCATTATTGCAAGACCGCTGTGATTTAATAAGTCACTGGGCATGTCAAGAGTAGTCCTAGTGTATGTACTGTATTGTTAGATAATATTTAAAGAAATTCCACACCAGCATAGCCTGCAGCTCGAGTCAAAGAAAAAGGAATATAATTAACATTGTTATAATGTTCTCCATGATGGGACTTAATACTATTTTTAGGAGGCCTACTGGTAATTACAGTGCAAATAGGAAAAAAATAGTAATGTGAGGCTATTATAGTAGGATCACGATCGATTACGGTGAACTTGGGGCCACCACACCACACTGGGGAGCTAGCAAGTGTGGATGTGTGTTTTACCAGAGAGACGAAATTCAGAGTTTTAGTCAGTGTAGTGACCAGACTGACACGTGGTGTATAGGGTTTTCTATTACCCCTTGACCTACCTGAACCTTTTTAAGATAGATTTTATGTCAGATGTCACAGTGTATGACTCCCTCTTATTCTGTGTTGGTACAGCTGTGCTGCAGGGAGGTTGGCAATGGTCAGCATTCATTTCTGGCTTCCGGCCCTTAGCTGGTAAAGTCATGAACTCACTCTTCACATGGCTGTGGCATTCTGGATGATCTGTGTAAATATTTTCATATGGTGGGTGGTGTAATTAACAGCCGGCTCCCGACATTAACGTGAGCCAAGTACACGAGCCGACAGGCACTGAACCAAAATGCTGCATTGCCATGGGCTTCCTTCCCCATGAAAAAGAATTACATGTCAGCTTGATGCTAAACATTTCATCCAATTGAACACATAAAATATATGGCAATACTTTAGCATACTGTACACATTTATGAACTTTTATTTATGCAGGAATGAAGAGGGAATTTTAAAGTGTGTTGATTTATTATATGATAACGCACAACAAATGACATGGATGTGGCAATGATTGGTACATTTCTGATGTTATATTTTAGAATGCATTTATTTTTCTTTGAGTTGTAAATGACCGTGGACCATATACTGTATTCACGTAAAATTGCTCTGGCTTTCCAGGAATGCATTCAAAATATAGCAAGGTGCTGTACTCGAGAGTGAGGTCTGAGGTAATATTTTTTGTCTTTTTACATCTTGGCCGGGGTTTTGGTAGGGGAAAAAACCCCAGAGTGCCTACATTTCAGAAGCACACTAATAAATAATCTTACATTCTGCACATGGTAGCAGAATTCTCTCTCTCTCTCTCATCACATACAAACACGCTTCCTGGCTGCCATGATTTACCGCACGTTTCCCGTTTCTGAAATTGTTTTTATGCATTCAATCATGCAGCGGGTCCTGTGCCCTGACCATATATCTAAAATGTCTGAAATGAAATAAAAAAATAAAAACAGCATCACACCTTCCGGAATATTCCAGGCCACAAAAGATTGAAACGTGTGTGTGAAAATACATAATAAATATGAAATATGCATATCTGCTCGTAACCTGAGATGTGCGGAGCATGTCTGCCATTTAAAAAAATAACCCTGACGGACTGATGCCCAAACAAAAATAAATGGAACTTGTAGATGATATGAAAGACAAAAATAAATGTCAGATGGGAAAATATCCACTATGTTCAAACCAGTAATAATCTAACAGGGAAAATAGATGCATAGAGATTGTAGAATGTTTCTTGTTAATTGTTAACTTTATATGTGTCCAGTTGGGTTCAAATGTACTCTGTCAGAGTAAAGTGTAATCAGTTCATTTAACATAAAACATTGTACTATGTAGTTTGACAAGGTTGTGATTACGTTGTCCTTGAATTGAATATGCACTTACAAGCTTTCTAAATAAAAAAGGTCAGTTTTATTTAATACACTGGTTTCACTGGGGTGTGTGTGTGCGCACATATATGTGTGAGTGTGTGTGTTTATAAAAAACACTTCCTTAAGACAACTTTGGTGTTTTTGATCAATCCAAAAGTTATGCTGTAGGACTACATTGTAGAAGTATACATTCTAAATCCTCCAGGTACATGTGACAAATAGCACAAAGTACTCCACAAAATATCAGCCTTGATAAATCTTACTTCTCCATCAGTGCTGCTGGTGATGCATGCAAATGACCTCACCCAGCATCTTTTGCTATTGGTGCTAATTATCGTACTGGCTGATAATAGATATTGTTGCCAATTTTGGAGCAATTTGGTACCACAAAGAGTAGAAACCAGCAATCAAGCCTGTTATTCTAGGACATCATCTTTAGTCAAAGGATGAATAAAATCTCCCATTTCATTTCTGTCCAGCATTTTGAGGAGTATGAAGGTAATACTGTTTAGTTTTTTTAATACTTAAATCTGTTTCAAGTGTATTTTTGAAAAGACCTGGGATCAGATACTTTATATAAATACCAAAGTACTCAGTCCAGTCACCAGTACAACTCCTGCAGCTTCACACAGGATATGACTGCCAATTTCCCTGAAGGACGTTGAATGGCCTGGATTTTTATCCTGCAAGAAAAGGCTGAGGTCCCCCCACCCCCAACAAAAATCAAGACTCAACATTGTCTTGTTTGACATGATCAGGAAGCGTGTGTTGCTCTCTTCTCCTTTTATTTAAGCCCCAGGTGTAACGTCTGGACTCTGAAAAACCCAATAGCAGACCAGGATAAGGCAGAAACGTAGTTTATTTCCAGTCCAATGTCAAAAAGCCAGGTAATCAAGAAATTCCAAAACAATATCCAAAATCAAAGTCAGAAAAACAAGCAAAGGTCGAAACCAGAAAATCAAAGGTAAAAGTACAAGAAAGGGCTAGGCTAAATCGGAATCACAAACAAAGGGTGTCTCAGGAATTTCAGCTAATCTCTGGCTTTACAATAACAGGCTCAGGAAAAGTGATCAACGTTCTGACGGGGAAGAAACAGAATAGTGGGTCTTATATACACATAGGAAAGGGAGGAGTAGCAAACGACGTGAGGTTAACACATTAGGTAAACAATGATTCAATCACGAGAACATAACGAAAACATGGAAGGGACTCAGAAACATGCATAACAAACCACGTGCTCGAAGAGGAGCGGAGTGTGCTCAGTAATCACGAGAGGTGAAGTCTACGTACAAACATCTGGAGCGAATTACAGAGATAGCTCAGGAACAGTTAGAAATGCGAGTACAAAGAGAAAGCGGAGAAGCTGGTTAAATGTTAGTATCTAACTATAAGACAGACAGTTTAGTTGTTAGTATACATCCATGTTAATTGGTTTAGTAAAGTGCACGTAACTAATAAAGCACCCGAGTGATTGTTAGCGCGAGTTAGTAATATATACAATTATACACGGAAAGGAAATCAGGAAGTAGCAGAAAACGAAACTTCGGAAATACAGCGTTAACCCACGAAAACTCCCGAAGTCACCCGAATAGTGCATGCACGAGACTGGGTAAACAAACACACAGATGAGACTCGGACAACCCACGAACAGAGGGGAATGCAACGATGAAATGAAATGAACAATAATAATACAAACAGACAGACATATGTACAGAACATAACACCAGGTTTTCTGCATCGCTGTCCAACAGTGGGAGCACTTTATATGAAACATGTATGGTCTGAGAAGGTTATACTGTATATACACTGACTAATTATGCTGCAAATACATCTGACAATATCCAATGAGACACTGCCTTCACTCTACACAGCTTACACGTATGTATTCACCAACTGACCGTTTCCAACACGATCAGCAGCAGCCTATCCAGCACCTTGGAGAGTTGTTTCCCTCGCTGTGTGAGCAGGCAGTTTAAGTCACTGCTCATCAAGGCTCTCTGAGTTTCCTAAGTTTAATGGGCCTCTGTGTGTTCTAGCCTTAGGAAACAGTAAAAGGGAAGTGCTTGCAGCATTGTAATGTATTTATTTCTGTTATGTTTGGATATTTCTGTGATCCCATCTGGTAGTGTCTGACATTTTGAAAACTTTTTTCTCCAGGTACCGTCGACTACATTGCGGGAAGAACAGTGTCATCAAATTGCTTGGAGAAAGTAGGCATTGACATTCCTGACCTCGGTATCTCAAGAGTCATGTATTTCAGTAATTGTACAGTATTTCATTTGAAGTCATAACTGCTGCATGCCTCAGCAGCTTTTGGGTATCCGTGGTCAGAAGTGCAGACTTATGCAAAAAAGCAAGAAGAAATCCATATTTTCATATCTGCAAAACCCTTCCACCATGTGTACTGTAGTAAAAGTAATGTGTGTGTGTCCGTGTTTCTCCCTCCTTAATCACATCCTGATCCATTCCTATCTTTTTTCCCCCTGTGGTGCCTAAGTCTGTCCTTAGGTATGTCATGTTATGCAATATAACAGACGCAAAATGCATCTGTTATATTGCATAACTTGCAAAATAACATGATAGAGACATGCTATCTTTTTGACTGTGATTCCTTGCCAAAGGTTTTAATCATCCTGTTCCTGGAACTGTTTACTGACTCAGAGGATGCTTCCTGTAATCAGGGGGAAAACAAAAATGTCTGAAATAGAAAATGATTCTGTAGCCCGTATCTCACTGCTAACTTTCTCAAGTAGAATACAAGTTTAAATTGTATATTCATGTCTCTACTTTTTCCCATTTCAAAATGACAGGCCTGCTCCATGGCTGCAACATCTATTTGGGAGGGAGCCGAGTAGCAAGTCTCTTCAGAAATGTTTGCACTGTTGTATTCCTGAGAGTAACACTCATGTTTCTCCAATACTGTTCATTGATCTTGACAAGAGTGTCTGCCAAATGATTGTAATGTAATGAAATTAAATGAGATGCAATGTAATGTAATAGAATAGAATAGAATAGAATAGAATAACTTTTATTTTCCCTTTAGGGAACTTCAGTTGTAGGGGCAGACCCACAACACACAAACAAACATATCAAATAAAGACATTCAATAGAATCATTGCATTAATCAAACTAATTAAGCGAATTAAAGTGGAATAGCCATGATTAAAAATATCCCCCGCTGTCCCGAGATGTCCAGTGTCATTAAGCAGTCCAACACACAAACTCCGCATCCACGACTTTCCTCCAAACACGCAGTGTTGCCTGTATGTAATGTACAGTATGTAATGAAACATAATGTAACGTGAAGCATTGTATTGTGTAGAGCCAGCTGCTGCTCCTCCTTGGCCTGCTGTCTGCAGGCTGAGCTGAGCAGCCATCACACCACATGCTTTCCCATTGTTCATGAATCTCATATAACCAAGTAAGGCTCTCTATTAGCTATTAAGAGGGCAGGTGCCTTAACTAGACCTGTCACACATCTCCATGAAATGGAATGTCTCTCTATTTTAAGGCCAGATGGGATTGTGAAACATACAGACGCCTGAATCCGTGAATCCCCTCTCCTGATAATAGCCTCTGGAGGGATTTGCAACAGCAGTGAGCGCAGGCTGGGACAGGCACTTAGCAATATGATAGGAAGCTGGTAGGAAACATTACCTGACAATATGTGATATGCTTTTAACCACAATCCAGGCCTATTGTGCATCTAAGTGGGGCATTTCTACCCAAGGCTAGCAGGTATGGCTGGTGAATATCAACATTTAATATTCATACACACACTAATATTCATACATAATCACAAACACACCTCCTCTTCCCCAGTCAAATATGAATGGGCAGGTGTAAATGTGTGTGTGAACTTGGACATCAGCACTAAACATGAATCACTGACAGCTATGACACCCACACACAAACATATTTTTTCATGCAGACAAATTAGACACACAAACTGTAATTGGATACAGTCCACATGAAGATTCATGTGCATACACGCACCCACGCAGAAACGCATACGCACTGATTCTCGTACCTGCATCAAGGCCAAAGGACACACGTGACAACATGCCAACACGTGTGGGTGCTCTATTTTGGACATCAGGCTCTTTTTATCACCCATGGTAACCAGATAAGACAAGACTATAACACTGGAGCTAACGCTGCATCATCCACATTCTCATAGAACAATGTATTCCTTATAAAGATAGCAGCATATGAACTGTGAACAGATCTGCCATGGCTCTGAGACACTTAAGGTTGGCAGTGTAGCATAATGGGTAAGAAACTGGGACTGTAACCTAAAGGTGAAAGGTTTGACAGACCCTGCTGTTGTACCCTTGGGAAAGGCACTTGACCTAAATTGCTTCAGTATCTATCCAGCTGTGTATATGGATACTTTGTGAAAAGAAATGCAAAAGTTGTGAAAAATTGCTCTGGATAAGAGTGACTGTTAATGCCAGTAATATATAATGTAAAATAATTCACTTCCTGAAAGAAGTACTGATATATCTACTGTTTACAGTGGCTATAACCACAGTGTTGTGCCTTGCATACAAATCTTGCCCCCTGAACAACCCACATCAATTGCTCTCATTGCATGCTATATCTGTGTTTTTTTATACAAGGAAAACTGCAGACTTGCACGTTGTTTTCATGTGTTCCCAAGGTGCCCTGAACAGCTGTTGTATGCATCGCAAAAAGCAAGAAATACAAATAACGTGACACTTTTTCTGCTGATGCAGGTAAGTGTGCACGGGCTTCCAGTTTCCATCCAGGTAGTGCAGAGTTCAGCTCGGCGGGTATATCATGCTTTGACTGCTGGACAGAGCGGCATGGGGTCCTCTAGTCCATTTTAAAATCAGCAGTCAATTCAGATGCAAAACTGTGTAATCAACTTGCTTTAACAGCTCAATTAAGTGCAGAGAAGCAATGCAAAATGAGCAGACCCTGAACAAGGGCTGAGGAATACTTCTCTAGAGGATGGCCCAGGTCAACAACTACTACTCCCTCTCACACTTAAGCCATTTATAGAGTCAATGTTAACTTAGACTTGAAATTAAAAGCAAGTGTTTGATTTTCTTCACAGACCACAGTAATGCAGGAATACAAGGGATTGTGTAGCAAATCAGATGTAGGGATCGCTTAGGCAGCAAGATGTAGAGAGCCAGTCTTCTGTGTGAATTCGGCCAGGACACCAGGGTTAAAGAATAGGTCGAGAAATTGACCTTTTAACCACAGCTTCTCAGGGAGTTTCAATGAGGTTCAATGGGGCAAGTAGTTCGGCCTTCAAAACCACGATAAATCTCCTTTAAGTCTTCTTGTGTATCTTTGTTTATCCAGAACATGTTTTTAAAAACAATAATATCACATTTGATGTTTGAATTTGAACTACTTCTTGCAATTTGCGCATTATCCCGACCATTTATAAATGTCTGCTCTAATGTGGCAGCAGCCCCATAGAAGAAGACAAACTCAGCGTTGTTGTCAGCTAGCTTCTCTTCCGGCGTGGATGGAGCCAAAAACGGATTTGCGGAAATGCAGAATTAATTACATAATCTCAAACATTAATTTTGTGTATCTACTGTGATCAGTTTAATAAAGCGCATTAGTAGCCTAATTTTATGGGAATTCCTGTATGAATTCCTATAGAGATACCTATAAGATTTCCAATATCAATCCCTATAGGACAAACAATACTTCTGACTATTATAGGATCTTATATGAATACTTTCAAAAATACATTAGGCAAACTATAGGGCAGGGGTCGGCAAGTAAATTTGGCCTCGGGCCAATTTTTTTCTGAGCCACTAGGTGGCGGGCTAGAACATAATAAAAGGCTAATTTAAGTAATTGATCGTTAAAAAATGTGACACGTTCTAATGCTTTGGTCCTCATATCGGGATCTGGTGTAATGATCTGACTTTTCTTTCGAAAAATGTGAATACATTTCTTAACTAGGTAGCAGTGGGGATTACTCACCGAATCCATTGCACTGCAGTATTTTGGCTTGACTAGCGAGTTTGTGTTGTGATTCTCAACAACGTTGAAACGTAGTTCCGTGTTTCAAAAGAAAAGTCCGATATGTATGGAGGTAGATTTCTATCAAAAATAACCAAGCACAAAAGTATAATCCACAATAAATTGTATTTATCATCCACACACACACACACCTCTCAATTTGTGTTTCGTAAAAATAATCCACAATCGTATTTACCATCCACACACACACACCTCTCAATTTGTGTTTCGTAAAAATAATCCACAATCGTATTTACCATCCACACACACACACCTCTCAATTTGTGTTTCGTAACACTGGCGAATCTACATTTGCCGATCGAAGGACACGCTTGATGTGCTTGGATTTACGGACAGAATTTTGAGACAAATATTCCGCTGTTTTTCACCGTGTCGTTTCACGCTCGCTTAACTTGCGATTCGTAAACTAAATTCCTTCTTCTTTGGTGCTACATAAAAAATTTTTTATCTGGCGGGCCAAATATTATTGCTGGCGGGCCAACAATGGCCCGCGGGACGCCTGTTGCCGACCCCTGCTATAGGGTATATAACATACATACTATATAACATACATGACAATAGGATTCACTATAGAGTAGCCTATGATAGGAATCCTATAGAAATCTTATAGGAAGTATTTTTTTCATAAGGGTTAACTTAGGCAACTGCTTAGCTGGCTACGATAAACTTTTGTCATTGTTTTTAAGATAATGCAAATGCAATACGTGGTGAGGTAACTAACGTATCTAGGCATAGTTACATTATCACGTAGTTAGCAAAGCAGTTTGGTGTTTAATATTTTTTACTGTGAGCCATAACGTTCGTTGCTGTAGCAACAGCACAGGCTACAGCTGACTTATAAAATCGGTAAATAACATTAATTTGCAGATAAAAAAAGTTTGTATTCAGCAGATATCTTACTTAAAACAACTTTAATCTTGCAAAACATTTTTGTGGTTAGAGTTGCAGCAGGCCATTTATTCAGTTTGGAAATACAAATTTATCATGTAGGCTAAATTAACGTCAGCAACATGCGGACTGCTTGTGAATGCAAGTCACTTCACAAAGCACGTTAATCTGTATAGGCTATAAAAAACTTTTTATCCAGCAAAATTTATTTCCATCTAACAAACTCCATAGTATTTTCCAGAAGTTCCCATGCATATCATGATGCAAATCTGAAATGTAGGCAAACTATTTCCTTAGTTAGCCTGCACGTTAGGCTATTTAAATAGGCTACACTGCATCATCTGCATGACCAAACCATTTTTAAAAAGCAAGACAGAGTGAGGGAGCCAGGTAATGTTAAATCTGATTGAGTTATGGTTTCATACAATTTTCTTCAATAATATAATGACAAAAATAACCAAATAAAACCAAGAAGGAACAATTTTTTCTTCATAGAATCGCTTGTTTTCAACTAACAACGAGAAATATAACTAGTAACCAGAAATAGAATTAACGACATGTCACAGGTTGAACCGGGCTAATCTCGTGCCTGAATCCGGACCAGGTTTTCCTTGGATCCACCACTCTCCAAAAAGTACGCCAGACAGTAATAGAGGTAAAAATTATCTTTATTTTCTACAATTCATAAAAACCAATGAATCACAATATCACACACAACTGACAGAAGCTATGTCCATCTGTGTGTTCCTTCCCCCCCCAGTCTCTCTCTCTCTCCACACTGCCAGACAAGCTGACCCCACCCACAGGTAAGCATGCCTTTTCCCCACACCACACAGTACACACCAGCACATCCACCACTCGTAGCCACACAGTGCTCGTAATAGGTATTTTAGGTGATAGTAGATGGGCATACACACACTGGTGATCACCCTCAATAGCCCACCTCGGGGGCTCACAATACTTCATGAAGGGAAAGCCCACACACAAACAAACACGGCGGTACACACTCATACAGTAACAAAACTCGCTAACATCCCACGCCACAAAAAAATAACATACAACACACAATATACAGGTGCAGCTCAAAAAATTTGAATATCGTGAAAAAGTTCTAGATTTTTTGTCACTCATGTCAGAAAGTGAAACTCATATATTATATAGATTCATTACACATAGAGTGAAATATTTCAAGCCTTTATTTCTTGTAATTTTGATGATTATGGCTTACAGCTAATGAAAACCCAAATTCAGTGTCTCAGAAAATTATAATATTACATAAGATCAATAAAAAAGGATATTTTAAACAGAAATGTCAGCCTTCTGAAAAGTATGTTCATTTCTATGCACTCAATACTTGGTTGGGGCTCCTTTTGCATGAATTACTGCATCAATGCGGCGTGGCATGGAGGCGATCAGCCTGTGGCACTGCTGAGGTGTAATGGAAGCCCAGGTTGCTTTGATAGCGGCCTTCAGGTCGTCTGCATTGTTGGGTCTGGTGTTTCTCATCTTCCTCTTGACAATACCCCATAGATTCTCTTTGGGGTTCAGGTCAGGCGAGTTTGCTGGCCAATCAAGCACAGTAATACCATGGTCATTGAACCAGCTTTTGGTACTTTTGGCAGTGTGGGCAGGTGCCAAGTCCTGCTGGAAAATGAAATCAGCATCTCCATAAAGCTTGTCAGCAGAAGGAAGCATGAAGTGCTCTAAAATTTCCTGGTAGATGGCTGTGTTGACTGTGGACTTCAGAAAACACAGTGGACCAACACCAGCAGATGACATGGCACCCCAAATCATCACTGACTGTGGAAACTTCACACTGGACTTCAAGCAATGTGGATTCTGTGCCTCTCCACTCTTCCTCCAGACTCTGGGACCTTGATTTCCAAATGAAATGCAAAATTTACTTTCATCTGAAAAGAGGACTTTGGACCACTGAGCAACAGTCCAGTTCTTTTTCTCCTTAGTCCAGGTAAGATGCTTCTGACGTTGTCTCTGGTTCAGGAGTGGCTTGACACGAGGAATGCGACATTTGTAGCCCATGTCCTGGATTCGTCTGTGCGTGGTGGCTCTTGATGCACTGACTCCAGCCTCAGTCCACTCCTTGTGAAGCTCCCCCAAATTCTTGAATGGATTTTGCTTGACAATCCTCTCAAGGCTGTGGTTATCCCTGTTGCTTGTGCACCTTTTCCTACCACACTTTTTCCTTCCACTCAACTTTCTATGAATATGCTTTGATACAGCACTCTGTGAACAACCAGCTTCTTTAGCAATGACCTTTTGTGGCTTACCCTCCTTGTGGAGGGTGTCAATGGCTGTCTTCTGGACATCTGTCAAGTCAGCAGTCTTCCCCATGATTGTGTAGCCTGCTGAACCAGACTGAGAGACCATTTAAAGGCTCAGGAAACCTTTGCAGGTGTTTTGAGTTAATTAGCTGATTAGAGTGTGACACCATGAGTTTCCAATATTGAACTTTTTCACAATATTCTAATTTTCTGAATTTGAGTTTTCATTAGCTGTAAGCCATACTCATCAAAATTACAAGAACTAAAGGCTTGAAATATTTCACTCAATGTGTAATGAATCTATATAATATATGAGTTTCACTTTCTGAAATGAGTGACAAAAAATATTGAACTTGTTCACGATATTCTAATTTTTGAGCTGCACCTGTATATACTTTTTTCAGTTTATGATTGAGGCAAGGACCCTTTCAGTTGAGAGGCCCGTTTCAGGTGAAACGAATAAAAAATAGCAAAGGCCGCCACTGGTTGGTGGTACTTCTGCAAGAACGGCAATCAGGGCATTGTGATACAAATGTCTAAGAGAGGTTAATTTAGATGACGCATTTGGACGTTTGTATCAACCGCCCCTCTGACTCTGATCAGCCAGTTGCTGTTTAACATTAGCTAGCTAGCTGGCACTCAAATAAAGGCAATCAAACAAGCTTAACGTTTATTTTGGAACACGAGCTGGCTAGCATAACCAGTATGTTTGTATTTTTCGTTTTTTTACAACTAACTTAGTCATTACCATTTCTCTTGAACGTTTGTATCAAAATATACCTGATGGCCACCTCCATTTAATTAATTAGCATATTGATGGTGGACAATTCGAGGGAAACCTGGAAATCTTTGTCTTATATAACCATCACATTACCATGTGTGTGTGTGAGAATAGATGTAGCTAACGTTACAGATTAGCCTCTGTTTATTAACTTACGACATGTATTCATTGAGGACAGCTTGATCAGAGTGACCGTGATCTCTTACGTGCGCAATATCGCCATCCGGTGTTCTGAAACTACATAATATACCTTTAATGGGAAAATGCATATACATTCTACATGTTCCACAAAGAGCTACTAAACACCTTAAGCTCTGTACTCTGTGGATTTAGAAAGTCAACGGTCTGCTGAGTAGAAATGCCACTATGCGCAGACATCAAGCATAGTTTTTATGTACAAAGCAAAATGTACGTGACTATGAGAAAATGCATTGTAATAGCGCCCCTCTGGTGGTGGGCTCTGGTACATACATGTATGACACACAGACAGACACGCACACACGGGATCAAGTGGGGGACAATGATAGAAATATTGCGGACACCATAGCAGCGCTGTCACATGCGTCCGACACTTATAGGACATAAGTGCAACAACAAACCGCATTTTTTTGAATAACCCGGAAGTATAAGTGAACCAAGAGCCACATGAGCCAAACGAACGGCTCTGTTCAGTGAATGGAACCAAAAGATCCGGTTCCTCAAAAAGACTCAGAATGCCCATCTAAATGGATGACACGGCAGCTGTCCCGTACAGTAATCCATGGGCTGGCATATGTTTATATAGGAGATAATTATAGTAGTTGTAATAGTAATAGTTGTAGTAATTAATATGACACTGTAAATTGTGTGCATGTTCTCATACATTGTTAGACTGACTGGTTAGTAATAAATTACCTTTTATGATGAGAACGGGGCTGTGTTGGACATATTTGGCACTAGGAACTAAACTGAGACAAAGAAATTGATTATCTAAGCCTGAACATAACCTGAACATAAGTGAGTCGACTTTGTGATACAAAAAACCCAGAGTTGACGCTTAAGTTAGCTCGCTAACCCCTTACACTTGCAACGTAGTAGGCCTACACCCCCCTTTGTGGGATGTCTTACGACATAGTATGGTTGGAAAATAGTATGGAGGATATTTTTCACACACTGTATGTTGCGTACTAAACAGTGTACAGTAAACAGTGCACAGCCGCTAGTACACAGCCTAGGAGACAGGAGGCAGTAGATGAGGCTCTGATTCTGACACAGCCCTTCGAGTCTGGTGTCATTGGGTGGACTCGTTTTGACCATCACATGGTTTTGTGCATAACTATAGCAGAACACGCCCATTTGGTCGTGGGCTGTTTCTGAATCAGAGCCCTATCTACTGTGTCCTATTTATTGTGTAGCCTACTCGCATATTGCATAGCTACTGCTTATTGCATACTGTTTAGTGACATGCAGTCATAGTTGCCAACTTGGCGACTTTGTCGCTAGATGTAGTGTCTTTTTAGACCCCTTTAGCAGCTCAATTTCAAAAAAGAGCAGAGCGACAAATCTAGCTATTTGACTATTTGAGCAGACATCTGCTACTTTCTTTGGCACAGTCGCCAACACTGATTGGTGGTGCTTTATTCCTCTGCTCCATCTGGACCTCTGGCTTTCAAACAGAGCTCCATATTACTACATAGAAAAAAGCAATCTCTGTAAAAGAGGCGTTTTGCGGCCGAACGGAATCGAGTTGAGTAATTCTGAAAATTCTATTCTGGCACTTGTCCTCTGGTATCAGCCTGCAAGGGCAGGCTATGAACGGTTCGCCCGTAATCAATACTTTTAGCAAGCTATAACCGACAATTTCAATACAAACGAGTGACTACTTCAATACACCCCCAGGCCAGCGGTGTGAGTGCTGAGCCATATGTTGCATTGTCGGGGCGAAGAAGTCTGTGGCCTCCATGTTCATTTTTCACGAGGGCCGTGTCCGAATACGACCCCTACACCCTTTTGAGGGCGCATATTTGAGTCCACTTCGTCAAAAAGCTTTTGAGTGGGCGACTTTTTCTCACAAATGGGGGTACTTAAAATACCAGGATGTACCCCTTATTTCTGGGGTTTTGTTGAGGGAATTCAGGAGCACACTCATCTGCAGAACGGTGCACTCATCCGACAATTTCAGGAAGTAACCCGAAAGTAAAAACGTAAAAGACATAGAGCGTATATGCATATCTATGGTATAAGATAGGTTCATATTACAAACTACCCCTTTTTTATTTTTGTTAGGTGTTAAATCTTCATTCATAATCTACACTTTATAACAATCGTCATATGTTAACTGATTGATGTTCTCAATATATATATATATATATTACGAACTACTTCCTCACTAGTTTGGAAAGAGTTTTGCGGGATTTCTTTCGCACACTGCTTGCAAAGTGAGGGGACAGGGCACATAGTAGACAGGGGTCTGAGAGGACAGAGGACAGTGGACAGGGAACAGGGGTCGCATTCGGACACAGCCTAGTTTGTATTGAAATGATCGGTTAGCTCGCTTAAAGTATGGATTATGGGCGAACCATTTCATAGCCCGCCCTAGCGGGCTTAGATGAGAGGACAAAGTGCCAGAATAGGTAAGAACTGTCAGAATTACTCAACTCGATTCCGTTCGGCCGCAAAACAGCTCTAAACTACAGCATTCGCTTTTTTTCTATGGAGTAATATGGAGCTCTGTCTGAAAGACAATGTCCAGATGGAGCAATGTATACACTCGCTATCACTCTACAGTGCACATAACTGCGGCAAGTGCAGAGAGAAGCTAATCAGTAAACACAAAACCACAGATAACACAACACGTTTTTGAGAATATTCAAATGTATTTATTTACTATTTAAAAAAATAATAGCCCATTTATTATTTATTTTTGTTAATTAATCACACTTTAACCTAAAACCGGACTAATTGACATAAAAGTCGAACGTATTAGTTTTTTCCGGAAGGTTTTTATTTTTTATATTGCTTTTGATAGAGCCTATTAATGACGATTGCTGCTCGCCTGCTACTGGTAGCCTAGATGTATAGCCTATGTCAAAGGTTATAAACAAAATACTGGATGTCTTTATTTTCAGAAGGATTCTAAAATATTTGGCCTACAGGCTATTAATTCCAAAGCTATATTCTCGCTCTCCCATATTTGACTGAATTTAGTCCGCAGTCTACCGCAGAGCAAACTCGCCGCTGCAGTGTAGTAGCCTAGTAAAATAGGCTTACTCTCTGCCCGCAAAACTACAGCTGTTCAAACCGAGATTATGCTACGTGTTATGTGTTCTTTCCGCTCCTTTGTGCTTCTCTTTCCAGGGCAGATGAGATTCGGACAGCCCCACTCTCACTGTTATGAATTAATATTTGAGCGTTTCCCAAAGGCATGCATGTCCCAGCTCCCTTGTTATCAAACACCTTTCTGCACCTGACCACCGTTTGGTCCTGCTTGGAGAATAAATTATAATCATTCGCACTTCACCTGTGCTGCCGCCTCCTGGACAGACGTGTCTCCAGTGCGGAGGCTTTCGTATAAGCGAACGAGCTCCTCATGAGGTTCTCTCAAAACAAGAGAGCTGCTAGCAGAACGGGATGGCTCGGAGAGTACCAACACTCAGCGCGTTCCTGCTGATTGGGGTCCTCTTTACGGGGAACGAAGCCGCCGGAGGAAGCGGGAGAGTGGGGATGCAAGACGAGAAGCCAGGAAAGGAAAACAGCGCGGAAAGTACATGCGAGGTTAAAACCGTAACCGTGTCCACCCTGCCCGTTCTCCGGGAGAATGAGTTTAGTTTCACCGGTGGAGGTTCGGGGAGCGTGGCCGGTGTTGGAGGAGGGGAATCACGTCTGCTGCTCCTAGTTAGAACAGATCTACCAGGACGAATCTCCGTGTTGGATGATCTCGACAACACTGCTCTCCCGTACTTTACGTTGGGTAAGCTTTCACTGTTGACTACTTGCGTTATTCACGATCTGACGCCTTCCATAGCGCCCTAATAACCACGATGCTAAACGTATCAACTGTGCGCACCGATGGGTTGTAAAATTGCAAGTGCATTTTATTGCCAGTTAATATACGCGGGAGTGTATTGATAAATTGTAAAATGTTCTGACCCCGACGCAGTATCATATCAGCTTTTTATTTTGTTTGTTTGTTTTTAACTATGTAGTCCACCTTTACATTTGTGGGACAGGTTAAGGGTTTCACATCTAATCCCTTTGCTTGTAATTTGACGTTTACCCTACATCTCTGGGTTGCCCACGATTTTATGAGAATTGTAGTCTACAGTATTTCGTGCTGGGTGATATCAAATACAGTAGTTACTTTGCGTCAAGTGCAGGGTGACTGGATTTTAAAACAATTTAGGGAGCGTTTTACCGGGATAGCAAGATATAGGCTATCATGCGTAAATTAGGTTTTTACGTTTTACTTCACACGCTGTCTGCATAAAGCAGTCTCAATTTGTTCGTTTTCAACGTGTTACATTGAATTAAAGGACATACAAAATTCTGATTCAGAACTCGAGTATTCTGGCTTCAGAATCAACACTGTTAATCAACAGTGTTAATACTGTGGGAGTTGCGTTTAGAGCACGCATATCGTTTAGGAGGGCAAATATACATTTAATAAATGTACGTGTAAAGGGAGTCGTGTATAAGACATGTTGGTCTCTCGCCAGGTCACGAACAGCGTTTAATGTGCAGCTATATTTCCATACTGAAAATCACCGCTGCCTACAGCTTTTTATAGTTTAGCCTACTTTGTTTTGTTTGGAACTTTGTTTAGCGAAGCGACATTGGTTAAACTGCACAGAGAAGGACCATTGTGTGTTTCTATGTTGTATAAGGCAGTCATGAGCCAAAGCAGTACTTCAGGTCAGGGTCTGTAATATTGTTAAGACTTTCTCGAGCTGTTTTTTCTCATGTTCTGTGAGAGATTATGACGAACCTCATATATGCTACTTTATCGTAGCAATAAGCAATGGAGGAAATGCCCCGCTGACAATTCTGCTGTGCAAATCTGCATGAAATTGGTATTTGGACGTAAACGTAGTTCCTTTCCGTGGAGACAAAACATTATAGGCTATATGTTTTTTCCATCATTCATAAGGAACGTGCCACTGCAGTGCATGTGATTGTCTGTGGCTCTGTTCTCTTTTCCACCGCAAAAGTATAACCCTGACAACTTAATTATATTTTGGTCAAGCTATCCAATGCGTTGGCTAGCAGCTTTTTCATTGCTGCATAGTTTGTCAAGCCATCTGTGACACGAGCTACTGTAATGCTGGCAATAAGAACTCTGTGTATTGCACGTCGTGACTGGCTGAAACTTCATGACACAATAAGATCACTCGGCGGGGCCTTTCATTTTACACTACAGTAATGCTTCTCAATTTACCAATCGTATAATTCAGGTGGGAAACTTAAGTATTTTTTTTGGAAGGGAATAGCTGGATCTTATTAGAAAACAAACTGGACTTTGGAGCTGTGTGCTGGGTAAAACCACATTAGATTATAATGAGGGAGCACTGCTGTGTATATGCATAATATGCATGTATAGTTTGGTTGATTTTGGGGGCAAAATAATCCGCCACTTTTACAGACATTATACACATTTTGTAAAAGAAAAATACTTATTTGTACGTTAAAGTTAATGGCAAATTACAGTGCTTTGAACATTGATTAGCCTCTAGTTAAATCCTCATACCCCTTAAATGTAAAATCAAAAGTAAAAGCTACAGGAACCTTAGGCATTCTACACAGCAAAAATGCCGGTGTAAATGTATATACTACTCAAAAGAAGTTAAGGGTCAAAAATATTTGTGCACATAAATATAAGCTAACGAGCTAAAATGGTGACTACTAATGACAAAATAATTATTTGATGGCTCAAGAACAGAAAACACAAAACAAAAATACTTTTGATTAGACACTAGTTTATTACCCTGATGACAAAAAGTCATGCACCCCCAAAAATGATGAAGTGGTGATGAATGGAAAATGCTCAGCCATTTTATTGCTAAAATTGGCATGCATGGAATGACACTCATGCAAATCACATGCAAATGGTGCATGAGGTGTCACTATGGGTGTTTCGAGGCAGTTTGTCAGTTTAGTCTGACGAAGTTTGTGCTTCAAATCCATGAAAAGGAAATCTGGGTTAACTTAAAAAGTTTCTAAAGATAAGTGCAATGAATGCATGTCCCATAATAACGTGATGTCTATGACAACCCAAAGGGGGATATTCTAACCCTATCTGGCTTAAAAAGGCATACTTACAAAAATGATCAAAGGAATGATCAAGCTCTGGAAGAAATTAAGATACCACTTCAAAATGATCAGTTGTCTCATTGTTATTTTGGTTCTGTACTCTAGCACTTTGGGTTTGAAAGGATACAATGACAATGAGGTTGAGGATATTTCCATCCATATCGGATGAAACAAGCCTTAAACCATCACTCTGCTGCCAGAAATACAGTAGATATGGATGGATAACTTGAAGGGTTTCTTCTCCTGACTTATTTTTCCATAGAGTTCAATAGGAGAATTTGTCAGGAGAAAACAACCCTTAAAGTGATCCATCCATATCTACTGTATATCTGGCAGCAGAGTGGTTTGAGGTTTGAGGCTTGTTTGATACGTCAGATCCTTGATGACTTACAGCCATTTTACCAATCATGTATTCCATACTGTTTGAGCATAATTTACAGCTAAATGTAGTCCCACTCCCCAATTCCCGTAGAGATCCATTCAAATGCAGAGACGTTATAGTATCGCTTGTAAGAGTGCCAGAAAATAAGATATCAAGAGTCTTTTGATGTTGTTGGGTCACAGACATCAGGAAGTCATGGCAAGCAATATGCCACCAAATATTAAATATGATTACTTTATTCTACATTATGTTAAACTGTCCAATATTTTTTGATGCCCAAAAATAGGGAGGACTATGTACAAAAGGTTCTATAATTTCTAAATGGTTCATTCGATATTGATGGAAATAGTCAAATTAAAGCTGACAATCTGCACATCAGCCTCATTGGCATTATATCCTATCAAACTCAAAATGCTAGAGTACAGAACCAAAATAACGAGACAACTGATAATTTTGCAGTGGTCTCTTAATTTTTTTCCAGAGATATATATATCCATGGACTCATATAAACATCCTAAGGTGTTAAATCTACACCGCCATTTTTACTGTGTAGAATGATGCAGAATGGGGAGACAGTGTAGCATAGTAGTTATGGAACTGGTTTTGTAATTCCGAGCTTGTAGGTCCAGTTCCCAGGTGGAGCACTGCAATTGTACCCCTGAGCAAGACACTTAACCTGAATTGCTTCAGTAAATATCCAGCTGTAAAGATGGATTGTATGTACGGAATGTAAGCTGTTGCTCTGGATAAGAGTGCCTGTTAAATGTGTCAAAAGTCAGATCACAATTGACATACTATTCCAGCGGATTCTGTAGCAGTTGTCCCTTGAGAGAAGCTTTACTGAAATGCTAGGTACCATTCTGGTGTGTCTCTGTGCTTTAACCAAACAAGAATTTAAAGAGAATATTTTATTCCCAACACAAAATCTAATTCACATGCTCCCTGTGTATTCCTTGTGTGCACCATGTTATATCATGAACAAAGCAGGTATTTAACCATTTAAAAGGCATATTGCAGGTTAAACACCATATTGTAATATATTATATATTATATAGCAAACAACTGTGGTGATTGGATATTCACATCATAATTTAAAAATACAATATAAATCACCATCTATTGAACAGAATAATTTGTTAATGAGGAACAGAAGATAAGAGATATAGGTTATAGCCCTGCCCACAGTTATCTTTAACTGTTGTAAACACACAATTAGAACAAAGTAAAATTTTGTTTACAGTGCTTTTCAGGTCTAACTCACCATGTAAAATCTAATGTTTGACTAAAATAAGAAAATAAAAAATAAAGTGGACCTCTGGAGAGGGGTGGTGGTGGCGGGCTTTAA
Organism: Ilyophis sp. 1 JC-2022; assembly: GCA_022702515.1. Lineage (NCBI taxonomy): Eukaryota > Metazoa > Chordata > Actinopteri > Anguilliformes > Synaphobranchidae > Ilyophis > Ilyophis sp. 1 JC-2022. The sequence continues at coordinate 51,243,512 of CM040394.1, forward strand.
GGCAGAAAAAGAAAAGACAAAAAAATCAAAATACAATATACAGTCAAGCCGGAAAGTCTGCACACCCCTTTCACCTTCTCCACGTTTTATTACGTTACAGACATATTCTACAATTTATTTAGTTAATTTTTTGTCTCAAAATTCTACACAAAATAGCCCATAATGACAAAGTGAAAACAAGTTTTTAGACATTTGTGCTAATTTATTAAAAATCTAAGTGTAAAATATCATATGTACACAAGCGTGCACACCCTTTGATATGACACCCAAAAGTGAGACGAGTTGCATTTTGTTTCCACTGATACTGCTTGAGATGTTTCTACAACTTAATTGGAGTCCACCTGTGATACATTCAATTGATTAGACTTGATTGGGGATTGCCAACACCTGCCTATATAAGGTCCCACAGTTGACAGTGCATGTCAGAGCAAACTCCAAGCCATGGGGTCAAAGGAATTATCTGCAGACCTCAGAAACAGGAATATGTCAAGGCATAGATCTGGAAAAGAGTACGGAAAAATCTCTGCAGCTTTACAGGTCCCAAACAGTGGCTACCATCATTCGTAAATGGAAGAAGTTTGGAACCATCAAGAATCTTCCTAGACCTGGCCGCCCGGCCAAACTGAGCAATCAGGGAAGACGGGCCTTGGCCAGGGAGGTGAGCAGGAACCCGAGGGTCACTCTGACAGAGCTCCAGCGTATCCTTGTGGAGATGGGAGAACCTTTCAGAAGATCAACCATCCAGGCAGCACTCCACCAATCAGGCCTTTATGGTAGAGTGGCCAGACGGAAGCCCCTTCTTAGTAAAAGCCACATCACAGCCCGCATGGAGTTTGCCAAAAGGCACCTAGAGGACTCTCAAACCATGAGAATCAAGATTCTCTGGTCTGATGAAACAAAAATGTAACTTTTTGGCCTGAATACCAAGCGTCACGTCTGGAGGAAACCAGGCACCGCTTATCACCTGGCTAATACCATCCCTACAGTGAAGCATGGCAGTGGCAGCATCATGATGTTGGAATGTTTTTCAGCAGCGGGAACGGGGCGACTAGTCCTGATAGAGGGAAAGATGAATGCAGCTAAGTACACCGATATTCTTGAAGAAAACCTGCTCCAGAGCGCTCTGGAAGCTGTAATCGCTGCCAAACGTGCAGCAACCAAGTATTAGGTTAAGGGTGTGTACAGATATGTAACCCCTAAATAACCTATTTTTGTCAGTAAAATAAAATTGCATATTTTATAAAAACCTGTTTTCACTTCTTCATTATTGGCTATTGTGTGTAGATGTTTGAGGAAAAAAATGAACTCAATCTATTGTAGTATAAGTCTGTAACGTAATAAAACGTGGAGAAGGTGAAAGGGGTGTGCAGACTTTCCGGCTTGACTGTATTTAGGACTTTTTTGGGTTTATTTTTCCATCATGTACAAAGGCCTTTATGTTTCCCAGTCTGGAAGTGACATAATGCGAGGTACACAAACAAGATAATCGAGTGAGTTAAAAGGGAATTCCACTGAAAAATTATGTTTGGTTTGTAAAATGTGCTCTCAGCCAACTCTCTACCTGTAGTGAGAGCAGAGATATAGGCCTAACCCCAAACTACTGTGCATGTTCCAGGTACCTGTTTTACAGTGGACTACAACGGCCAGGGGTTTACAGACAATGTGTCAGACAATGTCAGTCACAGGTTGCCACTCCTACGGAATACAAACTGGGCGTTACTACTAATCCTGCCTGGAAGCCGTTTTTTTCGAGAGAGGCTAAAGTCACTTGCTGGCAAGCTAGCCACTAGCGTTACAGTTCTACTGAAATGATGTCACCACCATTAGCTGGCGTCTCCAGAGAAAAACTGTGGAAATGAAGTACAGCCTTCATTTATCTACTTTTGGTATAGTAAAAAACATATTAGCTAGCCTAGCCAGAAGTCTGCGACACTTACTCATTACTCCCCCCGGTCCACCACCAGTCATCGTTTTCCTGAGGCACTCCCGGGTTAGCTGCACATAGCAGCAGCTTTGGCTGTTGCCTCACGCCTTCGGCTAATCTGCTCATTCGTGTCTATGGGCTCAAAATGGTAGCCTTCCATCTCCAATTTCACAGAAACTATAATGGCTTGCAAACACTTCCTGTAGCCAGATAAGAGTCTTTCAATTCTTGCTTTTGGAATTTTTCCCCATTCTTCCTGGCAGAACACCTCTAGCTTGGAAATATTCTTCGGCCTCCTTGCATGCCCAGCATGTTTGAGATCTCACAGATTTTCAATAATATACACAATCTGGGAATGTGGTGGCCATTCCAAAACCTTCATCCATCTATTCTGGAGGTACTTCATGGTTGATTTCGAAGTATGCTTCGGATCATTGTCTTGCTGGAATACCCAACCTCTCTTCAACTTTAATGTCTGGACTGACCTTTGAACATTAGCCTCTATAATTTCTTGATATTTGGTGGAATCCATTCTTCCTCTCACCTGCACAATATTTCCTGTGCCCCCAACTGCCACACAACCCCAAAGCATAATGGATCCACCTCCATGCTTAACAGTTTGCAAGGTGTCCTTTTCTACAAATGCTTCACCCTTTTTTCTCCAAACATACCTTTTTTGGTTGTGGCCATAAAGTTCCATTTTGGTTTTGTCAGACCAAAGCACATTGTTCCAAAAGGCTTCAGGCTTCTCAAGGTTTTTTTGTTTTTGTTGCATACTTCGGACGCTTAAAGGCTTCTTTCTGGCAACTCTGCCATGTAGGTCTTTGTTGTTTAAAGTATGTTGTATTGTTGTCCTAGACCTGTGTCTGCTACTATTTTTTCAGCTCTTTTGCAGTGATGTGTGGGTTCTTCTCACCAGGTCTCAGGCCATTCTATCTGAAATTGTTCTTGGTCTTTCATATCCATTTATCTTCCACTTCTGATAATGTTTCTGACACTGGAAATAGGTAGTTTGAAACATTGAGAGAGTTTTTTGTAGCCTTCTCCTTGTTGGCAGAAGTGGACTGTCACAATATAAAATTTTCACAATACGATTATCATGGCAAAAAATAATGCAATAACGATATTATCATGATATCTATAGCATTAAAAAAGTAATGCCATTACTCAAAATGCATCTAAATTTATTTTGCTCCATTGTCTTCATTTGTTTTCCCAAAAACTGAAAACAACTGATTACAATAGATTATTATTACTATTTTTTTTTTTTTACACAAGTCAACCAATCAGATTTGTATACAATGCAATGCCAACTGAAACAGTCACATGAAATGTGTGGGTGTTTTATTATTGGCAAATATGAACATGTAAAAATCAGCCACATTTTATTAGTTTTTTCATGCTGTCAACCAATCGAGAGGGAGAGAGATAACGTGCGTGTGTGAGTTATTGCTTTTTATAAAACAGTAGCTATCAAATATTAACATATAAGGATGATATTTGAGGACGGAGGAGTCTTAGACAAATGGAACGTCCTTTTTTTGTCAATCGTCATTCACAGCGTGTCTTTCGTAGGCTATACTTGTCTGGGTTTTAAAGAGGTAGCAAACACATAATAAAGTGGTTGTAATTAAACCTCAAAATCAATCCAACTTCTTATATTCCTGTTACCTTACGCTAGTTAGTACGATATATTTTGCATACTACCACACAATCTTTCTTAAAATCAAACGAGTCCAAGTCATACGCAGTTCAGTAACCATGAATGTTCAACTAACCTAACGTTACTTAAGAGTGCCACACGGGGCGTCACTTATGTACTGAAATACGTACAAATCTGGTAGCAGTGAGCAAGATGATAAGTAAAATTATGTCTGAGTCCTCACATGGGCAGCACCTGAAATGTAAGGGACACACCTCTACCATCCTTATACAACTGGTGGTGTAGTGTTTGTATAATAAATCAGTCATGTAATTTTATTTCCTATTCTCAAAAGAGAGTATACTAACTAAAAATGGGCAACTTCCACTAATAATTTAATTATCAATAAAATTACACATTAATAATTATCTTAACAAAATCACAATATTATGTACTCAGTTGATACCGAATTAATATAAATGATTCAGCTAGAAGGTGAAGGCATTTGGGGGAATTCCTGCGATTAGCATTGGCTGACTCAGTTCAACACAAGTAAAAATTAATACAGACAATCTTGGAAAATTTAATAGTTTATTGAAAACAAAGTACCAAACAGAGCAAAGCACGATTCACTACTATAATGTACAACAAACTATGTGCGAGTGCGTGTGTGTGTGCACATTGGGTTTTCAAGAACCTAAAATGGAGGGAGGTTTGAACCTAGCTTTAGCTGGAGCTAGTGAACAATGGCGCGTGGAGCATACCAAACACATAAGGACAACCGTAAGGTTATCTGTGTGTGATGTATATTAAAACTAATGCAGCGCAGTGGATGGCTTGGAGCCATCCAAAATAAAATGGTAACACAAGCTTTTATAACAAACATTAACCATTCAATAGCAGTTACATACACTGCCTGGCCAAAAACAAAGTCGCCGTTGCACCCGTCATGCATAGTGCCCAGTGTACAAGCCTTTGGAGGCAGTGTTATGATCTGGGGTTGCTTCAATTAGTCAGGGCTTGGCTCAGCAACGTTATGCAGCAAGTCAGCTGAGTACCTGAATGTACTGAATGACCAGGTTATCCCATCAATGGGCATATTCCAGGACGACAATGCCAAGGTTGCTAACTAATATGCTATGCGTGTTACAGCCTTACTTGAGCCAAGTTCTTTGAATAGTTTCCTCTATCGGATTGCACATTCACAATGAAAATGGGAAAGCTGGTCGCCCGATCCTGTGGTTGCGAGGGTTGCGATAGGGGAACCGACCGCCTCATCTTGGGTCCCTGGAACTGGTATCTTTCGTCGTCAGGGTTGCAGTTCGTAGAGGTAGCTAATGGAACCGGTCACATTATTTCTCCAGAAATACACAGCGTGATCCTGGTGCAGACCGCTTGCCTCTAGGGGACTCACCAGCAGTGCTGTGCTGCAGGATCAGTGGGTGCGTGGTCCGCTTAGTGGTTCCTCTTGACCACCGGGTGCTCGTGTTGCCTGTTTGCGTCTGTTTTCTGGTCCTCCGTGGCTGATAGCCGAGGGTAGATGAGCCCGCCTCGCTCAGTTGGGTCGGCGTCACGGACGGCCGATGCTTCCTTGTGGAGCGAGGGCTCTTCCCTGGGCGTGCAGGCCGCACAGAGCGGTGAGACAAGCCAGTGAAGGCCCTGGCGAGTTGAGCGAACAACAAAACTGAACTGGAACTGAAACCGGAGAGGGGCAGTGTTGCCCTTTTTATAAACTTTATTGCCAGTCACGCATTTCCGCTGCGCAGTATCACATTACAGTGTGGAAATCACAACCGGTACAACGTGGAGGAGGAGCCTCCGGTGGACTGTATGGAATTGTAGTTTCTGTTGACCCTACACAGCCGTCTTTACACTGCCATACCGACAAAGAATTTCAGAATTCAGTCGGGGAAAATCAAACAATGACCAATTTACACTGATGTTCTTTTACCCGGTATTTGTACTTTACTGGCAGGTGATTCAATAATTATCCTAATAGCGTTTTAATAAAGTACAGCATCTAAATAAAAAGTGAAGCCTCCGCTATAACGCGATTGGCTTTACAACACTTTGCTGCTTTATTTTGTTTGCCTTATTCCCCTAGCTTTCAGTCATTCCACGATCGTCTGGTAAACATTTGAAACACTCACTGTAATATCAATGAGTTTGAGTTTGAGAATTTCCCTTTCCGACCTTGTATTTAATTGTTTTTATAAATCTTTTTTATACTCGTTTCAGATTTTCCAGTTTTTTTCCCCCCCCAATTTGGTAGCCAGTTATACCCTATGCTATTCAATTCTTTGTGGAGCAACCGCTTGAGAATTTGCCACGACACAACCCTGGTAGTAGAAAGGAGGGCGCCACGTACTCTTCAGGGCGCGACTCCTCAAGCTCCTGACCGCGATTTCAACTCGCTTGGAGCTGCTTGTGCTTGACATTTCTCCCCCACCGAGTCCCTCCTCCCACCCCAGGAGTGACCGCCAATTGCCACTCCCTCAAGGCACCAGCCATACTTGGCTCTGGCAGGACCAAGGGAGTGAACCCCTGATCCTTGGTGTGTAACTGCACCGACTCAGTCGGTGCTTTTACTGTCTGCACCACCGCGGCGCTGCTCCGGCCTTACATTTAATAATTCTCTGATTGACACTTCTGTCCAGTTATTTCCTCTATCTCCTCCAGTGGTCATCGTTTTTTTGGTTCCTTTTTTTAATTAGTTCCTCACACTACGGGTGTTATGTTACTTTTGCCTTAGGATAACCGTTCCTGTTGAAACTGTTGGTACAACTGTTGGTAACTCATGCAGACAGCAAATTTTTACATTTTTAACACATCTATACAAATGACCAGGGATTGTGTTTCTTAATTTTATGGATACAAATTACCAGAGGTTGTGTTTATTGTTAATTTTGACATATCTACAGCTGATATACAAGAGGTGATTTTTATGGAAAACTGTTATTCACTATTGCACTATTATCACCAATGTAACCAAACTGAAAAGCACTGTAAATAAAATGTAACTTTTTTCTAATAGTGTGTTTACAACAGTTAAAGATAACTGTGGGTATGGCTAAAACCTATATTTCTTGTCTTATGTTCCTCATTAACAAATTATTTTGTTCAATTGGTAAAATAATGTCCTTTACTAGAGGTTTTCACATTGACAGGATCAATTAATTTTTTTTTCACTGTGATCCATTGCCTTCCCACAGACTTGCAAAAAACGTTTTGAGTCTCCGGAAGTCTTTTTCGCCACCATGTTTGTACAAACTAAGTCTGCTTTGTGGAGCCGAAGTGACATTGTCGGGAGCAGGGTCAACCGGATATGGCCGTCATGGTCTGGGCACTGTATGATTGACAATTCGGGGTGGAGAAGCCCATGACCTGACCTGGCCTGAAGGAACTTGCGGCAAACTTCTTTAAGTAGCTAATGTTTTATAAAATAACATTTCATTTTCATCCACGATTTTACGTGTTATTTGTTCGCATTGAATGTGTGAAATTTGTCACATAATTAACGTTCACTCAGTTATCTTAAATTTATGTTCAGCTAACATCAGCTAATTTGATTAGCTAGATAGCATACCAGCTGAGCTTGGCAGGCAACACACGGACGAACATAGGGTAACGCTATTGCCATCAACTTTATTGACAGTCAATCAATCACAGATACGCACAGATGTTATTTGGACAAGACTACTTTTCTTATAAATGTCCCTAGCGCTGCTCGAAAGGTAGCTAGCTGTCACCATAGCAAACCACCATCGTCTTTTTGGCTAACCGCTAACTCGTTTGTCACGGTTTCCCGGCAGCATCCGATTAAACCCTGTTCTGAGAACTGTTCCAAATAAAGTCACTGGCAATGTAGGCTAGTGGGTGCACACGCTAGCTAAAGCATAGTACATTACATCGTAGCTGGCATGAAATTTCATCTGCATCCTGTAACCTAATCACAAACATTTACAAACCCCCATATTCTTTTCCGATAAATTATTGGTTTTATTTTAAACATCTCCATATTGAGTCAGTACAAACACTTGATATGCTCTATTCCCCACACATTTTCTTCTTAATTTTGGGACCGAAAAAAAAAATCTGTCCAGGCATACAAATGTCCGGTTAGGTTTTGCTCGTTCCATAGACCGTATATAGGTCTAAACAACCAAATAACTTAGCCTAATAATGTTAGGCTATTGTTCATAATGCATGCCTGGACCTATCCTCTTTTAAAAAAAAAAAAAAGTTTAAATAAAAAATCCAACAAATAAATCTAACATTAGCCTTTCGCAAATCACTTTAAAGGAGTATACATGAATACCGTCAGCGGTGGTTAACTACTCTAGCAAGCATTTTACTAAGAATTGATTTACAGGCGTGGATGGCACATGCACTTTATACATGCAAGTTTCCCACCCTGGTGCTTGAAGCCAGATTGATTACGGACTGGTTGTAACCTTGAATACGTTACCCACATGCTTTAAAAGTTAACAACTTAAAATGGAGACCTCAAATTAAAAATACACCAGCCTGTTTGACTAATGTATGTTAGCAATGTCGAAATTAACTCCTCGTAATACATTAATGTTTTGGTAAAAATGTTTGTGGAATACAATTCCAAGAGCGGAAAAAATAGCGCAAATTTGGATGTTAAGCTAATTAGCTAGCTAACGTTAGTTATAATATCAGTTACGTTAAACATTTTTTTAAACGGACTCGCTAACAAACAACATATCAATGATATATATTTTTTATTATTACACAATATAGGCTATACAGGTATGGAGCAATCAATCTCAGATACTTAACCCACAGTTTGGCTGCATGCTCTTGACACGCTGGGCCTGTAGTGTCGTAAATTAATGCTAACTGCTGCAACATCCCCTGCTGTCTCATCTCACAAAACAGTATTTTTTTTCCGCAGCAGACACATCATAGCTCGCTCCAAAATGAATATGTGGTGACAAACATGTTGAAGATGAGCAACAAGGCAGTCAATTTATTATGTTACAAACTGTGTGCACAAAACAACAGCTTGTTCAGGGTAGGCTATACTAAGGTATCTTCTCCATCGACTTCCAGCCTGTGCCTCCCTGTCCGGACCCCAGGCGTTACATGTTTTAGCCCAATGATCGTTGTCTCCACCTGGGGTCCCGCCCCTCCGAGTGAGTGCAGTGGCCGTAGATATAGAATCAGTGACCCCAGTGACGCAACCTGTCCCTGATTGGTCCTGAGCAAAAGTTTATACCCTGTCCAAACGACACAATAATTAAAAGAATCGGCACATGGAGAGGCATTAGAGGAAGGAATAGCACCTATTGCGACTACATTTTCTTGTGTATTGACTTAGTATGTTGACCGCATTGCTGCCATTGACTTACATGGAAAAACGGGCTGAAAGACCTATACTGGAGCCAATCGCAGTGGCGCTAGTGGGCAACGGCACTATGGCCGCTCCCAGCCCAACCAGGAAGTGAGCTTCAAAACGAAAGCCCCCAGTTTTGGCCCCTTGCTTCGCACTAAGGCAGGGGTCCTCATCCTGAAATCCTGCAGTGCAGGCTTTTTTGTTCCCCAACAAAAACAACACACACCTCTACTACTCACCAACCCCACTTCTTCACTACTAACCTTGATTAGTAGAATCAGGTGTGTAACTGCTTGGTTGCAACAAAAGCCTGCACCCACACCGGCCCTTTCTGGATAAGATTGAGGACCTCTGCACTAAGGGTATTAGGAGTGTGCCGCGTGGCCAATATCTGCGATTTTGCTTTTAGCCTTTTAGCTAACATTTTCACAAAAGGGGGTGGCGAAAGTAGTTCTGGGTAATGTAGGAAAATAACACACTGGAGCAGATTCAGAAGAAGCCTGACATGATGGCAAGTGAAAAATTGGGAATAGCGACAAAGTAAAATATATTACACATATCAAATAATAAACCCCGGAATTAATTGTACATCACTGCAACACTTTTACTAACAATATAACTGTTTTAGTTTTTTCCTTAACGGAGCTTAACTAATGCTGATGTAACAATCACAACTGATAATTAAAAGCAATGGAGTTCCAAAAAAACCTACTCTTAAAAGGGTAAAAAAAAAAGACCATTTCATTTGGAACACGGCTCTCCCTCTTTACAGTGGATCTAAATGAAACTGTGGCAGGTGGAACATATGATTGTGAGGCGAATATGTTTTTTCTCCTTCTCCCCGCCTGTCAATCCTGCAGAATTTATGAGCTATGTCTGGTACCCTGTTTCTCGGTTACAAACCGCATGTGATAGGCCGAAAACATCACGTGTGAGGGTAGTAGGATATTACGTCAGGCGTTAATATGGATCCCACTGCCAAGATATATGTGGAATTCAAAGAACCCCTGATTTTTGTGATTCCCGTACCCCACCCCCAACCCCTAAACATAACCTCACAGGAGTTCACGTAACTCGGGCTCATGCCCAAACTGTTAAGATAGTGGGGTTGTATGCACCACGCTACTGTGGCATTTCCACAGTTACAACAGTAAGGTGTTGTAGGAAGCCGTGTTGTCGGCCTATGACATACCTCAAATTTCTAGACACTCTCACAAAATGTCAATGTCAGGAAACAACCTTTTTTTCCAAAGCCAGATTTAGAATCACCCTGAAGCCAGGTATCCAAGCAGGTTGCAGTCAGAGTAACTGAGCGATCTCAGTTCAACCCATTTTTAAACATAAGTTAGTCAGCATTAAAGGGATACGTTAGTTTTTTGTGGTAATATTGCATTTATATTAACCTATGCATTGTGATTCTTTGCATTTAGGTTAATTTGTGTTGAAACAAAAAGTTAATTTAAGACTTATTTTGATGTTGTAAACAATTAATTCTGAAAGTATGAAGTGTAGGGGAATTGCATACATCTTGAATGTTTACTTTAAGGATCTGTTAAAGATAATAAGCTATAAACCATAATTATTATAATCATGGTAGCAGTGACAACAGAGAACATATTCTTCACTAAACACACCTGCCATCAGTTTGTTGCATGTTTTCCATCTCTGTCACAGCGTCTGATTTTAAAATGGGACTGATTCATCACGGTAACATGCCATTTACAATAATGAAAACCCTCAGAAAGTGATGCCTCTGATAGCATTAGGTAGACTTCTAAGCACAAGTATTGAGGCTTGATCAAATCATTTGTAAACAAGCGATTCACCCTTTATTTATTAAAATTTCTTTTACCACAAAATGCCTGATATAACTTGATCTGTTTTCCAACCTTTGACCTTTCCTTGAGGGTGAGTTCAAATACAGATCACAAGCTTATTACGATGCCCTTGCATCATTTTTTTACAGCAGGCTTTTCGCTTTTTTAAAGACCTAAAATGACCTCCGAGTCCTACCATTTTTATATGAAAATATGATGTATTTTGAGTGTTAATGTCCCATCAGTGACCTACTTCTGGTGTGGTCTGTTTCGTTTGTGTGTGGCACAGAGCGCGTGCGGGCTAAGTCTGCCTTTGGACTGAAAATCACTCTGTGGGTGTAACCCAATTTTTCTCAATTCAGTGCTCCCTCATTTCCTGCCTGAATTAGTTCTGTAGGAAACGTCAAAGAGAAATGACAGATGCGGCCTGACGCACTGGGAGGTAAGCTCGCTCACAGTTAGCAGTTAGCGTCTGGCAGCGTCTTTCACTCCATCATTTATAGACCGAATGGAATTAGCCTACAGAGGGGGGCTGGATGTTCCCACCCCAGACAGGAAATGAGTGTTTAAATATCTAGTGCACCAAACTGCATCCAGTACCCACACCAAATGAAGAGGCTTGTTGTTCATTCCTCTGGGGAGGGAGCTAGATTCAGAACAAGTGTAAATATGAGGACGTGTGTGCTGATTGTTGTGTGAATACAGATGGTAACAAAAAAACCCAGAGGAGACATCAGCCAAAGTCTCTTTGGCTAGAAGATGACTGGCTGAGAAACGCTAAAAATGTATTGCGTGCTCTTAAGTGAATGCTTTTTGAATGTGTCTTGTTGAAATTCACAAAAACATTGTGTGTGAAAAATGGGATGCTTAATTTAAATATGCTTTTCAACATGAAGGCCAGTGTACTGAGGTTATATTGAACTGGCTAGTTTGCTTTGTGTCTGTGAGAACATCTGCTATCTCCTTTCGATTACTCATAGTTTTAGGTATTTTCATGATATGGTCCCCAATGCCCATTATATAAAAGTGCAGTAACACATTTCAAAACCTGACATTAGCAAAGATTAATTTGTACGGTTTCCAAACTTAGGTATCCAAATACAGAGCGCATTTCACTAGGCAGGTGAGAACAAAACACTGACATCTGGCTTACAAGCCAACTTCAGGATCAAGGACATTTTACAGAATCCCTTTCTAAAAATGATCTCTTCTTGGTTTTGTTGAAAAGAAACGTTTCTGGAACGACAAGCGTGAGTAATTGAGCGAGTGAGAAATAGGGATGTGCGCATTTAGTCGACTAGCCGATTAAACGTTGCTACCCTCGCTAGTCGGCACCAGAAATGCTAGTCGGTTAAACTTACTATTTTATTAATGTACACATTTAAATTACATATTGACATAATTTGCACTGAAATTTCATGTTTTCCTGGTCAAATGTTGCTTTATAAAAAAACGAGAATCCGTTACTAATGTTACCAACGCCGGATTAAAAAAATAATGTAAAAAAACAAAGGAAAAAAACAACGCATTAGCCTGTTCGCCCTGCAAATTAAACCAGCGAGGTGGAAAGAGTAAGTAGGCCTATCGCGTTGTTGAATAGCCCAATAAAACGAATCTAATGTCACGTCGATCGGTCGGCCTAATTGTTATTTTTTTGTGTTCCTATTATTGGTAGCTTTTCTGATGACCGATTATAATTTTTTACTGTATTTGCTATGCGATCGCGTTCACCCAATGAAAATGCCGTTGTAATAATCAGGCACGTTTCCTAAAAATGTTTTGTTACGTTGAATATTGTTTTCAATAAATGTTATTTGTCAACTTTTATTTAGTGAGTTGTTGTCATGTTTTGTAGGATAATGTGCAATGTTCATAATGCAAGGCGCAAATTGCCACACATTTCAGCGGCATTTAAAATACGATTTGGTTATTGAAGAATGTGATTAACGGTTTCAAATGGCTCTTATAATATACGCAATATTTTTTCGGACAATGTTTAACCTTATAGATTAAATTGTGCTCAATTTTGACTGTTTTCTGAGTGTTTTCCTACTTTTAGACTAGTCGACTAGTCTAAGTATAAACTTCCGTTTAAACGTCAGGGAAATTAGTCGTTAGGAACATCCCTAGTGAGAAAGTGAATGGTGAATGAGTGGGTGAGGTAGCAATACCAGGGGCCACATATAAACAGTGCTGAGCAGAAAAATGCCCTTTGGGGCATAAGGGAGCTGGGTAAGGGAGTTTCCACACAGAAATTCTGATGTTTAAAATAACTTGTGCTGTGAGAATCTGCGTACCTCTACACACGCTGGACACCATACGTACGCAATGTGTGATATGTCGACACCGTGAACGAAAGGCAGAGGGAGAAAATGCTAAATTTTGCGTAAGCCGATTTCCGACTTTCTCCATTAGCATTCTTTTACGCATTTCTTTACTCAGAGTTTTATATATGTGGCCCCTGGAGTAGTATTAGTAGTAGTAACAACAACAACAACAACAACACATTCTATTAGGTGTGGTTATGAAACCACACTTTTTGTTATTCATCATACTTATTAGGTGTGGTTGTGAAAAATGGCTAACGACGTAGCCTACTTCCATATCTGATCCAAATCAGTGCTCAGCAACGCTTTGAGCTTAGAGTGATCGAAACTGAGCGACCCATTAAGTGCGTTCTTCGCTCTGAGCGAAGCTGAGCCGCTCAGTTCGCCTACTTAACACCTTACCTTTTTGTGCTTTCATCACAATTAATTTCTTCTTTTAATTGTATCACTGCCAGGTTCTTTAGACTAGGCTACTTAGCTACCACAAAATACATCACCATATTTTAACACTTTCACCTTATTTTGATCCCATTATACCGCATTACCACCACACTTATAGGCTACCATATTACCATCTTTCTATACCATTCCCAGCAATTGATACCACTGTGAAGCAAATACACCAACAATTTCTTTAGGAATTGTTAATCTCACAGCTTGGTGCAGGGCAGGCTGGATACCCGTATCGACAGACCATCAGTTGTCCGTAGCGATCGGGCTCTCCCGGTAGCCTTCTTAACCCATGTTACCGTGCTGAAACGATAATATTTATTTGGTCTCTGCCTTGTAATGAAAGCCATCCAGGTGCTATGGGGTATTAGCGGCAGGTAAAATTCAGGTGCTGGAATCAGAAAAAGCGAAATAAGCCGATGCTCCAGCTCACCGGTTTGTAATGAAAGGCATACACTATATGGGGTTGGCGGCAGTGTTGCCAGATGCTTGATTTAATTTCCCCCCAAAAAAATTCAGAAAATCCCCCGTCTTCAATTGAGTTTCATACAATTTTCTCACAATTTCCCCCCATTGCTCATATTAAAATCCCCCATTTAATCATTGACATTTGTTCTTAAAAAATTCCCCCATGAATTTTTTTAATCCCCTACATTTAGCGGAAAATCCCCCAGTCTGGAACCCTGGTTGGCGGCAGGAATGGCGGTGAGAAATGTTGCACAAGCACTCATACATTGTTTTAATGTTATGTCAAAAACTTAGCTAAAATGCAGAAATGTCATAAAAATTCATTTTCATGTTTTATCAATAGTTTAACTAGCATCCTAGCTTATCTAGTCATTTGCCTGTTTGGTAACTACCAAGTGAATCTTACGGTTTTAAAAACATAATATGTCGCTATTCAAACCTTGTGGAAAAGTGACTGTCTAATTTATGTCACAAGAACTTAGATAGTAGGTTAATCGAGTAAATGCACCTATGGTTTCTGAGGAGAGCATCAACACCATCACAAAGCATCAAATGCTGTCACGTGACGTTATGTTGTCTAAGTTACAAAATACAATTGTTAACAAATATATTTTTTAGCACTGTTGCAATTTTTGCCTATGTTTTAGCTAAATGCTCATCTACTAATCACTCCATTCAACATTATTCAACGAATTCTGATTTACGTCTTAATAACGTTAGCACAGACAACTATAGCCTACTTATGTCCGGGTTTATATGGAGAATATTTCGCATACTGCATGTCACTGCAGTATAGTCTACAGTAAGCAGTATGCTAGTACACAGGATGCAGAAAATTGGGCATTCACAATTCCTTCCTCTACAACACTGTTATGACCTAACAATACTATCCCATATGATTTGACATTACCTTTTTGTGCTTTCATCACAATTCATTACTTCTTTGTATCACTTCCAGGTTTTTTAGACTACTTACGTGACGTCACGTGGCGCTGTAATGGCGACGTAGTACAGGGGCTCTATCTTGGCGATCTTAGCGCTTTGTCTAAGCGCATGGTGTAAAGTGCATTTAGGGCGTGTCCAAGTAAATTTTTGCTTGTTTACCGGTGTGTTTTTTGGGTGCTAAGCATGGCGCAACGTGCAAATTGGCTGAACCTAGTCTCTTCATGAATTATAGGTGTGTCTTGGGCATGACATGCAATAAACCAATCAAAATGTCATATCCCATTCCTTTTAAAAGCCTGCTTTTCCACCTTGGCGGATTGCTTATATGATGGCGAAACATGCACGTGCGTGTTTAGTGCGATCAAGGAATAGGCTATATGGATCAATATTATTTGAACTAACCATTATGAGTTCCTGGTAATTCCAGACAGTGCTGTTATTTTACAAAATATATGCGGTTAAATTGTTAAAAGCACCTGCAACAGCTGAGAACAAGCTACCAATGGCTTCCGTCTCACCTTAGAAAAATACAATAAAGCTGTCAGGTTGCCAACGCCGAGGTCCACACATATTTCCCCTTGTTTTATAATGTCCTGCTTATGGAAATGTGACCAACGTATTTTACTAGCAGCTTAATCACACATACCTTCACTATAATGTGAAACATCTGATTCAATTGAATGTCTTTATTTAACATGTTTGTTTGTGTTTGTGGGTCTGCCCCACGGTCTGTTTTTTTACTGCTGGAAACTACAACTGAAGTTCCCTAACAGGAAAATAAGTTATTCTATTCTATTCTATTCTATTCTATTCTATTCTATGCTGTAAAAACAAGTTTACTTTCCCAGGAAGAATTTTAAACTTCTCCTGCATGAAGTTAAAGCGCACATGCAGAGAATGGCATTCAAATTTATTTAGAATGAATTGTTCTTTTTAAAATCGTTTTGTTTAGTTATGGTATAACAGGTGAAATCAGCGGGGTTTTAATAAGCTGAGAGTATGGAAACCTGGTCACTGTAATTGAAAAAATTGCTATGAAGAATAAGGTTCAGTTAACATGGTGACATTTATCTCTTTTTTTTTAACCGTAGGCTATCGAACAAATATTATGCACAGCGAATCTGCTGTAGCCAGTAGCCTAGGCTATTTGAAAAACAATAAATGCAATATTCACTGGACAAGGTTTTGAACTTTTTTCAGTCAAAACCAATCTATTTACTTACAGGCTGCAGGCCTAGAGAGCTGTATTGTAATGACATCTGAAGCGCATTTTCAGAACTCAAATGCCCGTCTATTGCAGTGTGCGAGTTTTCCATTGAATGACAATTCACGCATTAGGTGTAAATGACAATTTGCGCATTAGGCTTGATATAGGATATATATTCTCAGCAAAGTTTTCAATAGATAGCTAGATTGTTCCCCCGGTAGATTAGGCTACAGGAACTATTGGCAAATATATCTTGATCCAGGGTAGGCTAATTGCGAATAGTCTATACATGTAACCTTACACATACCATCGCACATCGCCTGAATGTTGATGGAGTGGGCTGCAAGCGATTTAATGAGGCATTCCTCGCTGAGGGACAGGTATGTGGTCGTTGACTTATAGACCCTTTTATTATTATGCATTTTTTGATATAGCCTACACAATAATAATATTTCACATTGTAATCTTGATATGTTAGTCATGCTTGTGCGCGCCCCTGTGTGTCACAGACAGGAGGGTGTACGCGCGTTGTGCACACGCCTATGTAGACGCACTTATATGCGCCGTTAAAATAACATGTAAACAACTGAAACATGACTTAAGACCAGGTTTGCGGTGGTTTTAGCGCAAGCGCTTTCTGCTGGCTCAAGATAGCAATACGCCAAAAATAATCCTGGCCACTCCTCATCTTAAGACCAACACGCCCAGTTAATTTGCAACGGGCGCAAGACTACTTGGTATTTAAACAATGTGAGCACTAGGTGTTATAATGAACCCTGCGCCGGGTGTAAGATAGCAAAGACACTTGCGTTTGGGTTAGCGCCACTTAGTGCTGGGTACCCAGCTGTCTCTCGTGTTCATGTTTGTTCATTTGAATGTGTTTTGTTCTGTCAGGCTTTCGTTTTTTTCATGCGCTGTGTCTGGTACGGGGAAGCGGATGGAGATTTTTCGGGGCACTCCTGCTGCTCGTTTTTTGAGAAATTGTCAATGATGATGACATGTCGGGATGATTTTGTTTGTGGTCGTCACCATGGAGACGCATTCACATTATGCTCGGGAATGTCCGTTGGATCTGCAGCCTGAAGATGTCGGGACTGATCCGAGACTGCGGGCAATCTTCAGGCCACCAGGGAAGGAGAATATAATGTGGAGGAGTGAGGCGGCGACTGGGAAGGCTGAGCTCCGTTTCAACAGTGGACAGAGACCGCAGCACTGCGTGTATGGAGGAAAGTTGTGGAGGCGGAGTTGTGTATTGGACTGGACACTGGACATCTCGGGACAGCGGGGGCTATTTTTAATCATTCCACTTTAATTCACTTAATTCACTTGATTAATGCAATGATTCTATTGAATGTCTTTATTTGATATGTTTGTTTGTGTGTTGTGGGTCTGCCCCACTGTCTATGTCTTTTTTGTTGTTGCTGGGGCTACAACTGAAGTTCCCTAAAGGGAAATAAAAGTTATTCTATTCTATTACCTCAAAATACATCACCATTTTCTAACACTTTCACCTCATTTAGATCCCTTTATACCGCATTACCACTTCATACCATTTCCACCTTGTATTTACCACCTCACAATATACCATAGCTTATTACCATCTGTCTATACAGGACTAAATCAAGAGGTTGAATTTCTATGCACAGTTGCCAAGGCTATGGAAGATCATTTCAAACCGTTTTTCGTTGTATTTGTTTTGCGCTCGTTCATTGGCTGTTGACATTCTAATAGAACAATGCATCACTGCAGGTCAGCCAGGACTCCCAACAAAATCAAACCAGTTTGAAATGATCGTGGGTTCTCCTGACGAGGTCCAGACTAGTTCACAACAGAATTAATCGCGTCTTTGACCATCTCGCATCAAAAGACCGTTCCAGCCGATGGAACCAAGATTTCTTGAAGCGTCCTCACTTCTTTGCGTTCTTGGCTTTGGAACAGAACTTGTCCCTTTATATGACATCACCATATTCACAAGAACGTGTTTCTGCAAGTGCACTTTTGTCGGGACACTTGACACTCCATGCGTTACAAGTCCAGAAGTCCGTACTTGTGCGGACTTGGTATTGAGAAACACCCACAGTCTCCCCTTCCAAGCTCTCTCTGCTGATGATGACACGGCAGGAGCCGAAATTGATTGAAATTGTGGGGGAGAAAGGTGCAAGAGTCTCCCGGGCAGGGAGAGGTCAGTGCCTAGTCTCGAGGGACTGGCATTACTCAGGGACAGCAGGGCCGCATTATGCTGATTGACTCCCCAGACAGCCAGGCCTCATGGGCCATGGCTAACCACAGGGAATGGCAGCCTGGCCTTGGAACTAATCACAAATTACTTGATATTATTTCATGATGCAAAAGCCCTGAAAAAGTACATTATTTAGCAAAATAAATAATTTAATTCTGAAGTACAGGCAGACCATTAATATGGAAATCCATGGAAACACATATGAACGAACACGCAAGCATAAACACACGTGTCGAACTTGTGCTTGTGTATGTCAACATATGTGACAAAATGCCATAATTATAACTGTTGATCTATGCCTGTAACATTCCCAGTTCATACTTAGTAATTGTTCATTTCTGTGTTATACGCTGTCGTCATTGTGTAGCAGTCATGTTTGACGGGCTCACTGGAGACCAGAGTCATTCTTTGCCCGATACAATAGCGCACCCCCCCATCTCCCCAAGCATGAGTCTCTGACCTTTCACGTACCTCAGGGCTTTTGCTTCTGCCTCTGGTGGAATATTCTGTTTAAATTAACAAATAAAAGGAGTTGGCCTTTTGGAATAATCAGTGTCAGGGCTCTAACTAATTGTTAATCTGAGGATTTGGACAACCTCGGAACGAGATAAGTGATTCTGCTGCAGAAGCTGGAGTGGATGGAATTTCATTTTGTGGCCCTCACTGAGCATTCTCTTTGCTGTGATATAACTTCTACAAAGGGCAGACAAATATGGAAGGATTTACTTACCTCAATTGTGTGGGGGTGTGTGTGTGTGTGTATTTGTGTGTCCGAGAGAGAGAGTATTTTCATAATCTCCATTTTCGATCATTCATTGTTATCATCATCGTAACATCATTATCATCATTGCCATTAACGTCAGCATCATCAGCAATATTACCATTATTGTTAACAACAGAATAGTCATTACGTTGTCAACACCAGTATCATCAACTTCATGCTCTAACCTTCCTGCATTCAGGGACCAATATGTATTCTGTGGTGGTTACAGTATAGATTGTGCTCTAAATTAAAGCTTTGTATTAAATTTGAATATATTTTATTGAAAAACGGTATCTACCATGTTAATATACTTAGGATGAGTAAGTAAATGCTGTCCCTTCAAAATAGCTCAAGGAGACATTCAAATAAGTTTGTAATCAACTACTCTAGCACTGGAGAGATTCTGTATGGAGGAATGGCCTCAAATCTCTTCATGTGTGGTCTCCAATCTCATCAAACATTAAAGGAGAAGACTTAGTGCTGTTCTTGGCAAATGGAGGGTGCACAAAGTACTAAATACAGGGATGCCAATAATTGTGAAACACATCTTCAAAATAAGAATTATTTTACATTGAAGATTTGTTTGTTCTTTGATCAATGGAATCACAATTAAACTATATATATTAAAAATTTTCCTGAGCATAGAAGACATTTGATAAACAATAAACTGAATTTAATCATGCACTTTGCTCATATTGATTGAGGTTGCCAATAATTGTGGTGGGCACTGTACTTCTTCCATAGAGTTCAATGGGGAAATGAGTTAGAAGAAACAACCTTTAAAGTCATCCATCCATATCTACTGCATATCTGGCAGCAGAGTAATGGTTTGAGGCTTGTTCCTGCTCGACCACTTAGGGTGACTCGCACTTCTTCCCCTCCGTGTCAACGGCTCTTGCTCGGCCCGACTACGGAGCTTTTCCACCCTAGCTCCCCAGTGGTGGAACGAATTCCCCATTCCCCTACGTCCCCTACCCCAACACTGTATGCGTTCCATCGCGGCCTGAAGACACACCTCTTCAGACACCTTGACTGATATACTAATCTAGGACCTTTTTTCGTACTTGTTCCCTGTGTTTTTTGTCTGTAACTGTTTGTTTGATGTTATAGTTTAGAATAGTATTTAGAATAGAATTATAATATAGCGGATTTACCCACAGTTTACTGTGGATAGCTGCTACATTATGGGAAGGATGTGCTTTGTCTAATCTCTTCTGTAGTTACTTCGATGACCTTCTGTATGCACTTATTGTATGTCGCTTTGGATAAAAGCGTCTGCTAAATGAATGTAATGTAATGTAATGCAATGCAAGAAGGTACCGAGTTGGAATCCTGGCCGAGGGCCCTTCTGTGGGAGTTTGCATGTTGTCCCTGTGTCCGTATGGGTTTCCTCTCCGGGTACTCCGGGTTCCTCGGTCCAAATACATGCATATTAGGTGTATCAGAGACTCTAAATTGCCCATAGGTATAAGTGTGTGAGTGTATGGTGTGTGTGCCCTGCAATGGATTGGCGACCTGTCCAGGGTGTATTCCTGCCTCTCGCCCAATGCATGCTGGGATAGGCTCAAACCTATCCTGTGACCCTGACCAGGAATAAGCGGGTTAGATAATGGATGGATGGATGAAGAGGAGCTGATGAAGGTAGTATTCATTGGTATTATTAATTCATATTATGAATTATTCTGCCATAAACTGCATGAATACAAATATCTATTTTCAGTGGGACTGGATTTCTTTTCAAAATATTTGACACAATGAATTTGACTGAACGAAGTCCTTGACCTTTGCTTATCATTTGCGTCATCTCATGCAGTTCTCTCTTCCAACATTTTTGTCTCTATTCACATTTGCCCCTAACTTTTACCTGAAAAATAATGTCAAATATCTTTTTTAATTGACTGGAGTTCAGCGGTCATTGACATTAACTGGCTAATGCATTTGTGAAGGGAAAAAATTACACTCATCCAAGTCTTTGAGTTACTCAGCCATGTTTTTGAGTTACTCAGCCATGTCTTTGAGTTACTCAGCCATGTCTTTGAGTTCCTCAGCCATGTCTTTGAGTTACTTAGCCATGTTTTTGAGTTACTCAGCCATGTTTTTGAGTTACTCAGCCAAGTCTTTGAGTTACTCAGCCAAGTCGTTGAGTTACTCAGCCAAGTCGTTGAGTTACTCAGCCATGTCTTTGAGTTGCTCAGCCATGTCTTTGAGTTTTGATTTTGCAATGTCACAATGAAATTGCAAGTTTTGACAGGACAACTCACATATTTAAATGACATGTTTAATGAATGAATGCGCTGCATAATTATTTTAGTTTGGTGGTGAATGGATCTGTTTTAGTGCTGCTCCGGAGCATGGGCATCTCCCCCCGCTAAACAGGAGATGACCAGAAACCCCTCATACTAAAGCAGATCCAAAAGACAGGTGGAAGCTGGGGAGGTGGAGGTTGACAGCAAATTTCTTTTAGCACAAGCCATAAGCAAACAAGGAACAGCGCATCAGCATAAGCAGTACAGATTATTGGCTTAAAAAGGGCACTCCATTAGAGGTGTGTGCATCTGATTGGTTGAGTATGTGACGCGTGATTGACAGAACTTGCCTTTGCGAACTTTGTTCGCGGCGCTCATTTCTCTGGCTTTGGAAGATCACAGAATCAGAAGCAGTCTTGGTGACAGGAATAAAGAATCAGGACGGACTGCTTTATAAGTGGTGTACTCAAGATGGTTTTTATTGGGATGGCAGGTATGCCATCCGCCAAGTTACGGCTTGGTGAGGCATGCCCCATACCTATACAGCACCGAGAGTTTGGCCCTTTTCAGGGTTTCCTACAGAAATGACCACAGCCCTTAAAAACATTAGCTTCTGTATATTCTGACCTCATGTAACCACACATGTAAGGTACAACTTTACACATCCACACAATAAAGCCCCAAACCTGGGTTATTTTTGCATTTTTCTTCTTCTTTTTCCTGCTGCAAAAGCTCTATACCCTCAAATAATATTTCTCCCCATTGGATAACAACATTGCATCCCTGCCATCCCAGGCTTATCGACCAATAAAAACACATCAAATGTGGACACATCACATTATCACAGACAAAACTGCTGTATGGCTTTGCATTTTTCATGAAGCTTCTGTGGCCTAGTGGTCAGAGTTGCTGCCTCTCACACTGAGGATTGGTGGTTCCATCCCTGTCATGTACCAAAGGACAAGTTTATTTTTGAGAAAAACAATGTGCAAATGTTATACTTTTAATTTATTCAACTTTTATTTTCAAATGAACATATGTGCAATTTTGGCCACTTGTTCTAAAAGTGGCGCTGATGAGCCGAACACACAAACCACCGTGTTATGTAGCACCAAAGAAGAAGAAGTTTAGTTTACGAATCGCAAGTTAAACGAGCGTGAATCGACACGGTGAAAAACAACGGAATATTTGTCTCAAAATTCTGTCCGTAAATCCAAGCAGATCAAGCGTGTCCTTTGATCGGCAAATGTAGATTCGCCAGTTCGCAAGCCAAGCTTTTGATTTGTACATGTGAACATTGGAAACATATCTGTAAATGTTATTTGCATTTGTGAATATAATTTTAGCATTCATCCAAATGATGATTTACGAAACACAAATTGAGAGGTGTGTGTGTGTGGATGGTAAATACAATTGTGGAGTATATCTACGAACACAAATTGAGAGAGATGTGTGTGTGGATGGTAAATACAATTGTGGATTAAACTTTTGTGCTTGATTATTTTTGATAGCAATCTACCTTCATAATAATGACATTACACATATTTAATTCAGTGATTTTTTAAATTTGCATAATCACATGTGGCAAATTACTTTTAAAGCTTCTAAAGCTGCCACCAGAGGTCACTAGGGGGGCAATTAACACCTTCCGGTAACACTCTTCAGCGCCCACAAATGGGCAAGCGCTCTCATGTTAGCAAGCTGGCTTTAACAGTATACAACAAGCACTGACCAGTCTGAACCTAAAGCTTTACTTGCAAAACTTCCTCTCTATTTAAAGGGGCAGTTCACCCAAAAATGAAATTAACATATATTTCTATGTGCCCAGAGTGCTGAAGCTCACCGTGATATCACCCTGATAGAACGGACGTCAACGGGTCCAAAGTTTGTTGGCTTTTACTCACGCACATCCAAGTTACTCACGCACAGCCTACAGACGTTGTGCACTTCACGTTGTGAAGACGTTTCTTTGAAAACTACTTTTTACCAAAGTATGCCAACTGTGTATATCGGCGCAGTCTCAACCAAAGCACACCTGTATTCTAGGGTGCACTATGTTGACATAAGCCCCAGTTGCGCGTTTTTGTTGAGACTTAGCTTGGATATACACAATTGGCGTCCTTCGGTAGAAAGTAGTTTGAAAGAATCAACCAGCTTCACTCGACTTGATGGGCCCACATCAAATCAGAAAGCAAAAAAAAAACCTTTTCAACGTACAAAAATGCCAAGTTACTCACGCACAGCCTCCAACACTGTCTTTAAGTAGCCCAACTTAATTACAATGTGCAAAAGCTAGGCCTGCTGTTAAAAGTATTGATAACAAAATGAGGCCAAGTTACAAACAACAATATTGCCTATCGTAGCTCCCACTAATTAAACTAGATCTATTCCAAAACAATGCTACCCATCTTTCCTAAATTATTTCATGTACCTTGGCCTTTCCATCAAGAAGAAGAAAAATAATAAGTTTGGGGCTTTATTGTGTGAATGTGTGAAGTTGTACCTGAATTCTGTGTGGATACATGAAGTCAGAATGTACAGAAGTTGATGTTTTTAAGGGCTGAGAGTCTGTGGTCATTATGGTTATTTCTGTAAGAAACCCTGTAAAGTGGCAAACTCTGTGCTGTAGGTGGGGCATGCACCGCCAAGACGTAACTTGGTGGATGGCATGCCTGCCAACCTAATAAAAGTTCAATCATACAGTAAAATTCAAAATCCACTGCAGTAAATTAGGTTAAAAATAGGTTGTAGACTACACCGTTTTTCGGTGCCGCAGCAGTTGAATGTAGGCTAAGTCTATTCAGAGCGTGTAAATTTCTCAGGGTGAAATCTTGCGCACCACTTTTCCTCCCATAATAACGTTAACGTTACTTAGCTACAGATTTTATAAAATGACAGGCCTAGGCTTGTCGTTACTATTTTGACACTGGTGTCGGGGATGGTATCGGCCAATTTCCCGATCCATGTGAAATCGTGAAATCACCTATAGCCTACTCTTAACATACTGTATCTTGAATGTGTTTGTTATAATCTAACCGTAGCTATGCCTTGGTTATATATGCACTACCGTTCAAAAGTTTGGGGTCACCCAGACAATTTCGTGTTTTCCATGAAAACTCACACTTTTATTTATCAAATGAGTTGCAAAATGAATAGAAAATATAGTCAATACATTGACAAGGTTAGAAGTAATGATTTTTATTTGACATAATCATTTTGTCCTTCAAACTTTGCTTTCGTCAAAGAATGCTCCCTTTGCAGCAATTACAGCATTGCAGACCTTTGGCATTCTAGCTGTTAATTTGTTGAGGTAATCTGAATAAATTTCACCCCACACTTCCTGAAGCACCTCCCACAAGTTGGATTGGCTTGATGGGCACTTCTTGCGTACCATACGGTCAAGCTGCTCCCACAACAGCTCAATGGGGTTGAGATCTGGTGACTGCGCTGGCCACTCCATTACAGATAGAATACCAGCTGCCTGCTTCTTCCCGAAATAGTTCTTGCATAATTTGGAGGTGTGCTTTGGGTCATTGTCCTGTTGTAGGAGGAAATTGGCTCCAATCAAGCGCTGTCCACAGGGTATGGCATGGCGTTGCAAAATTGAGTGATAGCCTTCCTTATTCAAAATCCCTTTTACCTTGTAGAAATCTCCCACTTTACCAGCACCAATGCAGCCTCAGACCATCACATTACCTCCACCATGCTTGACAGATGGCGTCAGGCACTCTTCCAGCATCTTTTCACTTGTTCTGCGTCTCACAAATGTTCTTCTGTGTGATCCAAACACCTCAAACTTCGATTCGTCTGTCCATAACACTTTTTCCCAATCTTCCTCTGTCCAATGTCTGTGTTCTTTTGCCCATATTAATATTTTCCTTTTATTGGCCAGTCTCAGATATGGCTTTTTCTTTGCCACTCTGCCTAGAAGGCCAGCATCCCGGAGTCGCCTCTTCACTGTAGACGTTGACACTGGCGTTTTGAGGTGTCTATTTCTCAAACTAGAGACTCTAATGTACTTGTCTTCTTGCTCAGTTGTGCACCGGGGCCTCCCACTTCTCTTTCTACTCTGGTTAGAGCCTGTTTGTGCTGTTCTCTGAAGGGAGTAGTACACACCGTTGTAGGAAATGTTCAGTTTCTTGGCAATTTCTCGCATGGAATAGCCTTCATTTCTAAGAACAAGAATAGACTGTCGAGTTTCATATGAAAGTTCTCTTTTTCTGGCCATTTTGAGAGTATAATCGAACCCACAAATGTGATGCTCCAGATACTCAACTAGCTCAAAGGAAGGCCAGTTTTATAGCTTCTCTAACCAGCAAAACCGTTTTCAGCTGTGCTAACGTAATTGCACAAGGGTTTTCAAGGTTTTTCTAATCATCCATTAGCTTTCTAACGCGATTAGCAAACACAATGTACCATTAGAACACTGGAGTGATGGTTGCTGGAAATGGGCCTCTATACACCTATGTAGATATTCCATTAAAAACCAGATGTTTGCAGCTAGAATAGTCATTTACCACATTAACTATGTATAGAGTGTATTTCTGATTAATGTTATCTTCATTGAAAAAAACAGTGCTTTTCTTTCAAAAATAAGGAAATTTCTAAGTGACCCCAAACTTTTGAACGGTAGTGTAGGTATATAGGGGTGTATTGCCATGAAATTTAGTTCGAATTTAACATTCTAAAATTGGTATGAATTTGAATATATTCTAATAGCCTACCCTATGTAGCCTATGTTGCCGGATAGTATGTAGGCTAGTAGCCTATAATAGCCTTTGTGACACTGCTTAATCTGTTATAGGCATAAGCGGCGGCCTATCGCCCACAAGGGTGCACATAATAACAAAATTAAATTTCAAAAGTCTCTGGGTGTAGCTGCATTTGATTAGATTTTAGTTAGCCAAAAGAAAATATAAAAAATACCGCAATTGAATGGGCTAACTTGTTTGTTTGTTGTCTTGAGAGTATAGGTAAGTAGTTGTATTTTATATAATTATAGCCTAGCCTACAGTTGTTAATCAGAGAATTATGATCTGAATCAGAAACGCTAAATGTATCAGCTGGCGAAGTCAGCTAGTATTGTCAACTACAAGTGAATTCAGTCGTCATCTCCAGCATCTGTTTAGCAAACTCTACAATGTATACTGTAACTGAAACCCTATTGTGTGTTACAGCAGGGGGGGTACATTGATGCTAGGACCAAAGGGCTGTGGTGTGCCCAATCAGTGCCTGCAAGGTTGTCTATTTATTACCTGAATTCAAAAAAGTGTCATTTTTGAATGCGTAAGCGCGCAAAAATAGACTCCAATCCTATTTTAGAGCCAACGTGTGCAAGGCTCTCGCATCTGCGCTCATACTGCACGACTGGTGTAGCAGGTACCAATGACCACGACTTGATCTTTCCAGGCACGTGTTGCGTCCGTAGTCAGATTTACGCACGTCGTGAAATTTACGTGCTCAGTATAACCCTGGCGTAAGAGAAATGCAAGCATTTCGAGCGTCTAAAGAATGACCCCAGAAAACTTAAATGTAAACTCTGCAAGCAACAATTCGCCTATCATTCAGCGCGTCTTCTGAAAGGCCGGCTTCATTGTCAGCAAAACGCGGAGCTCAATTCTCCCGAGCAACGTCAACAAACTCGTGTTCCTCACGCATAATATGAGAAGACTGCGACCGGAGGAAAAACAGCAGTGAGTAGGCTTAATGTGACAAGGTTCGCTGATCACAAGTAGGCTAAAACACACTTTTACGTTGCTAATATAGATTATAATTAATCTTTCGTTTGGCCTGTTGATATTTCTCTTTCAAGTGTTTCAGTTTGCTCTGTTTTTTATTTATTTATTTGTTTGTTTATATCATTTATAGCCTATTTATTTGCATTTTAAAAATAAAATAAAACATTATTTCTGGTTTTGATAACCGTGAAGTTGTTACATTAGCTACATTGTTTTTATTTTTCATTGTTATTTCAACAATTCTGAAATAATATTGTATATCATAAGAAACTGGTAGAAAAGCATATTTTTGCTGCCCAGTAATGAGTTATTTACGATTGGGGCCCAATTGTGCCCATTTTTGGAGGTACCTCCACGTCATATGGATAATTGTTATCGCCCACAACAGAAACAGCCGGCACCTGATTGGTTTGACCCATTCCTTTCGGCTCCACGTTTTTAAACTGGAACAATCTGGGTGGCGTCCTGTTCATAAACTCTCTTAATCCACCTAAATAGTCCACTAAAATATGTTTCTTAAAATATTTAAGGTGAGAAATAGGCCATGCAGTTGCTGAATCTGCAATGTCTAGTTTGACAGTTTGATCTGAGTTTAACAAAATCATTTTTACATTGTACGTTCATTTATGCAAATGACGATGGACACAGCTCTTCCGCCCCCACCCCTCTCCCTCGCTCACCCCACAATGTATTTTTCAAAATTGTGTAGTAGGTGGAGACAGGCTGAGATAGTGGTGCACTATTTAAACAGAGCACACCCTAATTAGGTGAGAATTTACCAAATGTGCCATCTAAACATTCCCATAAAAATTCCCTTGTTAATTCAAGCAGCATTTTCTCTTCAAGGTAGCGTCACACGTTCTGTGTTTTTTCTGATTTGTGTTTTCATTTCTTTCACGGAAGTTTGTTTATTCCTATACCAACAGTGTGTGCTTCTCAGAGGAAATTATTGGTGCCATAGCTTTTGCTTTGTTTGGTAGGCGTCACATTTTTCTCATTTCAGGCATGAAGAGATTGAATTGCTGATGTCTATCCGCACACGGTATCGCTGTGACATGGAGGCCGGTGTCAGGTGATTGAGTTTAAATGAGGGCAAGCTCATTTACATCAGTCTTGAACTGCTCCGCAAGCTCCTGGGACGCAGTTCAATCTGAAGTGAGTTCGCAGAAGAGAGCATTCGAGAGCAGCGTGGAACCAACGTATGGCACTCTTAAAATCTGACAGATCCAAGGATGACACTGATCAGATCGCGCACCCCGGCTCGGCTGATAAAGCCTCCCACCTCTGCTGGCGTCTTCCTCTTAAATAAAAAAAAAAAAAAGTTACTCACTGGCCTGGGATCACTCTGCTTTGTTTACATTGAAAAATGAATGGAGACCAAGTGACATGCATCCCGTATAAAAAGCCCTTCACTTTCAGAGTCAAGTAATGTTAGAGCAGCAATGTCAAGTTTCTGAAGCTGAGACACTGTAAATGATATGAGAGTCGGAGTTTCACTGAGTTTTCAAGTTTGGACACACCTACTCATAGAAGGTTTTTTTTGTTATTTTTACCGTTTATCACATTTTAGAATAGTAAAGAGATCAAAACTATGAGATAACATGAATTAAATTATCCAAACACCAAAAAAGTGTTAAACAAATCAAAAAAGTATTTTATATAAAAGTTGCCACCCATAGCCAACGGCTTTGCACATTCTTGCCATTCTCTCAACCAACTTCTGTGGTAAACCGGTATTCCACAGGTAAACAGGTGATGCTATCATGACTCTGTGTAAAAGGATATAAAAAGACTCCAGGTATTCTTAGAAGTGATACTATAACCTCTCTGCATTTGGGAATTGGGGGGTGGGGCTAGATTAAGCTGTAGATTACATGAGAATAGTATGGAACCCATGGTTGGCTAAATGGCTGTAAGTCATCAAGGTTCTGAGGTAACAAACGAGGCTCAAACCATCACTCTGCTACCAGATATGCTGTAGATATAGATGGATACCTTGAAGGGTTTCTTCTCATGACTAATTTCCTATTGAACTCTATGGAGGAAAAAAAATAAAATAAAAAAATAGATTTTATTTTGCAACTTATTGTATTATTAGGCTCACTAGCTCAGCCCTTAGAACAATTTTACCACGCAACAATCAAGACTAGTTGGTTCTTTGGCCAGCTAGCTGTACTAGTTTGTCCATATGGCCAGCTAGTTGAACTTGCTACAAATACTATGCAAATTTTCTTAGGGGGTGGGCAGAGTGGGTTTGTCTTTTGGATTTTACCGAAGAAAATGGCATCTGTTTTCAACAGTGGGATGTGAAGCTTTGTCGTTTGTAAATAAAAACTTTACCTATGTTTCTTTTTTATAGTTGATTTTATAAATTCACTCATAAACGATGTATACTGCTTGGAATAGGAATGAAAATGTTGGTCTATATCTCAATTTCATTGTAGGGATGTCTCTAGGCGCTTCTAGAATCTGTCAGTTGCTAAAAATGCTAACATGAAGCTAAATCACGAGACCTAATGCTTGTCATTCTAACATGTGGCACATTGTTTTAATAACCGCTACAGGCTACGAATGATTAAATGTTTATTGCTAGAGACAACCTCAAAATAAAATGAACTGCGATTCTTGGAAGCCCCTTCTTCCCCAACGTGTGACAAACATTATGAGGAGCCCATCTACTGGCGCAAAATGGCATGTTTCATGAACTCACTTAGTCACATAACAGGTATAGAACAATACGAAATGCTTGGATGAATTGATATAGCATTGTTTTTATTTATTTAAATATGTTTTAAAAGTGGCTTTGAACAAAAACCGAAAAAACGTAACCTCTGTTATATTACTTTACACCATATTTGACAGCACTCCCAGCAAATAAAAAATTGACGTTTTTGGTCACACCCACTGCCCGCCCTCTTAAGAAAATGTGCATATTATCTGTAGCTCGTACAACTAGCTGACCATAAGGACCAACTAGTTCAGCTAGTTGGAAAAAAAGGACCAACTAGTTTAGTTAGCTGACCATAAAGACCAGCTAGTTTAACTAGCTGTTTGGTAAATTTGTTCTTAAAGGGTAATTCCACCGAAAAACAACATTAACCTTATTTAACAGATCGAGGCACAAATAATTAAGTCTCTCTTTGTGGCTGGCCAAAAAAGATTCTGTCCTGAGGTATTTGAATATAAAGTTTTGGTCGAGGTATATGTCATTTTGATTTTTGAAACTACAGTGGCATCAAGTGGGCAGCGGGGCCAGCGTGGGAAGAAAAAATGCTGCCTCTGTCCCTGTTCTCTGACAATTCGTAGATCAAGCTAGCTATCATTGCTATTTTATTATAATGTCAGAAAATTAAATTGATACCCTATGTAGTTTCCTAAAGATGTTTCGGCAAAAAGGACTCGAATGCTGTCGGTTACAGAGTGGAGTGACATCTTCCTCTCATTGAATCACCCGGTAAGGAACCATGTCAGTGTAATTTACTGCTAAATCTAGTCCCACCCCCCAATTCCCATAGAGATCCATTCAAATGCAGAGATGTTATAGTATTGCTTTTAAGAGTACCAGAAAATAAGATCAAATAAAATCAAGAGTTTTTTGATGTTGTTGGGTCACAGACATCAGGAAGTCATGGCATGCAAAGGATATGCGACCAAATATTAAAAATATGACACTTCCACCAAGTATTAAATACATTTAATTTAGCGTGTTCAATACTTTTTTCCTGTGTCATTCCACTTTATTGCGCATACCTTTTTTAAGGATTGGAATGTTACAATTATTTTAGCTGTGTAGTTTTATTGAGTTAATACCAATGTCTGGTCAAAATTCTATGTGAATAGCTGCATTGTAAATATGTTATATAATAATATAATAATAATATGTTAAATTTAAAAAATGTTGACGTGTCAAATAGTTATTTCCCCCACTGTATATCCCCCTATACTGACCTAAACTTTTTAAAGTTTCTGTGATGCTCACACCTGGGGCCACATATATAAAAAAGTTGGAAATATGCTTAAAAAAAGTTTAGCATTTTCTACCTCTGGCTTTCTGTCACAGTGTTGCCATATCACACAGACTCCAAACATTGCGTACATATGGTGTCCATTGTGTGCAGAGGTACGCAGATTCTCACATCACGTATTGCATTATAAATCTGAATTTATGCGTGGAAACTAATTTACGCGGCTTTCTGAGGGCATTTTTCTGCTCAGCACTGTTTATACATGTGGCCCCTGGAGTTATAAAGCTTTAAATAGAACACCCCCTAAATAGGTGCGAATTCACCAAATTTCGCATCTGCGTGAAGGGGTTAAATCAGAATCAGAATCAGAATCAGAATCCCTTTATTCGCCAAGTATTTACATACGAGGAATTTACTGTGGTTGTTGATGCGTACATAAACCAACATAAAATAAAATAATATAATATAAAACATAAAACAAAAACAACAACAGAACACATAAAAACAAGTAGTGCAAGTTTCGATATAATATTATATAATATATGCCTTTTTTTTTTTTTTTTTTTTTTGTGATAAAAATAAAAATGAAAAATATAAGTAAAAATATAAATAAAACAAAAAGGATGGAGATATTTACAGTGGGAAGTAGGTAATGTGTAAAGTGTCTATGAGGCGGGATAGAGTCTGTGTCTGTGTCGGAGGGGGTCCCGGGCCTTGTTGATAAGGCTAACTGCAGAAGGAAAGAAACTGTTTTTATGGCGAGAGGTTTTGGTCCTGATGGACCGCAGCCTCCTGCCAGAGGGAAGTGTTACGAACAGACTGTGACCGGGGTGAGAGGGGTCAGCCACAATCTTGCCTGCACGCCTCCGGGTCCTGGAGGCATACAGGTCCTGGAGAGATGGCAGGTTGCAGCCAATCACCCTCTCCGCAGAGCGGATGATACGCTGCAGTCTGCCCTTGTCCTTGGCGGTGGCAGCAGCGTACCAGATGGTGATGGAGAAGGTGAGGATGGTCTCGATGATGGCAGAGTAGAAGTGGACCATCATCGTCTTTGGCAGGTTGAACTTCTTCAGCTGCCGCAGGAAGAACAACCTCTGCTGGGCTTTTCTAGTGATGGAGCTGATGTTCAGCTCCCACTTGAGGTCCTGGGAGATGAAGGTTCCCAGGAAGCGGCAGGACTCCACAATGTCAACTGTGGAGTCTCTCAGGGAGATGGGGATGAGTGGGGCTGGGTTATTCCTGAAGTCCACCACTATCTCCACTGTCTTTGCAGCATTGAGCTCCAGGTTGTTCTGACTGCACCAGTCCGCCAGATGGTCGATCTCCCTCCTGTAGGCGGACTCATCCCCACCAGAGATGAGTCCGATGAGGGTGGTGTCGTCCGCGAACTTCAGGAGCTTGACAGACTGGTGACTGGAGGTGCAGTTGTTTGTGTACAGGGAGTATAGCACAGGGGAAATAACGCAGCCTTGGGGGGAACCGGTGCTGATGGTCCGGGAGTCAGAGATGTGTTTCCCCAGCCTCACGCGCTGCCTCCTGTCAGACAGGAAGTCTGTGATCCACCTGCAGGTGGAGTCAGGCACGCCCATCTGGAAGAGCTTGTCCTGTAGCAGAGATGGGATAATTGTATTGAAGGCAGAGCTGAAGTCCACAAACAGGATCCTGGCATAGGTTCCTGCAGAGTCCAGGTGCTGGAGGATGAAGTGGAGGGCCAAGTTTACTGCATCGTCTAAACAAGCTGCACTTACGATCTAGCTGGTTTGACTAGCTGCATTTCTTTGGCAAGCTGCCCAAAGACCTGACAAAATGTGACTTACTGCACCATGAAGCTAAAATGTGCAGTGTTGAAATTAAGCAATTAATGAACAAAGCCGGATTACGACGTATGTAGTCGAATCATATTTCACTCAATGCCTCTGTAGCCTTTTCAATACCTTGCATGTTGTTTTTTTCTAATTGCTGTGCATGCACTGCTATCGGTTAATAACTGAGGGCTCTCCGGGGGGGGGGGGGGGGGGGGAAGCCTTGGCCAACATTTTCATGTGTTTTCATATGGTTCTTTGTCTATTTTAGCATTGTAGACTGCAGCATAAATCTGCGTTCATGCCATTCAATTAGGCTTTTACACACAAAACTTTGAACAGAAATTGAGACCGCTTTGCATACAGAATGGCTTACTCCCAGCAGGGTGAATTGAGGCCCTGATACAACCCACCATGTGGGCAGAAATACAGGTGTGATCATTTGTGCATGATGGGCAAAGGGAAACCTCAAGCAATGAGATGGCATGGAAATGACCCGACATGCCAAAAGGTGTCTTCCTTCTCCATCTTCAGCATCACAGGTTCGCAAGTGAAGCCACACAGAGAGCTTTCCATGCAAAGCTGCGCCAAACGGCAGATTGCTCCAGCGATCGCTGGTCGCTGGGTTTCTCTTGTTCTCTAGTGTGTTTGATGTTTGATGTTTGGGGCCTTGAAGGTGACCTCAAAGCATTGCAGGCTGGCCCACGCTTCTTCACATGTTTGTCCATCTGCGTTAACCTGCTTTTTTTATGTGAACACCACTAGCAAGTTGGAAGGTTGTCATCTGCGGTTTCCGGTCTCATTTATTTTCAGATTTTATAATTGCTTCCATCTGTGTGTCAGCAGGAACCTTTCCAGATTTATTTTAAATAAGAAAAGCTTATTTATAATTTATAAATATGATCTGTATTATATAATTAAGTGAGCACTGTAATTAATTGGACAGTGACGCATTTTTAGTTATTTTGGTTCTGTACTCTAGTACTTTGAATAAGAATATCTGGCAGCAGAGTGGTGGTTTGAGGCTCTTTGATACCTCAGACCCTTGATGACTTACAGCCATTTTGCTGTATTCCATACTGTTCCAGCATAATTTACAGCTAAATCTAGTCACACCCCCCAATTTCCATAGAGATCCAATCAAATGCAGAGAAGTTATAGTATCGCTGAAAATAAGATATCAAGAGTTTTTTGATATTGTTGGGTCACAGACATCATGAGGTCATGGCATGCAAAGGATATGTGACCAAATATTAAAAATTATTATTTTATTCTACATTATGTTAAACTGTCCAATATTTTTGATGCCCGAAAATGGGGGGGACTATGTACAAAAGGTTCTATAATTTCTATGGATGCAAATACTCTCAAATTAAAGCTGCACTTCAGCTACTTCAGTACAGAACCAAAATAACAAAAAATGTGTCACTGTCCAATGAATTATGGTGCTCACTGTATATGTAGATTATATTTATTATATTTATTATATACTATATTAATGTGTCTGGCTTCTTCTAGTAATGATGATAATACTGACAAGAAGTAGCGGGAATGGTAGAGGTTGTGACATTGTGGCCTTTCTGTAATTTCTGCCAGATCTGAGGTTTTACAGTAATATCTGGTGAATTTAGTGCTGGGAAATTAAAGATTGCTTCACATGTACAGCATTTACCATGAAGTTAGAATAGAAAATGACTGGCAGATATGGAAAGGAATGATGGGGTTAACCTGCCAAGCATGGGAGCTGTTGTCACTCACAGAAAACATGTTGAAGGGCTTCATTGCGAAATTGACTTAATCGTCATCTTTTTCAGCTTGAGTTTGTTGAATTACTAACTACAGTATGGGGAATTATTAATATTTTTACGGTTCCATGGACAAGTGCACACTTCTGTCAAATTAACGACGTGGGGGAAGGGGGGTAGATGCATTGTGAAAGCAATCAGGCATGAGAGAAGTGTCAATCATTAAAGTACTGGGTTAGACTGTTTTATCTGGTGTAGCATGACTTCCTTTTAATCTGGAAGTAATTATCCTGGGAATGTCTCCGTTTACAGGGAGATTAAAGATGTTTTGTAAACCTGTGATCTTTTTCTTTTGACAAAAAAAACATGAGCGAAATTGATGCGAACAAATGGAGAAGATAAGTACACCCCCCCCCTACCCCCCACCATGTATAGTTCATGTATATATATATAGGATTATATTCTATATAGTAGCTATATAGTAGCTCTTTGTCCGCGCTTTCACAATTTAGGAGCCTGATTCAAATCAGTTTTTAAATGGAGCTGTTAAATAATTTTCTTATCTCTTAAATAATATAGCACAATAAGCACAATGTGAACATGGGGTGTTTATTCTACATGGCATCCATAGCTATTTCTGATATAATGTGGCTTAAGAGGGCAAATAATTCCTCTTAAATTGACAAGCACCTAATTAAGAAAAATGAACAGCTTGTTCAAATTCTGGGATTGCAACTGTGGTTGCAACGGAAACCAGCATACACAGGGGGGCCCCAGGACCGAGTTTGGGAACCCTTGGTGTCGACCCTGGGGTCTACATCACAAACATCCTACTGTACCACGTCAGAAAGTGAGGTACCATGGAAACCTGCATATTGTCTTTAACCATCTATTGCTTCACCCATGTTTCCCTTTGACAAGGTTGTTTTTTGTGTGCCCTGTCTATTGGTAGCCTCTTTTGGTTCAGAATCTGTAACTGACACCTTTATGAATTAGTCTCTGCGGTGAAAACATGGTGGACATCGATAAGAGAGGATCATGTAGCTTTCTTTATACAAGCACTGGATGGGCAGCTTGAACTTGCATTATCATTTCACAGTGTAGATAATGCATACTGTCAATCCCCTCCTGCTATTCTGAAACCTCTGACCTCATTCATTTTATGTATGTACTGATATTTAAAAGCTAGCAGTAAAGGGAGTCAAATTAAGCAGGTGGAAAGCAGGATAAGTAATTGTTAAAACCAGTCAGGTGTGTTTTTTTAAATCATTGTGAGTCAATTAAGTGCTTGTCTAAATTTCGTGATTTATGGCTAGATCCGGGCCTATGAAACTCCAATTAAATACACACATGCTCTTGCTGGTTAGGTGCAGTAATCTGCTCTTGTGTTGGAAATGGGTGGGGGAAGCCTCGAAGACCCTTTCAGTTTTTATGAACGTGTGTGACTGTGTTCCCTTAATCAGAATGACTCATAGTATGCTTAATTCTTTGTCATTAATCACAATTGTGTCCCAGCAATGTCCCATTCATCCTGTGTCCTCTGTCTGTATCATTTTAATATGTGCATCAAAAAGAAAAAAAGAGGACGTGGGTTAACGCATCACATCCACGCCCACTGTATCCCAGCTGTGTTTAAATTGAGAGTATGCTGACTGCTGTAGTAAACAGGGGGTGGGGATTAGTAGACAGTGAAAAGCAACCTTGACTCCAAGCCTGTGAGCTCTCCATCCAGAAATCAGCCAGCACATGCAGAAAGATCGGTCTTCATTTGCTGTTTGGGCGGCAAAAGCGTTGAGTGTGCTGACTAAAGAATTGATTGCCACTGTGAAAAATGTGTGTGGTTGAAATGTCACGGGAGTTAACTGGATAAATTGGGGTTGTGTCAGAATCCAGCATAGCGGCAAATTCGCGCTAGCACATCTGCACATCTGCACTCAACACACTTCTCCAATTTCCGCTACCACGAACTTGAATACAGGTATCAGGATAAAAACATTCATAGTGGTCACAAACGGAACATTTCAGTAGTCAAATCAAACTGCTGCCAGAATTCACTTGTCATCTGATTCACAGAATGAATCAACATTCAGATTTTATATCTGGAACATAGCATTCGATAACTTAAATATTTCTAATATAATGTTTTGTAAATTATCTGAACTATGTCTGAGCAAAATGTCTTTATTGTAATGGTTTCTTTCATATGATCATTTCAACTTTCTGTTCTGTTTGTCTGTCTGTGTGCATGCGCTCATTGCACATGTACATTATAGTCTGACTGAAAACTGACAAACACCTCTGCTACAACTGTCAAAACAGCTGAATATTTTAAATCTTGTTAAGCTTCAAGGGGTGCCTGCATTGAGAAAGGTCAAAGCCAAGGCATGAATTGTTGTGCCCAGATGTGGAAACTATGCAGAGCTGAATAAATTAAATTGACTGGTTTTCGGTTTTTTAAAATAAAAAGTTTTTCTGTGCAGTTTAAGCTTGCTTGTGCTTGCTTTAAATCACTCATTTGGCGTTATGAGGTCACGTATGAGTCCAGGTTCGTAGGAAAGATTATGCATTTTTTACAGTATTACATAAGTACTTTTCTTTTGCATTTGTATTGAGCTGTAGTTTTATTTTCTCTATTTCCTGAAACTATCAGGATGTGCGCCTGCTAAATTTGTATCTAGGATCATGTTCTTTTTTATGTGCTGTTCTTCTAACAACTGGTATTTCACCTTAAAAATAAAATGTATCAATTAAAATAACGTCTTTTAGTTGAATAACTAGCTCTTGAATACTTATTAAACTCTGCATCATGACTCAGATTTTTTCATAGAAATATAGACTATAGTAATAGTAATAGACTGTCAATAACTGCGAAAAATTAATTAAATTTGTCAGGACAGGAATTTTCATGATCCATGTTTTGGCAATGCAGATTTCTGACAGCTAAAGTACAACATCTGCGACACTAATTTTATTGTGTGTGTCTGATTTAAATCTAAAATTTTAATATCAAATAAATTTAAAAAATAATAACTATGAAAAATAATCATTGGAAATGAACCCCAAGCAAAAATACTGTGATGCACTGAACACACTCCTGCTCAACAATCAATTGAATCCAAGCAAATGCACTCCCCAACCACCGTGTGCACCTTTTAAAGGAGAGCCCTCCTGACCAGCTGGCATGGTCAGCTTTCGTTTTGCATGCTGTCGGCCACTTCTCAGAAACCACTCATTAAACCTGCTTCACTTTGTCAGCGTATTTCCCTCACATTAATCAGACAGTGCCTAATGATCTCATTTTATTTCTTAATAGGATCATAAGGACTCCGATTCTTTCTCGATGTCCAGTTTGGACATTTTTGTTAATGCTTTATCGCCTTTATGATTTTATTTTGGCAGTTGATTAATTATAATTGCTTAAATAAGGATGATATAAATGTTTTCCGGTTGAACTTGTGGATGAATGTGCAATAGAGAGACTTGTTCACAAATGGGTGAACAAAACCAGATAAATTTGATGTCTGATAGCTTAAGGAGTTTCTTTCAGAGATTTAGCATTTGCACAGCGCTGTCATTTATGATTGGTCCAAACATGGGTCATCTTACCAATTACAAATGTGCATTCTGTTGTGTGCAAAAAGGAAATTGGTGCACTCCGATTGGTTCTGATGGTGCAAAGAGGCAGAATGAGATAACACAGACACACACCACCATTTCCACTTCTACCAGCATCTCTTTGAGACTATGTCCAGTTGCTTCTGAATTTATAACTAAGGATGCCAGTTTTTCTGTCTAAATCTCTATCCGTAAAATACCGATTCTGCAGAAGTGGTCATTTAAAAGCGATTTCACAGCTGCAAGGTTTGATTTTATTTTCCTGCATAAGTACGTATGATTTCAAGCAGACCATTTGACATTTATTTAAATACAGTTGTTTGAAATTGTATGCCTGTCAAACGAGTGGATTGTGGCAGTTGTAGAAAGATACAAAGGCACCCAACGGCACTTTCTGTGTTATTTGCAGAGAAAGCTATCCATGGAGAGTCTGTATTTACTTTGCTTTCAATTTAACATTAAATGCAACTCGGTTGCACATTTTTTTCCGTTTAGTTTTGTCCCCGACTGGTTTCAGCACTTGGCCTATACTGTGACCACGTTTCTGAAAAATGTGTGACTTGTGTGGCTATATAAATTGACAGTGCGTAAAATGTTGTCTGAGCATTCTGAACTTTGGTAATAATGGTCTAATGGTTTAGAGAAATAGAGTACGCTGAGTGTTGCAGATCATGAAGAAACTAATAATGAATTAAAATAAATTTAAAGAAGGAAATTTAATTTAAATTGGTTAACTTTGTTGCGTTACTTTAAAGTTGTGCAATTAAAATTCTGTTTTTTATAATGGCGAGTTTTTAAACAGTTGACCATAAAACTTATGGAAGCAGAACTACCAAACAATCGGTACTGATATCGGCACCGGCCGATGTTTCACCTAAATGATCGTAAATCTGTGTCGGCCAGAGATTTCCATATCGGTACATCCCTACTACACTGCTCAAAGAAATTAAGGGAACACTTAATCAACACAATATAATACCAAGTCAATTCAACTTCTGGGATATCGATCTGTCCAGTTAGGAAGCGTAAACCATTGTGAATCGATTTCACCTGCTTTGGTGCAAATGAAAGTGACAACAGATGGACAGGAGAGGCAACAGCAAGACAACTCCCAAAAAGTAAATGGTTTTGCAGGTGGTCGCCACAGACCATTTCTCTCTCCTTATCCTTCTTGACTCATTTTTCTCTAGTTTTGCATTTTGCTAGTGCCCTTGTCACTACTGGTAGCATGAGGCGGTACCTGCAGCCCATTCAGGTTGCACAGGTAGTCCAGCTCCTGCAGGATGGCACATCCATATGTGCCGTCGCAAGCCAGCACAGTCTCAAGAGCATGGAGGAGATATTGGGAGACGGACCATTACACAAGGAGAGCTGGACAGGGCCGTAGAAGGGCAACAACCTAGCGGCAGGACCGGTATCTGCTCCTTTGTGCGAGGAGGAGCACTGCCAGAGCCCTACAAAATTACCTCCAGCAGGCTACTCGTGTGCATGTTTCTGACCGAACTGGCAGAAACAGACTCCATGAGGGTGGCATGAGGGCCCAACGTCCTGTATTGAGACCTGTGCTCACAGCCCAGCACCGTGCAGCCTGATTGGCATTTGCCAGGGAACACCAGAATTGGCAGGTTCGCCATTGGTGCCCCGTTCTCTTCACAGATGAGAGCAGGTTCACACTGAGCACATGTGACAGACGTGAAAGACTCTGGAGACGCCGTGGCGAATGTTATGCTGCCTGCAACATGACTGGTTTTCCCTTAATTTTTTTGAGCAGTGTATATATACGCTCTGACTCATGACTATGGCAATTTTTGTGATTACATTTTTTTTGCAAACATTTAAAAATCTGCTGGTGAGTAAACAGTCGCACCTCTAGTGAATCTACATGAATCTCACTGGGTCCGTTTATTGCGATCCAAGGATTTTGCCATTTTTGCCTTTTGTCATTTATTCAGGTTTGCATGCTGACTGCAGGAATGACGCACGCAAACACAACTGAGAACGAAACGGTCAGATGTTACAGCACAACAAACGCTACCTCCGCCCGCGTACGCCATCTCTTGTTAAACGATCCGGCTTTCAGACTCCTCTCTTCCCACCTGCTTGTTTGAAGAGAGGCTTTCATGCCGCTGTCCCTCACAGTTAATAAGCAAGGATAGGCCATCCCTTTGCAGCCATTCTAATTGCTGTTCTGCTTTTCATTTCAAAACGCATTTCATTACCCAGCTCATATGAAATAGCATTTTTTTTTTTTTAATTGCAGCGGTTAACTATTATCAGGTACCATGGGTTGTGAACGAGTGATCGCTACACTTAAATTAAACATTCTGAACGTGTAGGCTTTTTGCACATCCCAGGCTTTTTCAAATTATTTAGAAAGCGGTGTCTAAATATGGGTTGTTAATTACTTTTTATTCCATATCTTTCTTTTTCTCTCAGTTAGGAATGGCGAATGACGTCTGCAGTTTCCTCCCTTTGCTGCAATGCCCTTAGACTGTTCGGGGGAGGGAGGGCAGAATGGTGAAAATGCCCTTGGTGGTTATATAGGCTACCTTGCTCAAAGGTATATCCCCCCCGCCCCTCACCCTCCACCCCCTTGTGATTTCAACCTGCAATATGTGAGTTATAAAAGCAGGTCCCTAGCCACTACACTACACTGCTACACTGTTTGGACACATTCCTCTAAAACATGGTAAAGTTAGCCATTGGAAGACAGAGGCACACAAAGGATAGACTGGCCCTTTAGGGAGATGACCGAGAGTGCTTAAAGTATGATGTTTAGTTCTGTAAGTTGCAATGCAAAACACAGATGCCAGAACTTCAACCCACTTACAAAGTAATTTGTTTCTTAATAGACTTAAACAAGGCTCTTATTTTTCACTTTTATCGATTTTCTAACTATAAAAACATTATATGGCTCTTAGCAGTCAGGAGCTAATGGGTCTTAAGTAATAGGATCAAAACCATTAAAAAAAGCCATATTTTTAGTTTATTGATTTTCATATGCCGATGATATCGCTGCAGCAAAGAAGGCAGTCTATTTTTCCCTAAATACAAGTGAGTTGTAAGTGAGTCAGTTGGAAAATGTATTTTGTAAAGCAATAATGTCATTCAGGAGAGTTGAAAGAATGAATGCAAGAACAAAGTATGTGTGGTCTGGATAAGGGCATTTTGTAAAATATAATACTCACTCCTGTTTAAATCCCCACAGTATAGGATTGTATAACGCGGATAAAAAAAATAAAAATTCTAAAAAACAATGGCTCATTTTGCATGCATTGCCAGACTATTGAGGCCGGCGTTCAGCACGCCCATTTTCAATATCTATTTGCTTCTGTCAAATTTTAAGCGATACGACTTGCCCAAGAGAGCTCAGTAAACCCAAGTGACATGGATATTTGTATTTGTCTTGACTTGATTTCTGCCGGAATGGCATTTGGTGGGAGGGGGGGTTACGACGAGAGTACGAACAGAGGCGACGTCTAAACCTAGTCTCTTTACATTCATTCCATGCAAATTTTTTAGGACGTTGACTGTGCAACCATTTTCCACAATGGAGAAGGCTGTCCTGTGGATTTTTATTTTTTATTTTTTTAAAGCTAGAGAATGCAAGTTCCCACCTACGACGTGGATATCCCAGGTAAAGGGAGAGACTAGGAAACGTCTATTTATTCTCTAAAAGATCTTCAGGCCCTCCACACTCAAACATCTGTTTGATTCATGCTTGGTTTGTTTTGACCTTTCCGGGCTTCATGTTGTTCTGTAATTGTATGACAGTAGTCACATAGCAGCTATTTATGGTGCGAGATTATGTATATCAGCATGCTGAAGTCTGTTTTAAATTTAAACTTCTCTCCCTAATTGGTTGACATTTAAAACCCTGTCTTTGGCTGATACTAATTGTTAAGATTTAAAGGGTTGTATGATGACCCTGGAGTCTTGCTATCAACATGTTTGAAACTTCTGAGGGCTTCCTAATGAGAATTGTACAATTTGTACTGTTTGTACAGTTTTTTTTTTCATTTGAAAAATTAGTTTGTGGTGTGTGGGTGTGTGTGCGTGCGCGTGGGTGTGTGTGCATGTGCATGCACACATGTGCGGTTGGTATCAGGGTGAAAACTTTACACCGGCCACCCGCCAAATGCAGGTAGATTTCAGAATTGTCGGGTACATGTATCAAACCTACCCGCCACAGTGGCGTGTAGCAATATGGATACAAAAAAAAACTTTGTTAAAAACTTCAGGGGCCGATTCACAACACATTTTATATTACCATTACGAGTTCTCCTATGTGGCACAAAAAGTTCCTAGTTAATGGCCCTGTCACACTATTGCGTATCGTACTAGCGTATGAAAAATATCAAAAAAAATATCATACGTTTCAAGCACGGTCGCATACGCTGGCATACGGCGAGGCACAAAAAGTTTTTTAAGCATGCTTAAAAATTTTCTGCATATTCGGATGTATCGTTTATACGCTAAGCATACGCTAGGCATACGCTGAATACGCTAGAATTACGCTAGAGGTACGTTACTTATAAGTCGAGTAGGCTGGTCATACGCTGACATGAAGGTGTACCGTACAGCTAGCGTATTGATAGCGCATTGATAGCGCATGAGTAACGTACTTCTAACGTATGTCTGACGTATCTGCAACGTATATAGACATCTTGGCGTATGCCTGACGATTGAAAGAAGCAGAGGAACATCCTGAAGCACTGGGCCAACTCAGGTGCAGGTGCAGTTCCATGGCAAGACAGGATGATTTAGAACAATTGTATAGTTTAAAGTCAAGTGTAAAGTGCAGTTTATTATTCTAGGGGTCAGGGGTACTTATAAATTACATATCATTTGATGTATTATAAAAGTATGAAAAACACCAGAAGTAAGTTTAAAAAACGTTTATTCATATGATCAACTGATCATTAATAATGGCACATGGTAATAATGGTACATAGTAGGGATGCAAATTTTAAGGAATTTCCTTAATCGATAGTTGTTAACCTTAACAAACAATCGTCGATTAATTGATAACATAAAAGCTAAATATAGCTTATGATAGACAGAATACAAAATGCATGTTATATTCCTCAATCAAAGATTTATTGTAACATTTGAGAAACAGGCATTATTGTAGCATAACAAAAATAGAATATGAAGGCGTGTATAGGCTACTTTAACAGAAAATAAATTGCGCTCCATCTCATCTGTTGCAAGCGAAACCATTGCTCCGCTAGGCACTTGCAGCATTAACATAATCGCTCTTGAAATTGAAAGGCGACAGTTAAACTAGTAGACCTAGCCTAGAACAGTCAACTTAAAACATATGCTATTACGTTTTGAATAGGCTCCTCATATGCATACTAGATAGACCTACTTATTTTTATTCAAGAATATTTAAGCATATCTACGT
This sequence comes from Ilyophis sp. 1 JC-2022, assembly GCA_022702515.1. Classification (NCBI taxonomy): domain Eukaryota; kingdom Metazoa; phylum Chordata; class Actinopteri; order Anguilliformes; family Synaphobranchidae; genus Ilyophis; species Ilyophis sp. 1 JC-2022. The sequence goes on from CM040394.1 coordinate 51,287,177, forward strand.
GGTTGGGAGTGAGTCGTGTGCGCAGCCTGTTTATTAGCTCTCGAAATCCCTCACCGTCAACGGTGCTTATTGCCATCATGTCCTTTTCAACCATGTTGCATACCCTCTGAGTAATAGCCTACAGTCATTAAAGAGTCAATACTTCTTTCCTGGTTGCGGTGGTGTGTTGCGTTGCCCATCCTGAGAACCGAGAATGTGGAAAGGCCGCCGGTTATATAGGCACTTTGTCACGTGATAGCGGTACGCTGGACATGCGCAGTTCATACGCTACTCATACGCCAGCCATACGCAGATTACGCTGGCCATTTGCTGGCGATCCGCTACTCATACGCTACTCATACGCTACTCATAGGTTCAATCCGGTAAGTATCCGAACAATTCTGTATTTTCAAGGGCTTTTTGTGCGTATGAAAATTATTTTATGAATTTACATACGCAACTCATACGTTTCTCTCATACGCAAAAGTGTGACAGGGCCATAAGAGTTTCATCTTAAAATCTATTCAAAGCTGCTGAGACCAACTTTTAGTATGTAATGGAGAGAACTCTTAAACTAAGAGAAAGGGTGGGGTTGACCTCGCTACGTTTAGTTTCATCACGCTACGCTTACTTATAGAATAAGGATGAATTCGACTTGAATTGCCGGATGGTGCGGGGTCTGCAGAGGGAATTTATTGTTGGTGTAATCATGACAGATGGAGATATTCCAGTTCGTCTGCGCTGCATTGCTGCATTTTACATGCGGCCAAATAGCCTAGCCTATCGTGGATGTGGCAAAACCTTGATCTCATTGCGTTGTTTTTTTTGTTGGTTGGCTGCATCACTGATTAGCTCTATATAAGCATAATACCGTCGCGATTGATACCTTTTTAAAAGCTCGATGTTATTAAATGTTTCTAAAATATTGACTCGGCTCAATACTGAGGCGGATTGCCAGCAGAAATTTGCGTTTGATTGACCATAATTAAAGCAATTCTAGCAAGACCACTGCAGTGTCGCACAGTGAAACAAAACAAACTGACTAATAGCCTATGCTCTGAGGTAAAAGTGACAGCTCCGGACAGCTCGCTGTTATTTGTGTTCGTTCAGAAAAACAACAAACGTGAGCTAACGTAGCCTATAGTATTAGATAGGCTAATACATAATTTATATCTAAAATATTAAATGTATGTAATAAATTACACAATGTTTTACTGTTTGACCTGTAATACATGATGTAGCCTAATAAATAGGCTACTATTTTATTAGAGCTACTAAACATGAGGATGCATTTTCTGTAAGGTATACGTTATTCTAGCATAATGTAAAAAAAAGAAACCAGAAACCAGCCCCATCCTGATTGGTATACAATACATCTTAAAACTGTGTTTGTGTTTGTAGAGTAAACTGTTTCATTATTTTTAGATATTATCAATGTTGAAAACTTGATAACTTTTTTTTCTGACCCATGAGCAAGATTCTACAAACACTGTAATTTGGGTTCGATGCATTTTCCCCTTTGGCAAGAATGTGTAATAATGGTACTGTACACTTAAAACAATTCCACCTTTTTGTTTTTGTTTAAATAACACCTGAATAACCCCATGTGTTTCCATTTGGTTTTTAATTATGCTAAATGCTTTAATAATTTTTTTTTTTGCTTGAGCACAGAAACTGTTTAGCAAATTAGTTACAGGATCAAAGTTAACCATCATCAATATGTCACAGTCCACATTAAACTTAGGGTTTTTTTTTGGTTCAGATTTTTCCCCATTTTTCTCTCCCAATTTGGTAGCCAATTGAACCCCGAAGTAATTCAATTCCCTGTGTAGCAACCACTGAGAATTCGCCGCTACAACCCCGTCAGCCAGTAATAGGAAAGAGGCCTCTATGCCCTGACCGTGAATCCAGCTCGCCCAAATGAGCAAATGTATTTTTTTAAAATAATTGACAAAACTAATTTTATTCATTTTATGACATGTTTTGCATAGGGGTTTTGGACCCATAGATATCTACCCCTCTATACTGATGAAAATATAGTCATTCCCACTTGAAAATGATGTAAAAGAGAGTTTTATGAGCCAAAACAGTTGATTTGTAGTTAAATATATCATTTAGAGCAGTGCACAGTTTAGCCATTTGGATAGATTTGGAGACACTAATGGACAACAGGGTACACTGCCTATATTTTGAGGCAGCATAGACCTTTAGTAGTTCTGCATATCATCCTCAGATTTTGCACACTTGTTGACATGGAGTTTATGATCCAGGAAATGTATATATTTACCTGTTTCACTTATGTAGCTCTCAGTATTTTGTTGAAAACTAAAAAAAAAAGTTTCTTTGCATTTGTGCCACTTTATTTTGACTTAAATTATGAAAATAAATGGTACAATGGTCTTGTTTCATTTAAGCCATTTACCAAGTTTATGTGATGCTCACACCTGGAGTTAAAGCCTTAAACAGAGCACCCCCTAAATAGATGAAAACTGACCAAATTTGCGCGAAGGGGTTAAGTGAAATGGTGAAAGTCAGACACCACTGCAGGTGATGTCATGCAGTATGGGAACAAATGTTCCTTTTGTCACGCAGAGAAAATACAGTTTTAATGCAAAATGTCATCTGGTTAAGATCTTGTTGTTGGATTAATGATCAAAAATATATAAAAAACTGTTTCAGTGCTGCACGTTCTCAACACATGTCGTTTTTGTAGTGTCACTCCTCTCAGTCTCAGGAAACCACTCAGATAACAATTAACACTGCAACATTAAATGGTATGGTCAGAAAGGGTATTGAAAATCTTTGGTATCAACGCTTAAGTCGTTGCTTTTCAAAGTGGATGACCCGGGTTCAAGTACCACAGGTTACATTTATTTTCAACAAAAACAATGTGCACTGGTTATTTTTCTCACATATAAACCTATGGATTTCACATTAAAGAAAGTATTTGTATTGCAAAGGCTAGGAAATTGAACAGGATTAAATGGTAACTATTTACATTATAGGCTACTTGAACTGAGGTGAGTAAACCTAAACTACATGGTCAGTATCGCTACGACCAAAAGGTTTACCGCAGGTAACGTTAATCAAATCAAATCAAATCAAATCAATATTTATTTATATTTAATTGCGCAACACAAAAAACCCCCAAACACAAAACCCAAAAAAGCAAAAACAAAAAAAAAAAGCCCAAGAACAAAGCAGAAGAAAAAAAACCAAAAAAACCCTGGACAAAGGGGGAAAGAAGAAAAGGAGGAAACAGAGGGGGCTCAGGAGGAGGGCCCAGCCCCTCCAGGGTAGGTTTCATCAGGGTCTAGATCAATAGTGGAATGGTCAGCAGTCAGATGATGATGGCAGATGGGGCAAAATGAGATGATGATGCTGGCAGATGGATGGGCGACAGGCGGGGGATGGCGATGGGGGAAAAGGGAGGATGGGCTGGTGGGGGGGGAGGGGAAGTGGGTGGGGGGCTGGACAGGGGGGGGATGGACAGGGGGAAGCTGGACAGGAAGTGGAAGAGAAAGAGAAGAGAGAGGGAGAGAGGAGAGAGCGGGGGATGAGGGGGGGGGAGGAGAGAGAGAGAGGGGGGGGGGGGGGGGGGGGTTACCCGGGGACCCCGCCAAGAGTAAATGAAGGGCTGCCATAGCTATATCACAGTCCACCCATCAAGATCAGAACCCAGCAGATGACCCCCTACCACCACCTCATCAGCCGCCAAGGAGGAAAGGTTCACAACTGGATGACAAAAAGGGAAGGGAAACTCCTGTCTCCGTCCATTACTCTCTGACTAAGCCTGGTTATGTCTCTACTCATTACTGGTTATTTTAATGATCAATTTAAAGCCTTTTTAGTTTCTTGTTTTTTTATAGATTTTTGTAGGGTGTTGTCTGATGTGTTGGTGAGTGTGTGGTGTTTTTTAAATATTTTCTGTGCTCTAAGGCTCTACTTTTAGCCTTTTTAGGAACTTTAAGGGGGGATCTTTTGGGTAGCTTATTGGGTCTTATAAACGAATATATAAAATAGGTTAAATGGTGCAAAACAATTAATATTATACAAAAGTCAAAAAAAAAGAATTAAAAGCTAGTCAGAAGCAAGAAATTAAAGTCTATCCTATTAATTGTATGGTATGAAGTGATGCTATGCTTTGGGTTTATATAAAATCTTTCTCGTCTTCGTTAAGCGCTGAGCGCGCTGCATTAAGACAACAAACATAGCAGCAGCAGACAGCAGAGCCATATAGCACAGCAGCAGAAAGCAACACGTAACAGTACTAGACAAAACAAAAAGCATTGCATCTTCTTCTCCTTCCCTAAAATCCCTTAAATAATTTAAGCAAGCTAAGAAACTGAAAGAATTTTTTTATGTTTTTTTTTTTTTTTTTGGCGCGCCAAAAAGTAATCTGGGGGTCTCTAGTAACTATAGTCTTTCAACATTTGAAATGAACAACTAACAGCAAATCAAACCATTAATAGTTAATGTTTTTTTTTTTTTTTTTTTTTTTTTTTTTTTTTACCTTTCCCCTGAGTTTTTTTTTTGAGAAATGAATTTAAGAGCAGGGATAGCTTAAGCATAATAAATAAAATTCTGTAATGCAAGAGTAAGTGGAGTCGCTGGGTGCTTCGCTTCATGGATATCTGTATATATGTATATGTATCGCAGTGCGTAGCACCCAAAAAAACCGATAATATCGAATAATATCACCCAAGGGGTAGCATAATATAAAAAAACCCTAGCACTACCAGCACTCCATCTTGGATAATTACCACACATCATATAGTAACTGGTATACATCATCATTTATTTAACAAATTGTTTTGTTTTTAGTATAAGTGTGACCATGCATGTGCTTGCTTGACCATTGAGTCCAAACACCTGCCTGCTGTTCAGTCAGAAATCTCTGATCTATTGTATCAAAAGCTGCACTTAGGTCAAGAAGTACAAGAACAGACACAGAGTTTTGGTCGGCTGATAACAGTAAATCGTTAATAACTTTAACAAGTGCCGTTACACTATACTGGAAAATAATTACACTGAAACTGCACTTCTCCCCCAATCCACTGAAACATTTAAAAATGCCTAACTACTTTCACAACCAAACGCGAACATGGTGCGAGAAAACTACTAACTCACGGTGATGGAATGTCATCAAATGTGTATTATATACCATCAGTTCAACAGACATATCTGATTCATGGTGAGGCTACTCACTATTAAAAATGTACTATAGCCTCTGAATATGTCATACTTCTGCAGACAATGTACTGCAAACACTATTAATTATAATAGTACTAAGAATAACAATCTGTGGTAGGCTACTTTCTTTGACATTAGTAAGCTATTATTATAGCTTCCTTAATGACCTATTTTTATACAGTCAATGTTTCTGACATGCATAGATTGCTGGGAAATCTTTGTTACAATGTCAATGTGTCTGTTTTTATCATGTTATCAATGCAGAATGATATAAATAGTCTACTCCTATTAGCTTTGCCAGTGAAATTTCACTACTTTTGGCATTGTGGTACTTTGAATATGTTTCTTGTTGAGATTCTGCTGTTATTACCTAATGTTGCTTTAACTAGCCTGTTAACTATCTTGCAAACCCCAAGTTTTCAGTTAGCTGTAGTGCAATTTGTAGGCAATGCGTCAGTAGCCTAACTAGGCTATGGCTACCGTGTATACAACAAACACTACAAAAAGATATGATGTCTCAACAAAAACATTTTCAATGTAAAAAATCCAAGTTACTCACACATAGCCTACAAGGCACTGTCTGTATGTCCTTATGTCCAACTTGCAAAAACTAGGCTTGTCTTTAAAAGTATTGATATCAAAATGTGGGTAAGTTATAACTAACAATATTGCCTATTGCAGCTCACACTAATTAAACTAGCTATATTCCAAAGCAATGCTATCCAATCTGTACTAAATTATTTAATGTAACTCGGCCCTGTGTTTTTTTCATTTTACCATCTCAAGAGAATAAGGTCATTCAAACTTTAAGTGTCAAATAACAAAAATTGCCTCATGGAACAACACATAATTTCAATAAATGTTTTCAACAGTTCACAAATAATTACACTCCAGAAAACATATGTTTATAGTACTTTGCTGTGAAGTTTACTTTATAAAATGTAGCCTACAGGATTTAAAATGTTTTTTTGCTGCTGAAAATTTCTCTACAATTCACAAACAGACATTTATACCAAGAAACATTATTTACAATAGAGAAAGGGGTTGAAAAATAAATACATACAGATAAAAATTTGAAGTATTTTCAGCTAGAAAATAGCCTACATATAGGATTTTACAAACCCATGTTTGCCCCATTAATGTAGCCTACTGTAAGTTTGTGGGTCAGATGACGCCAAATAAGTAATAGTAGCCTACTAATTATGTTAATGTCAAATAATAGCAAATAATAGCAAATAATAGTAGCCATTTGTGAACACAGAAATGTCTGAGCTCTGTAGGACCACACATGTTTCTATTCAAATACAAATATTTAAAACATGAAATAATAATAATAATAATAATAATAATAATACATTTCATTAATGCTGTGCTTTTCATAGACTCCAAAGCAATGGATGCAGACAATTGTTCAAACATACCTTGTTTTCCAGTCCTTTCTCTTATCCACTAAGTGTAACGCATCTGAATCACAGATTATTTCCACTATAAATTATTCTCCTTTCACAGTATGTTGTGGCAAGTACAGTTTCACTGACCACCTTCTCTTGAGATGGTAACATGAAAAAACACAGGGCCAAGTTACATTAAATAATTTAGTCAAGAGTGGATAGTATTGCTTTGGAATAGAGCTAGTTTAATTGGTGTGAGCTGCAATAGGCAATATTGTTAGTTGTAACTTGGCCACAGTTTGATATCAATACTTTTAAAGGCAGGCCTAGTTTTTGCAAGGTGGAATTAATGACTTAGACAGTGCTTTATAGGCTATGCGTGAGTAACTTGCCTTTTTTTTTAACGTTCAAACTTTTTTTGTTGAGATCTTTCGTATCTTTCTGCACGAGTACTTTCACCTTAAGATTTGTCAATATGTATTACTTGGCAATGAAGCATATTGAATTGGGGTTGGGGGCAAGCATAGATGCACCGCAGGTGGACGAATGGGTAGTGTTGGGTTGAAGATGAATGACCGACAGAAATCTGAAATGTTAATACAAATGCTTTGCTTGCGCGGGTGCATCACAGTTATACAGTCGGGTCTTATTTTCTTCCTGCGATTATAACGAAGGCTTAAGCAACAAAAAGAGTTAATTTCAAAGAGAACCGAGTTTATGGATTTCCACGTGCGTGTAGACGCTTCATACTCTCATGTCTCCAGGATTGTTTGAAAGAGAGCGGGAAGAATGAAGGATTATCAAAAGCCCTTTATTAAATATTGATAATGATGCTGCGATCGCTCCAGCCTCTGACAGGCGGCTCTTATCTCCGTGCGTGTTGACAGGAAGCCATTTACGCTTGCCGTGGCTTATAAAGGATTCAGAATGCATTGATTTTTCCCCCCCCCTACCCGCTATAGTCAGCAGCCTTTGAAACGCTGCTGGCGCATTTAGTTTCCTTCGTATTTATGCCGGCAATGAACTGGAGGTGGAAGGAAAGGTGTTTTAATGATTGATGTCTGACTGGTTTGACGCCTTGATTATGTTTCACTAGGACGACTGTGCCCGAACTTCGCTCTTGCCTTCAGTTCCTTTCCTTCAACACTGCCTCAGTGCCACACAGAATAATTCACTAAATATATCTAAATGCCACACAAACACATACGGTATAACAAATGCAATAGCGGCTTACATATGGGCTATATGATTGCATAATTAAATCATTTGTATATGCCACAATGCACGCAGCCAATTTCTTCCACATTAAATTACTTTTTCATGTGTGGGAAGATGGAAATGCACGCGCACTGAAGCTTGCGCACTGAAGCTTACGCTCTGCAGTTTCATGAAGATTAAGATCAAATAAAGCTACATCCCAATATTAAAACATATGTTTCTCAAAATACATACCATATATTCCTAAATCAGTTACAGACACTTGTGCATGCAAAATGTGTAGCTTATGTTATATACATTTTTTTATATGTGTGCTTTTTAAGGGACAATTGTGAATTGTGTATCCAGCCTGTTTGTGTATCTGTTTTGGTTATCTTTACATATTGCTTTCTCAATGCAACAAGGTTTTCATGTGTCCATTACACGTACTGCGCGTGGTGTACCAATGATGAGTTCGATGCCGTTCTCACAGAATTCATTTATTAAATGTATTTATTGTCATGCCTGTGTGGGTGCACTCTCTCTCTCCATGCGGCAAACCAGCGTGAAAACCGTGAACTGCTGCACCTGCCTCTTAGGGATGTCAAATGATTTGAGATATTTACATGTTCATTTATGTATTTATTTTTTGCAAACCGGCCTTTGAAGCGTTGAGCAGGGTACTGCATGCTTTTTAAAAATACATTAAAACATTTTTTTATATTAGGGCCCAATTAGTTGTTCACACTTAAGGCATAACTCACAGATGAACTGCTGACAGTCTGATTTTAAGTGCTCTACGAGTTTATTTATAGAGCCATGAATACAACAGCAGAAGGTTTTGTCAATGGGGTCTGTTCACAGGAACATTTTTCCCCATTAGGATTTTCCATCTTTGATAAAGGGGTTTGTACCACAGAACTGAAAATACTGCAGGTCGTTTCAGTTTTTACAGTAATTAAGACTTAGAATCACTTGACTGTCCAGCATGATTAATGTAGCTGATGTCGTTCATTTATGACCTTTCATGCTGAAATTATGCATGTGTGTGTGTTTACATCGGTAAATGTGATTAAATAAATGACAGAGAGAGAGAAAATGTATTAAATTATTAGTATTATTTTGCCCACCACTACACAGAGGACATCAGTGGTTAAAGCAGAACATTTTTAAGCAGCAATGAAAATATTAGTTACTCTTTTGATTTTAATGATTCACTTGGTCAACTCCAACTGCACTAGTCTTAAGCTGGATGAGGCCATTTTTGTTCCATTGCTGTGGACCCCTCCCCCGTCCCCCGCTTGCTACTACAGGTCCTAGCCTGAAATCAGGATGATGGCCTTTACCGACTGATCCACCCCATGGCTCAGTTACATTCTTCAGAAAGTGAATTAACTTCCACATATTCAGCTGTGCGAGTCGAAAAATGTAATCAATGCGGATCAACCTGTATATGCAAGCAAATTAATCGTGTTTTGGGTTGGACTTTCTGAGCTCATTACACAAAACAGCTCATTAGCGCATGCTGAAATCTGCCATATATGGGAGGATCCACGAGGCCCTTGCAGAATAAACAAAATCCAAAAGTTATAAACAGCCATGTAGCTACAGTGCCCACGGCCAGGGCCGCCTTAACCTGCCGTAAGGACCTTGGGCTGAGAAAGTTTGTCATAGATCACATCGCCATGCCACTTCTATGTACAGCAGTAACGTATTAAAGTGTGGCCATGTGTCTTTGGTAAACACAGATATTTTAGTGTGGTGATAAGCAAGCAAGTCACTCTTTATAGGTGCATGGAGTGGTAATATATCATAAATGGTAGTTTTTCTGTCTTTCAAAATATTAACGGGTGTGTGCAATACCATATTGCCATATTGCCATTGATAACTGTCGAAAAAATCTGAAGAGTCTCGCTGAGGTCAATACTTTGAAATGATTGGCGAGCAACGGTGCACATGATCCAAGCTAAGCTACTGCTAGCCGTTACGCTTTTCACAATGCAAAAGACGCGGAGTCTCCCATCTCCTCCTTTATAAGAAAATATGTGCTACTACTCTACATTCTGAGGTGTGTCACTTGTAAATCAGACCAATCGTCAGCCACAAACATGAATATCAAGTGATGGACAGAAAATTTGACAAATTACAAATTTCAAAATTACAATGTGATTTTAAAAAATAGATATATTGGCTCGTGATAGGCCCCTTATCTTCATAGGCCTGGGGCTGAAGCCCCTGTAAGCCCGTGCATTGAAGAGGCCTTGCCCACGGCAACACACTTTTGTATTTGAAAAGGCTTCGAGTTCACCGACAAATTTAGTTTTCTTCCGACAGGGAAACAAGAAGCGTAGTGCAGCATACGTGTTTTTGAGCTGCACGGGTGACGCTTCCAACATTTATTATTCATTGCTGGCTTTATTTGTAAAGAGTGTGGAAGAGATTATTGTAGGTTAAGGAGCATTTGGAGGAGACTGCAATGATGTGTTAGTGGCTGTTTAAAATTCAGCATTTATGTTGCATGGGGTCACCATGGACACAGGAGGCAGTATCTTCTGAGGATTTTCATATTTCAGAAATGCATAAACCATTTCTGGTTATTAATATTTCCATATTCAGCATTTGTATTTATCCATTCCTGTTTTGTCTAGTAATCATATTTTGGCAGTTAAATAACAGTAAAGTAGGTGGTTAAATAACAGTAAAGTAGGTGGTTAAATAGCAGTAAAGTAGGTGGTTAAATAACAGAAGAAGGTGGTTAAATAACAGTAAAGTAGGTGGTTAGATAACAGTAAAGTAGTGTAGTGGTTCGTGGCTGTTTGTTTTCTTTTCTTTTGCGGCTCTCGTCCTGCTTTCACGATTGTTAATCAGATTTTTTCCACGTTCCGTTTCGTGGTTTGCCAGCCACATTATTGTTTTCACCTGGGCTTCTATGTGCGGGGTATTTACGTTCCTCACTTCTGCTTCTCTGGTGCTTGTTTCTCTTACGACATTGCATTCGAGCCCGGTATAGCCAGATATTAGCAACCTCCTGATATTAAACTTGAGGGGCAGACTTGCTATAGCTACTTAATCGGGTATAGGATTTGTTCTCTGCCTGGTATCATTTGGTGCTATCTATTTTGTACTTTGCTGTTCTCTCGGAGACAGTGTTTCTTTGTACTTTTATTTTGGTTTGACACTCTACCGGCTTTAAGCTATGGTAGCCGAGAGTGTTCTTTTGTTTCACTAACTGTCCTGTTCTTAGCTCATTACATGAGCTCGGGAGATTTAGTTGATATTCTACTAGTTTGCCCATTTTTGTGGGTTTATTTTCGTTTTGGCTGTTAGCCTTAAGGAATTAGTTCCTGTCTTTTCTTTTCTCTTCTTATAATTTTTTCTCCCTAACTATTGGTCCTCACAGTTGTGAGTTGACTTGTTCAGATACCCCCAACCTTTGCATTTCAATCACCGAATCATCAAGAAACCGTTTTACAAGTAGGTGGTTAAATAACAGTAAAGAAGGTGATTAAATAACATTAAAGTAGGTGGTTTAATAACAGCAACGAAGGTAGTTAACTGACAGAAAAGAATGTGATTAAATAACAGTAAAGAAGGTGGTTAAATAACAGGAAAGAAATGAGGTACATCACTTTTCCTCCTTCTCATTGGATAGTTCAGGTGCAGATTTGCATAGCTTATTGACTTTCTATTGGGGATAGGCATTTAATTTAATATTGTAATATGTAATCAGTTAACCGACTAGTTTAAAAAAATAAAAAACGACCAAGCTGATGTAACTTAGACGGGTTTCATAAATTATTAACACACATATGTCACCAACATGTCTACACTTTCAAATATTACTTCTAGAGGTGTGGATTGAGAAAGTTTAGTTTTCTATTCAGCTGAAACAATAGCATGAGACAACAATACCTGAGAGATGCGATACCACCCGCAAGTAAAAAGTAGTCTGGTAAAATAACATCCTCACATCCTTTCTCTATTCACTCAAACAAATGATCCGTTTTTGTTGAGGGATATAATCATGTCCACGTGCTCCGGTGAGAGACGGGACCTGAGCCGGTTCATAATTACACTGGCAGCAGAAAAAACTGGCTCAGAGCGCTCTGATGTAGCGGCGCACACAGGTAACGCCAGGCTAATTTGCTTTGGGTAGTGAGAGGCTTTCTTCTTCCACCTCACAAGCGGATTCCCACTAATGAGCAGACAAGGCTCCAGTTTATCTTGCACTGCAGTTTTATCGTATTCATCTCCAAAGAGTGACATGACACCTCCACATGACTTGTGATTTTTGGGCTGCGTTGCCCCCATTTTTATCATTGCTACCAGTGTCGGTGGTTGGTAGGCGACAGTAATGTGTGGCAATGTTCTTCTTGACATTCAGCCGCTTGTCAGGAGCAAGGAAGCCCAGGTGTTTGTGACGGAGGGTCTTGAGCTGGGAACCCGTTCTGTGTATGTATGGGTACCTGTATGAGCTGCATTGTATTAGGGAACCCGTTCTGTGTATGTACGGGTACATGTATGAGCTGCATTGTATTAGGGAACCCGTTCTGTGTATGTACGGGTACATGTATGAGCTGCATTGTATTAGGGAACCCGTTCTGTGTATGTACGGGTACATGTATGAGCTGCATTGTATTAGGGAACCCGTTCTGTGTATGTACGGGTACATGTATGAGCTGCATTGTATTAAGGAACCCGTTCTGTGTATGTACGGGTACATGTGAATCACATAATGGGACAAATCATTGGGGAAATTAGCCCTTATCAGTGTGGGTGAACACGTGCTCAAACATGGCACTTTACTAACTAGAAATGCCTAAACCTGCAGAACTGTGGCCCTGAAAAGCACAGGATTTCTGCCCAGCTCAGCATTTCAGCACCGGAGAGCTCCACCTGCGATTGGCCCGACAGCTGCTGGGGTTCCGTTTCTGTGCAACCGTGCATTTCAGAACCGGACAGCTCCTCCTCCGACCGCAATCTTAAAACGCAGCTGTTCTCACACTGGCGTCTTACGGAGGGGAGAGGGATGGGGGGGGGAATTGTATTTTCCCATTTTGGAATGTTTTGTCCGTGTATCCATATTTCAGAAGTACACGTTCAGCTTTGAAATATAATAAGCTTCGTCTTGTTTACATTACATTACAGGCATTTAGCAGACGCTCTTATCCAGAGCGACTTACACAACTTTTTAGCATTTTTTACATATTATCCATTTATACAGCTGGATATATACTGAAGCGATTCAGGTTAAGTACCTTGCTCAAGGGTACAACGGCAGTGTCCTACCTGGGAATCGAACCTGCAACCTTTCGGTCACAAGGCCAGTTCCTTAACCATTATACTACACTTACGCGTCCTGGGTAATCATGATCATTGTAATTCTTACAAACACACGTGTTAATAGCGGTGACATCATGCTTCAGCTTTGCTTCCATACACTAGCGTGGGAAATGACTCCTCCACTGCAGCCTAAGGCGGGTGATAAATAGGGTGTCAGTAGTTCATTTTTATTGAGACCGGGGTCATCACCCGCAGAGCAGCGTCATTATTTTAGCAGGATTGGACAATCTCAGAGACAGTGGACAGCTCCTTCTCAGAATCAAACTGTTTGGCTCACTCACAAACGTAATCGTTGTCCTGAACTTGTTTCCGAACGACGGAAAGCATTTTGTGCTTTAAGTTTATGCTTAATTCACTGACTTTGACGTAAGAATGAAAGTCTTCGGTCAGTATCGGTCTTTTAGCAGTAATGCCCCCTTCCTGTTTATCCCACAACCTCTGTCCAATAACTGTTAAATTCCAGACATATTTTTTAGCTTTGCTTTCTTTTGTTTGCTTAAGTAGTCTATATGTCCATTTATTATGATGGAAAAACAATTGTGTACCGTTGGGTGCCTGGGGAGTAAGACTGAGCGCTAATGTCTACAGGAAATGAAGCATTCCGCTAATGACGTCTGACAGAAAACATCTATCCAGCTCATGTTATACACTTACGCCAGAAAGGCAAAGGCATGCTCAACATGCTACTCAAAACCGCAGCAAACTCGGGACTAGCCACTACTGGTTTTATTTTTATTTATTTTATTTTAACAAAACGGAGGATCAGATATTTCTGCTTTTGTACATTCCCCGTTTTAATTCATTCATGCCCACCTCTTTGTTTCTACATGAATTGTATTACATGGTTATGTGATGTGTATATACAGGACACAGAGGGATATTTACTTTAACCATCACAGCCCTTTGTCTGTAGCAGTGAGTAACAGCTTTAAGTAAGTGGAACAATTTTAATGTATTTGCGTTTTAAAAAAAATATATTATTCACGCTTAAAAGCTGAAATACCACAGAGGATAGGCTCAACACGATTGTGTACAGTCAGGATCGGAGGATTCAACTGGAGGGCCTAATCTCTGGGATTTAGATGCCTCCCAGTTTGTTGATGCATTAGTAGATTTTTGAAGATGGAAACATTCTGAGCACCTGTCAAGTTGAGAAATCTCAGAATGTATTTTCCCTCAGAAAATGTCTTATTTATGTAAAATATAAAGTAAAATAGAAGTTTATTCATGCCAATGATGCACGCATCATAGATATTATACAGTGAACATATATATATATGCTTAGCTGATATGCTGTTATCGTTGACATATCCAATTATCTACTTCTTTAATAGTTTAACATCAACCACAGTTCCCTGTTCAAGGAGCCTTTCAAATATCATCTTGACCCCTGACCCCACCCCCCCACCTGACCCCAAAAATACATACAGTATATGTCGGTCTAAAATGATCGATGTTGACACCTTGCCAAAAAAGATAATTGAAGATTGAATAATCTTAGCTGGTACATTCATTAACAAAAAAGATTCTGAAAAAATTAAGGGAAAGACACTAAAATGGCATCATGTGGTGCGTGTTAGCTCCAGCTCTGCGAGAGGTACGGATTGTACTGCAGGAAGTGAGCGGTGCTGGATCCAGGTGGCGTTCTGTGCTGCGTGCTTAGTTACAGGGAACAAGCCACCCGCAGCTCTGCTAATACCCGTCTGGCACTGTGGGCTTGTTGCTTCCTGTCAGCCAGGGGATCGCATAGCGGGGCAGTCGTTCCCTGCTGGGGTCAGTCCGGATTTAATGCCGCCTCCGCCGCACGCCCGGAGAAGGAGCGAGGCTCGCAGAGGGTGACCGTTCTCCAAGTTGCGTGACCCGCGACAACGCAACCGGACACATTAGCTCCGTTTAAGACGGGGGCATTTCTTGTGAAAATGCTGCACCTTCTCCGACCCTGTACTGTGTCTGCACGCCATGGGTTGCGATGTTGATAAATGTTGCTTGGACACAGGACAAAATACTTTACATGAGGGCCGTGCAGTGATGGCTTTTAGTGTTTTAGTGTGATAAAACCCCAGTTGTGATTCCACCTCTTCTTTATGAAATCCATATAATGCAGTGTATGTTTTATTTAATTCACCATAGTGTACGGAGGCTATGTGTGGTTGGGTATGGTATGGTTACAATATAGTAATAGTGTACTATTATTACAGATTACAGTTTCTCTCTAGAATATCCTGCTGCAGGCATCTGTGAGAGAGACCATGTATTGAGAATTAAAAGGCACATTGCTGGGCTGTTTTCCCCATGGGGGACTAAACACAGTCAGAGTGATTAGTTGGGTGCACCAAGATTTTGTTTTTTAAACAGCTTGTGGCTTTATTCATTTCCTTTAAAGTATACACATTCACCATGTTATTTATTAATTTATTTTCAGGAACTGCTAAATGAATTTCAGGTTCCAATGAGAAGAGTGTGTAAAGTGATAATTGCAAACCAATGACGCATTTTCACAGAAAGGGCCACTCTGCCTTTTAACCCCTTCGCACAGACGCCCTAGTGGCCATGGCCGCCAGCACCATGAGATTGCTAAATTGAGACATTCAATGCTCCTGCAACCAAATGAAAATAAAATATGAAAATAAATGCCTCAGTTAGTTAAAATACGTGGGTGAATCTTAATGCACACTGTCCTAAATATATATTGTATATCTCAATCAGTAGCCTACTCATGAATGATAAGGTTAGCTAAGTAATGGTGCTAAGTAAAAGAGCACAACGAGATCTGTGGATGCATCTCACGTTAACGTTACTGGTAGCTGATTAGCTTGCCAATAGCTAGCTAGCAATGTTATCGTAGTTGACAGTCATTGGCAATTTGCAAACATTTATTAATACCACAATTAAAGAACGACTAACATTACTGTTGTGTTAACCCCTTTGCGCAGATGGCAAATTTGGTTAATTATCATCTATTTAGGGGGTGCTCTGTTTAAGGCTTTATAACTCCAGGTGTGAGCATCACATAAACTTGGTAAATGGTGTAAATGAAACAAGAGAGGTGTACCATTTACAGTATGAACTTAGATTTGTTTATTTTCATAATGTAAGTCAAAATAAAGTGCCACAAATGCAAGTGAAACTTAAAAGTGCAAAAAAAAGTTTTTATTTATTTTACAACAAAATACTGAGAGCTACATAAGTGATACATTTCCTGGACCATAAACTCCATGTCAACAAGTGTGCAGAATCTGAGGATGATATGCAGAACTACTAAAGGTCTATGATGCAAAATATAGGCAGTGTACCCTGTTGTCCATTAGTGTCTCCAAATCTATCCAAATGGCTAAATTGTGTCCTGCTCGAAATAAAAAAAGAGAGATATATTTAACTACAAATCAACAGTTTTGGCTCATAAAACTCACTTTTGCATAATCTTCAAGTGGGAATGACTATATTTCAATCAGTATAGGGGGGTAGATATCTATGGGTCCAAAACCCCTATGCAAAACGTCATAAAATGAATAAAATTTGTTTTGACTATTATAAAAAATATACATTTGCTTCTTCTGATGGATTAAGATAAAAATATTGATATCACAGTGTTACATACACCTAAATATGTAGCCTAATCATTCACTCTTGTACCTCAATAACACATCACTTTTCCCTGTACTCTACAGTATGTATACTTTTGCCCCGGGATTGCATTTTTCTGTAGTTTTTTAATATTCGTAGTCATTTTGATTCCAAAGAAAATCTTTACCTTCATCTACCACATATTAGCGCACAGAAAATTGGAATGAGCACTTGCCATTCCATATGTGACAAGTATATCGGCCATAGCCTATATTATGTACGATAACATGAAAATAAAATAGTATTCCACCATCTGCAAAATGCTGCCAAATGTTCTATCTTCAATTAAAATTGGTAGGCTACATCAAAAATTTCATTCACGATTGCACTACAGTATGTGAAATGTGCTCAGAATGCGAAAATAACAATGGGCCTATAAATCATATTGGAAAGACAGTGCTCGAGTGGAAAAATGTACTTAATTTATTATCTGTAGCCAGCAAGACCAACAGGATTTTAGACGCAAAATTTTTTACATAACGGTAAAGGAAAACTTTCCTTCCTGATGCGTTATTTAGAGAGCTTGCGTAATATGAGACCTTGAAAACGAAAACTGACGATACGCAGGACGGTAGTAAATTGTTCAAAGCACCCCCGAAGACTTGGGATATACCATTGCTAAGGTTATAATGACCTCTGTTGGATAACAGAGCCGTCAGTTAAGCAAACAGACCTTCACTATGCATCTGCACAAAGGAGTTAATACACTATTATTATTGACAATACTCAATTAGCTAGCAAGAGAAACTTGTTCCTTTCTTTCATTCAGTGAGTCTTCATTCAGTCAGAGGGTAGCGCTGCTCTCTGACTGAATGAAGATTCCATGTCACATGATATGTTGAGGGTAGCGACTAGCGAAAACCATTAGATGGAGTGCTTGGAGCGCCCATGTGTCAGTGTAAAAAAATATATATATATAATAAAAAAAATTATGCCTATATCGGCCACATGTCATCCTTGGTGAAAAGCCCTGCTCAGTCAATACCAAAATAAGTGAAATTCTTATTTGTAATTATACCACATCATTCTACTCTCAATAACTGCTACAAGTTTGAAATAAATACAATCCTACCATTGGTTTTACGCATAGAGTCCCTTGTCCCTTTCCAGATTCAGTGATCATTTATTGTCTTCAATCAGTTTGAGAAATACACACCCCTTTATAACACTTGTACACCTTCTGAAAACCCCACACGTAAAACCCCATCAGCTGTTTCTGTCGCTGCTTTGTATTCTAGTTCATTCTGGTTTGATTTACAGCTTTTTTTATCCAGTAGAGCACATTATCACCTTTGCAACGGTGTTCGCCATATCTTACTGGATTTTTAAAATAATAAATTACAGCCGGGCTTACCAGCATTTTTAGTTTTATTAGTTTGCATAAAACTAAACAACTACAGAAAACGCAAGAATGTACACTCGCTGACCGAAGTGTCATTGTTTTCTTGCTTACACTCTCGCTTACACCATGTGAAAGGCACTCAAAATGTGAACATAATAATATTGAACATATGGCACAAGACAGTCGAAAAACATAGCCGGGCATTAACGCACAGCCTAGTTAACTTACTTTTGTACAGGGTAGGTTAAGCAACATATGATTCATATTATATTAGCTAATCATATCTTGTCTTTTAGATAACTGGTAATTATGCAAAGCGGTGTTTTTTAAAATATAATTCACAGACAGCTGCATTAATTGTGACTTAAACTAATGTAAGAAATACATTTAAATCCTCACACAGGGCGCCACTTATGTACTGGAATACGTATGGATCTGGTAGCAGTGAGCAAGATGATTAGTAATATGATGTCTGAGTCCTCACATGGGCAGCACCAGAAATGCAGGGGACACGCCTCTACCATCCTTATACAACTGGCGGTGTAGTTTTTGTATAATAAATCTCATGTAATTTTATATACTATTCTCAAAAGAGAATTTAAAATGGGCAACTTCCATTAATAATTTAATTCATTATCAATAAAATTACACATTAATAATGATCTTAACAAAATCACAATATTATGTACTCAGTTGATACCGAATTCATATAAATGATTCAGCTAAAAGGTAAATGCATTTTGGGAAATCCCTGCGATTAGCATTGGATGACTCAGTTCAACACAAGAGCAACATTAATACAGACAATCTTGGAAAATGTAATAGTTTATTGAAAACAAAGTACCAAACAGAGCAAATAACGATTCACTACTATTAATGTACAACAAACTATGTGTGTGTGTGTGTGTGTGTGTGCATGCGTTGGGCGCATGTGGGGTTTTTCATGTTCTCCTTGTCTCAGACACGTGTTCATAGAGAACTAAGAACCTAAAATGGAGGGAGGTTTGAACCTAGCTTTAGCTGGAGCTAGTTAACAATGGCGCGTGGGTCATAAAAAACACATAAGGTTATTGATGCGTCGAGATCAGCCTATAATGTTATGACCGGTTAGTATTTAAAATAGATCACATGCAAGATATTTTCTGTGCGTGATGTATATTAAAACTAATGCAGCGCGGTGGATGGATTGGAGCCATCCAAAAGAAAATGGGAACACAAACATTAACCATTCAATAGCAGTTACATACATCCAATCACAAACATGTTGTGGTTGCTAACTAATATGCTATGCCCAGTGTTACAGCCTTACATGAGTTAAGTCCTTTGAATAGTTTATTCCATCATCGGGGTTACAAGTTTGCAGGGTTGCGATAGATAGGGGAACCGGTCCGCCTCATCTTGGGTCCCCATAACTGGTTTCTTTCGTCGTCAGGAACGCAAGTTCGCAGGGTTGCAGTTCGTTGGGGTAATTAATGGAACCGGTCGCATGACAGCTTATAGGGGTGTTATTTCGCGGACGCAGCCAAAGTATTCCAAGTACACCCGTACTGTCTTGTTACAATAACAGCTGTCATCTTATCGATTCTGTGTTTTTTAATACCTGCTTTCCATTTGTACTAAAATTTACCCCCAAATACAATTCCCAATCTTCTTTTCGGGCTCAGTAAATCACTTTACACGTGCTAAAGTAATCTATATGACCACCTCCCACTATTTCGCGAAATAACGTAGGGACGCCCATTTTTGCATATTCATTCAGGCTAACCCGCAAAAATGAGAAATCAATGCATTTTTCAATTTCAGCACACAGTCCTCTTTACACCTCGTTAGTTGATCACCTTGGGCGACTTTTTGCGGGATGTAACAGTATTACACGTGTTTTTGTACACGCAAAACCTTTAGTAAATCGACCTGATGGTGTCATCATTAAGGCAAAAGAACGCAATATATGTTATTAATCAATATTAGAATGCACATAATATGAACGTCGGATGAAGCCAAAATTAATTGCCTGTGATCTGTCTGCTGTGAGAACAGCCTCATGGAATTGATGTTTGACAATGCTTAATTGTATAATCAAAGAGAATTAGTTAAACAAGCAGGCTAACTTGGCATTTTCTAAGCTGAGAGGGAAGCCATGTTCTGGTAGCTTATTCTCAGCTGCTGCAGGTGTTATAACGAAATTAATACACATATATTTAATAAAATAACAGCCCTGGTGTAAGCTAATGGAATTTTTTCCCCCCTGTTTTCCCTTATTATATTTCTGGGAAATTGTTTGGTTGGGAATTACTGGGAACCCATGCCGGTACCCTGATGTGAAAGATTATTATTGTGTATATCAAAACATGTCATAATGATGAGTCCAAATAATATTGATCCATATAGCCCATTGCTTGCTCGCACGGTTTAACTACGCGCACGAGCATGTCTATTTTTGCCAGCAGTAAATTGCTGTTTTCACAGTCTTACTGTATACCATCATATTAGCAATTCGTCAAAGGTGCAAACACACGTGGCTTTTAAAGGGAATGGGATATGACATTTCGATTGGTTTATTGCATGTTACACCCAAGACACACCTATAATTAATGAAGAGACCTAGTTCAGCCCATTTGCACCTTGCGCCATACTTAGCGCTCAAATAACACGCCGTCTAACTAGCAAAAGTGGACTTGGACATGCCCTAAATGCACTTGTGCCATGTGTTTTTAAGACCAAGCGCTAAGATAATCAAGATAGAGCCCCTGGAGTTATAAAGCATTAAATAGAACACCCCCAAAAAGATGAGAATTGATCAAATTTGGCATCTGCGCAAAGGGGTTAAATAGCGTCGTGTTCTATTTGTATGGCACACTGTTAAGTGCAGTTAATTGCAATTCTGGGCTTATTGTTGTGGTGTTTCTGGGCTCTATAGAAGGTAAACTTTGTTCAGAGTGAAATTAAGTCTATTAAGAACATCCCCTCCCCCACCCGAGTCAATACGACAGAAAGTTCCACCAATTTCGGCTTGATTGGGTCCTTCTTTCCTCTCCAATGTGTCTGATCTGATCTAATTTAGATCTAACCTTCAACACTGTTGAATGCAGATCAATAAGCTAACATTTACATTTCTCTGGTCTGTCTAATGGGCAACAGGACAGGCCAAAGACCAAGCAATAGATCATACAATAAAATATGTATGAAAAGTGCTATATAAATAAATAAAGTTTAAAGAGCAGATAAGGATGCACAGGTGTGTGTCATTATAAGAGTGAAATGTATTAGCCTTTTCAGACATGATTTAATTATTTTCCGGCATCAGGTTGCTACCACAAGTCCACATGTTGTTAATTCCACTCGTCAACAACAATTAATTAACACTCTGTGGTTATGACAGCTCTCTGCCATAGCAGAGTAATAACCAATTAGTTATACGTGTCGCCTTCTTTTCAGAAAATAAAAGAAGGATAATGTTAGCAATGATATATAGTGTACACAAAGCACCGTAACGTCAGGATAGGGTTGTAAAGTTCTGGGAAAATTTCCTTTTCTGGGGCCATTTTGGGAATTTATACTGTTAACAATATTTTTCATAAATTGTAAGTATGTCTTTGTTTTTTATGTTTTGGGCCTGTTTGAGGGGGTCACTGAAAATAATTTTCACACATTGTTAGGGAGAAAACCATGGGTTTTAAGAAATGTCAAGAAACATGACCATATTTACCACAATGTGAACACATTTATCTGTATGTTTTTTTTCAAATGCAGTTTGTTTAACAAAAGGCATATTACATAAGGAAACATAAATGTAAAAATATATTTTAGTAATTTCTTTCCATCTAAAACAACAAATTAGAGAGGCCTATGTATTCAAAATAACTTAATCTTTTGACTAAAGTAAGGTTAAACAAAATATTTTACTTGACTTGCTTGACCTAGGCTAATTATTTATCTCAACCACAGCTAGCCTCATCTTCAGAAAGATACTCTGGAGAAGCTGGACAATTCTTCTCAGATTCAATTTGTATGGTGTCATCTTTAATGGGCTGAAAGAGCTTCAGGTTTGACTGAATGGCCACCAGTTTCTCCAATCCTTTGTTTGTCTGCTTGTCGCACACTCTGCTATGTGTTCCACCAAACAGGGAATGCTCTGATGCAGCTGATGTTGGAGGAACAGGGGACATGGCTTCACACTTACAGAGTCCCTTCCTCCAGGGGGGTATTTCACAAAGCAGGATTACAGAGTTAAGCTGGATACCCCCCAGGTTGCTGCCTTGATGTGTTTGGCTGCCTTCCAGATGGTATCAGCACTACACAGGCCTTCCTTGCTGGAAGATTTTGCCAAACTTCCAAGAACTTTCCCCTGATCTAGATTAAGGCGCTTTGCAATGGCAGTGATGGTACCATATGCCGCAGAAACCTGCTCTTCAGAAAGGACCTGGGCCCATTCAGAACATTTTGTTTGTTTTTTTCAACTTGTGTTTTATTTGCTTTGTTTATCCTTCCTATTATGCTAGGGTCTATATGAGCAAAAATAACTTAATAATTACTTAATAATTTCAAATGGTAATTTTCTTCAGCAAACGCCTTTACAACATCCCAGAGAATTAGGAAATGCATGTAAAAGAATATGTATATATTGACCCATAACAACACCTAAACAGAAATGACAATACAATTCTAACATAATAGGAAGGCTACGCATAAGATAGAAAATTCCAAAAATTACTGGTCATTTTTCTTGAAAAATTACCGAAAGTTACTTGTAAAATTCCCTCCCTTTGAGGTACAAGGCTCAAGAAATTTAATTGAAATATATATCTGAACTGTTTACTCTGGTGATAACCCCCCCAACCACAATTTTTACCTGTCCACACTTAAGTTGTGAGTCCATGAGGAGCCCTGAACACTGGGGGCTGTTTGGTGTGTGTCCGCTGACCTTTTCAGTCGATGTGCGCTTGATTTTGATGTGGAGTCGTCTTTGAAAGGGCATCGTGGTCTAATGAGATGTGTAAAAGAAGAGTAATTCAGTTCTCTTATTTTTATTTAAAATATTTTTTGGGGAAACTGCGTCTTATAATTTGGCAATGGGTTCTCTGTAGACAGGGAGGATTGTTTATGGAATACTCATCAGAATGTCTCATCTGTTGATTTTGTGTATGGCGCAGTGTGTCTGGTTTAATCAGTTTTGCTGTTATGTATGCAGTACGTAGTACACACTCAGGCACACACACACACTGTTTTGTTCGGTTATGGCTGCATGTCAATGGTGCATAGACTGATTGATGTGGAGTCTGCGCTTGGATACTCACAATAAGCTTCTTAACACAAAGCCTACACAAGTGCTTTACCAATCAATTTCCTCTATTTATTTATTCATTTATTTATTTGTCCAGGAGCAGAGGAAAACAAGTCAGCAAATTTAACTTATAATCCTCTACCTTTTATCTTGGGTCAAGAGTAGACAGTCAGAATTGTGTTTCAGCTTCTCCTTTGTACGCCTTTGGTATTGTGAACACATTATTTTTTCCATCATGAGTGCCTAAAATGACCTGAACCTAAACAAAAACAGGGAGAGTCTTTTTTTTACATATTAAAGAAGCTAAGTCTTCTATATAATCTTGTCAGTTAATTAATGTTATGGATAACAGGCTAAAATCTATTTCCAATTACATTTTACAATTTGGTATTTAGCAGACACTCTTATCCAGAGTGACAAAGTAGTGCATTGTGGCTTCTATATCATGGACATTCTTTCTGATGCCTAGAGATACTTTGTCTGAAAAAATATCTTCCATGCAATTATCATTTTGTTAGAAATGAATTTATCCAGAAATGTTTTCCAAAAAGGTGTTTTAAAATGGACTCCAGGGGGAAGTATTTAGTCGGACATGCTGAATGCACAAAGTCAGTATCCTCTGCAGGTTATAAATGCTTGTAATGACAGACTAACCGCACGATCCTCTATGTTTATTGTTCTTTTTAAACGTTTTGAGGGTTTGCAAAGATTGAATAATTTTTTTTATTTTGCTCATAAATGGCAGACGTTATTGTATCAACTCCTTTCAAGCCACACATCTATAGTTAAACATTCCAGGACATTTGCTAGGATATGAAATAATAGTTTTTAAAAAATATATGTAAGATATAAACCACGACATGCGTATATATACAAGCATATATGGCACGACAGGGGTGGTGACCCATTAACCACCCTGGAGTGCCATATATTCTGTATATATACACTGGCATGGAGTGGTTTATATCTTTTATACCATGGTTACCAACAATGATGATATATAGTTACTTTTATAGATTTTTATCGACTTAATCAGCTGAAATTGAAATATCATTCCGCGGCCCTTTTGACATGTTTTTGCGTTGTCAAGCAGAACTTTGGTTGGTAGTTGGTCATTTTGAACCGAAACCATCTCGTTACTAGTTCTATTTCTCGTCGTTAATTCTGAAAACAATTGATTCTATAAGGAAACAATTGTTCTTTCTTGGTTATTTTTGTCATTACATTACTTTAAAAAAAATTGTATGAAACCATAACAGTGTAGCCTATTTAAATAGCCTAACGTGCAGGCTAGTTAAGCAAATAGGTAGCCTACATTTTGGATTCGCATCATGATATGCATGGAAACATCAGAAAAATACTACGGAGTTTGTTAGATGTAACTTATCTAAGAAATGTTGCTGGATAAAAGGTTTTATATAGCCTATACAGATTAACGTGCTTTGTGAAGTGACTTGCATTCACACGCAGTTCGCATGTTGCTGACATTAATTTAGCCTACATGATAAATTTGTATTTGCAAACTGAATAAATAGAGCACCTCTAACCACAAAAATGTTTTGCTAGATTAAAGTTGTTGTAACTAAGATAGTAAAGTTGTTGATACCGGTTTTATAAATCAGCTGTATGCTGTTGCTACGGTAACTTATAGAAGAGACTAATCTAATGTTATGGCTCGCAGTAAAAAATATTAAACACCAAACTGCTTTGCTAACTCCGTGATAGTATGACTAGATACATTAGTTACCTAACCACGTATTGCATTTCCATTATCTTAAAAAGCTATGCAGTTACCTAAATTAAAGTTACTAGCCTGTTTGTAGCCATCTGCTGTCCAATAACGTCATTGAGGGAAAGAAAGTAGGTAGGCTACATTCTGCTTTTTTTTTTTTTAATCAATTCACTTTATTTATTGATCGTTTTGGACTCTGAATTAGCCCGTTATGGCGCAATAGCTTGGCATAATTCCCATCCATAGGCATAGGTCATGTAGCTGGGCAGGCAGCGCATGGATTTGGAATGGTGATCAAACCTGTGACCCGGATGACCGTTCATATACAAGCGTTTAAACCACGGCTGTCAACCAATCAGAATCGAATATTATATAGATTCATTACACAGAGTGAAATATTTCAAGCCTTTATTTCTTGTAATTTTGATGATTATGGCTTACAGCTAATGAAAACCCAAATTCAGTGTCTCAGAAAATTAGAATATTACATAAGATCAATAAAAAAGGATATTTTAAACAGAAATGTCAGCCTTCTGAAAAGTATGTTCATTTCTATGCACTCAATACTTGGTTGGGGCTCCTTTTGCATGAATTACTGCATCAATGCGGCGTGGCATGGAGGCGATCAGCCTGTGGAACTGCTGAGGTGTAATGGAAGCCCAGGTTGCTTTGATAGCGGCCTTCAGGTCGTCTGCATTGTTGGGTCTGGTGTCTCATCTTCTTCTTGATTCTCTATGGGGTTCAGGTCAGGCGAGTTTGCTGGCCAATCAATCACAGTAATACCATGGTCATTGAACCAGCTTTTGGTACTTTTGGCAGTGTGGGCAGGTGCCAAGTCCTGCTGGAAAATTAAATCAGCATCTCCATAAAGCTTGTCAGCAGAAGGAAGCATGAAGTGCTCTAAAATGTCCTGGTAGATGGCTGCGTTGACTGTGGACTTCAGAAAACACAGTGGACCAACACCGGCAGATGACATGGCACCCCAAATCATCACTGACCGTGGAAACACACTGGACTTCAAGCAACGTGGATTCTGTGCCTCTACTCTTCCTCCAGACTCTGGGACCTTGATTTCCAAATGAAATGCAAAATTTACTTTCATCTGAAAAGAGAACTTTGGACCACTGAGCAACAGTCCAGTTATTTTTCTCCTTAGCCCAGGTAAGACGCTTCTGACATTGTCTCTGGTTCAGGAGTGGCTTGACACGAGGAATGCGACATTTGTAGCCCATGTCCTAGATTCGTCTGTGTGTGGTGGCTCTTGATGCACTGACTCCAGCCTCAGTCCACTCCTTGTGAAGCTCCCCCAAATTCTTGAATGGATTTTGCTTGACAATCCTCTCAAGGCTGTGGTTATCCCTGTTGCTTGTGCACCTTTTCCTACCACAGTTTTTCCTTCCACTCAACTTTCTATGAATATGCTTGGATACAGCACTCTGTGAACAACCAGCTTTTTTAGCAATGACCTTTTGTGGCTTACCCTCCTTGTGGAGGGTGTCAATGACATCTGGACATCTGTCAAGTCAGCAGTCTTCCCCATGATTGTGTAGCCTACTGAACCAGACTGAGAGACCATTTAAAGTCTCAGGGAACCTTTGCAGGTGTTTTGAGTTAATTAGCTGATTAGAGTGTGACACCATGAGTTTCCAATATTGAACTTTTTCACAATATTCAAATTTTCTGAGACAATGAATTTGGGTTTTCATTAGCTGTAAGCAATAATCATCAAAATTACTTCAATATTTCACTATGTGTAATGAATCTATATAATATATGAGTTTCACTTTCTGAAATGAGTGACAAAAAATATTGAACTTTTTCACGATATTCACATTTTTGAGCTGCACCTGTATATAAACTGATTTGTGGTTTACATTTCAATTAATTTGTCAGAGTTTTTTTAGTTATTGCTGAAAAAGAAAGGCATGTTTTAAAGCGATTATAAACTCACTACACCAAGAGGCTGGCGATTAAAGAAAGGAGCAGCATTTTTCTTTTTACTTGATTCAAGTGAACCTCTTCAGCTTTTCTTATGTATACTTTCATAACAAAAGAAAATAAATATATAAATGTCGACACACTCCATACAGTTGGGTATTCGTATTCAAATGTAGTTCTGCTGGACCATTTTCTTCAAATAACATCTTGGGAGAAATTGTTTTGCAGTCTTTTTTCACTGCTTTTCCCATTCTCCGGGAAAAATGGAAATATTTTCATGTAGAGCAAACAAATTCACATCACAGGTGAAAATTAAAATACCTCCTTGAACCTCTGGTATTTATTTCAGAATTAGGTTTATATAAAGATAAAACAGAAACCGCCGGGGGTGGGGGGGGAGGTGTTGACTGTAACCCTCCCTCTGTGATGCAATGGCCAAACACTGTCAGAGTAGGCTTTCACAGTAAAATGACCCCCATTGCAAAAGTGACCAGCAGGAAATGTTTTCCCAATTATAGAAAAGTGACCCCATTAATAAAATAACATATAAAAAAAAATTTGAACCCAATCCCAAAAACCTTGGTTACAATGCATGGATCATTTTACTTGCTTATAGCAGTCCATCTAAAAACAAAGATGACATTGCTTCCTGCTTTGGTAGAATGAAACTCTAGTTCTCTTGCTGCATGCATCTCTAGAGGGATGGTCACAGAGCATTTATGCCAGCAGTGGGCTCTGCAGTAGGCAGTAGGTACTGGCGTGGTCAGTTCACGGACCAAGAGACACACTACTGCACCCAGGACTAGCGCCTTAACCGCATGCACCACCCTGCAGGCTTGCCTTGCTTACCCGCTCTATCACCTGTTTTCACAAATTCCAGGTAATCCAATTTGCCTCAAGCTGTAATGAGATGAGATCAATGAAAGCTACATCGCTGCAGCTCTTGCTGGCTGATCGAAGAAATAATGCTGACATGATTTCCTGTAAAATTCTCATAAAAGTGACTACAACGGTTAATGTGTAGCTCAGTCTTATTTCTTCAAGGAGGAACTGTGTAAAGCAGCTATGGAAAGGTCACAGTTGTAATTTCTCATATATTTTGGTACAAAATCATCACTGTGGTAAGGATCCCAGTTTATTTTGTGTTTAAACTATCTATTTGGCTGATGATGCTCAGGGGAGCAAATAGGCAACTTATAATTCTGTAATTAATCGCAAACACCATTCACTTTTTCTCTTCTCTTCTGTCTCTCGTTATTTTTTAATTCAGTGCAAACTAGAAAAATTTGACGTATTATTTTTGTTGGCCCTGGCAACAGTTTGATGGCTCACGTCGCTTAAGTGCAGTTGAATATGCTTTCGTATTTTAGGAGTAATGGCACTTTGAATAGTATGTACTAATTACAGGGATCCTGTTATTAATCACAGTCTTTTGCAAATGCCAGCTCTTTGGATGTTCTCAAGGTTTCAGAAATTATGTGTTGTTATATCTGTGTGCGTGGTAGTTCTCTGTATGTGTGTGTGAGCATGTGTGGGTTGTGTTGATGCGAGTGCATTTAATTGCACATTTACAAGCATTTATCATTGACTAATAATCAAGAGTGTGTTAAAAAAAAATGCATACGGCTGTTATTTATTGGACATTTATTTAGAGGAAAAGTGTCAGTGTTAAATCTCCATCAGAATGCCATTAGGGACCTTGTCAATTCTCTGAGTTAAAAGTACTGTTGACTTTAACCAGAAAATGTACAGGTTTTTTCTATAGCTTTGTGCAAAGCTGAATTGTAATGGTCATTGAATTTAAAGTGGTGTTAAAAAATGAAATTATTCAACTCATGCAGATATAATTTAGGCCCAAATGGCGCAGCAGTCCAAACGAGTGCCTCTCTAAGTGTCATTTTGGATGGAATCGAAGAGATCTGAACAGGCTAAAATAACACAAGTATAATCATATTTTCTAAAGCCTGAAAGTGCTGCTTAAAACATCTTTTTGAAGAGCTGGAGTTGTTTAAAATCAGCTTGGGTTGGAACATCAACATAACCGAGGGGCGGGGTGGGGGGATCTAAGATACTTTTAAAAATGTCAAATTTTAGATGTTTAGACCTACTTTATTACTTGCTAATGATTGCTAGTCATTTAAATTCTTGAGGCTCCGCTTTGGAAGACTTGACATATTCAGTGCTTATGTGCTGCTTGAAATGGATTTCCATTTTTAATTATTCCCCCCCCCCCCCCTTGTCAACAAGAACTAAGAACCCATTTACAGCAGAACAGCAAAGTGTGACCTCATTCTGTTCTTTTTTCATTATTTGCGTCTGAGTTCAGTGGTTTAAGCCTCTTGCTGACTCAGCAAGTGAACGTGTCTCTGACAAGTCTTAGTATTGCGATTTCAGGAGAAAATTTTCAAAGAGCGCACTAAAGAAAAATTGTGTCATTTTGTCTTCCTTGTCCACGAAATGTATTTTGAATAATTCTTATGTCCCCCCAGCAAATATTTATTTGCATTTGGGTTGATCTGTCTGGTTTTACAGAGTTGCCAGTCTGCGCATTGCTCTCAACAGAACAGGGCCATGCAGGTGTATTTCAAAGTGAAGCGATTAGATTGTGTTTGAGCGGGCATGTGTCTCTCTGTGTGCTCTGTGTGTGTGTTTCTGTGTGATAGAAAGAGAATGTGTGTTAGTTTGGCTAGAATTCAATCTGCTTTTTTTAAGTTTGACTTGCAAATTAAATTTTTGTGTTTGCTGACCTCACCAAACTGTTTGTGAGGACAAAAATGAATGCTTGCTTGCATTTATCAAAGTTGTCAAAGAGTCAAAGTTGGGACAATCATTTTGTGTGTGTGTGTGTGTGTGTGTGTGTGTGTGTGTGTGTTGTACCTGAGACCGAGTGTGTGTATTGTTACGGAAGCCGACGGGTATAAAACACAACGACATTTCAGAAAACACACCAACAAGTTATAAAACACAACGACATTTCAGAGAACAACTGCAAGTCAGAAAACACAACAACAAAACCCAAAACACATTTAAAAATCACATTACGGAAAGGGTAGGTACTAGGCCTACATGACGGGATATTGTAGTCTTCTTCTGATTGGACATGCAGTAGGCTATGTCAAATGAGTCTGACAGCACGAGTGACCAAGCAACAACAGTTTCCGTTATCTAACGTGACATTTAAGACAAGCCTATGGAGTTTATTTAGTTCCATAAATAGCATGTGTGGAATTATTAAATGAGTGCACAGAACAGTATTTTTCACCATTTTGAGCTTGTTAAAATGGCATAAAAAATTTGCGTTTTTATGAACAAAAAAACGGTGAAAAAAACGGCGTTTTCTTTCTAAAAAAAAAAAAGCGGCTAATTCGTTTTTTTCTGAAACTGTGTGGTTACGTTCTTCCATCACTTTCCCATAAACTTATTAACACAATGCAGGTTTGGCTCGTTGTCATTTGCTTTGTCTTTGAATTATGTCCATGTGTCCACAACACCAATTAGGAGCCTATAGATTCACCTCAGCCTCTCAACGATGTAAACCTGCATTGTGTTAATGAGTTTAAACTCCACCTGGCTGCTCCACCACCCAATCAATGATGATCGAGGTTAGACCAGACCTGTTCACCGCAGATCTTACATGTTGCTGAAAGATGGTGCCTATTAAATTATGTGTATTTGCGTTATTTGTTTCGGTAATGTTGTGTCAATATAGGTAATGTAAAAGCTAATTTGCTGATATTAAGATTGTTTAGTGCTTTCTCCCTGTCAAGCAGTAGGCTATGAAGAGTAGCAGCAGCACTGTCAGATCTATTTCCTGACTATTATCTGTAACAAATGTGATTGAATGTTTGCCATCTCCATTAAGCGATAGTGCCTTCTTATTAGATAAACCTAGAAGGCCATGCATGAACTATGTTTTTAAAATATCTAACTTTTCCTCCAGAAGAATTAGGCTATAGCTACCATTAGGGATGTGCGCGTTTAGTCGACTAGCCGATTAAACGTTGCTACCCTCGCTAGTCGGCACCAGAAATGCTAGTCACCAGAAACATTTTTTATTAATGTACACATTTAAATTACATATTGACATAATTTGCACTGAAATTTCATGTTTTCCTGGTCAAATGTTGCTTTATAAAAAAACGAGAATCCGTTACTAATGTTAACAACGCCGGATTAAAAAAAAAAAAAAACGAAGGAAAAAAACAAAACGCATTAGCCTGTTCGCCCTGCAAGTTAAACCAGCGAGGTGGAAAGAGTAAGTAGGCCTATCGCGTTGTTGAATAGCCCAATAAAACTAATCTAATGTCACGTCGATCGGTCGGCCTAATTGTTATTTTTTTGTGTTCCTATTATTGGTAGCTTTTCTGATGACCGATTATTATTTTTTTACTGTATTTGCTATGCGATCGCGTTCACCCAATGAAAATGCCGTTGTAATAATCAGGCACGTTTCCTAAAAATGTTTTGTTTCGTTGAATATTGTTTTCGATAAATGTTATTTGTTAACTTTTATTTAGTGAATTGTTGTCATGTTTTGTAGGATAATGTGCAATGTTCATAATGCAAGGCGCAAAGTGCCACACATTTCAGCGGCATTTAAAATACGATTTGGTGATTGAAGAATGTGATTAACGGTTTAAAATGGCTCTTATAATATACGCAATATTTTTTCGGACAATGTTTAACCTTATAGATTAAATTGTGCTCAATTTTGACTGTTTTCTGAGTGTTTTCTTACTTTTAGACTAGTTGACTAGTCTAAGGATAAACTTCCGTTTAAACGTCAGGGAAATTAGTCGTTAGGAACATCCCTAGCTACCATAGGCAATACAACCTCCTTTACAATTGCTCCATTTCAGTGGTGCAGTGCTTCGCTCTATGCGCCAGGATCGATTCTACTCATAATAAGTTTTCAATTCACAATATATAGTTTTATTGCATTTTAAATGTGTTCCGGGTGTGGGTGTTTTATTCCTGTTACGTTTCTGTCATGTTTATGCCACGTTTCATGTTTAGTGTTTGTCACAGTTTATTTTCTGTTCATGTCATGCTTGTGTTCTGTTTATGTTACGATGCAGTTCATTGTTAGCATTGTACACATTTCCATGTTTTTCCGCAGCCTTGCGTTCATGCTGTTTCTTTCTCTTGCTGTCGCTCACGCTTCCATAATTGTTTCATTCTCTCATGTCTATTTACTACTCTACTAACATTAGATCAGGATTGGGTAATACTAACTCTCTAACTATGTGTTCATGTTTACCTTACGTTTCTCGTGCATGTCATTTACTAATTTACTCAAGCTGTTTTCCATTTCCTGCTGCTCTTAAGCTAAGTGTCTGCACCTGTCTACACCTGCATATAAGATCAGTGTTCATGTCATGTCTTTGCAAAATTGTTGCCTGTTAGTTTACTACTGTCACTTTTGAGCGTTATCCATTGTTTGTCTACCGTTATTGATCTAACCTGTTTACTGACCATCGTTACTGCCTGCCTATCATTTCTACTGCCTGTTTTTGACCACGAGTTTTGCCTGCTGTCTGTTTTGTACCTCTGCCCCGTGGATAGGACTTCGGTCTGACTCCTGCTACTCCCCACGACCAACGAACTTTGCTTTACCCCTGTACGGGCGGCAGTGTGGTATAATGGTTAAGGAGAACTGGGTTTGTAACCGAAAGGTTGCTGGTTCGATTCCCAGGTCGGACACTGCCGTTGTACCCTTGAGCAAGGTACTTCACCTGCATTGCTTCAGTATATATCCAGCTGTATCAATGGATACTATGTATACATGTAAAAAGAAATGCTGTGTAAGTCGCTCTGGATAAGAGCGTCTGCTAAATGCCTATAATGTAATGTAATGTAATGTACTGTACTTCTGCTCCGCTGACAGCTACTCTGGTTACTGAACTTGTGCATGGATACCGATTTCGAGACTGCCTTCTCCCTCGGTACTGTATTTTTGGTTTGGCTGGATTTATTGGTTTTTGGACTTTGCTTGTGTGACTACGATTTTTGGATTTCCCCATAATAAAGCCCTTGCGGGCATTTATTATTACGTCAGTGTTCTGAGTCGTGCATTACGGGTCCAATCCGCACACATCCGTCTCAATTCCACTACTTTCAACCCTCTGCCTTGCTGAATACAATTAATGCTATTGTGTTTCAACACATGTCCACTAGGTGGATTCAGACATCTTTCAGTGGTAGTGTGTAGCCTATGCTATGTAAATTCTTATTTTTGAATAAACCAGTTCATAACACATATACAGATGCATTTTTGTTCTTATTTAAAATGTGAAATACCTTTAATCAGCATAATATGCTAATTTGCCTAAATTCATCTGATATTTTTCAAATATTTCAAATGCCTAAAAACACACGAAGAATCCAAATGCATCAATGCAAAACAGAAACATTATCCCTATGCCGGATATAGTAAGCACTGATTTAATTGAACTGACGATCCCATGAGTAGAATACTGGCAAAGACAACGCAGCTGATCACTTCGGTTTAAATTGTCAGTAAAGGCTCCATTGACAGTGTTATTTCTTCAAGGTTAGTCGCTGAAATTCAGGGGAACTTGTGAACTAGGAAACTTGCCTAATGTCCATTCCTCCCCGCTCCTCTTCGTATTCCATTCAATCTGTATCAGCTAGTAGCACCAACCAACCTGTTACACCTGATCTACGATGCAGTCCATAATCTATTATGGATTAAAAACTTATTATGAGCAGAATCGGTCTTGATGCAGCTAAACTAAGCTGCGCTAATGAAATGGAGCCATTGTTAATGAGGTTTCAGTCATTAGCTTGCCTCTGGTGGCCTATAATTGTGCTAGAGTGGTTCTCAAACTCAGTCCTGGGGTACCCCTGTTTGTTTTCTGCAATCCCAGAATTTTAACAAGCTGTTAATTTTTCTTAATTATGGGCTTTTCATCTTAAGAGGGATCATTTACCTTCTTAAGCTACATTGCGTCAGAAATATGCATGCGATGAAAAATAAAACTCCCATGTTCACGTTGTGCTTATTGTGCTAGAATTTGTGGAGGTAATTTAAAAATATATATTAACTGATCAAATTAAAAACTGTTCTTTCATCATTTCCCCCTTAAACTCATTAACATAGTGCCGTTTAGATCGTTGTCATTTGCTTTATATTTGAATTCGTCATTATCTAACAATGGTTAGTTTTATTGCTATGTGTCCACGCTATCACCAATTACAAGTCTATTTATTTTACTAGCTATTGATTTGATTGGTTATTTGAGGTAACAAATCAGTTTTTTTAACTGATAAAAATAAAGGCTGTGGTGAATCAATAGGCTCATAATTGTTATTGTGGACACATGGCAACTAAGACTAATCATTAGTTGATGAAGAATTCAAAGACAAAGCAAACCTGAGCCAAACCTGCATTGTGTTAGTAAGTTTAAGGGAAAGTGATGGAAGAACTTAACCACACGGGTTCGGTAAAAAAATGCAGTGTTTTTTTCGCCGTTTTTGAGTTCATAAAAACTTTTTATGCCATTTTAACAAGCTGAAAACCGCAAAAAATACTGTTCTGTGCGCTCATTATACAATTCCACACGCGCTATTTATGGAACTAAATAAACTCCATAGGCTTGTCTTGAATGTCACGTTAGATAACGGAAACTGTTGTTGGTTGGTCACTCGCGCTGTTGGTGTGTTTTCCGAAATGTCATTGTGTTTTATAAATTGTTGGTGTGTTTTCCGAAATGGCGTTTTATACCCGTCGGCTTCCACATATTGTGCTAAATTTGTATGTCCTATTTGTGAAAACACTCCTTTCTTGCGCCATTTGTTTCAACCGATGAAACATGTATATTATAACTGTCTGACATCATAACTTCTACCCGGCCATCACCCACGTTTTTATATCTGATGAGAAATTAAGTTTTACACCTCGTCTGTTTTGCCAACCTTGGCCCGCTCTTCCCCTGCCACACTGTGCACGATGTGTCAAAGGGCCAAGGAGGTTTGAGCGAATCAGAGCTGTCGTCCCCTTCACTACCAACGGGAGAGATTCACTGAGTGATTTTTATCCTCAGTCTTCCATGTGATTACATCAGGGCAGGTTTGACAGGGTCTAATTTTGTGAGCGTTATGGCGGATTACCAAGTCTTAATAAGCGTAGAAAGGGCTATGTAAACGACTTGGCATGACGTTGACGTTTGGAGAGGAGTTGTACGTAATCGGTTTGAGTATGGGTCTGTTAATTGGATTTGAGTGTTTTGCAAAGTCTGTGTACTTTGCCGATAAGAGGAGTGTTTATCCTGTTAATGTGCCACTTAGAAGATATTAGTCTGGATTTTTTGGCTGGGTGCCCCAAAACGAGACAAATGTTTTATGGAAGTGCACATGACTTATAACATTGTTTTAGTTAATGGACTCACTTATTCATTGATAAAATGGGGGGGGGGGGGTGGCATGGTGGCATGGTGTAAAGGGCCCTTTTATTTTTTTTATGCATACATAATCCATATTACATTAAGGCTCAATTGCTGATGAAACCTGTAGTGGGAGCACTTTTTATGGTGTTGTTTTACATTTGCTGTGAGAGCTGATAATGTGACGTAGAACAGGCTCACCTTGGCCTGAAATGGAGGAGATGCATGGTGGAAGTTTAAACCGTGCAGAGCCAAAATGGCGGCCTTCCACAGGGGCCACACATGTTGCCATTTATTAAATATTAAATAACATTTTTAATAAATGAATTGGTCTATAAAATCAGATGCCCACAAAGAGAGTATGGGCAGAGGATTCTCATCCAAATGAATGCCACAGTAGCTCAGTCAACTTGTTACTGTCATTCTATCCATTTTTAATTGGTTACATTGACCATTTATCAGACAATTAATTTAACTGAATAAATGGTTACATCGTTACATTTTTTTAATTTAACCCACTCCAGGAATGCTGGATTATGATAAACCTGGCAACCCTTTTTCCAGCCCACGTGAATTTATTCTTGACGTACTATTTTTAAAATCTAATCAGTGCCATACTGCACATTCAATTATATATGTTACAGCTGCAGCTTTGGTTGTTTGTTGTCATTATCTACTTTTTCTATTTTTTGTTTAAAACATTTTTAAAAAACATTTTTTAACAACAAAGTACATTTCTAATGGATTTAATATATCCTGAAGCCATGTGTGTGCTACAATGGTGAATAAATGGATAAAACAACAAAATGCCTATTAACGGCGTACAGTAGGACATGGATTTGTGAGATGTTCTGCTTTAGGCATTTGATTGGTTTTGCCCTTTAATCCATGCTGATATTGATCAGTTCTGAGGGCAATAAGATTTGGCTGAATTATTCTGGTCTTGCTAAATCGCAAGGGTCAAACCATTGGTACAGGTATTGTGTACAGCTAAGCACTGTACAGAGTATCACTGCTACTCGATACAAATGGATGGATTAAACAAGGTGAACCTTCGCAGATGTGTTATTCAGAACTCAGAACACCTTTAAATAATTCATAGTGAATCAGTACCCTTTGATTTCCTCTAAAGCGTTCCCAGAAGGAGAAGTGAGTACGATCAAATG
Organism: Ilyophis sp. 1 JC-2022; assembly: GCA_022702515.1. Lineage (NCBI taxonomy): Eukaryota > Metazoa > Chordata > Actinopteri > Anguilliformes > Synaphobranchidae > Ilyophis > Ilyophis sp. 1 JC-2022. Next base: position 51,323,768 of record CM040394.1, read on the forward strand.
TTGATACCCTTCCTTTGTTTATGTTTCTACCCAGTGCATATAATTTAATTTTAGGAGAAGAACTTTATTTATTCTTTTTTTTTCAAAGCATAAAAAGTCATAAAAAATCTTCATAGTTTCTTAACTGGGACTGATTTTGTGTTGATCCTTCCTAGATCATTCCCATCTTTGCATTTTATATTGATATATATTGTATTTTTGATTTTTACAATATCACTGAACATAATATCTGTAGAAAATAATTTTGTGGGCAATAATTGTAAGGAATAATCAGAACAAAATCTTCAAAATCCTTTAATTGATACAGTTGCGATTAGGGATAATGTCTGTAGGGATTTCTATCAGACAATTAATGTAGATTGTTTTGTAAGCACCTCTCTGCACGGTGTGGTTGATGTATAACAACCGGCACATTGCTGCATCCGACGACTGTGAGACTCAGTATCCTAAAACAAGTCTCTTCATTGCTGTTGGGGTTCTTTTCTTGTGTCCTCCGCGATCCTCCTCACTTTCAGTTGTTGTGAGATCAAAATAGCAGTGGGCCCCGCGTGTCGAGCCCTAGGGGACAGGATATGCAGTGTGATTGGCCGAGTGGCCCAGAGGGAAGGATGTGAAGTGGGCTTGGCTGAGAGCAGCCCAGGGGGCAGGATGTGACGTTTGATTAGCTGAGAGCGGCCCAGGGGGGCTGGATGTGAAGTGTGATTGGCTGAGAGTTGTAGTACAGGGTGGCTTGGCGTTGCCTGGTGCCACGGGGCCAGCTTGGCAACGGCTGTGACTGCTGTCCTTGGAGTGATACGGTTACACGCGGGGAAAGATTCTGCTGACAGTAACCCTGTCAAAGATCCCAGCAAAAGGGTAGTAATGATAGAAGCAGCACTACTGATATCCTACACATGCCTGGAGCCACACACACGCACACGACACCTCACGCCACACACACACACACACACACACCACACCACAAACACACACACACCACACCACACACACATGTACAGGGCTGTGATGTGTGAAGATCACTGGTAGGTCACAAAAATGCTGTGAGTCTGCAGAACTAGATACTGCTGAGAGTTGGAAAGGGGGAGGGGAGACAGAGACAGAGAGAACCTCACACACACATTTACTGTAATTGCCACAGGAATCCATAAGCACACACACACTTTTGTTCGACAGAACATTTGTTATAACCAGGACAATTCCAAGGGCCGTAACTGACAAGGAACCTCAAAAAATAGTGCTCTAATTGTGCAGGCATGGGTTGGTGGGGCGCAATGTGAGATCTTTTTATGTGGCCCCAAATCCCTGGTGGAGCCCCTGGAGACATGCACATGTGATGCACACACTCGGTGACCACAGAAACCGCCTGCTACAAACTGACCCGGCTACCCTCTGTACTACTGGTGCCGAATCATGTGCCGTGGAGGCCCGAGAGTATGCAGGTTTCCATTCCAACCAATCACTGCACCTGCTCATTTCACTAATTAACACCTTCAACCAGAGAGGAGGGAACTAATTTGTGAAATGAGCAGGTGTAGTGATTGGTTGGAATTGAAACCTGCATACTCTCTGCCCTCCACTTCACATGATTGGGCACCACTGCTCTGTACAATGGGCTCTGCCACGACTCGAACCCGGAAGAGGTTGAGGCCTTTTAGTCTGCCCTCAAATGCCTCTTCATCAGAGATGAACACTTCCCCCAATTCCCTGTGCAGATAAATCAGTTTCCACATCTATCGGCTTTAGAACAAATATGAAAAAAAAATGAGGGAGATTTGGCCGAGCACTTGGTCTCTCTCTGCCTTGGTCTGAGAGGGGCTGTGGTCTAAACAGAACTGTGACATCTGTCAACTCCGGTCATTCTGGAACTGGAGGGATTAGGCATGCAGAATTTTGACATGCTTTATAACGGCTTCAGCACGACGGGTAATTTCAATTGGATCTTGAGAGAGAGAGAGAGAGAGAGAGAGATATATATATATAATCACACATTAAAAAGCCAAATCTGTGTGTGTTTTTGTGTGCTTGAGTGCAGGTGCGTGTGTGGGTATGAATTTGTATACAGGATGAATGTTATCGTGTTTTTAAAAGATACCTTCGAGTTTATGTTGGGTACACATAGTACAATGCATGCAGATACACACTGGCATGTTAGTAACTCCCACCCCTCCTCCCTCCCTGAATTCTAGACAACGGTGGCTCCTTAGAACTAGCCAGGAAATAGAAAAGCACCTCCTGTTTCACATGGATAAGCACCATTTGAGTAGCGCTCACGCTGCTGTATTACCAGGGACAGAAGGCGTATTCCTCACCTGTTCTGGAAAGCATGAGGAACGTTCCTTTGGCTCATTGATTCTTCCCTCTATTCTCTATTGCCAGAAAATCTATTTCTACACGTCAGAAATCTTGCAATGTTAGCTGTGCTCCCTGCCGTAGCTCTCTGTGAAGAGGATAGATGACTGTCTTTCAGTTCAGCTGATCCGCGTTCATTACCATCTTGGACAGGCTTTAAAACCAGTCTCAGACTAGAAAAGATTAGGCACTGTGCTGTGCAGTAATGCTGAAAAAGCCCTCTAGAACATAAAAATACAACTGAAAGTGCTCTGATTGATCAAATTCAGTTTTAATTTGATGCATTTTTAATCGACTCTTTGTCCCTGAATACCATTTCCACTGTTTAATAATACGTTTGGGTAAGGCTTTGTATTCCTGGCAGCTGTTTTGACTGGAATACATTTATATCTTGTTTGTATAAATATTGTCTAAATATCCCATACACCATAGCAGGATTAATTTATAATTGCCATGGCATGTTTTTTACTAACTGGAGTGACTTCAATGAGATGAATCATGCCGTTATCGATCGATTTATGAAGTAATTTATCTTCTCCTTTCCCTGGTTTTTGTCATCTCTTTATGGATAGATTGAACTAACCCTTACAGTTGGTGAAGGTATGTGTGTATGTAAATTACCTCCCACAATGGCAAAGCCCCTCCTTTCTAGTGAAACCTCTCCCCTAATAGTAAAAAGTCCTCCCACAATGGTTAAGGCCCTCCTCATGCTGAAGCCCCTCCCACAATGGTTTAGCCCCTCCCTCCTAGTGAAAACACTACCATAATACCATAATAGTAAAAGGCCGTCCTCATGCTGAAGCCCCTCCTCACTTCAAACTCATTTCGGAGTGAGTGATGTCACAGTGCTCCATGGAGCGGAATCATGGGGGGACACTTGCTTTTCAGCTTTGGCAGTTAAGCAATGAAGGTTATTTATTTGTTTTGGAATGACTGGACACCAGATGACCTATGTATCCTTGGATTTCATTATCTCGTATATGTTGGATTTTATAAGCGGGACTTTAGCACTCTACTCTTTTCTTGACTCCCCTCATTGCCATCTGTTATTCCCTACTTGATTGACAAACATTATGACCGCTTGCGGACCCGAATCCTGGAAACAGTTTTATCCGTCTTTGACCCAGTTTGCGGTGCGAGGTCAAAGACATAAAAGCGAAGATACCTCGGCATTTGGATTTTTATAATTTCTCTGTAAATTACTTTCTTTATGCATTAGGGTGGGTGGGTATTGCCAATATTGATTACTCAATCTCACAAAAATGTGTCGCATGCTCAACACTGTGAGCAGCAGAAGCATAGCAGAGACTAATCGCTCAGCTGTTTTCAAACATCATTTCTGTGTTTCCCATTGCTATTCCTTTCTCTAAATTGTCTCATTGTAAAGATATGTGATTTAACTGTCATTCCAAATGAGCCAAGGTGGAAAATGAAATTAAATCTTATTAAAATAGCCACATCTATATAATAAGCAATTTTTGAAATATTCACAAATCTGTGGCTGCTGTATTCCATTTAACAGGAGCTATAGTACATATCTAAATATTCTAATTGCTGTTCCATCCCACACCAATTACTATTTTATATTGTCAGTTAGGGCAATCAGTTGCTGTCTGTCTGCAGTGATCTTCATTAAAGATCTGAAACTTTTCAATGTGGGCTTTCCCTTTAATTTTGGTATGTCCTTTCATTGAAAATGAATACATAAAATTGCTTGTAATTAATGCTTTCTCAATGGTCGCATTTGTTGGCAAAACATTTCAAAGTCATAACACCCTTTGGCCCTTCCCACAAAGAAAGACAGACTGCTTCCACAGACCTCGTTGTGAATGCACATCCAAGTTTTTTCTAGATAAGATTGCAGGATTACAGACTGGTATAGCTAATGTTACAGTAAAAATGTTACAAGAGTCAATAAAGGAGCCAACCTCCAACAAGCCAGTTTCACTCAAACACTATAATTGACAGTGATGGCTAGCTGTAATTGTATAGGCAATTTTATAAAGACCCCGGATATATTCTATTCCCGAACAAGGCTAGCCGGGCTCAGGCTACAAGACATGTTTGTCCCACTGTTAGATTTAGCGATCAAAGCATCAAAAAACTTGCCGCGTCTAGGACAGACTATCTCACCAAGTTTGTTAAACGTTAGTCTGAACCAGGCATTATCTGGCTACAGCTGGCATGCATGGTTATAGCCGAGTAGCCAGTTCTAGCTAATGCGGTCTATACAACAGATAACGTTAGCAAACATTTCCTCTTTCCAAGAACTAGCATCTGAATTAATTAAAGTTATCAATAATAGCAACCTAGCTACTATTCATTATAGGTAATTACAATTGGCTGGCAAGCAGAAAGTCCAGGTAAATTAGTGTTGAAACTTTCAACCTACCTGCCCAGTAGAAACAATGCAAAACAATGACTGTACCCCAATATAGCTCTTTAAAAAAGTATAATTATAATTATATAAAATATATAATTATAATCTCTATATAATTAATTCCTTCCCTGGATATAATTCATTCGTTCCCTCAAATTAATTAATTTGTTCCCTCAAATTAGCAAACCCTCATTCCGCAAGCAGGTCGTATTCCTTCCGAATTAATATCTTAATAAAGGCATCACCCCCCATAGTAGCCTACGGTGTCAGTTAGAAGTGGGCTGGTGGAAGGATACTACTGGTGGGATGTACATTAGGCTACACATTGCTCAGCGACATTTTAGGCTTATACCATAAAAGTGCTACAAATGAGTATAAAGATGGGACGGACACGTGTCTTTATAACGTGCATGTTTTATTAGGCTATATAAGCCACAAGCACACCATGGCACATCGTTAAATATAGGAACATAAAATTGAGCATTTTAAAACAAGCCAACTGCACATTAGAAATTATAATGATAATTAACATCAGTAGACTATTTAAAATTTTAAACATTTTAAAACAAGCACAAGTTTTAAAAAGTGTAGCATACTGAGTAGGCTATTTGTGTCCACTAGGTGGAGGCCTTGGCCCTCATATATAATGACCTTTCATGCATAGAGCATGGGGGGGGGGGGTGAACTTGACATGCACTGGCTACGTAACATCATGGCAATGTGTGGCTCATGAGAATAAACATCTTAAAAACCTCCGAAACAGTTTCCTCATTATTCCACCTATCTCCCGAGTTTATCACAAAAGGTTTATGCAGAACAAATGCACTTAGCAATATACCCTAGCTAAATCCCAAAAGCGGAAATGCTTTTGAAGTGATGGCTCTTGGAATGGAATTATCGTCCGTAGGCTATTTAAAGTCAAAGTCACATGGACAGTGATAGGCATTTGATCGCATAGTTAGTCACAGATGAGTCAAGAAGACAGGACGGCAGGATTGGAGAAGAATGCGGCGATGTAGGCCAGTCATTCTGAGCGCTATAAAACCAAATGGGCAATGTCGGGAGGGGAGCGCGGTCCAACGTGATCATCATGCAGTTAGCTGTCAAATCGTGCATCGCGTTGGTCTATGTCTGTGGGGGTTAATATGAATAAAATACCCTATAAAATCATCCATAAGACAATTTATAGGCCTAATATCATTTAGCTATTCGTTTTAGTTGGTGCATTGACAATTGTGTTGATCATTTAAAAAAAATCTATTTACTCTTAAAAATAAGTGCTGGAGTGCTCTAATAGCACGACACGCCTGATTCGGAGTGAAGGTGTGCTTGCGGGTTTGAGGGTTTGCTAATTTGAGGGAACAAATTCATTATTTCGAGGGAACAAATTCATTATATCGAGGGAACAAATTAATTATATCGAGGGAACAATTTAATTAAAACGAGGGAACGAATTACTAAGACGAGGGAACAATTGAATTAAAATGAGAGTATGAATTAACCCCCCGTTTTTTTCTTTCTTCTTCTGTGCACTTCCGGGGCTCCGTACTCACTCTACAGGTGCAGCTCAAAAAATTAGAATATCGTGAAAAAGTTAATTTTCTGAGACAATGAATTTGGGTTTTCATTAGCTGTAAGCCATAATCATCAAAATTACAAGAAATAAAGGCTTGAAATATTTCACTCTATGTGTAATGAATCTATATAATATATGAGTTTCACTTTCTGACATGAGTGACAAAAAATATTGAACTTTTTAACGATATTCTAATTTTTTTAGCTGCTCCTGTATATGCTCCAATTCCATTTATTGCCAAAACGGAATTGGAGCATATAGAGTGTGCGACTTTCTTGAAACTATAGTAGGCCGCCACAGTTTAGTAATTAATTGGAAACATTGGAGATTTTTCGGCACCCCATCCCCACCACCCCCACCACACTCGGTTCTGGAGATCGACTCACCAGGTGACTTTACTGCTTGCCCTGCATTCTCAGAGCTGGGGATGGGGTTAACTAGTTCAATTATGTCATAAATTACAATCAGGTGGTTAAATACCTGGTTGAAAGTAAACCGTTCAGAATACATTCATTTCAGAATAGGCACATACAGTATATGAATAATAAGCATAAAATAAGTAGCCTAATGTATTTAACTCGATCCACTTTGCCTTTAGTGGTGAGACGTATCCGTCCCAATTACAGTATTCATGTTTGTCTGAAATTATAAACTACAGCTTTTAGAAAACCCCGTAAATCTTGACACAAGGGTAGCCGCTTGCAAAAACCCCAGCTTCTCCAGTTACACTGCAGGGCAATAAAATAGCCCAAAGCACTTACGACTCTGGTCTCGCCACAGCCACAGTCTGTAAAATGCACCATTTATACACGCTAAGAAAATCATGTATATAAACAATAATATCTGTATAGTATCCTGATTTTCCTTTGCTTACTGTAGGTCTACATACTGTATATTTCCCCCAAAATCTCTCATATAAATATGTTCCGGAAACCAAGTACTTACCAGTATATTCAGCTTCCGCTGTTTTCTGATTAACCCTGAAGAGTTTATCTTGTTACATTCCGCCAAATTCTGAATTCACCGATTACCGATATTGCACCCGATATAGTGAACTTTTGAGCTTGAATGAAAATAGACCTTTTCTACATTGATTGTGCACAGATTTAGCACCAATATGACAATGCAAAGTCATATATAAATAAATAGCTAAATAAATCAGTAACTGACCGTAACTTACTGACCCTGGCAGTGCTCTCCCTCCGTTTTGGTTGATATATTTAATTTGCTTTCAGAATGAAGAGAAGGCTGTGAAATCCTTGGCTAATAATTATTAAGCGTGCAGCTGTCCGTGCCATGGTGAGGAGCTGGGTATAGCGGCGAGCCTTAGCCAGCCTTGCCACTCTAGGTTCGTAATGACACCCAACCAACCGATTTCTGGGTGCCAGATCCCATCAGAGTAAGCGATGACGATGCCGGCCCGTTCCAGATGCGGCAAACTGTCACTGGGCCACCGTACCCCAGTTGGCCGGCTCCACGCCGTGCTTATGACCTTGGAGAGCAGTGACTGCACCCACAGACAACTACTTTTGTACGAGCTTGTATGTGCTGATTATAAGGAGAGCTAAGGATTCTAATGAGAGCCCGTGTGTTAACTTACATTTACGTGGACACTTCATAGCAGATGACCAAATGTTGTAATAATCCATGAATGACATCAATATTAAATGTCAGATATCCTTAAAAAATCTAGGTTGGTGTTGAGCGACAAAACGCTACCATGTATAATCACCACTCTTGTAAAAAGTTGTAAATAAAGCACATAATGCACTTGTTTTTCTTCCTCATGTACTTTGGTAAAAGTGAACTGTGCAATGATTGGCTCAGAGCTCAGAAGAGTGGAACCTCTTGTGATGTGCAGCCTACCTTTTCATTCCACTGTGACAACCACTATATCTGACAGTTGCTTCCCTATAAACAAACATAAACACAGCATGATCATACTCTGTGCTGGAAATAATCGTGTTGTATTTGACTAAGGCCAACACTAAGCTAAGAGGCTAATGCTCTCAATCGACTATCACATACCGTAATTGGTGCTGCAGACAACAATCAGTTGATTATGGATTATTTTGCAGAAGATGAAAACCACCCCACATGTTCCCAGTCTGACAGCGAGGAAGATGCAGAATCAGACTGGGAGGATATAGTTCCTGACATTGGCATGATGAGACACTAAAAACGAAGATGCATAACGACAATGAAGAAACTAATCCTGGGGGGTATACTACGAAGCAAGATTACTTTGTCCGCTGGATAACTGCACTGAGTAAAACCGGGAGCAGCTCTTTTTACTTCAGTCCATGTTCCAGATTTGGGATGGTTCCGGGTTTTACTCTGTGCAGTTATCCAGCTACCTAAGTAATTCTGCTTCATAGTATACCCCCCTAGTGTTGTTAGGACAGATTAAGTTATCCGGGTTCATTTTGCATACCTAATTAAACAGCCATCATCATTGGGTGTTGTTAAACAGGTGTTCATGGTGCAGCTGTTGTTATCAAAGTCTAGTTTTGCATACCTATGCGAACAGCTATCATCATTAGGTGCGGCTATATATACATGTGTTTAGTTTAGGTGCCAACACAGCGAACACATTGACAATCTATTGTTGTTTTCATTGTAGCCAACCAACAAATACAACCATGAAATTAATTTCTGTAAATAATGTTATCTTGTGTCTTACGTGCATATTTCACTTTTAACATGGCATATACTGTATATAGGAAATATTTTACAGTCTGAAGTTTATTTTTGTTTTATTTAATTAATATTTTATCTAAATATTAATATTCATGTTTATATATTTACGTTGTTCGGCATTAAATCACTTCGACAGCATAGCACTATTAATGTGTGACCATTTTACCTAGCTTCTGCTTTTCTATATGCATGCCTATTGCTGGTTTTCATTGAAAATGTGTAGAAAAGTTCCAAAACTGTAATAGCTTTTTTTTCAGAACTTACTTTCAAGGAGTAGCAACATTCCACAAGCTATAACTTCCTCATTATTTTCTGATTTTAGTGTATATATAATATTAAAGATCTGAACTTGGACTTTGATAAAAATGTAAATAACTCCAAAACATTTTTGACGTTGTGGAAATTTTACCATGGTAGTCACATACTGTATATCCAGCTGTATAAATTACAGAAGTACACGGTCATGCATGGCTGTCGACACAGCTGCCTCTGACTTTGTTATCTCTGAGAACTCTGCCGGATGCAGAATTTGAAAGTGGTCCCTCAGATTGCCTGTTGTCATGTGATACCTAAGCTCCATTTCACAAATTGTACGGTGGAAGTATGCGTTCTAGATCTTCCGTCTGGATCAGTATCCTGATTTTCCATTGCTTGTTCTTAACATGTTCATTTGATGAGTGCTTTGCGTTTGTGTGGTTTCTGGTCTTATTCTCTATAGACATGTTAACTATGGGGGCATGATTGTCTCATAAATAAATATTAGTATGAGCCTTCTACAAATAAAATGAGATTCACAAGTATTTTTCAACAAAATAATTGGTTCACAAATATGTTTTAGCACTCACAAACAAATCTCCCGAACAGACAAATGCAACTGGTTCACAAGTAAATGTAACTGGTTCACAAATATGTTTTTGCACTCACAAACAAATCTCCCCTGAACTAATCACGCATCGCATCGCCTGTCACATGTGGAAATGTGCAATTACGCACCACCTGGCACGTGTGGAAATGTGCAATTACGCACCATCTGGCACATGTGGAAATGTGCAATTACACACCACCTGGCACGTGTGGAAATGTGCAATTACGCACCGTCTGGCATGTGTGGAAATGTGCAATTACGCACCGTCTGGCACGTGTGGAAATGTGCAATTACACACCACCTGGCACGTGTGGAAATGCTTGCATTCATTTGTGTATTTTTGAGACAATCCTCACAGCAAGATGTGCAAATAAATACAAAACTACTCCAGCTAATCAGATTTTAAGACATTTGCTAATGCCCACATTACTCTAACCCAGGGGTCCTCAATCTTATCCAGAAAGGGCCGGTGTGGGTGCAGGTTTTTGTTCCAACCAAGCAGTTACACACCTGATTCTACTAATCAACCACAAGAGACTTTGCTAAAGACCTTGATGAGTAGAATCAGGTGTGTTACTGCTTGGTTGGAACAAAAGCCTGCAGCCACACCGGCCCTAACTGGATAAGATTGAGGACCCCTGCTCTAACCAATCACATCACATACTATATGTGCTCACTTCAGGTTTCAGGGTTCTGTTCTGTCATGACAACAAGTGCTTGGTTGGAAAGATGGCTATAATGGCTTTGTCTTTGATCAACAAATGAAGCCTTCAAACCTTGAATCATAGTGAAATCCACATCTTATATTTGTACTATCCCATTAGTGTTTGAGAGGAGCAGGCGGAAACTTATCTGTAACTTATGGTCACATTATTTGTGAACCAGTTACATTTGTCTGTTCGGAGAGAGATTTGTTTGAGTGCTAAAACATTTTTGTGAGCCAATTATTTTGTTTTATAATTTACGAATCTCATTTTATTTGTGGAAGGGTCATAGGTCATTCCATGTAATTTCACATACCATGACATCCAATATCTCAGATTCTTCTGAAATGGTTCCTGTAGAAACAGTTATGATTTAATCTGAGCATTAATCTGTACGGGGGGAAAAACATCACAATTTTCCCAGAGAGTACATTAGACAGCATGAAGAAAGAGCCATACTTGATGTTATATGCTGTTTGTGGTGATGGGATTGGGGGGGGGTTGTCTATGGGTGGATTTTGACCATTTATTCGGATTCCTTGTGTCCTAATCGTCATCAGGAAGCAGTTTGATACAAATAGGATGTTGGGTACTTTATTTACAGAATATTATGTGAACCATACCAGCAATTTGGGTGCCTCAATTAGCTCGATTTTTCACAGATCAAATGATATTTCTAATGTTACATAAATGCTTATCTTATGTGTTTCTAACTACAGAACAATCTTAGATAGTAGGTGTCAAAATCCATTTTTTTGTGTGTGAGATGACATGGAATGACACCCATACTATCTTCATCTGTTACATCTTTCCCCTTGGTTACATCATCCGTAACTTCAACCTTGACTTTCACCTCTATGCTGACGACACCCAATTGTACCTCACCACCAAATCCGTCCACCACCCACCCCTCACCCACATTGAAAACTGCATCTCCGCAATAAAAACCTGGTTAACTCACAACTTTCTCCAACTCAACCCCGATAAGACTGAACTCCTCCTCATCGGCACAAAATCCACTCTCTATAAAACCGGACCCATCTCTCTCACTGTTGATAGCTCCACCATCACCCCCTCCCCCCTGGCACGGAACCTTGGTTTCATTCTGGACCCCACCCTCTCTTTCGAGCCCCACATCAACTCTGTCATCAAAATTTCATACTTCCACCTCCGCAACATTGCAAAAATCAGACACTGCCTCACCCCCTCTGCTGCTGAAACCCTCATTCATGCTTTCATTTCCTCCCGTCTGGATTATTGCAACTCCCTCCTTACCGGCATCACTTCCCGCTCCCTCCATAGACTCCAGATGGTTCAAAACTCAGCTGCCCGCCTCCTCACCCACACCCGATCCCGTGACCATATCACCCCTGTCCTCATTAATTTCCACTGGCTCCCCATCAAATTCCGCATTACCTTTAAAGTACTCCTCCTCACTTATAAAGCTCTCCACTCCCTGGCCCCCCCCTATCTGTCTGATCTCCTGATCCTTCACCACCCCACCCGAGCCCTCCGATCTGCTCACACTCTCACCCTCACCGTCCCCCCATCCAGACTGAAAACCTACGGTGACCGAGCATTTTCCCGTACAGCACCCCGCCTCTGGAACTCACTCCCCCAGCTCATCAGAGACTCACCCACAGTACAAACCTTCAAATCCCGGTTAAAAACACATCTCTTCTCCCAGGCCTACAACCTCCCCTACCCCTAACCATGCACTTCATCCACTGACCCCCCCCCCCCCCTCCCCATTTGTCATCTCTTGCATCCACTCACTACTGCTGTTATTGTTGTACTGTTGTCACCTGCCTCTACTGTTGTCCCCCCCCTACCTTTGATGCTGCTACGATCTGTTTTCATGTTTTGTTATGTTCCAGTCCCCCACTGCTACTGCCCATATGTTGTTTGCTATGTTATCTGTCATGTTATGTGTTATTACGTGATCTGTGTTCATTATGTGTTTTTGTTTTGTTTCTTTTGTTTTTTTTCTTTGTACCTATGTAATGCGTCTTTGGGTTACTGAAAAGCGCTATATAAATAAAATGTATTATTATTATTATTATTAATTAATTAAATTATTTATGAGACCCCCATAGTTAACTGTCAGTCTCTGACACGCATCCCCGCTGTGACACCCTTCACTATGATCATTGTGAGTGTTCTTTGTGGGTGACAGGACACATGGGCTATGTAGTAACCATGTAACTAATGAATTATGTATATTATCCTCTGGATATTTGCCAAAAGAACCGTGCTCTTCAAAATATCAGCGCCCAGCTAAGTGTTCCAAACCTGGTCTGAATACCTATTTCTTAAGTACTGGGCCTGTGTGCTGTGCCAAGCGGTGTGTGCTTAATGGGGAGTGTTTTACGACGTGAGGACAGTTTGTAGAGGGTCGGCTGGTGAAACGAGGCGGAGCGCGTCTCCGTCGCTCGGCACGGCTCAAGGATGCAGCGGCCTGCTCGTGGGAAGATCTGTCGCCATGGTAGTGAGAGCTGTGCTGACAACGGACGTTAGAGAGGGTTCGTCTCATGGACATATGGAGCGGTAGCTTCAGCCAAACTCTGACAAGCAGGCCTGCTTAACCCCTTTTCTCAGTAAAGATTCTTCCAAATTAAGTCCTTACAGTAGCGAGCGCCATTTGAGATGAGTTTTATGGTCCAGAAACACTTGAGTTACCAAAAGAAGGCGAGCCTGACCCCAATGATGCATTCTGGGTAAACTAGAGAGCATCACTCTGACACATGCCACTGTGCCCATTTGCTTATACCAGAGAATTTGCACAGCTTACACAAATTAGATTTTTTCTGTGCTTGCTGAAGCTGTTCAGTTTGAGTTAAATCCTGTTCAGGGATTTAACCCATGACCTCCTGCTTATGAGGCCACCCCAGCAATGCCCTAGATTGCCATAGACACTAACCTTAGCAGCAGCTCATATGCCTACCTTCCCGGTTCATTGATAGAGCCAGTGTGCTGTTAGTGGATTTTCTTTTAATGAATTACAAACGGGTTGTGTCCATGACAACTGCCTGTGCTGAATCTGAGCGAGGGCAAAACAGCTTCTCTAGCGACCTGATCAACCCCCCACCGTCCCCTCGCACATCAAAGGAGGCGATGTCTCGAGGAGCTTCACTGAAAAGGGAAATTCTATGTAAAATTACAGCTACGGGCGACCAACGATTCTGCGAGTTTCATCTATAGCCGGATGTACACAGTGGCCGTTTCCATTCCCAATTGTCTGCGTCTCCATACACAAATGTGAAAACATGACCTGAGTCAGCGGGCGGCAGCGTAACATAACGGTTAGGTAACTGGGCTTGCAACTCTGAGGTTGTCGGTTCAATTCTCTGCTGCTGTTCTGCTGTTGTGCCCCTGAGCAAGGTGCTTTTAAAAGTTACTTTCAGTAAATATTCGGTAAGAATGGATTGTATGTGAGGAATCTAAGCTGTGTAAGTCACTCTAGGTAAAAGTGTCTGCTAAATGTCTTAAAAATGTACAGTGTCACATGTTTGTATTCTGTATGAGAACACAATGATGTTGACGATGAGAACAAGCCATTCAGCCCCGGCAACTTCTCCCTGTCCACGGTGATGCCATTAGCGTTCTTTCTTTGCTCTCTATTGTGCCTCATCGATTCAGTTATTCCATTTGACTGAAGGTGAATCTTGTAAATATGACAGTGAATTTCACAGACCACAGAGTTTGAAGCTCCGCGGATTTGGCCCATTTGTTAGTGAGGAAAAAGAATAAAAGAATGCACCATTTTCAGTGTCAACTGAAGTTATCCGAAATGGATAAGATTCACTCTTTCAGCTGTAAAACATGCTCCACTATAATCGATATAACGCTGAACATTTTCCCACACTCTTGAAAGGGTCTGAAGGTTCTACATTAGACATTTAGCATTTGCACACAACCAATGATTGGCCATGTTATTGGTTTATCGTGTGCTAAAAGGTTTTGCACATGCAAAAGGTAAATGAGAATGGGAATGAGATGGCCTTATCTCGAACATAGCCAGCTAATGAGATGGCCTAGCTTCGAACAAAACCGGCTAACGAGATGGCCTAGCCTCGAACATAGCCGGCTAACGATATGGCCTAGCCTCGAATGTAGCCGGCTAACGAGATGGCATTGCTTCGAACAAAACCGGCTAACGAGATGGCCTAGCCTCGAACATAGCCGGCTAACGAGATGGCCTAGCCTCAAACAAAACCGGCTAACGAGATGGCCTAGCCTCGAACATAGCCGGCTAACGAGATGGCCTTGCCTCGAACAAAACCGGCTAACGAGATGGCCTAGCCTCGAACATAGCCGGCTAACGAGATGGCCTAGCCTCGAACATAGCCGGCTAACGAGATGGCCTAGCCTCGAACATAGCCGGCTAACGAGATGGCCTAGCCTCGAACATAGACGAAACAAAGCTGGCTAATGAGATTCCCTCTCGAATAAGCCAAAAATCAGTGTCTCACCATGAGGGCTGCGGTGCTAAAGGGAGGCCTTGTTTATTGAGCATTGCATGGCACTTGATTGCGCAGATTAGGGGAGTTTCCTGATGTCCTGGCTGAATTCCCTGTCTGGATCGCTCACTGTAGCCACACAGTCATCCCTCAAATGTAACGACCTCATAAATCTCTTCTTCCCCTCCTCAGTCGACTACTGTGCACAGTGCACAAGGGCACTATGCGCTCACAGATCAGATGACCCCTTTTTAAGGTGCTTGCTATTCACTAAAGGGGCTACATAAATGCAGTTTCGCATAAATAAACTTCATCGGTCGTTATCATCACATCACATCAAGGAATGCAAATTGACTGGAGGACAGGCTAGAGAAGCCATTTGTTACTTTGTCGGAGTGGAGCACCCCCCTCCCCTTGTGAGCCGGCTCTCGCCCTTGGAATTTGATATATGTCGAGGATATAATGCGTCCTCTCTCATTGGAGCTGTACAGAGGTGAACAGGCAGAGAGGTGACATCACGCCCTCTCCCGCTCTCATTACTTCCCTGATCCCTGGAGGTCGGGGTTGCCCAACCCTGCATGACATCACTCACACCACACTTAACTTCTCCCAGAATGCCTTTTGCTGTCATTCAGACAGCAGAATTACACCAAAAAACAATTACATAACGGATGGGCTACATGTTGGCGGTTCATGTTGATAAAATATAACTGGTTAATTTAGTCATAGACCATGCCCATTGTAAATTTTTCAATTATTTCAATAGACCCATATATATTTTTTATCTACTTATTGGCGGGCCATATTATGTATTATTAGCCTATTGTATTATTATTATTTTATGCAGATTGGCCTCTTGGTAGCACTAAATTGAAATTGCAATCTTTAAACAATCCGTATCGTGTTACTGACCAACTTTCCCATGTTGACCAATGAGTTCCAGCAAATTGTATTTTTGGCCATTTAGAATAAATTAAAAAAAACTTTTCTCCTCCTAGATGCTTTGACCAATTTCGCACGAAACTTGGAATGGAGCATCTTGTCAAGAATATCTTAAAGGTGCTATGCTTAGAACTGTGCCTGCAGTAAGCCAATTAATTTGCATGTGTGTGTGGCTTTTGTATGCGGGAATGTATGCGGGAGTTAATGAGATAACGAGGGAATGTAAGCAGAGGGGGCGAGTGATAGGTCGAGTGATAATGAGGAACAAATCAGGGAAGCCACGCCCAGCCTGCACAACAAGGAATAGACAGACAAGGTAAACGGAAAAACATGACACAGAACAAGAGGAATGTGGAAAACCGGGAGAACGAAAGGAAGGTTGACTGGAGGGAAACGGCAGATGTAACAGAACCCCCCCCCCCCCCCCTAACCCTAACCCCCCCCCCATCCTCGAGGAGTCGATAGCCCTCCCAGTCCACCAGGTACTGGTAACCGCACCTTTTGCGGCGGATATCCAGAATGCGGCAGACAGTGCAAGCAGGCGCGCAGGGAGTACTGAAGGGCTGCGGTCTGGTGAAGGTCGGCCAGGCCCCGTCAGGTACGGGAGATGGTGCGGGCGAGCTTCGAGGACCGGGTTATGTGGGTGAGGTTCGGGAGCCGGGTGGAGCTGTTCTGAGTATGCTGGGTCCAAAATGGCTAGACCGTTCCCGTCCTGCCTGGTTCCATCCAGCCAGTGGCGGCCGGCCTATAGAGGGCGCTGGGGCGCCGCCCCCCCCCCCTCCCCCACATACAAATTTAAAAAAAAGTTTTTAAAAAATTATTATTTTTTATTATTATTTTTTATTATTATTTTTTATTATTATTTCATTTTTTAGTAGCTTAAACATGTTATATGTTGGCCTTGCATTGTCTAAAGTTTAATACATTACATATGCATGTTCAGGGGACTGCAGGGCGCCGGTAATGTTATGGTGAATCAGAGTACTCATTCATTTTCAGGCGAGCCCCCTGATTCTGCTGCCTGATTCGCGGCCAAAAAAGTAGGCCCCCGGGCGCAGGCCTGTGTGCCCCGGACTATCCTACCCTTTTCTGATTAGTCCTCATGGTTTATGATATTATTGGATTGGATTTAAGGCATGTTTATCACGCCCAGCCGGCATCTAGCAGGATATCACTGCGAGTGCGCAAGTACTACGGCTAGGTTCAGTCGGCTGCTACTCATTCATTCAAGTAGACCTAGACCAAGCGAGAGAGATAATTCGAAATGGCTTCTTCAAGTGGAACAGAAAGCAAAGAAAATTCGGTTATTTCTTTGCAAAAAGAACCTTTCTCAAGGCGTTCATTGGAAGAAAAGAAAAGAGTAAAGGAACTTGGACCAGAGCGACCAGATTTGCACATTCAACAGCAAACAAGTGATCGCGGTCGGGCTTATACCCGGGGCTTCTCTCGCTCGTGTTATGACAAACGGAGTTGGCTAGCTGGATGTGCTGTGAGTCATGCGTTTTATTGCTTTCCCTGTTTGCTATTTCAAAGTGCTGGCACCGAACCATTGTGGACAACGACGGGGGTACGAGACCTAAAACATCTTGCTGAAAAGTGCAAACGGCATGAAAGTAGCCGCAGCCATCTTGACAACAGTATGAAGCTAAACTTTTTTGGCAGGCTTAGCATTGCTGAACAACTCGATGAAGGCTACAGAATTGGCATTGTTGTATGTCTTTGTCTCAAAATGTATGATGACTCATTTGAATGACCAGTCAAGTAGGCTCTTCTCAGTCTGAGGTTTTTAGCGGTTTAGCAATACAAAGGAATTGTGCAGCAAGGAGTTGTGTGTGGGGGGCAGCAATTAGCACCTCTCTAGGCAACATGACAGTGCTGTTGTGTTTGATTTGGACCCGGTGCTGCCAGGAGGTCTGTGGTAGCCTATCTGTTTGAAGTCTAAATCTGAATGTATGAGTCCTGCCTAACTTGAATGAACAGAGGCTCCTCCACTGTTCAGTGATGTCTTACTTGAAAAACTGTCCTCCACTGTTGCCAATTAAACTGTCTTATGCAACTGAGACACAAGGTGGCTTGTTTTTTCTGTTTAAAGTCAAAGTCAGATGTATTTGTTTTTTTTTAGAAATGCTAGCGCCCCAACCTATATTTAGATCACCAGCCGCCACTGCATCCAGCCCGTTCCTGTCCAACCCGTTCCTGTCCTGCTTGGTTCCGTCAAGCCCGTTCCTGTCCTGCCCGTTTCCTGTCCAGCCTGTTCCAGCCCATTTCCTGTCCAGCCTGTTCTAGCCCCTTTCCTGTCCAACCTGTTCCAGCCCATTTTCTGTCCAGCCTCTGCCTATCTTCTGCCCAGCATTTCCCTATCCTGCCCCGTCACTAGTCTTCTCTGTTCCCTGCCTTGTTCCCTTGCCCAATAAATTCACTCCCTGTGGAGTTTCTTCCCCTGGAGCTGTCTCTGAGTCTTGCGTTTGGGTCCAGTCCATGTTCTACACGTAACGATCTGGCCCCAAACAAAGAAACAGGGTTGCTTAAGAGCCTGATTAATGACAAGACAAGGTGGAACAGGTGAGACGAGAACACACAAGGAAAACACAATTCAGGTGCGGGGAAGTGGAGACACAAAAGTGAAAAGGGGGAGAGGGAAAACACGGGACAGAACGCCAGAAAACACAAAATCAGGACAGGAGCACAGGACATTACACCTCATACTGCAATAAAGGAAAATAAATGTTTTCGGTAGGCTAATGTGTTTTTATTACAGTATTAAGACTAGTTATACATAAAGACTAAATATTTTTAATTATATGTGAATCTTAACTTTGCCATGGCTCTTCAGAAAAAATGCATCAGGTGAAAAGGAAAAAATGGCTGTTCAGGGATAAAAGGTTCCTGATCCCTGTCCTATAGATGGTTTGACCGATTTGCACTAAACTGTGACTCGAAAATGTATTCATGGATATCTTTTAACCCAGTATAAAAAACATGCATGCAGTAAGCCAATGAATTTGGATGTGCACGGCTTTTTATGAAAAAGCAAATACATCTCAAACAGTTACACATAAAGTAATGGAACTTATTTGAAAACTCCATCCTGAGAACAACGCTAGATAATTAGCTCGATTAAACCACAAGGCGTGTTATGGAGCTAAAAAAAAAAGTATGAAAAAATTCAGGTTTTTTGTAGATACTTGCAAGGCTGACTAAGCACCTCATTAGGAATATGCATATGTATTTGTGCCTGAGTGTGTGGCCCCCTTTATTTCAGTTACATTTTATAAATATGAATTTCAGTACAAACAAAAAGTGGTAATACTCCATTGATACTTGCTTACTGTTGCTTATCTGTCACAAATAATTTCATATTTTTAAAAACCTGCCTTGTAAGCTATCATTTAGCTAACATTAGTTTCTCATCATGTCTGGGACTTTTGGCTACCCATCTCAGCTCAGCTGTGAATAGCAAGCTATTGCAAAGCAAAATCAGATTTTCCTGAAAAAAGGAAAAGAGTAGTCGTTTATAGATGTAGTTTATCCTTTAATTTGAACCTTGAAATCAATAAAAATAACTCCTACACACTGTGAGATACTTGCAAAAAGACATTTAATAAGTGCAACGTTTTGGTCTTCGTCAGGCAGGTCTATGTGACTGAAACGTTGCACTTATGAAATGTGCAGTGTGCAGGAGTTCTTTTCATTTATTTCAGTTTGTGTCTCCTCTATGCACCAGTGATACGCCTTTTTTCAGGTGTGCATTTCATACTTTCATAGAACCTTGAAATCAGGAAGCACAGTGAAACGGAAGCAAAGGAACTTCAGTTTCTAGCCAAGGAAACATTGTGCAGCTATGCTGACATTTTTTCCCCCATTTACAACAAAAATTAAATGTGTGTGTGTGTGTGTCTGTGTATATCCATGTGTGTGTGTGTGTGTGTGTGTGTTTTTGTATTAGGATTGAGGCTTGAAGCATTCTTTTTATTTTTTGTTTTCTTGGCACAAAGATATGCGCAAACATTTATTTTCAGGATGTACAGACATAAAGAAAAAACACGACCACAAAAACAAAACAGACTACACAGCTATTATTCTGAATAAGCGTTATTCCATGAGCATTCATTTAGAAAATCTGGGCCTCGTTTCCCAAAACAATCTTAAGCCGAAGATGATTGTAAAAGACATCTTACGAAGCATCTTTCGTATGTGAAGTGTTTCCCTAAGGCTTCTTAACTAAAGTCTTAGAAATTATCGTAGATTAACGAGTGCCTCTGAACACTCATAGAAAGTGAGTCTTTAGGGGAAACCCATTGATGCTGACTATAAGACATTCTAATACATGGATTTAGAATGTACACAATGTTGTTAAAATCAACAAATATTGATATTTATATTGAGCAAAAAAATGAAAATGTTAAAATAGAGAAATGTACGATTTTGACACGTTTATTATTTTATGTCTACTGTAGCTATATTAATAGGTTTTTGTTGGTGCACTGGGGTGGTGGTGGGTAGAGCCGGTAAGGCATGGATAATACTTTCATGGTTTAGATAGTTTGAAGCAGGTAACTGGATTGATGAACTTTGGTGAATTTGAAACGCAAGAAAAAAAGGAAAGAAAATACCTAAATGTGATTGATGCAAATAACTGGAGGAGTGAGCTTTAGGGAGAAGGGAAAATATAAAAAAACAACACTAAATAAAACACAGTAAACGACCCCTAAGGTGAGGTGGGAAATGGCTCTCCTCCATCCTCCTCCTCTCTGTCCGCAACGGTGCTCTGGCTTTCGCACTGCAACTTTGTGCAGCATAGTGGTCAGTATGCTATGTGTTCTACATCTTTCATTTCTAGGCGCAACATTTGCAATGGCATGAATGTAACCCATAATCTTGATTCACTTAAACGAATGACATTCTTGTACATTAAATTTGTAAAACGAAATTGCTTAATGCTTGTGTCTGCCTCCAGATTATACAATTAACACATTCACATTAAACCACATTATTGAAACTCATTCAATATTTTCAATACGTGGAAACAAGGTTGATATAACGCCAATTCTTCCGTTTACAGATATCTTTCCATCTATGTTTCTTTTAATAAATAACACAAATAGCCTACGCAGTCTTTGTTGTTCTAAACATAACAATGCTTGCATTATATTTTATAAATTTTATTTTTGTTCCTGGACTATTGTCACTGCATTGTATGTCTCGCCAGCAGTGAAATCAGTTATCAAATCGATTGAGCAAACTTTTCAGCACCTTTCAAGGACAGCGGTGCTAAAGATAGGCTTAACATGCACGCACTGTCTAGTTAAGTGTTTGGTTTGGGGAACGCATGCAAAAATTAACGAACGTCCTCAAGATCGCACTTAGAAAACAGCCTACCTCTAAGATCATTCGGTAATGGGAAACGAGGCCCTGTTCATTTTCAATATTCCATGAGTGCCTGCAGAGGTGTGCGAACTGCCTGAGGCACTTCTGAGTTGTTTTTTTTTACATTATATTGGGGACATTTATTTTTAGTCATTGTATTACAATTTTTTTTTTCACAACTACTATTTAATGCTGATCCATGTATTATGTGGCACATTATTTTTCCTCTGAAATGCCAGCACTCTGTGCTATAATTTGTGTTGCTGTTGATTTGTGGTAATCGCAGGAGAACATAGGCCTTACAGCAATGGGTATTTTGGGTCCATTGTTAATGATCATTCTGAAACCCATCAATGGACACACAGCATCAGAATCATGTCCTTTTCTTATAGTTTAGATGTTCTATGTGTGTTCTGTTTTTATTTTTATACAAAAGAGCTTCATGTAATTGACGTTGATAAATAAAGGTTAACCAAGACAAAGCGTCCCACAACGCAAATCTTGATTTTAATTTATCTTTAAATAACGTGTCTGTGTAATTACGGAACTATACGTGCAGCCATTTATTTCCGAAGCAATGCACTTTGATTTGGATACAGCTTCAGGGCTGAAGTACAGAAAGGGCATCTCTCCTTAATGTACATTTCCATAAGTTCTAGCCTATACTCTGATCACCTCGACTGTAGAAACAAAGCTTTCCAGTACATCTTTATGGATATTACCGGTTCTTTGTTCTGTTCAACTTTGCCGACTTGGAAGGAGTTGAATCACTTCAGACGAAAGTTAATGCAGTCCACAGAAATGCACTAACCTCTATCTCCACACCTAAGCCCTGCCCATTTCCCTGACCGGTCTTCTTACAGTTCTTTTTTGAAGGTTCTGGATTGGGGGCAGTAAATGGCTCTATAAATAATAATAAATAACTAATAATAGCCGTAAGATGGGATGTTGCTTGCATAAGTACACTTAGCTACAGCACTTAGCCTAGTATTTGAACAACACTCAAAATATAACATGGTTATTCATGTCCTCTATTTCTAGACTAAACCATCCACACTAAATTATTTTACATATCTTCATGCATAATACCCAAATTATTCCCAAAGCTAAGGCCACAGTAGTGTGCAGTGTTTGTCCATTTGAATGTATAAAATTATGATTTGAGAGCATCCATACCAGCCTCTCTCATGCCAAACAGCTGAAGCTAAACAGGGTTGAACTTGTTTAGGACTTGGATGGGAGACCTCCTCCAAAGAATACATTGCAGCTAGAAGTGGTGTTGTTTGGCCAACAGGGGGCACTCTTCCTTGTGGTTGAATTAAAACCTTGGGTGTTTCTGAATGGGGCTGCGGTCCAATCCGTTAAATGTTCTGCCCTCCTGCACGACTGAAATGATTAATAAATTAGGAAATAACATGGTGTCATTTAAAAGGAATCAATGGTGGGTTTTAAAAGGAGGAATGGGGGAAGAATTATATGGGAGTCAATTGAAGATGGGGGGTTTTCAGAATATTTTTGGGGGAGGGAAATTAATTCAGACTTCTGGCAACATTGACGAGAACGAACTTGGATATGCCATTGCATGATGGCAGATGAGATGGCATCATAGGGACATGATGATGACATGAGATTTAGCTACAAACTAAAAATGTAGCCTAGCCTAGTTGCTATCTTTTAATCAATAAGTGAGACTGCAATCTTTCTATGTCTGAAATTGAGGCAAGAAATATGTCTTACAATAGCTGGATTTTTACCTCATTTTAAACATATTTGTATAGCACTAAGCAGCGTTCTGTCCATCAGAGCAGGGATGCACAAAGTAGTTTTTTAGCGATGGCCCAGGGATATCGATCCATACTTTTCATGACCATATTAATTAACAACTCATTGTTCAACTACAAGACAATAGCCATGTTTTAATAGGCTACCTAAAAGCTAAAGGAAGGCAGAAAAATTACTAAAATTAGCAGGCAATTAATCACAAAAAGCATATAGTGAAATTAACAGAATTTAAGGCTGTATCAATGAAGCATAATGGGGGAAAGTGCTCAAAGCTGCAAGACAGAAAACTGTAGGATGAAACCAAACATTTTATATTAATGTTACAGTCATCGTCAGTGTATCTTTCTTTGCTGGGATGTAGCCTACTTTATCCATTTCACAGTGGAAAACTAAAAGCACATGTAGCTAGTTAATATTTTAATATAGATTGTATGTCAAAAGCACAAAAGGACTGGATCGGGATGATTAGCTAAAGCTGTTAATATGTTGTTGTAAAAGCAATATACAAGTAATATACAATATACAAATAACCTAGCTAGCTTTGTAACACAGACGGCTGCTACTGTTATCAGCTTTTTGGTGAATCGGTGCCATCCTGGAGTGCAGTAGGAATGACGTGCCAAAACAAGATTAAATAAAGTAGGCTTTTATGCGATCATATGAAACAGTCAAATGTGAACAGGTTTCCCCCGTGTCGTATCACATCGCTTTGCGTAATGAAGGATAGGATATCCTAGTCCACGTACTCGTTTGGCGAGTTTGCATCCGATGCATCCTCGACATTTGGAGCAGATCAAGTTCATTTCCGGGATCTTTGAGTGTCCTCGCTTCTTTGGCTTTGGAACAGAACTTGGCCCGTTATATGATGTCACCCTAGTCACAAGAACGTGTTTTTGTAGGTGCCATTTTTTTTGCAAGTGCCTTGGTATTGAGAAACACCCAACGTCTGTACTTGCGTACTTCTGAACTTGCGTGTTGTAATATTTAACGGCCAAGTTCTGTTCCAAGAAGGCGAGGGTGCATCTGATGCACCCTCGCCCAACGCAGAGTTGTCAGACATTTGGCACAGTAAAAAAAAGGTACAGAGTAATCTATTCAGGCCCAGGATCTCTATAATGCTGATTTATGACAATGGTCTATGTAAAAAAACGCTACAACTACGAGTTTTTAATGTTTTTAAGCACTCTGCCTGCCTTCTTGCACACTTTCAAGTACACGAGTGCACAAGCACGCAAGTATGCAATTTCAGACACAGCCCTAGTGTCCCAGAACCGAGCTGTAGCAGGTGGTGTCCTTTGGGTGAGATGTTAAACTGAGCTCCTGACTCACTGTCCTCATTAAACATGGCACTAAAGAAACGGTGGCTTCCTACTTCCAGCAGTAAATTATTTTTCCATGCACGTCTTACATACATAATTTTTCCTTAGTTACACAGGTGTTAGCACAAATAATACTTTAAATAGCAGTCTATAATATATTACTTGGTTGTAAATATGTAGTTGTGCTGGACTCTGCTGTATTCACTGTGTTAGTAAACCACTCTGGCAATGAGCATCCGACTAATAAATAAACCTAAACGCAAATGTAATTGAGTTTGCCCTGATAATGAGTTGTTTTTGGCTAGCGGAGAATGGGCCCCCTTCTATAAATCCTGGGATTTTTTTCCTGCCACTGATTTTTTTTTTTTTACCTTTTTGCTGGATTCTTGGAGTTGAGGCTCAGTATTATTTTTTCCTATTTCCTTTTTCTGTTAAGTGTCTTTGTGACAGTGTCTGTATTAAAAAGCACTACACAAATGCAGTGGAATTTAATTGAGTTTTCTGTTCCGCAGAGATGTCTGGCACGGGGCCAGAGATTTCCCTGGTGCACTGGAAGCAGCAGTGGCTTGAGAACGGTACCCTGTACTTCCACGTCTCCACCAGTGGGGCGGAGCAAGTGTACCAGGCCACGCCCCCGACTGTGCATGAGCCCACCCACGTCCTGCATGAACACATGCACCTGCTGCACATCTCCATCATGGTAAGTGAGCCACGTCATCTGTCCTCCCCCCCCCGCCCACCCACCCACCTTACACAATCGCTCCCTGTCAAACCATTACTCTGGAATGCTCAGTACTCATAGGTAGGGCCTCAAGTTTATCTCAACTTGTTTTCTCGCATTAACTTCGCCAGCCACATGTCAAACAATTATTCCGATTTCATCACCAACAATCATCAATGTTGAAAAAGTAATTGGCACTAATTAAGCACAGATCATTAAGCATGATTGACAGCGATGTTTACAAGGGACATGTTAAATTACTTGTAGCAGTGGGGAATAGTCAGATTAAGAATGACAGCAGTTATATAACATTTAACTTGCACAAAAATAGTCACACAAACAAATACATAGTATTAATACTAATTAAATGGTTTGTTTTTTTCATTTTATAAAATGGGTAAATGTCATGTACAATGTTCAAATGAAAATTCAAAGTTATAAACTTATTAAATTTGAAAATGGTCAGTTGTTTAACAGTTCTTCTGTCATTGATTGACTATGCTTGGTGAAAACTTGAAGAGATGCCTCTTTCTGCATCGACAGAGCTAGTTACAACAACAACAACGACGACAACATTCATTTAGCCTTTCGTGTGATGTTTGGAAATATTTCCTCAGCTGTATCCCAGAATTTGGCCAGTGACATTGCAGTGCCGTTTTTTTTATTGCTGGGTTTTAAAAAAACGAATATTTCGCGTACAAACCTGACACCTGCAACGATGCGAAAAAACGAAAAGCTTGCGTTCTTTTTCGCGTTTGAAAATCCGTGCGAATAAAAATTG
Source organism: Ilyophis sp. 1 JC-2022 (assembly GCA_022702515.1). Taxonomy (NCBI): domain Eukaryota; kingdom Metazoa; phylum Chordata; class Actinopteri; order Anguilliformes; family Synaphobranchidae; genus Ilyophis; species Ilyophis sp. 1 JC-2022. Next base: position 51,349,714 of record CM040394.1, read on the forward strand.
ATTACTCTTCGTCGAGCGATGACGACCTGGTTATCCGTTCGGTCCATCACGGAACGAAAGTGTATTTTTTTTGCCTTTACCAGAACGTTAAAAACAGAGCATGCTTAAATTACATTGGCAAAATCTTGAACCGGGCTTATTATGTGTCCGTTTTTTACTTATGTAAAGTTTGTTTTGTCTACAACATGCTCTCCTTCTCTTCCCTCCTTTTACGGACATACGTGTCCCTGAGATTTCACCACTGCCTCTTGATCTCTTCCACTAATATAAAGGGTTAACCACAACATAACAATACATTACGTAATTTCAGCAAACATCTTTAAAATAAATTTGTCGTAGTCTATACAGTGTAGCAACTCATGAAGTCTGAAAAGTTCTCTCCAAAACGATCGCTACAGGCAGACCTCGTCTGTTTTCCTCGTTATGTATATAACTTGGCTATCAGTAATCAGGAAATCCACACAGGAGTCAGAATAATATTTTTGGGGAACTTTATTTGCCACGCACACAGACAACAGTGTGACAGCAAAAATATTTCATATAGGCTACTCTACCCTACCCTTCTCCTCCTCCTCCTCCCCCTTTCTCTCCCTCCACTGCAGTGGCTGCCCCTGGCCAGACCCGGTAGCTAGACTACGTGTCGTCTTTCTCCTTCGGTTAGCCTATAGCCCACAATTACTACGGCAAATATCCACGGAACAATATCACATATAGCGGTTTCGCTAGCTTTCATCCTTTGTTTTCACCAAGACAAACAACCCAGCCGGTGACAGCGTAGCCTACATGAACTACATAAAAAAAAAAAATAGGCCTACGTGTCGTGTAGCTATGTTTGTGTGTAATCGCCACTGGCTTGTTATCTTCTTTACATGAACTGCTATCAACGTTAACGTTAGATCTAAAGGTTAGCTAACGTTAGCTGGCTAAAATAGCTGGAGACGACTTTTAAGCCAATGCTAATAACCTGTGGGAGCTGATCAGACAGCAAGTTGTGCGTATTGCAACTATTTAGCTATAAACCCACCATCTTCATAGCCTATTTGCTCGGCTATGGTTTTCCACAAATTGTCCTTCAAATCGTTGTCTTTGTAACTATTATGTCTCTTATCAAAGAGGACACTATACTGTGACACATATAAAATCAGTTGGTCCGCCATATTGGATGTTGGAGTTTGTTGTGGCAGTGCGGTGATGTCAGTCATGGAAACTTGTTATGATTGGATAGATAAATAGTTTTGCAAACGAAAACTCGCAAAAAACGAACTTGCTGCGAATAAATTAAATGCCGCTTTTTCGCAAAGGACATTTCGCGTTTGATGTGCAAGATTTTATGAACAATACAGGAGTTCGTTTTTATTTTTCAACGTGCGATTTATTCGTGCGAGTAAATCGCGGCCAGTGTGTCACGGCCTTTACCTGAAGTAATTTAGGTAAGAAGTAGCATTGTTTTGGAATAGAGCTAGTTTAAGTAGTGTGAGCTACGATAGCCAATATTGTTTGTTGTAATTATTGTTGTAATAATTTGTTTATTGTCTCATTTTCATTTCAATATTTTTAACGGCAGGCCTAGTTTTTTCAAGTTTTAATTAATGACTTGCAGACAGTGCTTTGTAGGCTATGCGTGATTAAAACTTTTTGGTCAGATATAATTTATTTTTGTACTGTCACTGTGTTTGTTATGAGTATCTAACTCAGTGTTTTTCAACCTTTTTTGAGCCAAGGCACATTTTTTACATAAAAAAAATCCTGAGTCACACCACCAACCAAAAGTGTTACTAATTAAGTGAAGTTGATAGGATAAGATAATTTCCCACGGCACACCTGACGATCTCTCACGGCACACTAGTGTGCCGCGGCACAGTGGTTGAAAATCACTGATCTAACTGATAATGCATGTACATTCATGAACCATAACATAATAAAATCTAGAGAGAGACATGCATACACAATACATGCAAACACACATGAAAGATATAGGTGTGGATTCTGTCCTTTACCATGAACTACACATACATTAAACGGTAAGTTTTTTAAAGAGTTGTATACACGGAAGACAGCTACTAATCGTGTATGTTGGTAGATGATATAGGCGTAACTAAGTACGCGTTTTAGCCTGGTTAAAGTAATGTTACAGCAGAAATGCAGCAGTCGTTGCCACTTTGAGAAAATGTATAAATCAGCCATCATGAAATCCATATGTGCTGACATCGCTTTGGGGTTCGCTCTTTTCTCTTCAATGAATGCATTCACCTGCTTATTGGAACGTTTATATAAAATAAAAAAATGCTATAGCATTGCAAAAACTGAAGGTCTATATAGTGTAGTCGGTAGTATGTCCGGCGTTATTATTGGAATAACAAACACTGTATTTATTATATGCAATACTGTAACCTCTCTGCATTTGAATGGATCTCTATGGGAATTGGGGGGTGGGACTAGATTTAGCTATAAATTATGCTGGAACAGTATGAAATACATGGTTGGTAAAATGGCTGTAAGTCATCAAGGGTCTGAGGTATCAAACGAGCCTCAAACCATCACTCTGCTGCCAGATATGCAGTAGATATGGATGGATCACTTTAAGGGTTGTTTCTCCTGACAAATTTTCCAATTGAACTCAATGAAAAAATAAGTCAGGAGAAAAAACCCTTCAAGTTATCCATCCATATCTACTGTATTTCTGGCAGCAGAGTGATGGTTTAAGGCTTGTTTGATACGTCAGACCCTTGATGACTTACAGTAATTTAGACAACCATGTGTTCTATACTGTCCCAGTGTAATTTACATCTAAATCTAGTCCCACCCCCCAAATTCCCATAGAAATCCATTCAAATGCAGAGAGGTTACAGTATCACTTGTAGGAGTACCAGAAAATAAGATATCAAGAGTCTTTTGATATTGTTGGGTCACAGACATCAGGAAGTCATGGCATGCAAAGGATATGCGACCAAATATAGAAAATTATTACTTTATTCTACATTGGCTGCAGTTAAGTGTAAAGGGGCAATTACTTTTTCACACAACGGAAATGGGTGTTGGGATTTTTTGTTCATAAAATAAATTAAATAAGTAAAAAAGAAATGTGTCATTTGTTCACTCAGGTTCCCTAAACTCAATATTATATTTTGTCTAATGATCTGAAAATCTCCAGTGTGAGAAATATGTAACAATAGAGGAAATCAGGAAGGGGGCAAAAACCTTTTCACGGCACTGTATATCCGTAATTATACCTCCATTAGACAAAAGCAATGAAGCAAGGGGAGGCATTTTTCCATCCAAATGCATGGTTTCTTTTTAATTGTATTTTATAGGTAATCATAATAAATGTGTGTCCAACAGAGCAGTGCCGATCTCAAGCCTTCTGGCTCAAGCCATTACCACTTGTTCTGTTCTTTTGAAATCCGGGTTGGAATAGTGTAATAGAAGCAACCTGCGTGCTCAGACAGTAAACACACAGACTCACGCACACACTTGTTTCACTCACTCACACACACACACGCGCACACACACACACACACACACACACACACACACGCGCACACACACACACACACACACACACACTTGTCTCACATACACAGACACACAAACGGAATGCTGTTTGCTTCTGTCTGTGGGCGCTTCAAGGCACATTTTCAACCTGAGGGAGTTTTTCGAGTTTGGTGTACTCTTTTTCAGCTGTCGCAGTTCAATGTAGTTTTGACTGACAGCGCGTCAGCGCACGTCTGCGCGGACCTCAGCTCTCAAAAGGGAGGAAATTGAAGGTATAAGAATGGAGGGAAAAAAGGAAACCTTAAAGATCAGTATATCTGTTTGGCTGCAGGGCTCGGGGTGCTCAGCGGCTTCATGAGTAAGCATCGTTATGTGTCATTCCGTCAGTTCACTGACAGATTCAACAAGCCTCTCTCCCTCTTCCAGATCTGTGCTCTCTTTCTCTCCCTGTTCCTCTCTGTCTATTTTTCTCTCTCTCTCTCTCTCTGTTTTCTCAGACAGTAGACAGACAGTTGGCCAGGGTTTATCTGGGGTGAACCAAAGCATGGGGCACTATTTAAACACATCATACTTGGACTGCCACCTAGCTGCTGTTAATTTATTAATGTGAACATTGACTGATTGACCGTGTTGCTCATTAAAACCAACACTCTGAGACTGATTCCTCCCCAGGTTTCTTCCTATCTGTCGCACCCAGAAAGTTTTCCTTGCCACTGTCGCCCTATGCTTGTTCATGTGGGGGTCTAGGCCAGAGTGAATTGTTAAGAGTATTGTGACAAATGATTGGACAATGTGACATAAATAAATTTTATTTGATTTTGATTAGTGTATGAGGGAGGGGGGGACCAACTCTGGAATAGTGCTTTGTTGGACATGCAAAACATAGACAGACTTGATTTGGAGTGTGCTGGTGAGGCCAGTTGAAAACTCTGGTTTTGTGCTGCACTGACTGCATATCCCAGAATGCTTCAGGTTTTTTAAAAAGCATAACCCTTTTAGGTGTGCTTCACAATTATGCATGCTTGGCTTATATACAGTTGAAGTCAGAAGTTTACATACACTTAGGTTGGAGTCATTAAAACTCATTTTTAACCACTCCACAGATTTCATGTTAGCAAACTATAGTGTTGGCAAGTCAGTTAGGACATCTACTTTGTGCATGACACAAGTCATTTTTTAATTGTTTACAGACAGATTATTATTATTTTTTTATTATTATTTCACTTTTAATTCACTATATCACAATTCCAGTGGGTCAAAAGTTTACATACACTAAGTTGACTGTGCCTTTAAATAAAAATAAAACAATTTTTGGTCGCATAACCTTTGCATGCCATGACTTCCTGATGTCTGTGACCCAACAACATCAAAAGACTCTAGATATCTTATTTTCTGCTACTCTTACAAGCGATACTATCACGTCTCTGCATTTGAATGGATCTCTATGGGAATTGGGAGGTGGGACTAGATTTAGCAGTAAATTACACTGGAACAGTATGGAACACATGGTTGGCTAAATGGCTCTAAGTCATCAAGGGTCGGATGTATCAAACAAGCCTTAAATCATCACTCTGCTGCTAGAAATACAGTAGATATGGATGGATAACTTGAAGGGTTTCTTCTCCTGACTTATTTTTTCATAGAGTTCAATAGGAAAATTCTTAGAGAAACAACCCGTAAAGTGATCCATCCATATCTACTGCATATCTGGCAGCAGAGTGATGGTTTGAGGCTCGTTTGATGACTTCCAGCCATTTTACCAACCATGTATTCCATACTGTTCCAACATAATTGACAGCTAAATCTAGTCCCACCCCCCAATTCCCATAGAGAAACAACTGTTAGAAAAATGACTTGTGTCATGCACAAAGTAGATGTCCTAAGGGACTTGCTAACACTATAGTTTGCTAACATGAAATCTGTGGAGTGGCTAAAAATACGTTTTAATTACATTAGCCTACACAGCCTTGGAGCAGACACCAATTGACCACTGTAGCAGGGCCCATGCTCACAGGTGCTGCCAATCAGGTGCCAATCAGGCACCTGATTGTCAGCACCTGGGGGTACCGGAAGCTCAAAACAAGAGTCAATAGCAACAGCAGAATAAGCTGTTTGGCATTGGCAGAGAAGATTTGGCTAATTTTACATGGGCGCAACCCACATACTCAGCTGTGCTGCTCATCCCACAAATGCATGTTCCTTACGAATGGGGCACCATTTAAAAGGGAAATAAACAGGCTTTCCAACGGTATAAAATTTATTGCCAAGAAGCATTGTTACAACAGAGAAATAATCTACCAAACACAAATTTCCGAACTTTTTGTTCGATGTTTATATGAAAAAAGAGAAAATAAAAACGAAAATATGCAATGCAAAGCTCCAATGTTCAGCCCGCACACTCAAACGAGAAAGGTTTAAGGACTGACCTTCAGAGGCAAAAAACGAATAGATGCAAAAAGGTTTATTAGTTAAAATAGAACCAATGACGCGCGCATTCTTCTTGGTTATAATCTATGATCTTGCCCTTTGTTCTTTAAAGATGGTTAGTGGTGTGAAGGTGTAGAAAAGACTAGACTGCATTGTGTACCACCCAGATTGTGTCTGTGTTAAATTAAGTAATGAGCTCTACTCTGTCCCCGCCTACATTTCCAGCCAATCACATGCTGCTGGGGGTGAGGGTGGGAGGGGCAGTGAAGAAGAGGAATCTCTTAATTCCCAGCTGCCTGCTGAGGCTGTATAATATGCAGCGTCTTTTTTAATGCTGATTTGCCTGGAGCTCTTTAGGAATCACCATCAATTGAGCTCTCATCCTCAGCCCTGAGCTTTGAAACACACCATACTGCAGAACAGAGGGGAGATTCCCTGCCTCTTTGTTCTTGCAATCGCTCTCTATCTCTCTCTCTCTCTCTGTCTCTCTCTCTCTTTTTACTTTCATGCTCCGTATCGCGCTCCTTCTCAGACTTTAATTCCAATGAAAACTGTTTAATTGGGATGACCTCAAAATGCAAAGTGTTGCCTGAACAGTGCAAATACGAGCCACATACTGTATTTGTTTACTTTGTGTGTGGGTGTGCATGTGTATGTATGTACAGTGCATACGGAAAGTTTTCAGACCCTTTCATGTTTTCCACATTTTGTTATGTTTCAGACACATTTTAAAATGGATTCAATACATTTTTCTTTCATCAATCTACACTCAATAACCCATAATGACAAAGTGAAAACATGTTTTTAGAAATTTTAGCAAATTTATTAAAAATCAAAAACTGAAATTTCTCATTTACATAAGTATTCATACCCTTTGCTTTAGTGTATTTTTAAAGTATCTTTTTCATATTTGGTCACATATCTTTTGCATGCTGTTACTTCCTGAAGTCTGTGACTCATCAACATCAAAAGACTCTCGATATCTTATTTTCAGGTACTGTTACAAGCGATACAATAACCTCTCTGCATTTGAATTGATCTCTATGGGAATTGGGGGGTGAGACTAGATTCAGCTGTAAATTATACTGGTACAGTATGGAACCCATGGTTGGCTAAATGGCTTTAAGTCATCAAGGGTCTGAGGTATCAAACGAGCCACAAACCATCACTCTGCTGCCAGATATGCAGTAGATATGGATGGATCACTTTAAGGGTTGTTTCTCCTGACTTATTTTTCCATAGAGTTCAATCGGTGTGTCAGTGTGTGAGTCTGTGAGGAGTGAGTCTGTGAGGAGTGAGTCTGTGAGGAGTGAGTCTGTGAGGAGTGAGTGTGTGAGTGTGAGTCTGTGAGGAGTGAGCGTATGAGTGTGTGAGTCTGTGAGGAGTGAGCGTATGAGTGTGTGAGTCTGTGAGGAGTGAGCGTGTGAGTCTGTGAGGAGTGAGCGTGTGAGTGTTTGAGTCTGTGAGGAGTGAGCGTGTGAGTCTGTGAGGAGTGAGCGTATGAGTGTGTGAGTCTGTGAGGAGTGAGCGTATGAGTGTGTGAGTCTGTGAGGAGTGAGCGTATGAGTGTGTGAGTCTGAGGAGTGAGTGTGTGAGTCTGTGAGGAGTGAGCGTATGAGTGTGTGAGTCTGTGAGGAGTGAGCGTGTGAGTGTTTGAGTCTGTGAGGAGTGAGCGTGTGAGTCTGTGAGGAGTGAGTGTGTGAGTCTGTGAGGAGTGAGCGTATGAGTGTGTGAGTCTGTGAGGAGTGAGCGTATGAGTGTGTGAGTCTGTGAGGAGTGAGCATATGAGTGTGTGAGTCTGTGAGGAGTGAGCGTGTGAGTGTGTGAGTGTTTGAGTCTGTGAGGAGTGAGCGTGTGAGTGTGTGAGTCTGTGATGAGTGAGTGTGTGAGTCTGTGAGGAGTGAACGTATGAGTGTGTGAGTCTGTGAGGAGTGAGCGTATGAGTGTGTGAGTCTGTGATGAGTGAGTGTGTGTCTGTGAGGAGTGAGTGTGTGAGTCTGTGAGGAGTGAGCGTATGAGTGTGTGAGTCTGTGAGGAGTGAGTGTGTGAGTGTTTGAGTCTGTGAGGAGTGAGCGTGTGAGTGTGTGAGTCTGTGATGAGTGAGTGTGTGAGTCTGTGAGGAGTGAGCGTATGAGTGTGTGAGTCTGAGGAGTGAGCGTATGAGTGTGTGAGTCTGTGATGAGTGAGTGTGTGAGTGTGTGTCTGTGAGGAGTGAGTGTGTGAGTCTGTGAGGAGTGAGCGTATGAGTGTGTGAGTCTGTGATGAATGAGTGTGTGAGTGTGTGTCTGTGAGGAATGAGTGTATGAGTGTGGGAGTAGGGAATGTGAACACTGCTGCAAGAAGACCGCATGGGACTTTGACAGGTAAGAAGCTAGACTTGCTCTCTCAGCTTATGAGGCTTTGGACAACTTCCACATCTTCTTGCACTCAGCCATGTGCATGTGAAATTAAAATGGATTGATTGCAATGAAGCCATCTCTGACCGATTGTGTAGCATGGATCCCCAGCGTCTGACACTGGGGGGACAGGTCGGCGGTGGGAGGAATTATTAACACCTAGCGCTAACTGCTTTGCCGCAACAAAGGTGTCACGGCAGCGGTTTTGATCAGGCCCCTGAGATGTACCGTGGCACGCATTAAACAAAACCACCTGGCAACGGTGCAAAAGCAATTTCCCCAGCTCAACAGAGGATGGAACTGAATCCATCTGTGCCGAAATACTGTCGGACCTGGGAGAATGAGGGAGAATGAGGGAGGGGGAGAGAGAGAGAGAAAGAGAGCCAACCTGTCTCTGGTTCTACTATGGTGATGCAGAGCGATCCCATTGGAAAGTTGCAAGCGGGGGCTTAAATTTACTGTCATTAATAATGGTACAGAAAAAAATGGTTGCCAAGTGACACTGTTCTGAGTTCATGTTCTGGACAGTTTATTTTAAAGACTTAATAAATGCAGCCAGCTGGAAGCCCTTCACATGCCGTAATTCCTCTCTGAAAGCGTTTGTGCATGGTCTGTGGTGTCTTTGCGGCTCAACACACTATTGAAATTTTAATTACTTTCCTCAGTTGTATCACATCATGTCGGGCTGTATGGGTTACTGTAATATCAAGACCGTAGCTATCATTGTCATGATCATCACCATGATCTTCATCATCATCATCATCATTAGAGGTCTGCATCCTGACCCAAACCTGACGGGTCCGGGTATCAGCATATTATCAGCTCAGGTCAGATCGGGTACGGGCCCGCTGCCAACCCTGAAGTTTACAAATAGTAGAATCGCAAAACTTCTGCCAGCTTTTAACAACTTTACAACAATGGCGCAAAGCTTCTAGTATTAATAATGTACCATTATGCTCAACTGGCAAATAAAAACAGCTGTATTTGACAGCCCAGGAGGGATACACTTATTAACATAACGGATGGCAGAACAGCACTAAAGCTAGCTGGCTAGCCTGTCCGGATCATTACGAACATTAAAAGAGGACGTTGGTCCTATGCTGTTTGTTGCAGAGGTGCAAGCGACAAACTTAACTTCACGTTTAACAGAAGGAAAAGTTTTAAAAGTAAGCATGAGAGCTAGTTGAGCATAATGGTACACTACAAAACTAGAAGCTTGCCTTTGCGCCATTGTTGTCAATCGTTAACAGCTGGTGCAAGTGCTCCCCCCCCCCCCCCTCTTCCCCGTTCCATGATTGCAAGCACCTTTACTAGCAGTTTTTCCTGTGGGAAGTACTGTATTATTTTCTAGTATGCTGTATGGTGTTGTTCGCTTTTTATTTCAGTTGTAGTGTAGTTTACATAAGAATTTGCTACTAGTGAGGACAGATAATTAAACAGTCCTCACATGCATGCACATGTTGATTAAAAGGAGGCGGGTTGTCAATTAGTGTGAGTTTTAAGTGGAGTATGTCACTTTAGCTATGCGAGGCTAATTGGCTCTCGATAGCCTGCAAGTGGTATGTTAAACTCTAAGTACATACAATGAATACAATCAAAGATATAATTACATTGACAATAAACATTAGACAAACAAAAGCTTTCCTAAACTATTGCCTGGATGTTTGTATCAGTCTTACTGTTGGAGTGCACAGGTAGATGAGCCTGTGGCTGAATGGGTCGGCTGTCTTTTTGCTTTGTTTCCTTGCTGGTCCAGTTTCTTTGGCGAGTTGTTGCTGGAACTTTTGCAGATTTGCTGTTGGAGCAAAAAGTTAATGGTTCTTCTGTCTTTTCGGCAAGTTATTTATCAGAACTCTTTGTGGTTGGTGTGTGGCAACGTAGGCTATGCTCGTTTCTCTCGCAGCTGTTCACTTGGGCTATATTGTACAATGATAGCGAGTGTAGTTTTACAGGAAGAGGAAGTGACATACTGTACCCATTCCTATGGGTCGATGTAGTCTTCCTGGAAATTCAGATCAGCGTCACATTTGGTTTTAAGCTCTATTGGGTTTGAGCTTAAAATCTGGCTGAAGCTTATTGGGCTGGTTCGGGTCTGGCCGTGAAGACATCGGGCGTAGGTGGGCCTCATTTCTAGCCCGATGCAGACCTCTAATCATTACCATCATCATTATCTTCATCATCATCGTCATCATCATCATCAGAACTACCTATCATCATCAATTTCAACATCACCATCATTGTCATCACCACCATTTTCTTCTACTGATACACTATACGACTTCAAAGAGCATGTGTTCTGAGGTAGTCTGGCTTTGCTTTTTTTCTTCAAATTTTGTTGTTTTGGCACCTACATTTCAAGAGGATAAGTAATCTTTCGGTCAGTTTTGAGGAAAAAAATATTTTAAAAGACTTGCTTGCTCGTTTCTTGTTTCAGATGTCAGAAGACCACCTCTGACAGCGCAAACATATTAACCTTTATTTCACCCTTTCAAAGCCTAAGTCAATAAACATCAAGCTGACAGTGACAGGCGGCCATTTCAATCCCTGAGCATGAGAAATATTCAGTCGATTCTGTCTGCCGTTTTTGTTGGAAGATGATCAATGTGTCATAAGCACTGAAATAATGGTCACTTACAACAAGAACAAATGAGGTGTTGGGGGGAGGGTGGTGTGGGGGTGTATGTGGGAGGGTTCCAAAAATGAGCATGTCTGAATTTGGGGGGGCCTGTGGCTGGTTGGCATCTCATTAATCACTTCCAACGTAATTAATGAGACTAAAGATATTCACATTGCATACTAATGCGTTACTTCGTTTTTTAAGCATTTTGTGTGAAATTTAATTACCATGTGAAATAACAGCTGGTCCAAACTATTATTTTTATTTACTGGGGGTTTTAAGAATGCACTTTTTCATTTTTTTACAGTTCTTTTCTTGGTCTAGCTATCACAAGCATCCATATGTACATGTATGCATATTTCTCAAACACATCTCAGTTGTGAACATTGATGAATTGCATTTATGCAGTCATTTTAAACAAGTGAGCACTTTAGGGTTGGGAGGGTGGGTGTAGCACCCACCTTGGTGAAGCACAGATGCCATTCTGGCCAAACACACTCATCACCATCAGATGAGAAGGAAATTGAGGACTTTATCTTCGTAATTAAACCAGCAGACCTCTGGAATCCTTCCAAAGCGCAAAGTGATGACATAGTAGAAGCAATGAATGGATAAAATATGGTGATTTCAGTGTTTTGCTTAATTTGTACATAGTGCAATAGTATTTTGAGGATGATGTGTGAGGGGGTATGTAAGGAGTCCTAATCAAGCCATACTACTATTATGATACTTGAAAATTAAGTATCTGTGTGTATATTTGTGTGTGTATATATATATATATATATATATATATATACATACACAGTATGTACAGTACCCTCCACAATTATTGGCACCCCTGGTAAAGATGGCACATGTGGTTTTGTTAAAAATAATTATTTCTTGATGAGGGATTTTTTTTCTCCGAATACATTTACCTCAATTAAAGGTTTGGTTTTCTCATTTTTTCAGAGATTAAGCTAATTCACCAAAATGTGAATTTTCTATAACCTTTTACTCATCTTTGCCAGGGGTGCCAATAATTGTGGAGGGCACTGTATACAGTTGAAGTCAGAAGTTTACATTCACTTAGATTGAAGTCATTCAAACGTATTTTTAACCACTATAGTTTGCTAACATGAAATCTGTGGAGTGGTTAAAAATTACTGTTAATGACTTCAACCTAAGTGTATGTAAACTTCTGACTTCAACTGTATATGCACATCTTATTGTGAGTTTAAAAACTCTTTAATTTATGAGGATATGTTTGACTTTTTGAATCACCTTTTAAGGATATTTTTGTTTTATTCATCGTGTACTGAAATTGCACCCAGGGGTTATTTTTTGAAGACTTTAGTTATTAGTTGCCCTAATATTATGTTCCACGTACATCGTCTTTGAACATTAAATTGGATTCAGGTACTCTGGAGAAATCAATATGTATTTGACTGTTCCAAGTGGTCCACCCTTTAAAACGACTGATTTTTTAAGACCTGGTACCTTGTAGCCAAGCAATTTTTTCCCTGGGTTAGCATTTTCCAGGGAATTAAACTTCCTATCTCTTGGTTTGAAATTCAGAGAGCTATGAGTCATAAAATGAAGATAAGGACACCTTACACATTTTGAAATGCAGAAGCTATACAAGGAGCTGCGAAATGAAGATAACGTTTATTAAACTTTATCATTATAATTTGCAGTACATCTCAAGTTTTTGATGGCATGCCTCAGTTTGATATTGACAGAAATGAATGCACTTATTAAAGAGAAAGCTCCCCTATTCTACAGGCACCCGTTGTCAGAGGAGAACATTTAAACAAGGGCTGCTTCCTTCCTTTATTTCAGCATACAATGAACTCCCTGTAGCTATTTGAGATATCACATATTTTCTGAGTCATCCTTTTATACAGCATGTTTTGCAGAAACAATTAAATTAATTTGCTGCATGGCACAAGGCAGGGCAAGGTAGCTGGACCACCTGAGATGGTGGCACGAGCGTAACTTCCCACTTCCTGTGACACGCTCGCGCCCACGCGTCTAGCGTCCACATGCAAACGACACAAACTCTCGGTTTGCGTCCGCTGTTATTTAATTATTCAGAGGACCGGGTTTCAGGCCTTACTGAAATGGATTTGAAATATGCCTTTCCCTAACCACCACAGAGATAATAGAGAAGTGTTTTACTATCCTTTATAAAAATATAATAATTCAGCACTTGTCGTAACAATTATTCCTCGGCAGTGACACATCTTTCCTCAGACTCCCTACACCATATCACACAGTGGTAGTTAGCTCCTCTGCTTTCACCCGAAGTACATTGTGTTAAATAAAGCAGCCTGAAGAAGGCTTCATGCAATGATGTTTTGACAGTGTTGGTGTACCATTGGATAGCGATTTTCTTCCCTGGATTAAACCACAAAGCTGCCGTAGAAGTTACAAAGAGGTAGAAACTTCATGCTCTGCGCTGGGAAAAATAGAGAATTAAAATGAAACTGCCACATGAATAATTAAGGATATAATAATTTCAGGACTGATATGTTTCCACAAGTTCATGCTAAGGCTTCTTATAGATAGAGAGACAGACTTTTTTTTTTTCTGCGCAGAGTGCTGAACCTAAACAGATAGAAAGATTGATTGGTTGGTTGGTTGACTTTATTTGAGCTTTTAAATATCCCATTGGTGCGTTAACAGTAGGTACACTCCAAGTAATAAATCACAGCGTTACTGTAAAGGCGTGTTGGTCTCTGCCACTGGAGTGTGTAGGGCTTGATTTGCAAGCCAAATTCCATGTTAATTGTTTCCCTGGGGGAGCGTGGGGCACTGTAATTGGATGAAATGGAAGTGACACGGCGAGTGACAGTTTGATTTGTCACACTGCAGTTATCTGCCTCATGTGCCACTCACCCTCGGTGGCCTCGAATAAAAAGATTTCCCAAACGCCCCCCCCCTCCCCTCTCCCCCTGTCAGGGTCGTTGTCGACAGTCCGTGGTGACACTGATGTTCATCAAGACCAGTCCCACGTATCTAAGTGTGGCTTGGCTCAGGCTATTATAGGGAGGGTGATTCATCATTTAACAGGTAGTGGAGATCTTGTGGCCTTTTCCTGGACAGAAAACTCCAACCAGTCTGTTTGGAAAGGGTGTTTCATCTGTGTGTGTATGTGTGTGTGTGTGTGTGTGTGTTTAGCCTACCTCATGGGGACTAAATGTTGTCAAATGCTCCCTCGTGGGGACTCGGGAATGGTCCCCACGAGGGAAAAGTTCATTTTAGGGGTTGGGTTTAGGGCTAGGGTTACAATTATGGTTATGGTTAGGATTAGGGGTCAAAGGTTATGTTTAGGTTTAGGGCTAGGGTTATGGGCTTAGATTTTGGGCTTAGTAAATCACGTTGCAAGGGAGAGGACGCTGGCGCTGCTTATTCGCCGCTTCTCCGTCTGCAAAAAGCCAACTACCTGCTAATGTTTGTGCTATAGTTATATAGTTATAGTTGTATAGTTATACAGTTATATAGTAATAGTTATAGCTATAGTTTGCTATAGTTCGCTTGTTCGCTGCTTCTCCGTCTGCAAACTACCTGCTAACGTTGTGCTATAGTTATATAGTTATGGTTATGTAGTTATACAGTTATATAGTTATAGTTATAACTATAGTTCTCCAACTTTCAGCCAATGCCTAGTCGTGGATCCGTGGATTAACAGGCAAGCTCCCAAATTTTCCGTGACATCGCTGGATTTTCTATATACTCACCGTTGCTGGGAGGTAGAAGCCGGACATCTCTGCTGTCAGTGCGGTTAGCCCTTGCGGCTGGGACCGCTGCCTCCTAGCCCCGCTAGCCAGCTAATGCTAGCCGCGACCGGCTCCTCGGCCAAGGGTGGCCGGCTTTCACCAGCATGACATTAAAATTCCAAACCACCGTGAGGCTCTTAACAGATGGAATAAAAGGACACAGTCTGGCTTCTCGCCCACGTTACATCCACAGAGGCTCACGACGTAAATTTGTTTACTCCGAGAGCTGTATTCCAACTCTCTGGTCTGGGGGACGCTCTGGCGCATCCTGCCGACGTCATCAGAACACTGTCGCACATGGACTACGTAGTAATGGAAGCAAAACAACTCCCCACTGCCACGTCATCGCTGGAAACACCGTAAGACCACTTCAGACCAAGCAGGTTGGAAAACGTGGAGTGGATTTCAGTCTTCTGCGGCCCCTACTGAGACTCCCATCCACAGTCCCACCCAATTTTAAAATAGAACTATTTAACGCACAATCCCTCACAAATAAATCCTGTCTCATACACAACCATATTTTGGACAAGGGGATTGACCTCATGTGCCTCACTGAAACCTGGCAGCAGCAAGATGTTTACTCTGTGCTTAATGAAGCTTGTCCCTCTGGCTACAGCTACCTGGAGAAAGCCCGCAGAATTGGTCGTGGTGGCGGCTTAGCTGTTATACACAGAACTGACCTAAAATTGTCCCCCCTACCCCTGCCCGAGCATGCCTCATTTGAACGCCTCGCCCTCAGATGCAAACCCCCCCACCCCATGACAATACTTCTCATCTATCGGCCACCTAAACCAAACTCAGTCTTCATCCCAGAGATGTTTGACCTTCTCACTTCACTCTGTTCCACATCTGCCAATTTTGTCATCCTGGGAGATTTCAACATTCACGTCGACAGCCCCTCCTGTCACTCTGCAGCTGAATTTCTTCAAGTACTGGATCAGCTCGACCTTAAACAGCACGTTGATGTCCCTACTCACACCAGGGGGCACACGCTCGACCTGGTCATCACCGACTCCGCCCCCATTACCAATCTGGTGGCGTACGATCTGGGTGTGTCGGATCACAAGGTAATCTCAATGGAGCTGCCATCCCCATCTCTATCCCATCACACCAAGTCCAACCGCCAAATCTGTTTTAGAAACATTAAAAACATCAACCCTGACGCTTTGACTTCTGACCTCCAGAAAATCTCATCTGCACTTTTTTCATCAGCTAACGAATCAGTGGACTTCTACAATAAAACCCTGGGCAGTGTCCTGGATCTTCATGCCCCTGTAAAAACCCGAACAGTCACTTTCTCCCGCTCAGCCCCCTGGTTCAACAGTGAACTAAGGAAAATGAAGGCAGCTGGACGTGTACTTGAGCGGCGTCTTAAAACATCTGGACTCACTGTTCACAGACTAGCCTATCAAGATCACCAAAAGGCCTACTCAAAGTCCATCAGAGACGCACGGTCACTGCACTACTCCAGCATCATCAACAAAATTCCCGGAAACTCCAAACAGCTTTTCTCCACTATAAAACATCTCCTTAAGCCACAAACCCCAACACAAACCAAACCCACTGATGAACAGTGCAATGGTTTTATTGACTTTTTCCGGGCAAAAGTGAACACCATCCGTTCCCTTCTCTCCAACACCTCCTCTATACATCTCCCAACTGCTGACCCACAGCCTGTTATTTCCCCGCGTCTCTGCCATTTCGCTGAAGTCATACCAAGAGAGGTTGAGGGCATCATCCGCAAGATGAAACCCTCCACCTGCACCCTGGACCCTTTTCCCACTGCCCTGGTAAAATCGAACATCCGTACTCTATGCCCCCTGATTACCCATGTCATTAACCACTCCCTCCAAGCCGGCCATCTTCCATCTGCTCTGAAAACTGCTGTTATCAGACCCCTCCTCAAAAAACCCACCCTTGACCCAGAAATTCTTGCCAATTACAGGCCCATTTCAAACCTCCCATTCCTGTCAAAGGTGCTGGAAAAAGTGGTTGCTGCTCAGCTCCAGGACCACCTAAATTCAAATAAACTCTATGAAAAGTTCCAGTCTGGTTTCCGCACCGCCCACAGCACTGAAACAGCTCTGGTCAGGGTCACAAATGACCTGCTGATGGCGGCTGATGCTGGCTCTCCATCCCTTCTGGTCCTCCTGGATCTGACTGCAGCGTTTGACACAGTTGACCACGGAATTCTCCTCAGCCGCCTCCACTGCATCGGTCTCTCCGACTCTGTACTACTCTGGTTCCAGTCCTATCTGTCTGGGAGAACCGAGTATGTCACCCTGGGAAACGCAAAGTCCCGGACGTACTCTAAAAACCTTCCTTTTTAACAGAACCTTTTCTTAAATTTGTATTTTCGCTTTTATCTGTGTGTTTTAGGTTTTATTATGGCCAGTTTTTATTATGACTGTTACTGTGTTGTTTTGTTGTTGTTGTTTTTATGCTCCACATATGCTTTGTAGCACTTTGTGATCTCCTTGAAATGAAAAGTGCATTACAAATAAAATGTATTATTATTATTATTATTATTATTATGATGGTGTAGGGTTATGATTAGGGTTAGGTTTAGGAAGTCCCAATAATGATAGGAATACAAAGGTTAGGTTTAGGGTTAGGTTTAGGACTAGGGTTAGGTTAGGCTTAGGTTTAGGACGTCCCCCACAAAGATATGAATACAGGACTGTGTGTGTGTGTGTGTGTGTGTGTCTGTGTGGTGCTCACCAGAATTATTGGCAACTCTGGAAAATATGAGCAAAAATGTCTTTGTTATTTATCAGCATGATTTGTCACTCAAAATATAGGACATGTCTAATCTTTAATTTAGCGAAAAATTATTCAAAGAAAAAAAATTCCTCTTTAAAAATATATTGTCTCAAAAAAACGTGTCGATTATTGGCAACGCAAGAAATAGTTACAAACAAAACCTAATTGAAGTATATTCCCATTCAAGGAGGGATCTAGAAATAATTACACCCCACCACTAGGTTTTATTTTCAATTTTTCCCAGTTTTTTTCTCCCAATTATACCCTAGTATGATTCCATTCCCTTTGTCCTGCTGAGAATTTTCCATTACGCAACCCTGTCGGCCGGTGGTAGGAAGTAGATCGTCATGCCTCCTGCAAGACGTGGCTCCTTGTGTTCCTGACCGTAACTCCAGCACTACACAGGTGTGCGCGACGATTTTCCCCGCTGATTTTCCTATTGAACTCTATGGAAAAATGAGTCAGGAGAAACAACCCTTAAAGTGATCCATCCATATCTACTGCATATCTGGCAGCAGAGTGATAGTTTGATAGCTCTCAGACCCTTGATAACTTACAGACATTTAGTCAACCATGTGTTCCATACCATTTCCATGTAATTTACAGCAATCTAGTCCCACCCCCCAATTCCCATAAGGATCCATTCAAATACAGAGAGATTATAGTATCGCTTGCAAGAGTACCTGAAAATAAGATATCAAGAGTCTTTTGATGTTTTTGGGTCACCAACATCAGGAAGTCATGACATGCAAAGGAGATGCAACCAAATATGAAATATGATACCTTTATTAAAGTTTATGTTCATTTGTCCAAATACTTTTGTTCCCCTAAAATGGGGAGTAGCCATATATAAAAATTGCTACACAGTTCACCCGATATGGATGTAAAAACCCTCAAATTAAAGCTGAAAGTCTTCACTTTAACCTCGTAGTCACTGTTCCATTTAAAATTCAATGTGCTGGAGTACAGAGCCTAAACAACTAAAATTGTGTCACTGTCCAAATAATTATCGACCTGACTGTATACTGAAGCAATTCAGGTTAAGTACCTTGCTCAAGGGTGCAACGGCAGTGTCCTACCTTTGGGTGAGTGGTGGGTTATGGAATATGGATAGAGGATAGGGAGGGTGAGTGGTGGGTTATGGATTATGGATAGAGGATAGGGAGGGTTAGTAGTGGGAGTTATGGATTATATATAGAGGATAGGGTAGGTTATTAGTGGGAGTTATGGATTATGGATAGAGGATAGAGAGGGTGCGTGGTGGGTTATGTTATGGATTATGGATAGAGGATAGGGAGGGTGAGTGGTGGGTTGTGGATTATGGATAGGAGATAGGGAGGGTGAGTGGTGGGAGTTATGGATTATGGATAGAGGATAGAGAGGGTGCGTGGTGGGTTATGTTATGGATTATGGATAGAGGATAGGGAGGGGTAGTAGTGGGAGTTATGGATTATGGATAGAGGATAGAGAGGGTGCGTAGTGGGTTATGTTATGGATTATGGATAGAGGATAGGGAGGGTTAGTAGTGGGAGTTATGGATTATGGATAGAGGTTAGAGAGGGTGCGTGGTGGGTTATGGATTATGGATAGAGGATAGGGAGGGTTAGTAGTGGGAGTTATGGATAGAGGATAGAGAGGGTGGGTTATGTTATGGATTATGGATAGAGGATAGGGTAGGTTAGTATTGAGAGTTATGGATTATGGATAGAGGATAGGGAGGGTTAGTAGTGGGAGATATGGATTATGGATAGAGGATAGAGAGGTTGCGTAGTGGGTTATGTTATGGATTATGGATAGAGGATAGGGTAGGTTAGTAGTGGGAGTTATGGATTATGGATAGAGGATAGGGTAGGTTAGTAGTGGGAGTTATGGATTATGGATAGAGGATAGAGACGTTGCGTAGTGGGTTATGTTATGGATTATGGATAGAGGATAGGGTAGGTTAATAGTGGGAGTTATGGATTATGGATAGAGGATAGGGTAGGTTAGTAGTGGGAGTTATGGATTATGGATAGAGGATAGGGTAGGTTAGTAGTGGGAGTTATGGATTATGGATAGAGGATAGAGAGGTTGCGTAGTGGGTTATGTTATGGATTATGGATAGAGGATAGGGTAGGTTAGTAGTGGGAGTTATGGGATTATGGATAGAGGATAGGGTAGGTAGGAGTTAAGCCATTAACATTGCATTACTGGAGGTATTATAGGAGTGTGATGTAATGTGCCTCCTGCCTCCTGATTTGACAGTTTGTGCAACAGACACACAATAGAATGCAAATGTTCTTTTTTTTTTGTTTGTTTATTTTTTTTGTTTTTGGAGGGTGATCGGCAAACCCCAAAATTAACTTACTGAACTGTATCTGGGACAACTGAGGACAAATTATAATTGAATCCTGCCATTGTGAAGATGTCCTTCATTTAATTAAACCAACTGCTGGGTTTTAAATGGCACAACTCAGCATATTTCCGTCAATCTCACACAAAATATCAGTTCTCCCTGAGTGATGTGGGAGTGCGTATGGTATACTGTCCTGTTTGGTTATCACACTGTTTAGGGAGTGTACATTTCATAATCGCTTCATTAACTGACTTTGCTCTGTACGGATTAGAGAGTATTTGCCTGCTGTTAATGAGGAGGGATGGGCCTATCGGGGAAAAGACTACAATTAAATATTCATAAGCAATTATCGCGCGTAAAAATATGTGCTGATGGAACATTGATTCCCTCTTTTTACATGTGGTTTCAAGGGAAATGTCAAGTCGCCAAAGTGATTAACTAAAGTTAGTAAAACACACGCACACACACGCACACAGATTACTTTCAAGGCACTATTTGCGATCTGAAACATTCACGCATGTGCGCGCCTGTTTATTGTACTTTCACAGGCTTGACCCAAAAGGCTTATTTGTATTCCTTGAGCGTATTTAAAACATCGAAGGGGCAACTTAATATTTAATCAGATTTACACCTATTCATTATGGGAGATGAAGTATTAATGGGGTCAGACTTTAGCCTGGGATTCCACCTTCATGTCTGCAGAATAGAAAACACAGCGTATATCATAATTAAATATTTATGATCCAAGTATTTAAAGTAGAGCATGGAGTGTTTAAATTCTGAAGAATTATTGCCGTAACCAACAGAAACGACTGTTGTTTACCATAGGCTTATATGCCCTCTGTCTGAACGTAATGTGTTTATAACTCACAAAGCACACAAAAGATAAATGAACAGAGGAACTTAGGGTGAGGCCTAAAAATGTCAGCATTTCACCAAGCTGCAGTAGCTAACAAGGTCCTTTCGCAAGACCACAGAATTCACAGAAAATGGTTTGAATATATATAGGAGGCTGGCCTACTCTGATGAGTTAAGACAGAAATTTTACCCTTGACTGATCTACAGTTGCTCGCCTTGCCCGTTGAATTAAAGAACGGACTTTGTGATCGTGGAGTATGCGCTTCCTCCCACTGCTGCCCTTTTCTGGTGTTTTTCCCCTTTGAGTTTCCTTAGACATTATTTCTCCTGAAACAGTCATAAGATCCGCAACTGGAACATTTCCCATACATTTTCTTCTAATTAAATTACAAGGCCACAATGTGGTTTTTATCTGAAATCGCATTTTTTTTTTTTTTTTAGTAGACAACATTGAATGAGCGCTTAATCTTGCCGGGTCATCTCACAATCGAGTTCAAAACATTCATAGAGACCATAATAAATAAGTATCGGTTGATCTTCAGTATGCGGTTGGATGTGACATCTGAAATTTATGCAGTGCTATTAATTCCTTCTTTTCTCTCAAATAACCCCTCATCTTTTTTAGTTTTTTTACTTCTGTTTTCTTCTTACCAAGTTGGGCCACCTGTACCTGTAGACAGAGGGTTAAGAAATGTCAAATGTTGCAGAGAAGCGTTGGGGCTCCAATGTCCTGAGGAACCAATTGTGCACTAGTTCCATTGTCTGTGAAGAGCCCTGTGTCTTGAACACCTCCCCCCACCCCCCCCCACCCCCCCCCACACACACACACACACACACACACACACACGCCACTGCTCACCGTCACTCTGTGGTTCTGTTGCCTAGGTAACGGTTACCGATGGAGACCAGCAGTTGGAGCACAAGGGCTAGCGCTTGGTGGGGAAGATTATTGCATGACGTGGTGTTGGGGGTTTAACAGTAGAGAAAATTGCACTAATAACTGGAGCATATCGATTTCACAATGTGAAATGGCGGTGAAGACAGGCGTGAGAGTGGTCAGAGCAAGACTGTCACGTCTGTCCTCTTGACGCTGACACTCCATAATTCAGTTAACCCTGACGTATCAAACCCCCGTCCTTTCCAGATGTCAAAAATCCATTTAGATAATCCATAAAATATATATCCTTTGTTTCAGGTGTGTGTGTCTAGGTGAAACGGTAGGCCGCTTAGCACCCGCGCTGGCGTTAAGTAACCTGCTGTCACTCTCACACACAATAAAAAGTGGAGTTTTTTTAAGCAACCGGATGCCCAGCACCACCCCTACCCCCACCCGTTGGGATCTTCTGGGGGGAGCTGGCTGGCATTTCCGGTGAAACCCATCCCGGCA
This sequence comes from Ilyophis sp. 1 JC-2022, assembly GCA_022702515.1. Taxonomy (NCBI): domain Eukaryota; kingdom Metazoa; phylum Chordata; class Actinopteri; order Anguilliformes; family Synaphobranchidae; genus Ilyophis; species Ilyophis sp. 1 JC-2022. The sequence continues at coordinate 51,371,750 of CM040394.1, forward strand.
CACCCGCTCTCGCTGTGAGCTCAATCTGTTTGCACACACGCGTGGGCCAGACCCAACTCGGGACTCCCAGGGCCTGAGCCTGGTCCGGATCGCGTCCAAATCGGGCCTGCGGAGCTATGCACGGGTGAGCTCGCATGGCGCACGGCAGCGTGTGACCTGGCTTATCCGATTGGCTACAGTCCCTCACGTTACACCCCCTTTTTCATTCCCCACATCATCACTGCTGTTGAGAATTCCCAGTTGTCCTGTCCAGTTTAATAGAAAAATTTTAAAGGAAAATTAAATGGAAAGTACAATGTACAACGTAGTTGAACTTTGAGTGGCTTTTAGTAACATTCCGATAAAATCTTCTTTGAATATTGGGCCTGTCCATTTCTGGGGGCCGGCAAGAGATGGGTCATCCTGACCTGCCAGTGGGTGCCTCACATTGCTTTGTGCACTTAGAAATGAGGCGATGTTTTGACAGTGACGTGACTTTTGGGAGCCATCAGCAGCCCACTGGATGACAGCCATGCTCAGAGCTCCAGAGCCTACCCCACCATGCGTTCCCACTACAGACGGTCCCGGTCATTTTGACATTGTGTTGCTAAAGGATTAAACAAGTTGGCAAGATACACTGATGTTTTTCATTGAGAAATATATATATAATTTCTTTAGCTTCGTTTTAGGTGCAAATGGCTGCTTGTGACCCGTTCAGTAATGATGACAGAATACTCTTGAATGATTTGACTCGCATCAGCATGTTTGCATTCAGCACAAATGTGTCGGGTTTCTGGTTTGATGGATAGAGACCAGAAATAGACTCAGCTTATTTAATTGATTCATTTATTTCACATTTGGCTCGACTTTTCCTTTGTAGTCAGCTAATTTACTCAATGTTTACTCAAACTAAATATCCTCTGATTAAATCCCTGACGCTCAAATAATTAATTAATTCAAAAAATGACTAGCGCATACAGTCTGTTTGGTGTTTGTCTTCCCACTTTAATGAAGAGCATATTATGCATTTTTACAGGAAACCAATAGTTCAATGAGAAAGCTTTTAAAGATAGTTTTCAAAAACATACATGCTTTAAGAGTCATTGGCTTCAGGCTTATATTTTGTAAGCATACTTAAAGCTTGGACCGTCTTTTTAAATATCTTTTTCAACATTACTTTTTTTTGCACTTTTTCTGCCTGTAACTTAGTAAGGTGATAGATTGACTGATTGACCACGTTGGTCATTAAAACCCGCACCCTGAGCTGGCCAGAGGAGTCTGGTTCCTCCCAAGGTTTATTCCCATCTGTCCCAACCAGGGAATTTTTGCTTGCCACTGTCACCCTATGCTTGTTCTTGGGGATCTAGGCCAGGGTGTATTGTTAAAGGCATACTGAACTTTGTTCGAACATAATATTGTATAGTTACCTGACCCCGATATGAGTCGTAATGTTCAAGCTCACCTTTGTGACTTGCTCCAGTGGCCAGCAACTGGCCAACGAAGAATGGCGTTTTTTCTCTCTCCATTCACTCCCCATCACAAAGGCCCCCCCTGTCCCTGAATGTATTTGCTGGCGTGCATTGGTCAGGGGCCCTTGCGATAGCCATGCATGTGTCCAGTTCTGGTACACTGTAGCCCCTAGAATGTTTCAGCTTAGAGCGTCTTGTAGACATTTCAGTTAATCCGGACCTGCTGTCTCATGAGACGGAAATAGAAAATATAGACGACGGCACATATTGCAGCCGTATGAACTCAAGCAGGTGTTTTGCGCGAGAAGTTTTATTTCCAGACATGATCTGACAGATTTATTTATGAGAAGTAGTCAAGGATTCTACTTTTAAAATCTTAGCTGCAATTCCATTATTAGAACAGCAAATGAACCCCTGAAGTGTTGTATTGTTACCGCTGTAAAAAAAAAAAAAAAAGCCAAAGGAACAAAGACTGAATCCAAATGGCAGCAAGCTTTTGGAAAAGTTGGGCTGATATCCACAGCAGGTAAAACTGCACACTGACTAAAGCACTCCTATTAGTTTAACCCAGAATATAACATGGAACATGTTCTGTGTGTTGCGGGAATTCAAGTGATGGCTGGCTGTTAATTAGCTGATTTGCAGATAATGAGATTTGGTCTATCTATAACTGAACTGTGTGTGTGTGTGTGTGTGTGTGTGTGTGTGTGTGTGTGCACGTCTGAGAGCGAGCGTGTGCATGTCTGTGTGTGTGTGGGTGTGTGTGTGTGTGTGTGGGTGCGTGGGAGCATATGCGTGTGTTAGTGTGTGTGTGTGCGCACCTTTGTGAGCGAGTGTGCATCTGTATGTGTGTGTGTGTGCGTGTGCTTGTGAGAGCGTGTGTGAAAGCGTGTGTATACGCATATGCATCAGTGTGTGTGCGTGTACGCTAACTCATCTCCCCAGGGCTGGGCCTACTTTAACTGAATTGGAAGCAGTCCCCTGTCCTGGTCCACTCTCCTTAAATGAAACCTGCTAAATTACATTTACGGTCGCCCAACGAGTGACTGCCTGCTGCCTGTAAAAAATGCATACTCACAAAGCAGAGTGAAATAAGGCTTTTTCTTCTCCCAAGTTATCACTGCAGAACTGATCAGGATTTTTTATGGGTCCAAGCAGCAAAGCTGCTGGAACCCTATTGTTTTTACTTTAAATAACTGTGAGCTAGTATGTCCCAAAATTACCAAACTAGGTAGGCTTGTTTGGATGTCTGAACTTTTGAATCCTTATTATGGTGCCAAAATGTGGTGTACAGGTCCCTCTGCTCATGTGGAACAAATTTGCCTCAAAGACCCGTAAAGTCCGCCATATTGGATTTTCCACCATTTTGAGTTTTTTTTATTTTTAATTGGCGTCCAATTTGGGGCTGAGCATATGCAATTCTCACCCTGATTTGGAATGGCCATTAGTCTGCAAACGCGGCCGCGTACATTTATCCCCACTGCCGATTCGAAACGCGCTGTGTCGCCAGCTGGACGTGGACGTTTCGTATGCGGCTCTGACTGCAATCTACAGGAACCCGATGTACCTGCAGGTGTCGCTAGATTGCAATGCACACGGAACCCTATCCGACTGAACCATCCCGTTCCTCGAGTGACGCAGTCACTAATTGCGCAGCGCGTCGCCCTCTGGAGCTACCGGCCACAATCGGCACAGTCGACACAGTCGGAACATATATCCGTAAAGTTGACGTCGGCTGTTATAGATTCTTGTGTTTGCCAACTGCTGCTTATGCCGTTTGTCAAATTTGTCACTCCCTCAGAGCACCGGCCATACTCGGATCTGGCAGGCCCCGGGCACAAAACCCGGATCCTCAGTGTGCAACTGCGTTGACTCAAAGGCCAGTGCTTTTACCCTGCGCCACCGCGGCGCCATGGGTGTGTGTTCTAATCGAATAAAAGTTTCTAAAATAAAAACAAACATGAAACAACCGATACCCGGCTCTTCATGTCGTCTTCACAGACACCATGACTTCAAATAAAAAATTTTAAAAAGAGAGAAAAAGGCATTTTCACACTACAGTCCCCGTTGTTTCTTACAACAACGATGGCCAAATCAGCTGTGTCTCAAATGTTTGTTTTGTTTTAGGCCCCTGTTATAGAGACCTTTATTTAACCAGGGATACACCAGCAAAGCTCTCTTTTACAACGGCGCCCTGAGAATACAACAATGCAACGAGAAAACGCAACAATAAATGAAAATATTACAAAAGTACTGTGAACAATATGAAAATAATTCAAAAATAACAAATACATTATGAAAAGCAAGTACAAGATTCCTGAAAAAAAGTAAAAAACGATATTTAAAAAAAACTGAAACCCTCAGTGCAAGTCAGTCTGTCCAATTTGAGGGTAATCTGTAACTGATTCCATTTAAAAGGTGCATAGAAGGCAAAAGCAGCCTTTCCAGTTTCAGTATTTATACGTGGGTTACAGAGTGAAATATTCTTGAGAACGAGTATACTGTGCAATAGATCTAAACCCTAAAAGGGAACAGATATAAAATGGCTTTAACACTGCTCTATAAATGAACATAAGGCAGTGGTACTTCCTTCTGGCACTAAGAGAAATCAAGCCAACATTCTTATATAAGATGCAGTGATGTGTTCTGAAATTAGCACCAGTAATAAACCTGAGTGCACTATGATACACTGCATCAAGTGGTTTGAGGGCACGCATGTAAATGATATCCGCATAATCCAACACAGATAAAAACGTTTTCTGAAGAACTTACTAATCTTGATGCTTTTATAAAACCGTTTTTGTTCCTCTCGAAAAAACCCAATTTATATTTTAGTTTTTTCACCAGTTCTTCCACATGTCTTTTAAAAGACAATTATTCATCTAACCAGATGCCTAAGTACTTATAACCTTTCTGAACTTCAAGACCATTCTTTTTAAGATTCTAAGAAGTTTCGTTCTGATCTACTGAAGAGCATATAGCTTGTATTAGTTGGGTTAAGCACAAGTTTAAGATCCAATAGAGAATTTTGAATGGCATGAAAGGCAGCCTGTAAATTTGTGAAAGATTTATCAACTGAGGGTGCTGAAGTATAAATTACGGTTATCAACCGCATAAAAAGGAACAGAACTATTTTTAATCAGTGAGCCAAGATAATTAATGTATAAAGTAAAAAACAAAAGACCTACGATGGAGGGGGCAGCCCAATGGAAACCTCAAGAAAACCAGACCGATGCCCATCCGCCACTATTGCTTGAGTTCTGCCATTAAGGTAACACTGAAACCACTTACCGGTATTACCAACAAAGCCAATTGATTTAAGCTCATCTAAAAGAATAGTGTGATTTACCGCGTGAAAAGCTTTTGATAAATCGATAAATTGGGCAAAGCAATGCTCTCTCTTATCCAGTGAACAGATTATATTATTTACCACCTTGCAAGCTGCGGTCACAGTACTGTGCCCAGGCCTAAAACCAGACTGATAAGAGTTTAAAATACTATTTGTAGATAAATAAGAACAAACTTGTTTATTCACCAATTTTTCAAAAATTTTGGCTATAGGCAAGGAAGTTTGGAGATTGGGCGGAAGTTATTTTGCTCGCTAACCTCTCCGCTTTTAAATAAAGGAGAAGACGTGAGCTGCTTTTCAAACTTTAGGAATACTCCCCTCAGCAATAGTCAGCTTAAAAATGTTAGTCAACGGTAAAACCAAAATGGGAGCTGCCAGCAAAAGCAATCTTGGATCAAGAGAATCAGCACCAGTCGCTTTTTTTGGATCAATGGTCATTAACTCATGAAGTACCTCTTGTACAGAGAAATACCTCAGTAAAAAATACAACCCGATGAACCTTTCCATACTGGGTGTGTGAGTGTTGCAGGGCAGAGATTTTCTTTCAAATAGATTACCAGAAGAAATGAAATGTTCAGTAAACACATTACATATTTGCTCTATCTGATACAATTTTAGAACCATAAATAAGATGATTTTGTAGAGTAGAGACCTGTACAATATTCAGCGCCTTAACAGTTTTCCAAAATTTACCAGGATTGCCATAACAATCTGTGATTATAACAAATATGATGATTTGGCCTCTCTGATTTTCCGAATGCATTTATTTCTAAGTTGACGAAAAGCTTTCCGATCCTTTGTCGATTCTTATGTGCGTGCTATGGCCCATGCAACATCTCTTTCCCTTAATAAATCAGAGAGGCAATACAGGCAATTGGACAATGATCACTCAGGTCCAATGAGAAAACACAGCTTGCTACATATTTATGTGGTCTATTTGTCAATATCAGATCCAGGAGGTTTGCATTTTCAGCAATCTTTAGATCAGGTCTAGTTGATGTGGACATGAGCTGAGTTAAATTTAATTCAGTGCAATAATTTGAATAACAGCCAGAGGCTCTAGATAACCAATCAAGGTTCAGCTCACCTATAACAACTATTTCAGAGGTCTAGATAACCAATCAAGGTTCAAATCACATATAACAACTATTTTCATGTAACATCAAATAATTAACTAGATTATCAATGGCATTTTGCGTTGCAGATGGAGGGCGATAAACAACACTCAACAGTATTCAATGAGACAGTTCATGCTAATAGCTCAAACTGTTTGGCTAAGGATATGGAATGAAGTAAAGATACTAGAAAACAGTTTTTAACAAATATGGCGACACCACTCCCACGTGAGGCTCTGTCTGTTCTATAAATATTGTAACCATCCAGTGTTGTGATGTCATCCTTTACTTTACTTGATAGCCAAGTTTCTGTTAACTAGAATATCAGGATCTGATTGTTTATCCAGTTTTGGCATAAGACTCCTTATATTTAAATGCATTATTGCAAGACCACTGTGATTTAATAAGTCACTGGGAGTGTCAAGAGTAGTCCTAGTGTATGTATTATCAGATAATATACATTTATTTTCCACACCAGCAGCAGCTCGAGTCAAAGAAAAAGGAATATAATTAAGATTGTTATAATGTACTCCATGATGGGACTTAATACTATTTGTAGGAGGCCTACTGGTAATTACAGTGCAAATAGGAACAAAAATAGTAATGTGAGGTTTTAGTAGGATTATGGTGAATTTGGGGCCGCCACACCACACGGGGGAGCTAGTAAGTGTGGATGAGTGTTTTAGCGGCGAGAATAAATTTTGAGATTTAGTCAGTGTAGTGACCAGACACGTGGGCAATTAAAGAGGCTAATGCAGTGCTAACATAATTAAGCCAGTCTTATGGTGAGACATGTGGCACAGCCCCCAGGGTGGCAACCTTATACCAGGGATGTCTGATCTTATCCGAAAAGGGCCGTTGTGCATGCAGGTGTTTGTTTTAGTCCAGTACTTCGATACCTGGGGGGATCAGTGACTGGCCTACTTTAAAATATTTTATTTGCCGGCTAACTCCTTCATCCCGCTTTGTGAACTACCCCCCTGTCTTATTTATCAAGGTCTTGATTGAAAACCATGATCAGTTAATTTGTTGAATCAGGTATCATAGTGCTGGGCTAAAACAAAAACCTGCACCCACAGCAGCCTTTTTGGATAAGAATGGACACCCCTGCCCCATACTTACCCACCATCCTCCCCAACCCAGGTTGTTGGTTAAAGCAAAAACATATATAAAAAAGTAAAAACTTACTGCCTCCTCACCTTTAAAAATTATTTTGTAAATAAATGATTTAAGTAATTCCTACCCCTATGAAGCCAAGGTAATAGTCAGATAATGTCACAGACTAATACTTGTGATCATTTAGAGATCATGTGCCTTTATAAGGCAAGCCAGTCTGGAGTGCCCATCTTTCTGGCTTAAAAAAAGCAATAGACCCTTCGCTAAGCCCCGCCCCCCATAGTTACTGTTGCTAGGTAGGTACAAACAACGTGATTTTGACAGCTATAACGATGGAAACAGTACATGATTTACTGCTTAACATAACTTAACTTGGGGTCTGCCGCAAAGCTTGATCCACAACGGGCTTTTCTCAAGCCTAGGTTTTGGTTTCAGGAAGGGGATAACCCCCCCCCCTCTCCCAACAAACCTCTCTGGGCATCTGGAGTCACTGTTTTAAGTGCCCCAACAGCACCATTTTACCACCATAACATATAATGTTGCGCTCACTGAACTTAAATAATAACGCTAGATAACGTAACTCCAATGTTAAATTATAGCTAGCAAGTTGTTCTTTGTCCGCCAAAATGTTGGATAGCAACAGTTGCTAGACTAAGATTGGTCAATAGCTACTTGGGGGTGGAGCTTAGCGAAGGGTCTATTGGACAGTTAACTGCATAAATTACTTTGGTGTAGAGATATTTGGTAATAGAAGAAAGGAGTATTTTGACCCAGAAAAACAACAGTTTGACTGTTGAGTATGCATGTTTATCACAAAAGGATCTCACAGCTGTCGACACAGATTGCTTCTTTCTGATTAAAGAGCCGTTTTTGTTTCAAGTGCGCACCATGTTCTCTACTGGTTCGATGCATGTGCTGTACATATTTATAAATCCAGAATCACGAGTCACGCACAGCTATCTTGGCAGCCGATTACACCTTCGCTTACGCCCAAATTGGCATTTAACAAAGTCACACAGCCTGTATGAATTATCTGATACCAAAATATCCTTTCAGTTGCTATCACTTTCTGTGCCAGTTTGGAATGACTAAAAACATGAAATCTGTTATTTTTTGTGTTTGATTAGGCCTTATGAATAAATTATTATTATTATTATTATTATTGAACAGAAAAGGTCCAGCATGGAAATCACAGTGGAATAAAATATAGCAATGGGTCATAATAATAATAAGCATCATCAACATCATCATCATCATCATCATCATCATCATCATCATAAGCATCAGCACCACGCCTGAATGGGGAAGTTTTCCATCGGGGTGAAATAAATAGAGACTTATCTCCTTTGTACAGCTTCTCCTGCAAAACCAGGACTTGGCAGAAACCCACAATAGCGCATGAAGTATTCAGCTCAGCCAAACAAAAACAGACAAGAGATATATAATGTGAAGCTAGTCGGGCCAAGTGGACACACACGCGCACACACACACACACACACACACACACACACACACACTGGCACATGTACACACACCTACTTACTCACTGGTACTTCTTATGCAACTGAGAGAAACTCCCCCCGCGCCCCTCTAGAGAGTAAAACTATATTCTGCTACTTTGGATCATTTTGGGAACTCTTACAAAGTCCTGAAATGGTGAATAGGTTACTGTGTGTTTGTGAGATATGTGCTTCTGGATATATGTTTGGATATTGCGTGTGTGTATGTGTGTGCTTGTGTATGCACGCACATGCATGTGTGTGTATTACACTTATGTGAAAATTTGATTGCCAGTGCAATACGATCATAATATGAAACTCGGCTCGGTTCGGCTATAAAGCCACCGTAAGGAAAGCTTCATTCCTTAACACCTGAAATAGATAAAGGCTCCATAAGGAAAGCTTGATTCCTTAACACCTGAAATAGATAGTCTCCATAAGGAAAGCTTCATTCCTTAACATCTGAAATAGATAAAGGCTCCATAAGGAAAGCTTCATTCCTTAACACCTGAAATAGATAAAGTCTCCATAAGGAAAGTGTCATTCCTTAACACCTGAAATAGATAAAGGCTCCATAAGGAAAGCTTAATTCCTTAACACCTGAAATAGATAAAGGCTCCATAAGGAAAGCGTCATTCCTTAACACCTGAAATAGATAAAGGCTCCATAAGGAACGCTTAATTCCTTAACACCTGAAATAAATAAAGGCTCCAGAAGGAAAGCGTCATTCCTTAACACCTGAAATAGATAAAGGCTCCATAAGGAAAGCGTCATTCCTTAGCACCTGAAATACAAAACGTACATTGTGAACTTTTGTTCTTTCATTTTCTCCAGTCTTTACCCCCTGACAGGAATGGAGCCACTCTATGGTTTCATGATCCACTTATCACTGGCGTGGTTCCCTGTGCTTGCTACACATATTTAACATTATCTGCACATATATCGAGGGTTTTATACTAGGGTTCATAATGTGGCATAGCAGGTAAGGCATGGGGCTTGTACCCCAAAGGCTAGACATGTCACAGTGTTACTATTTTGACGCCGGTGTTACTTCCCTCTAAAACGCTGTTGATACCGGTACATTTCCCTTCTAACTGATCATTGCAATAAAGGCTTTTTTTTTGTTTTTTAAACCAGCACCTCAAGAATGTTCAATTACAAAATCTTTTCCATTGATATGCTACGAATGTGAGTGCAGAGAACAGTACATGTATCCACCATTTTAAATAATGTTGATAGTTTTGCATGCAAGCAAAAAATTATTTTACTCTCATAATATTGAGTATTATGTGATATTATGTGCTTATATCCCATTTCATAAGTTGAAGTTCTGGAGGTGCACTTTCACTTTTTATTTTTAGATTGTAATTACAAAATACCACTTTTGAAGGTGGGGAGATAACTACGCCGGTGTCGGCTTGTGCACCGTATGCCACCAGTTAAAATGAACACTGCGACAAGCCTACCAAAGGCTATTCAATTTGAGCCCCATGTGGTCCTCTCTAATTGTCCCCACGAATGAGGCCACTAACCTGTTTCAGTAAATATCCAGCTGTTCAAATAGATATGTGAGATATACTAGTAGCTCTGGATAAAGGTGCCTGCCAAGCTAATACATATATTTCATAGATATCTATTCCCTTAGGTTTTCCAAAATGTCTGATATGGGAATTTCAGAACGCGACTTGCACAGTGATGAGAAATGATTTGATATAAAGACAGAAGGTTGCAGAAACACACTGGATCTGTACCCACCAGTGCTACTTTGCCTTCATAATGACCGTCCAGCCAAGCGTGATCATCTGGCAATTATATTTGGTTACTCTGCAAACAAGTAGTACCATGGGATGTCATTAAACTTTGAAAAAAACACCAGCGCTCTCTCGTGCCGGGTGAGGGAGCGCGTTTCCAACACGACCGTTATCTCAAAATGGTCCTCATCTTTCATAAAATTTTTTTAAATTAACATTAGCAAATTATTCATGCTTCGTTCCATAGACATGTATAGCATGACAAGTTGTGGTTCCAAACGGAAATAGGTTATGACTGACTGCTGTCGGAAGGTTAGGATGGAACTGAGCCGTGGATCTCACACCTGCCTTTGCCAATAGAGAGAATACTTTTAAGTGGGTGTTCGAGATGAATTCAGCTCTTTCATAGTTCTCTGTGTGTTTTGTGAATGGAACGAGTTTTTGCATAGAGTTTATTGAAATAGGAATTGCTTCATGGTCAGTTGCTTATGATATTATGAGCCTGTTAAGAAGCCTAGGAATTAATCAGTTTGGGACTGTGGCTACCATTTAGTGCTTATTGAGTCCAATCTGTTAATACACTTGAGATAGTGGAATAGGCAGCCAGGCAGGCAGACAGAAAGCAGTGTTTCCCCTTCAATACATTAGATACAAAAATGTAAAATGGCAGTGTAATTTTGTGTAAAACAAAATAGCAATTTGTTTGTGTAAGCGCTCCATTTTGTAATCCGTCTTCGGAAATTATCAACAATTCAATAGGGTTTGTGGAGTGTGTGGACTCCCCTCGGTTAGTAACCAACTACAAGTATGAAATTACAGTGTTTTGATTTGTGGCAATCTCACTGCGATTGGTTGCGTGGCAACTTGATGAAGCCAAATTACATTTATAATGCTGTTTAACATTAACTAACACATAAATAACTTTGTCACATGCCATGGCACACCCCTGGGAAGGAGAGGCAGCAGTTTCGGGTTTTCACCATAATTTCCCGTGTGGAGAGAGAGAGTGTGCACCCACGCAGACACAAACACGAATACAAACACCTTCCCTCTCATGGCTTCTGGGCAAAAAAAACTCAAATAACAAACTAAAACAACAAAGACTGGCAAACTTTTCAGGTGCCAGCTCCTCCGCTTTGCAGCGCCGTTTTCTTTCACTTTGTCTTCAGTTCTCTGACAAACAAACACTTCAACACAGACTGGCTCACACTCTCTGTCCCGTACACTCGCTCACACTCTCTGTCCCGTACACTCGCTCACACTCTCTGCCACATACACTCGCTCACACTCTCTGTCCCGTACACTCGCTCACACTCTCTGTCCCGTACACTCGCTCACACTCTCTGCCACATACACTCGCTCACACTCTCTGTCCCGTTCACTCGCTCACACTCTCTGTCCCGTACACTCGCTCACACTCTCTGTCCCGTACACTCGCTCACAATCTCTATCCCGTACACTCGCTCACACTCTCTATCCCGTACACTCGCTCACACTCTCTATCCCGTACACTCGCTCACACTCTGTCCCGTACACTCGCTCACACTCTCTGTCCCGTCCACTCGCTCACACTCTCTGTCCCGTACACTCGCTCACACTCTCTGTCCCGTACACTCGCTCACACTCTCTGCCACATACACTCGCTCACACTCTCTGTCCCGTTCACTCGCTCACACTCTCTGTCCCGTACACTCGCTCACACTCTCTGTCCCGTACACTCGCTCACAATCTCTATCCCGTACACTCGCTCACACTCTCTATCCCGTACACTCGCTCACACTCTCTATCCCGTACACTCGCTCACACTCTCTGTCCCGTACACTCGCTCACACTCTCTGTCCCGTACACTCGCTCACAATCTCTGCCACATACACTCGCTCACACTCTCTGCCACATACGCTCGTTCACACTCTGTCCCGTACACTCGCTCACACTCTCTGTCTTGTACACTCGCTCACACTCTCTGTCCCGTACACTCGCTCACACTCTCTGCCACATACGCTCGTTCACACTCTCTGTCCCGTACACTCGCTCACACTCTCTATCCCGTACACTCGCTCACTCTCTGTCCCGTACACTCGCTCACACTCTCTGTCCCGTACACTCGCTCACAATCTCTATCCCGTACACTCGCTCACACTCTCTGCCACATACGCTCGTTCACACTCTCTGTCCCGTACACTCGCTCACACTTTCTGTCTTGTACACTCGCTCACACTCTCTGTCCCGTACACGCGCTCACACTCTCTGCCACATACGCTCGTTCACACTCTCTGTCCCGTACACTCGCTCACACTCTCTATCCCGTACACTCGCTCACTCTCTGTCCCGTACACTCGCTCACACTCTCTGTCCCGTACACTCGCTCACACTCTCTGTCCCGTACACTCGCTCACACTCTCTGCCACGTACGCTCGTTCACACTCTCTGTCCCGTACACTCGCTCACACTCTCTATCCCGTACACTCGCTCACTCTCTGTCCCGTACACTCGCTCACACTCTCTGTCCCATACACTCGCTCACACTCTCTCACTCTCTGTCCCATACACTCGCTCACACTCTCTGTCCCGTACACTCGCTCACACTCTCTGTCCCGTACACTCGCTCACACTCTCTGTCCTGTACACTCGCTCACACTCTCTGTCCTGTACACTCGCTCACACTCTCTGTCCCGTACACTCGCTCACACTCTCTGTCCCGTACACTCGCTCACACTCTCTGCCACGTACGCTCGTTCACACTCTCTGTCCCGTACGCTCGCTCACACTCTCTGTCCCGTACGCTCGCTCACACTCTCTGTCTCGTACACAGAGGAGGCCGCTCCCTCCCGAGTTTTATTACCATTTATGTCACACGCCCTGTGACACCCATGTGAGGGAGATGCAGCAGTTCTCATTTTTCACTCAACATTTTCACATTGAGAGAGAGAGAGCGAGAGCACACCAAAACAGACATGAAAACAAATACCGAAAAGTCTTTGCCTTTCTTCCTCAAAGGTTCCAGACAAAGATAACAAACTGAAAATATTGCTTCAAGCAGCCATTCCTGGGGTCCAAGTAGCATAAGAAACGGTTGGCAAACACAGAGCTCTATGATGGCAGACACCAACTTTACATATATACAGTCATGTGAAAAAGTAATCCACCCTCAAACGGTAGTCAGTTTTTTTGACACAAGTTTATTTTATTTTAATTTCAACCATATTGATTGATTAAGATAAACTAATTCAACATATGATGCCTCAAACCATCACTCTGCTGCCAGATATGCAGTAGATATGGATGGATCACTTTAAGGGTTGTTTCTCCTGACAGATTTTTCTATTGAACTGGAAAAATTAGAAAAATAAGTCAGGGGAAAACAACCCTTCAAGTTATCCATCCATATCTACTGCATATCTGGTAGCAGAGTGATGGTTTGAGGCATGTTTGATACCTCAGACCCTTGATGACTTACTGTCATTTAGCCAACTATGGGTTCCATACTATTCCCGTGTAATTTACAGCTTAATCTAGTCCCACCCCCCAATTCCCATAGAGATCCATTCAAATGCAGAGAGGTTATAGTATTGCTTGTAAGAGTACCTGAAAATAAGAAATCAAGAGTCAAATTATTATCTAATAATTGGACAGTCATTTACACCTGTGTTGTGCACCAGGCATCAATTTCAATCAATATATTTGATAGTAAAGGTAGGGGTGTACTTACTTTTTCCTCATGAGGAATTGCATTTATGTTCTTTTCAATTGCTTAAGTGATAGACAAAGTCTACTTTTTTAGCATCATTTGTTGAATTAGTTTACCTTAATAGAATAGAATAACTTTTATTTCCCGCAAGGGAACTTCAGTTGTAACCACAGCAACAACCAAAAAGACATACAGTGGGGCAGACCCACAACACACAAACAAACACACACAAAAGACATCCAACAGAATCATTACATCAATCAAGTGAATTAAGTGAATTAAAGTGTAATAAAGCCATGATTAACACCCCTGCTGTCCCGAGATGTCCAGTGTCACCAATCAATCAATATGTTTTAAATAAAATAAACTTGTGTCCAGATGTGTCAAATAAAACTGACTACCGTTTGAGGGTGTACTTATTTTTTCACATGACTATATATATATATATATATATATATATATATATTCCAACTGAGATGAAGGACTATGTATTCAACTTAGATACCTGTCTGATGCAATAGTGATTTTTTGTGAATTTTTCTATATTATTTAATATTTGGATCTCTATAGCGCCACGATGTAGTTGGATTGGGCACCTGGGCTGATTAGTCAACACAACCCAAGTGCATGATCTCTATTGACTGGTAGGCGTGGCGAGACAAATACGATTTAACAAACTTATTACTCCCTTTGTGGAAACTTGTATTTCAACATTGATTAAATTAAGTTGGCCACAGCCATTATCTTATTAAACACAACAATTGAATGCTGGAATTTGACGGGCTGAAATAACAGCAGGGCCCTACAATAGCAAACGACTGAAGCGCACCAGCTCCGCCTTTGCGTTTAGCCAACGATTCGCAAAGAATTTAAATGATAAGGATAGCACGTATACTACTGTTCCTGTTTCGATTGTTTTATATTGTGAGGCAACCACCAGTCAGGCAGACCGAAATGTTGTTTTTGTTTCATAGTACGATAAAAAAAAAAACTCTTCCACGGGTCCAGACAAAACCCCTTGTGGATCAAAATGTTGTTTCGAGAAATACATATTTTGCAGGAATATTATAGCAGTGACACACGTCTTTTTGTTGCGTTGTTTCACGGTTACAATCAAAGTGACATTGTGTTATTGGCTTGGCTTGTAGGTTACTTTAAATATCTGAGCCTGTTCATTTGTTTGTGTTGTGTACGGTGGTCTCATTACAACGAGCCTCCAGTCACAACCACGGCAAATGTCCCAATCCGAGAGGCAATTCGTCCTTCGGCCTCTTATGACATTCAGTCTAAACGGCCAGTCTGTCTCTATCAAAATCAGAGGCTTTGATATCAGAAAGACGGTGTTCTAAGCAAGCTCTGACTGCAGTGTCAGCGCTTTGGCTCTGCCAGGAATTTGTCTGTAATGGGTGAACGACGGCCGGACCTCTGGAGAAATCATCGGCCTTGTCTCGGACTGATGTCCACTCTAATGACATCCCAGAACACTAAGCACGTGGGCAGGGGGATTAGAATTAGCGCCACCATGTTAGATTCAATTAGTCAAGAGGAACGCACCCAGGCGTATCCTCTGTCTGCTATGAAGGCACAAACCGCAACTGGTCTTTTTAGCATGCCTTTACTTTGAGAACAGGTTTCTTTTTTTGCATTTGTATTATTTATAAAAATCAACATCTCAAATAATTATTGTTACTTTGGCTGTACAGTTGTATTTATTCATTATTTAAAAAATATATATATACAGTATGTGAAATATGGTTCTGGCCCACACCGGCCTGCTTTGATTAACTATGAGTTGAGATGTTTTGTGCATTGTGGGTATACTCTTTGAGCTTGAAATAATGCATATTTGAATGGTTTTGATGTTTGCAATAGAGTGGATTCAATAAACATTTTCCTTTCAACTAGACACACAAATAAATGCAGGTATTAATTTTGTTCTTCACAAACACAATTTGGCAGTTCATTTTGCTGATCATTGAGCTCAACCAAGTGCTTGTGAAGAAAAACACAAACAAATGTCATTGTCGAGTCAAAATAAAGTAGCTTACAAATGTTAGCCGCATGACTCGAGACTTAAACAAAGGAGACACAGAATGTTGTTGTTATATGGACCGCTGGAAAGAGGAGGAGATGTGAACGGTGTTTTTCAGTCTGCTTCCATGCCGTCTAACTCCCGTCTGATGGAGTAGTAAATGGCCTGCCAGCGTGAGAGGTTTACCCCTTAAAGGTGCACTACGCAGGATTTTTAGCCTTTCTGTGGTCCTGTGTTTACAATCAAAGAAGTCTCCTTCGCCTCCGTTGAGGGCAATAAACACACTTGAGGCAGCGCAGCAAGCAAAATGTCAAGTGAAGATAAAATGAAAAATATAGCTGCAAGTAGCAATTGCGGGTTCCAAGCAGACTGATGGACATCATCAATATGTTGTTTCGGTCAGCTCCATGTGCCCTCCAACTCTGTAAAGGTTTCAAGCCAATAAAGCAAATCTGTAGTGAATTACAGCAATTTACATCATTTAAATGACATCATGGTTATTTTATAAACAATTCTGCATAGTGCACCTTTAATGTAGGGATTTGTTTTATTAATAGGGGACGTTTTACGGTAAAAAGTCAGTGACAGGAGGATTAAATGGAGGTATGGGGTACAAATTGTGAGAAATTTGTAGAGGAATCAATTGAAGAGGAGTTTTTGGGTTTTGAGGAGTGTTTTGGGGGAATTAATTCCGGCATCTAGCAACATTGTATATGGCACAGAAAAACAAGTGAATGAGGTGAGAGATAATGCTGACCCGACCAAATGACGTGTTCGTGAAAGATATATGGAGAAAGGCTAATGGCGAAAGATGATGTCGATTCGCCAAATCACTCGTTCATAAAGAAAATACTACAGATTCGTGTCTGGGATTGGTGTCCAGGTTTATGCTGGCATATAAAATCAAGCTGCCCTTAGTAAATTCAGAAATATATCTGTGGTGATTTTGAGAAGTAATTCAGTTCTCTGCCTCAGGTGAGCCAACGGCAAATCCCCCTTTGTGTCTCACAGCGTATTGTCATCATTGTAGTTAGTACACAGCCAACGTCTCAAAACAAACCAGCCTACCATAAATCAATTCCATTGAATTACAACACTCGCTCTCTGGTGATTTGCCCTCTGTTGTCAACTCCTGCTCTTTTTACTACTTATTTATCTATCTGTTGTATCTTGCACTGTTTGGCTGCAAAGCACTCTGTGGTACTCCATGAGCCCAGAACTTTAGAGCACCGCATTACAGTAATGGCTTAAAATTCCTTTGGCTGATATGTCAGTGTATAGCAAAAAAAGCACCGCAGTCCAGTGCCGCGAACAGTCCGTTGCTTGGCTATAATTGTTTTGTAGTAAAGTACAAATTGTAGCCCCTTTAACCTAGTCTTTTTTACAAGAAAAAGAACAGCATAAACAGCAAGATTTTAACAAAAAACGGAAATAAAAGAACGGAAATAAACTTTAAAGCCAAATCATTGGTACCATTTTAAAAAGCACAATACTATCAGCTATCATTTATTATTATTATTATTATTGTTATTATTATTATGAAACCTAGTCATGTTTCATTATTATGCCATTTCCATAATAATAATAATAATTTATTCATAAGGCCTTATCAAACATTTAAAAGAACAAGTTTCATGCTCTTGTTGTTGCAGTCTAACCAGCCTCAGGCTCTAACTGTCTCAGTGTGATTCAATCTTTGGCCCATATGTGCTGTTGGAATAGGTTCCTTTTTGGATGGAGAAGCTCCCTGTTGAGAGTGCTGGAGTCAGCAGCAGGTTTTTAATTTGGCGTCAGATTTAGGGACAAGAGGCGTCAGCTGCCTTGACACAAGGTGTGAGCGCGCCCCACTGGGAACAGGACAGAGGGCCACGGCCACTTCAGCCCCCCCCCACAAGAGGCTTCCCCCCAAATAATCTGCTTCCAAACCCCACAGTACATTTCAGATTTCCCCAGTGTCCTTGGCCATATCGATGAGGCGTGTGTGTGTGCGCCTGTGTTTGTGTGTGTGCCCGTGATTGTGTGTGTGTGTGTGTGTGTGTGTGTGCATGTATGTGTGTGCCTGTATGCTTTTGTGCACGCATGTGTGTTTGTGTGTATGTTACGTTGTGTTTGTACGTTTTTAATGGTTATTTTGAAGTTATTGTTTTGCGTCTGCACCACTTGTGAGCACTAGCATCCGTCCCGACAAACAGGGTCTCTCAAAGGGAAAGATTCAGAGGCTGGTCCATCTACCAGTAAGAAAACAGCTCCAGTGTCTGACACTGAAAAGAGGCATAAAGCAAAATGAAGGAAATACAGCAGTGAACATGAAGACTTTCTTTTTTTATTCCGAACAAGCTTTTTATGTAATTGTAAATTATGGCTCTGGGATCTAGTTTTATCTAGCTATGTTTTACAACTGTTTATGAAAACAAGTAACATTAGCCTGGCCCTACCGAGTCTAGTCATTTTCAATCAAATGAACTTAAATAACGTCACTATCATGTTTCTGTCCGCCCATCCCACACTATCGTTTCTATAACTAAAGGTTGAATTTGTCAATTTGATGTAACGGCACATTTGATTAATTGCACATAACATCAGCATGGATTTTGTATGCATGTGATTTGGCTCGTAAATTAACTGTGTCCATTCTCAATTAACAGCAGTGATTGCGTTGCTACTGGTTAAACATTTAGTAACGTGCATTTCAATTATGTAGTAGCGCCCTATTAGCCCAGGATCATTGAATGTTTTTCTTTTTATGTAACATTAGTGTTATTATTTTTTATTTTTTGTTGCATCCAAATTCATTAGCCCAGCCCCCCCGTAGCTCCCCCAATCATCAATGCGTGAAGCCGTGTTACATTGTGTAGGTCTGCCCGTGATTTTCAGTGTCGATTATTACGTGTGTAATTGCATTTGTAAAACGCTGGGGTCCTGCAGGTGGTGGTGGTGGTGGTGGGCGGGTGTTTGTGTGTGTGTGGGGGCTCAAATTTGCTAGGGCCAGCCACGACCAACACGGTCAATCAGTCAATGTTCACGAAAGTGAAATTAGCGGCAGCTAGGTGGCGGTCCTGAGGTGGCGGCGGGGACGGTGGGTGAGGCCAGACGATGGTGGGGAGCGGCAGGCAGGGGGGTTGGTGCAGACGGTGACAGTGAGGAGGCTGGACACCAGGGGTGGGGGAGAGCGCAAGGCAGAATTAGACCTGGCCGTATTAGAACTTAGTTGTCCCTTCTTGTTTGTCAGTTTATGTATTTACTGGTCTGTTTTCCACAAGATGTACTGGGGCCTGGTGCCTTAATCCTCCTTTTCTTGTCAGGTGACAGTATGGATTAAACAGATGGGTAGTCACTAAGCCAGAAGATGATAGAAAACTACATTTAAATTCCAGCTTTTTGTAGCAGAAACGAGTACCTTTGCAGTATAGTGTTGGAAATAGTCTAACAGAAATGCACATAATTTCCTTGTAGAATTAATTAGCATAATGTAATTAGCAAGTTTAATAAAAGTTTATTTTATTGATTGGGTGGCTAGTTTGCGTGTTTAGAAATAATACATGCATATAGCTGGATTAAAAAAAAAAAAAAAAGTTAATTTAATCAATTTAGCGTCATAATCTTTCCTAAGGGAACAATAACATGGCCCCGGGATTGAGACTTAAAACTCTTTTGATTACAGTCACAGCTCTCAGCGGCATCCTCCCCCCTCTTTCCACACAAGCTTGTTTGATGCGTGTTGCTGTGATCTTTTCGCATGTTGGGTAAACAGGCACATTTAATTCTGTTTGATTTTGTTGCGGTGGCATGAATAATGAGTGAATGTTGTCTCTGTAGAGACGGAAAAAATATCATCAAAATCTCAAAGGCGTACTGATAGGCACAAAACGGCATGATATTTCAAGGAGGGGAGGACCATTATGCCCGGAACATAAATCACATCATGTTTCTGATTACCATTTAATCACATTTTTCTGGTTACCGATAAAAAAGCAATTCACACAATTGCATTATGTGGGCAAGCCGGGTGCAAGGATTCAGCTCAGTTTAAAAAGAAATGTGAATCTGATGTCCACAAAGCTGGCCTCTGGTTCCCCAACCCCCACACACTAACCCCCCACCCCCACACACTAACCCCCCCAACCCCCCCACCCCCACACACTAACCCCCCCACCACCTCCTTTTTCATTTTCCTCTTTTTATTTCTCTTTAAGAAAAGTTCAGTTCAGCATCTGTTTTTTTCTGTTCAATTTGAGATTAATGAACACATTTTCCTGACTGCATTCCACCTGTCTGAAGTGCCTAGCTCTCAGGTTTGATTTACGAGTACTCAGAAGAGCGTGCCTTATAATTTGGAAGAGCTTTGTTTTCCTTTAGGAAGATGGAATTTTAAAATCTGTGATTAATAACTCCCCCATCTCATAATAGAATCCCGGCGCTGGGAAGGGCATGACAAGACGGGCATAAAAGTGTAGCATTCATATATCTATATATTTTTTCAAGATGCAATACATTTTTTAAATGGTTTTGAAACTTGAATGTCCATGTTGTCCTGGTGAGAGAATCTCAGATAAACTTTTACATTTGGAACCTACACTGATGTTTCTAAAATGCCAGTGTTCTATGATTGGAGATTTGACAAACATCTGTAACTCCTGGTAGAAACCGAGACATTCAATGAAACGGTTCGTAATAAACCGCCAGCTGGTTCAGTGTAACAGTAGCTTATACCCTTCACAAAAAAAAGACCATAAAAATGGCAACACTAATGCGAGACTTTTCACCGTTTTCTTACAGTATAACCATTCCAAACACGCGAAATCTCTCATTTAAATATGGCTGTTTGTGGCTGGAATAATTTGCAAAATGACTCTTAGTTGATCACCCACAAAGTGTGAAACTGGACTTGTTTGTCCTATTCCCGCCCGCAACATAAAAGTTTTGTCCCGCTCCCGCCCGCAGAGGCTATTGACGTCCAAAATATCCTATAAACATGACAATATTTGGGCGGAAAAACTGTTGTAGAAATGTTAACGCCTGCAAATAATTTGGCTGTGCCCGCAAAATAACACCCCTCATTTGAGATCTTAATCGACCCCTCAATCTTTTGTGGGATTTCTCTCCTCATCTTTTTATCTTGCTTCCGTGCACTGGCAGGCTGACTGCCCACTCCCGCCCGCAACACTGACGACTTGTCCCGCGCCCCACGTTAAAGTGCTGGGTCCCGCGGGAATGCAGACCTCTACCTCAAACCATCACTACCAGATATGCAGTAAATATCAATGGATCACTTTTGTGTCACAGGGTTGTTTTTCCTGACTAATTCTTCTAGTAAACTCAAGGGTCTGAGCTATCGAACGAGCCCCAAACCATCACTCTGTTGCCAGATATGGAGTAGATGTGGATGGATCACTGCAAGGGTTATTTCTCCTGACTCATTTTTCTATAGAACTCTATGGAAAAATATGTCAGGAGAAACAACCCTTCAAGTGATCCATCCATATCTACTGCATATCTGGCAGCAGAGTGATGGTTTAAGGCTTGTTTGATACTTCAGACTCTTGATGACTTACAGCCATTTAGCCAACCATGGGTTCCATACTATTCCTGTGTAATTTACAGCTGAATATAGTCCCAACCCCCAATTCCCATAGAAATGATAGAGATGTTATAGTATCGCTTGTAACAGTACCTGAAAATAAGATATCAAGAGTCTTTTGATATAATTTCATACCCAGTCATGATAGCATCACCTGTTTAGCTGTGGAATGTTCCAAACAGGTGTTTTTTTTAACCTCCCAGTCTTTTTTTTGCCCCTGTCTAAAACCTTTGTGGAACGTGCTGCAGGCATCAAATTTGAAATTAGAGTACATTAAATATATTTTTTTTTGTATACTGTTTTCAATTAAATATATGTAAAAGAGAATTTACAAATCACTGCTTTCTGCTTTTATGTGCATTTTACATACTGTCCCAACTTTTTTCAAATTGGGGTTTGAATAATAAAAAAAAAAGAATTCTTGGTGGCAGTGTAGTATAATGGCTAGGGAACTGGGCTTGTACCCTTGAGCAAGGTGCTAACTTGAATTGCTTTAGTAAATATCCAGGCATGTATATGAATACGATGCAAAAAGGCTGAAACCAATGCTACAAGAGACCTTCGATAAAAATTTTAAAATATTTTCACTGCAACATGTTTTTGTCATTCAAGACATTGGTATTTTGTAAAAAAAAAAAATGTCATCCTTAAACTCTTTTTCTGTCGGGTCTCAGGAGGATATATGTGCTTTGTGTCTCATTTGCGTCTTGCTGTTTCCTCAGGGAGGCCTGATCGCCCTTCTTCTGCTGATCCTGCTGTTCACCCTGGTTCTGTACACGCGGCAGCGCTGGTGCAAACGCAGACGGGTCCCGCAGAAGAGCGCCAGCACCGAGGCGACCCACGAGATCCACTACATCCCGTCGGTCCTCCTGGGCCCGCAGACTCGCGACAGCTTCCGCGGGCCGCGCCTGCAGCAGCACGGCTCGGTCATCGGCATGCCCATCCGCGAGACGCCCATCCTGGACGACTACGACTGCGACGATGATGAGCACCCTGACCACGAGCAGCTGGGCGACTGCAAGAGTGACGAGGACACCAGCAGTCAGCTCACCCACACCATGGACAGCCTGGCCAGGAGTGACAATCACCACGGCTACAGCCTGAGCAGGAGAGGTCAGTCATTCCCACCTGTCCATCTTCTCTATCGTCCAATCATATCAGGGGCTGGACAGCCAATTGTCCCCCTAATGTGGCCTTTTGTTTAATAATGGTAAAATACAAAAACCTAAACGTTATTATAGACCACCGCGGTCATACGTCACTTGCTGTGAATGCCCCGCCATGTTTCAGGGGAATCATTCAGACTTGTTCCCATAGAAAACAACAGTGTAAAAGGAAAAAGACGACAAAGATTTTTTTTTAAACGTAGAAAGTGCCCAAAAGCTGTCGCCTTCTGAACAACACAGCCAATGCATAGCCAACTTGTGGCCATGTCCAATCAGATATCCCAAAAGACAAGCCCTGTGGCTACAGGCTATAAGCAGAGAGCAGGTGGAAGAAAAACTATGGGATCCTGCATCTCTATGTACCAGTGGCGGCTGCTGAGCTGAAAATTGAGGAGGCAGAAAACTTCCCCTTAAACTGATTATTGGTCTCAATCATTTTCCAATCATTTCCCTTGATTAACAATAGGCTACAGCGTTTAATTCACAAAGTACTCAATGCCATCAAATGTAGGCAGTTCTCCTCAATTAGGCAAGTAATGAAAGTTTTTTAAATTTACGTCTCTCAAAATTGTGCACGTTTTAATCAACATTATAATTGTGGATACATCTGCTCTTTGTTCTCCGCACTCAAATTCAGATAATTTTCATGGATATTTCATGGATCTGCAAGGGTTATTTCTCCTGACTAATTTTCCTATAGAACTCTTAAAGTGATCCATCCACATCTACTCCATATCTGGCCGTAGAATGATGGTTTGAGGCTCGTTTGATACCTTAGACCCTTAATGACTTACTACAGCCATTTCGCCAGTCATGTGTTCCATACTGTACCAGCGTAATTTACAGCTGAATCTAGTCTCACCCCCAATTCCCATAGAGATCTGTTCAAATGCAGAGAGGTTATAGTATCGCTTGTAACGGTACCTGAAAATAAGATATCGAGAGTCTTTTGATGTTGATGGGTCACAGAATTCAGGAAGTAACAGCATGCAAAGGATATGTGACCAAATATGAAATATGATTTTAAGAATCATCAATGACTTTAAAAATACATTAAAGCAAAGAGTATGAATACTTATGCACATGAGAGATTTCAGTTTTAGATTTTTAGTACAGTTTCAAAAATTTCTAAAAACATGTTTTCACTTTGTCATTATGGGTTATTGAGTGTAGATTGATGGGCAAAAATGGCAATTTTATCCATTTAAAATTAAATCTACAACACAAAGTGTGCAAAAAGTGAAGGGGTGTGAATACTTTCGAGTACCACTGTACATGCATTCTTCTACTTCATTTCTAGCTCAGTTTCTTTCAGGCTCTTTGGACACGCATAAATTGTTTCTTTTTGACATTTCAATTTACAGTTTTTAATGTTTTTTTTTCAAGAGAAAAACAGATTGTTTTTCTTTTTGTTTTGCTACAGTTATCAACTTTATTTGGTTTTCCCATATAATATTTGCCACCTTTGTAATGACCAATTTTGCACTCTACTTCTGCTCTGTGTTGCATATAAATCTTTCTTGTTGGAGAACAACAAACAGACTTGCAGTTTGCAGTGAGTCATTGTCATAACAGAGACGAGGCTATCACCCAAAATTGTAAAGGAAGTCATGATATTTTGGTTTTAGTGGCAACTTACATGTTAAAACCCTAATTTTGCTCATCAATATCTCAGCTGTTTTAGCACAAATTACCAATCCACTTGGCAGATCAGCTCATCTCTTCAATATCTCATCAGAAAACAAACATGGGAAAGATTTGTTCAGTCGTTTTCATATAAGTACATAAAACATTAGCATTAACATTAAAGAGTAAACACCAGATAATGGACAACTTTTTTTCATTTAGCAAGCTAACGTTAAGTTAATGCAGTAAGTTAAGCTACTAGCTAGCTACTGAGATCATGTATAAGCAAAGTTAATGTTAGGCAATGTTAGTTCAATGAATCGACAATTAACGTCAAGGAAACCAAAACTTTTTTGTCACTCGAATAGCATGCAGTCTCCCGACTTTTTTGTGGATTTCAAGGAGCCAAGGGAATGATCAGAAAGCTGGACGACTATGAGTGAGAAAGTCAATTGGCATATTACTCCGTGAAGATTCTTATCATCCGGTCTCGTTGTACTGCGTCTATGCGCCTGATTTGCTGGTTCATCTGGGCAAAGTTTTTATTGTAAAGTCATCAACCTGTTTTGGCAGTATGCCTTCATCAGGGTGCAGTGTAGTTTTTTTTAAAATATCTGATTTAATGGGCTGCGATTCAGCATCCTTTTTTGGGGGGTGCATTCTTACAACTTCTTCTATTGTTCATAGTCCACGTAGACTTCTTCTATAACCACGTAGACTCTTTTCCATTTCTCTTAGAATTTTCTTTCTTTTTTTATCTTTCTTTCTCGCTCGTAGTCATCTAACGTTAGATTTCTGTTTGTCAATTTCTCTTTGCGTGTTGCATTAGGAAGCTGCTGAAAAACATTGACAGTACCACATATGACGTCAGCGTTTTGACAAAAAAGGCCCAAGGCCCAACCTCCAAAAACTGGAGCCTTGTGTAAAATGGTAACTGAGTTTACGACTGCTATAATGTTAGCTAGTAACATTAACTAACGTGAAATCAGCTGGAACATATTTAGCAACCTATAATCCAAACATAAGCATGGTATGCTGAGTTTCATCCTTATAGTCTATGTGATTCATCTGCTAGCCTGGTCTGCACACTTTGGGAGTGAGGTTAACATTAGCTGAGCAAGTACGATGCGTTTCTAAATGCAAAATGTTTCAAACAAATCTTTCTTGGTTAGCTTCAAATCCTGGTTAGCGACATCCCAATTGAAGGATTCATATTTTTCTGAAATTCTAAATGGCAGTTTTAAGAAAACCCCCCAAAATTCCGTCGCAGGATTAAATGTCACCGCTTGTGAAAACATCAGCCTACTTTTTTACTTATTTATTTACGTATATAAAAACATATTTTTATGGCTATGTATTTTTATGCGTATTATGTAGGCTATATACTGTATGTGACGATTCTGACATAAATTTATTCTACTGCAAATTTCTGATTAAAACAAATTAGAATTTTTTATAGATTAGAAAAAAATGTAACGACAACATATCTGTTGTTGTTTGTCATGATTCAATCTGTTCTATTTCCAATCTGTTATGAAATTTGTAATGTCATGTTTTCATTATGTTATAGGCTATGTTCTGATATTTAGAATGTTATTTGGTCTTATTCTGGTCTATGAGGGTGCACTTGAGTGGAACTTTCTAGTTGTGTGAGCTGTACATTGTTCCGTGGGTGTGTTTATTGGTAATCTTCAGTTATGTTTATTCAACGTTCAAGTGGGCGGCTGTGGCTCAGGAGGTAGAGCGGGTCGTCCTCTGATCGCAGGGTCGGCGGTTCGATCCCTGGCTCCTCCTGTCCACATGTCGAAGTGTCCTTGGGCAAGACACTGAACCCCTAATTGCTCCCAATAAAGACGCGACTTGCATGCCTTGCATGGTGGCTGCCACCATTGGTGTGTGAATGTGTGTGTGAACGGGTGAGTGAGAAGCCATTGTAAAGCGCTTTGGAAAAAGGCGCTATATAAGTGCAGTCCATTTACCATTTACCAAGTGAATGTGTAACAATACTTATTCTTCGCTTTTTTAAGAAATTGACACCTTCTAGAGAAAAACCCCTTTGAATTAATAACAAAAACTACTTTTTAAGTGAGAAGTTTAGCTTGACTTAATGCTAAGAATGCAAACACAGCTCTCGCTCACAGTAGCAACCCCAGTACCCTATACTCTCGCAGCACCTCCCACAAGATACCTCGGGGAACACGATCGTAGGCTTTCTCCATATCCACAAAACACATGTAGACCAGATTAGCAAACTCCCATGCCCCCTCAAATATCCACGAGAGTGTAAAAAGCTGGTCCACTGTTCCACGGCCAGGACAGAACCCGCATTACTCCTCCTGAATCTGAGGTTCAACTAACGGTTGGTGCCTCCTTTTCAGCACCTTGGTGTAAGCTTTCCCAGGGAGGCTGAGGAGTTTAATTCCCCGATAGTTGGAACAAACCCTCCGGTCCCCTTTTTTAAAAATGAGGACCACCACCCCGGTCTGCCACTCCAAAGGCACTGTTCCCGACATCCACGCGACATTGAAGAGCTGTGTCAACCACGACACCCTAACAACATCCAGAGCCTTCAACATTTCCGGACGGATCTCATCCACCCCTGGTGCTCTGCCACTGCGGAGCTGTCCAACTACCTCAGTGACTTCTGCCACAGAGATGGGTTTTGATCCCCCAGAATGATCCCGCTCTGCCTCCTGAAAGGAGGACGCGTCTGTCGGATTCAGGAGTTCCTCAAAGTGCTCCTTCCTCGTTCCGGTAATATCCCCAGTTGAGGTCAGAGTTTCACCGGCCTTGCTAAGAACAGCTTGGACTATGTCCCGCTTCCCCCTCCTGAGGTGCCGGAAAGCTTAGCGATAGAGTTCTGCTATAGAGTTCTGTGGCTATGTTAGACTACTGTATTACAAACAACATCAGTGTTTCCCCCTGGTTGTGTGTGTGGTGGGGGACGGGGGAAGGGGGTTGTAGGCTATTAAATGCAAATACAAATGCTAGCGATAGAGGTTTCGATGTCGAGTTAGCTCACTCAATCCATTAGGCTACTGCCTACTGCAGAGGAGGCAACTAAGCTAGCCGGCTGCGTGTAGCCGATGGTTAGACTACCTGTGCTAACATTAGGTGCTATCCGCAATTGTTTGACAGGTTCTAGTCGTGATCATTGTTGGGAGGTTTTACTTTCACTTTCCAGAGTTAACGTAACCGAAACAACTTCTTGCGTGGCAGTGAATTTCCGTGAATCAAAACACTAATTATCTGCTTCTTATATTTTTTGGCGGGGCGGTAAGCTCCATAGGCAGGGTGGGCCGCCCCGCCAATTGCATGGTAGGGGAAACGCTGAATATGTACTCATCACTGGGCAGATTGGCTAAAAACTTATCTCAAAGAGCCTCATTCATATTCTTCAAAATGATAAGTGACCTATGACTGCTGCGTTAGGCTATAGAAGTCCCATTACATTAGGTTTAGAGGCTATAGATCTAATGCACATTTGTACATTAACCCCTTAGTGCAGATGGCATATTTGGTAAATCATGGGGGTACTCTGTTTAAGGCTTTATAACTCCAGGTGTGAGCATCACATAAACTTGGTCAATGGCTTAAATGAAACAAAACTGGTGTACCATTTTTTGTACAAACTTAGATTTGTTTATTTTCAGAATTTAAGGTCAAAATAAAGTGCCGGAAATGCAAGCAAAACTTTGCTAAAAATGCTACAAAATATATATTTCTTCAAAATACTGAGAGGTACATAAGTGAAACAGGTAAAACTACACATTTCCTGGATCATAAACTCCTTGTCCACAAGCATTCAATAATCGCAGGGTGATATACAGAACTACTAAAGATCTATGACACGAAATGTAAGCAGTGTAGCCTGATGTACCCAGGGTCTCCAAACCTATCCAAATTGGCTAAAATGTGAATAGCTGTAAATCTTAAACTAATCATACATTTCAGTGCAAATCAACCGTTTTGACTCATTTAACTCACCTTTGTATCATTTTCATGTGGGAATTATTTTGGATCAGTACAGGGGGGTGGATATCTAGGTGTCCAATAACCTACCCAAAACCTCTCCGAGAAATTATTAAAAAGCCTTTTGTCCTTTATAAAGCATATACATTTTACCTTACGATCACTTAATGGATGAAAACATTGATATTGCACAGTTTCAGTTCAGTGTTTGATGCCAAGTGTGGCATTTTTTCACCATTATCCTTCATATACTGCTTCATCCTGTGCGGTGCCTTCGTGGGCAACATGCACTCATCAATGGCACGGTCTTCAGTATGCTGGAAGGATCTGGTCCTGCAGTGGCTTCACTCTGAACAGTAGAGGGCACTGCTGGAGTGGCAGAGGTGGAGGGTCAAGCATGTTATAGGAACAAATTACATAATGCAGAAGCATTATAACACTGTGGTACACACAGCTAAATATGAAATCATTCACTCTTGTACTTCAGTAAACACTTTCTTCTGTATGCTACATTATGTTATATTTTGTTGCGTGCTCTAGGATGGCATTACTCTGTAGTGTGTTTCACAACTGTTGCTTATTTATTTTATTTATTTATTTTACATTCATCTTGCACACATCTGGACACAGTACATTTGAATACATATTTTCCATTCCCTAAGTGAAAAGCATCACCCATGGATATACTAATACCCCATAGAGTACATTATGCACAAAGAAATTACAATACAATAAAATAATATCGGAAAACACTACCAATGTTCTAGCTTCACGGCAAATCGAGGCATAAAATAAACTCCTCAAAAAAAGTTTGGAAACGTTATTTCGGTCGATTATTCCTCCCCTTTAATAATACCAATTGGTTTTGTATTTTATATCGTTGGAAAGCCTGATTAGTCACCTTTACAACGAGGTACAACTTGTAAGGATCATGCATTCGTGGAATGAGCAACACAGCTAACCGTGTGGGTAGCGGCCCAAAAAAATGTGCCTAAATGCCCTGCAATATTCTTCTGTTGGTATTCACTCTCGTTTTGAGCTTCAAGTGCTGCCAGGTGTATGCCAGTGGGATGGAATGGGATGCCATCCCACAGCAGTGTGTGACCAGGCTGGTGACCAGCATGAGGAGGAGGTGCCAAGCTGTTGTGGCTGCATATGGATCTTCCACACGCTACTGAGGTCCCTGACAGTGTAAAATGAATAGTGTAAAAATGGCCAATATGTGTTGTTTTTTCCTTATTACTGTGGGAGAGTGCAATCATCCAGTCCACCAAGCAACTCAAAACGAGAGTGAATACCAACAGAAGAATATTGCAGGGCATTTTGGCACATTTTTTTGGGCCGCTACCCACACGGTTAGCTGTGTTGCTCATTCCACGAATGGACGATCCTTACAAGTTGTACCTCGTTGTAAAGGTGACTAATCAGGCTTTCCAACGATATAAAATACAATACCAATTGGTATTATTAAAGGGGAGGAATAATCGACCGAAATAACGTTTCCGAACTTTTTTTGAGGAGTTTATAACTTACGACTGAGCAACCAAACAGAACAGCGCTAAAAGACGCTATTTCATTGTGAATGCTATGAATTCTAACAAAGCAGGCCACCACGAGCCACTACGCCGGGAACGTCACGAACACAATAGTATCAATACATTACAGTTATTTGGCAGACGCGTTTATCCAAAGCGACGTACAATAAGTGCATATTGAAGGTCATAGACACAATCTACGAAGCTAAGTCACGAAAGCGCTACTTTCTCACAACGTAGAATCGCTAGTCATCAACCGAATACAGTCAGCTATACATTCTAAGCTATGAGATAGCTAAACCAAATAGAAAATAACAAATAAACGGAAAGAACGTACTATATAATTTGCCGTATACATGTAGTTATTCAAGGTGGAGTCTGAAAAAGTGTGTTTGCAAATATGTTCAGCATTATTAGCAGGCTAACAGTGGTCTATTACGACCGATGCAAATACAAAAATATAGCACGCAGTGGAAAAACGAATGTATATACTCAAAATATTACAAGCAGTAATACTTACATGTCGAGGAGGATATCTTCCCCATATTGATAGGCACCTCTTCCACAGAATCTATGCT
Source organism: Ilyophis sp. 1 JC-2022 (assembly GCA_022702515.1). Classification (NCBI taxonomy): domain Eukaryota; kingdom Metazoa; phylum Chordata; class Actinopteri; order Anguilliformes; family Synaphobranchidae; genus Ilyophis; species Ilyophis sp. 1 JC-2022. The sequence continues at coordinate 51,402,203 of CM040394.1, forward strand.
ACAGGGATTAGAAGAATCTCTGTTGTTGTCCTCTTCTGACCGACTTCGGGGGAAAAGTACTAAAAAGTCTCTTCAAAGTTGCGCGCCGTTTTATAGCGTAAGACCAACTGCGTCATACCAAACGCGTCAAACCAAATGCGTCATCTGCGCATGCCAGCGTAAAGTTGTCGTGATATAACAAGTATTGCAGTTACGCTCGCCCTTAAATAGTTAATCCAAGCTTTCAATTACACATGTAAATATTTTTTGGGAAGCTTGTCGTGCCTTCTATTGGATAAAACAATTGTCGATCAAACCAGAATAAAATTGAAAGCGTCACAGCAGTGCTATCAGGGAGGGGGGTTACGCAGAGATAGTTTCGTTTGTCTAATAGTGTTCCAATGCGCTGTGTATTTTTCAAACGGATTGTCCAAGACAATAAATGACCACGGAATCTTGAAAGGGACATATCTACGCTTAAATCCACGGGAGGATTGCACACGAATTCCATATTTAATAGCAGATATTGATAGTAGAATGGCATTGTATGATTTCACTTGTTTATGTCGGTATTGATTGAGCAGCGATTTGCACCGCTGTATTTGCATACGGTCGGGCTATTGGTGGGTTTATCTGGTTGCTGGACGGAATTCTGATATGGTATGATGAATACATATATTTATGAACTCCCAACATAGACGCTATTGCCCACTATGTCACGCATGGGTAGGTATAGGCTGGGTGGGGAGTGCTTGTTAAATGGACTTGCTACGGAAAGATAGTGACACTTAGAAACTACGCATTGGCCAGAAATCGTCGTGAATCGTCTACCAATAAAGTTAAAATACCGCGTTTGGGTTTTCCACTAATAGTTTGGCTGCAGGAGCAACGCGTGTCTCAGTTGCGTAAAACTGTCTCGCAGGCGAGAAAAAATAGACTATCTGCACTAAGTAGTTAATGGCAGCACAGTAATTAGGCTATTTCTGTATGTGATGCTGATTATTTTACACAAAAAACTGTACACACTTGAAAACTAATCAGCTGCTGGAGTGCATAAATACAGTGGTATTGTGATTTATACCATAATAGATAAAAAAAAATTAATTCACAGATTAGAATCATCCATACAAGGAGTATACTGGACATGTGGTCTAGGCTTAAACCACCACCCATGAAAATCACTCATGTACGCCTAATTAGTATGAAATATATGAAACCATACACTGTTGGCATACAGAGTAGTAAAGTCTATAAGATTTCAGTCATAGCACAACATGTAGACCTAAGAACTGATATGTCATACATAGTGAAGTTTAAAGGGTAGAAATAAAAACAATAGGTGATATGCGCTGAATAATCTAATGCAATCACAGCATACAATTATATTTCTACCCATATAGCTTTAAAATACAGACTTAGAGATTCAGATGCACTGTCCTATCAAAAGCTCTCTACCAATATTATCAAATGTTAGCTATCAATATTGGTATGTGGCATCAGAGGAATAGAGAAATACACAAAACTGCAGTCGGGAAATACAAAGCCTGCTCATGCAGGTCACTATTATAGGTGGCAGCACATACTCTAAGAGTATGAATTAGGCTCTTTGAGAGAAGATTTTAACCAATCTGCCCAGTGATGAATACATGTTGTTTGAAATACTGTAGTCCAACATAGCTACAGAACTGTATAGGACTCAGATATAAAAAATGGAGTAGTGGAAATCCCTGATATAGAGAGCTGAAGTTTGGCTTGGTGGTGCTCGTTTTAATTTTCTGTCTTTTGATGCTTTTGACCAAGCAAAATTTATTAAAACGTAGTTCTTGTTATTAATTACCTTCAGAGCCGAGGTTAAGAGTGTTTTCCTCCACATGCATGCCATGTGGCTGATGCAGTATGAACAAATAATTGCTGACTTCTGTTTAATTGAAGCATCGATTCACCCACTCGCTAGCAATGGTGAATGACCTCTGGTACCCATGAAAATCTGTTCACTGGTGCAGTGATGTTGATTGCAACCTGTACAGGACATAACCATTCACTAATGATGGGTGGGTCAATGCATTGATTAGATCCAGACCTTAGTTAACACAATGAAGACTGTGACCTGGGTTCCACTTAGGATGGTGCAGTAGTAAAACAAGATCCTATTAAGTGTGTGAAAGTGTTGATGTATATTATACTTAAAGAGCTGTTTAAATCTCCCCCCCCCTCCCCCTAATTTTCTCATAGTGATTAAAGGTGATGAAAAGGTCATTTTAACACATCAACACTGAAAGCAACACATGTAGATTGCACCCTTGAGGAATAAGGACTGTGATTATTTGAATGCAGCAGTGGGTAGCGTTTGGGACATTTTTTTCTTCATGGCTGGCGTCTCCTTCCTGTTTGGTAAGTTGTTGGACTGAAATTGTACTGTTAAGTTGTACTGGCTGCTTACCCATCCTGTCCCACCTAGAATCCCTCGTACGAATCTCAGAAGAAGAATTATTATTATTATCTGGGCTGGGATACACTGTTGTCACTGATGTGTTCACGTCCTTGGTTAAGGAAAACGTGTCCAGCGAAAAATATGTTTATTTCACTCATTGGCTTTTGTCGTTGTGTGGGCGGGGGGGTGGGGGGTGGGGTGTTGTCACAGATTTTCCATCACAGGAGGGAAAATGTGTTTGGCAAGTGACCGTCACGAAAACAAGCTGAACTTGATTAGTCAGCATTGTCGCGTCTTCAGAATTGAATTACAAGAGGATTTTTTTCTAAAGAGCTAATGAGAAAAGCGCAGACATGCTCTTAAGTGCCACAAATCTGTTTTTGTGGTGAAAAGATGAGCGCCCTGAGTATGTGGTCATTTCCATTTAGCAGCAGCACTTAGTTTCAAATAAACTCCAAACCAGTGGCATAACCAGGAATTCAGCTCTGGGGGGTGTGGTCAGATTCTTAGTGATCAGCTTACACATACTTTATGTGCATCTCTGAAGTTCCCTAGCGGGAAATAAAAGTTATTCTATTCTATTCTATCTCTAGCATTTTGGAGGGGGAGAGATTACTGCATCAGTGCGTGACTTTTAGCCAAAGACAAGCACTAGTCATAAGAAAAAAAATAAGAGGAATATTTTAAGAGGATAATTTAATGCTCGCTATTGATCTATCATGTCAAGGATGCATGTCTGTGCAGATTGCAATAGGGGTTGGAGCACAATTGCCCAGGGGGAGGTTTGGGCAGAGGGTGGGGGGGGGGGGGGGGCATATGGGGTGGAGGAGTGGCTCAGTTGGCGGTATTCAGAGTAATGACTCAGCTGTAGAAATAAATGATGCAGCAGCTGACAGGCCACACTTCAGAGGACGCCAACACTAATCGACAGAGCATGTTGCAGTGACCGACCTGGCTTTCAGTATAAATGGGAATTCTATATTTTTTGTCAGAAAAATAAAGAGAATGAAAGTACAGTTGAACCTCGATCCAACGGACTAATAGGGGGGATCAGTTGTCCGTTAAAGCCGTTTGTCCGTTGCAGCGACGAAATCACTATAACAAGAGATATGTAGCGCACAACAACCAGGCAAACCGATGCTTGTACGCTTGTAAACAACGTACTCAAGTAACGGTCTCGGTTCGCGGACGCTTACTCAAGTAGCGGTCTCGGTTCGCTTCACCCGGGAGTTTTAAACGTTCGGACCAGATATTCACTCGCGGATTGTGTCCGTTGGATCCGGAATCCGTTGCATCGGTGTCCGTTGGATCGAGGTTCATCTGTACATGGTTTCAAAAAAAAAAAAAAAGAGTAGAAAAGCAAGAACTTTGAAGTCAGTGACTGCTGCCGTGCGTTGGCCTTCTCAGGTTCTGAATGCCTCCAGTGTTATAGACAGCATTTCTACCGCTCCACCAGTGACCCAGTGAGTGAAAGACTCTTTGGACAGAGCAGTGGGAGAAACATACATCAGCTCCACAATGAAATGGTCTCTGGAAGGTTAACTCGTCCTCACACACCTCTCAGGGGAGAGAAGGCTTCTGTTACGAATTTACCCCGATGCTTATCACTTCCTGTGAGGTATTGTCTCCGAACAAAGAGGCATTCCCAAGGGTACAGAAAGGAGACTCCAAACATAATTCCCATCAGAGATCTTCTGAGAAAGCACAGCGTTGAACTTTGCTTCTTCTATTCTGCAGAAAACAATTGTAAACATACGCTGCTCGGCTGGTCAGAGGCTGCATATGGTTCTCAATTCTTCACAGTGGCTTAGAATGTTGTATTTCAGTCTGCTTTTAAACATAGCTTTTATGATATATATCCTGCAAGCTCAGTTTAAATGTATCATAATTGCAATAAGTGAAAACTAATATAATGTAAAATTGCTTTTGGTTTATTATGTAAATAAAGTCAACAGAGCTTCTATGTGGTACATCACTTTATTGTAAGCCGTATAAACCTGTTACGATTATGAAGAAGGGACAATGGTGACGATTTTGCTACGGGCGATGCATTTTTCATAAATTGTTTCAATATTTCTTCATGCCATTTAATTAGATAGTATGAAAGTAACAAACCCTGTGCAATGGACAAACACACCTGGATTTTGCATAAGAACTAGAGCAGACGTGGATGTAGATTAGTTATAGGTTTGTTTTGATTAATTTTACTTACAGTATATTGTCATTCTTTATAAATAAATAAAAATATCCCTCTTACCTCCCACTTCTGATAAAGCTGTGCATCTCACTAGAAAGCAGGTAGGCTCGGGCTGAAGTAATATTGCCTGAGATTGGATTTTCTGGGAGAAGCAGAGAGCTGGGAGAGACGGTGGACGGAAGGGGGACAGATGGCAGGCGTAAAGGATGGAAAAGTGCCAGCGAGGATCGCTGGAGTCCCCGCGGAGCGTCGAGTTTCACTCCGGCCGAATTAGTAGACACACCCCAGGACCCGCAATTGTGGGAACCCTCTGGATGCATATTGACTGCGTGGAAGAATAAACCCATTTCCGTTCAATATAAACAAGCTAGCAGAGGCGCAGAATTAAGGTCCAGTAAATGTGAGCAGGAGCCCAAAGTTTACATTTGTTCAGTTCCATGCATGTACATACATAGACCTCAAAGGGGGCTTGAGCACCTGCCGTTTAGCCTCCTATAGAGAAGTGGCCTTTTTAAAAATAAAAAAAATAAAAAACATTTATTCATAAATAAATAAATTCCTGTTTGCGCACAGCCTGCCCTGCCGAACAGATATATTGATTGAATCAAAAGAGATTGGTGATGCCCTCTACCCTCCCTCCCTCCTTGCCTTTCTATGGTGAAAGAACGCACGTACCAAAATTGCACGCATACACATGCATAGGCACTCGAGTCGTGAGTCAGTCAGTGTGATGAGTTACTTTGAGGCAGTAACAGGTATGTGGCCAAACAAAGTATAAATATACTGTTAATTTTCATTTTATATTGATATTAATGCACTTTAGGAATTGCTTGACACTATTTGGCAAGTAGGGTCTATCAATGCTTGAGGTCTATCACATTTTGAATTTAGCAGTTCAAAATGTGCCAACTCACTATCGTTAGAATTGATACCTTTTCCTAGTAATGTGGGAATCGGTGGAATATGGTAGAGTTTTTGTTTCCCATCCACTGAACTTAAAAGAACAGTCCCATCACATGTGAGAAGAATTTACTGAAATACAATTAAGTTATTTGCATGTATCATTAATTAACTGTCATGTAGCAGTGTTTGAACCAACCTCAGTCAACCTCGATCTGTGAAATAAATAATTTCACAGACCGCCAAAGGGAAATCACGACCACCAAAATGGAGAAAACGGCAAATAAATTCCAATCCGAATTAATTTAGTTTTTTGGGTGCAATATGGTCTTTCGGCCAGCGGATGGCGATATATATTGTATTAGTTGCCTTCAAGATGTCAGTGCTAGGAGACGAGTAGAAGAAGCATAGAACTATAGACTGTATAGAACTGCGGCTCAGCTATTCTGTGGCAACCTAAATCTTTGTGACAGCGACTCGGTAGAAAGACATAGCGTGTGCAGCGAGTTGGATGGAACACGCTCCAATTTTGAATTAGGCTACCTTTGAAGCCCTAACTTCTGAAAAGGTAAAAGCTTTAACCCGGTCCACGTTGGCGCCCCATACTATAGTGGTAGATGTATCTGTCCCAATTACAGTATTCATGTTTGTCTTAAATTATAAACTAGGCTACAGCTTTAAGAAAACCCACAGGATTGATACTGCAGTGCAATATATTGTATATATTGGGTGTTATTAATAGCCCAAAGCGCTTACGGCCCTCATCTTGCCACAGACTGTAAAATGCATCGTTTACAAGAAAATCATGTTCAGATATTGCTAGAAAAAATTATATTTTTTTAAAACGTTGTACAAATGGGCCTGAGCATTCAGCGTTTTCCATTGCTTACTGTTGGCTACTGGCTACCTGATGCACTTTCGGTTTAGAAGACACCTCATTTTTTTCTCCAAAATCTCTCGTAGCTATAAATATGTTAATGAAACCAAATATTTTACTTGTAGGCTATATGCAGTTACTACTGTGTTATGATTAACCCTGAAGAGTTTATCTTGTTACATTAAGTCCCGTACAGTCGACTTTTCCACAATGACCTATTGCATTTTAGGACTGAAATAAGAACAGCAATGTAGACTATGTAAAACACACACGGTGCTTTTGTATGTTTTTTTAAATTTTTTAAAACTTGTAGCTACACTTATTTTTTATTTGTGTTTTAGAGTGTTGTTTATTTATTTTTCTATTTATGTGCACTATATAGCCTAAATAGTGTAATATTCAAATCTTCAAGGACCTTTGATTTCTAAAACCTAACTCCTAAACACAACCCTACTGGTACTTTACAACCAAAGCCTACATGGGCTCTTTGTACTCCAAAAACTGTATTTACGGTAAAATTAATGCAACTAAATTTGCTGCTCACGCACAACGTGCACTCGCATAGCCAACATAACCCATTTCTGTGCCAGGAAAAACCCTGAACACATACATTGTAATTTCCCTTCATTCCAGGCATATATTTATTTAATTATAGCCTACATAATTAAGGCTATAATTATTATATTATAATTAAACCATGTAAAGAGGCCATCTCCCAGTGATACAATTTTTTTCGGAAAAAGCAGACGCAGACCACTAAGCAGACCATCAGCTTCATCATGGCTGGTGAGCAACCCAAGTCGACACCTATACCAGCTTCTGGGCTTCTTACTACCGCTCAGCACTGACAGATCTTGCTAGACCTAGACAGACAGCTCACGTTTCCCCAACACACAGCAACTAAGACCTGACATCCTCATTGTGTCTGAAGCAACAAAAAGCATCATCATGCTCGAGCTGACCATTTCTTGGGAAGACTGCTTGGAGGAGGCTTTTGGTAGGAAAATTACCAAATATGAGGGGCTGGTCAGCAAGTCACAAGCAAGGCTGGAAGACAAGATGTTTGCCCTTGGGATGAGCATGCCACTAGGACAAAAGCTGGGGCCTGATCAACTCTGGCTGGGTCGCCTGGGCGAGGATGGCTGATGTTGAACTACTCAAAACACCTGATGACCCCAGGTTACATCACTGATGATGTGTCCTAGTGCATCTAGCCTCCTCACTCCTCACTCCATTTTTTTATTTGAGATTTCTGATTCTCAGATCAATGGTAGAGCACTCAGGTCTACTTGTAGAGCTTGCTGACCACATTACCTTTCTATTGGTGTGTTGTTCATCTTATGTGTTTTTCTTACGCCATTCAAAATTAAGGTGGAAATTATAGTGAGTTCACTGATGTTACAGTTATTGCAATACTTACTCAGTATTAATGTTTAGTTCAGGAGGTTTTTTGACTGAAAAAAATTATGTCCAGTAATCTGGACATTTGGAATTAAGAACATAAAATCGACTAACTAGTTAGCTTGCTATGCTGCATTTTGTGCAGTGTAGCTAGATTGCTAGCTAGCTCCATTGTACCTAAAATGCAGCATGCCATATATTGGATAAATTACTGAATAGTTTGACACAATGTTTATCAGAATGACAGAAATACACCAGCTTTTATGGGCAAAATTCCAAATGTCCAGTATACTGGACACTTGATATTTTTGAAATAACCACAATGATCACAGACTCTCAGCCCTTAAAAACATGAACTTCTGTACGTTCTCACCTCATGTAACCAAACAGAATTCAGGTCCAACTTCAAACAACCACACACTAAATTCCCGAACCTGCCTTGGGACGTGGGATATCTGCGTTCGAACCCCACCAGGTACCCAGGGTAAAATGTATTTTTCCCAAAAATTAGTTATGCTTTTGATAATTTTTTTCACATTAAACAATTTATTTTTATTGCAAAAGTTAAGAAATTAATTATTAACTGGTAACTGTTTAATCATCTGGGGTCAACCATGTCGCCGGCGACAAGGAATCGGTGCTCATACGTTTTGTTTAATAACTTCGCTCTCGTTTCGTGTAGGAACTTCAATTGCGGTGGGAAGCCTAGCCTTGTAGCTACAAGTTTCTAGACCAACCAGGGGTTTCTATAGCGGCAATTGGAGCATATTTTGTGCCAGTGGGATGCAAGCTACCTTGCTACTCATCGTTTCCTACACAAAGGTGATAGACATCCTAAAAGGCATCCTAATACTTATAAAAGGCAGATCATTTTATAAGTATATTTATTTACCGTTTGTGAAATGAAAATGAAAATACTAACTATTCTGTCATGCTAATTTAATGCTTTTGTTGTCATTTTGCCATAAATATAGTTTCATAAAAAGGATCACTGTCACACCACCACCGGACGTTTGTGTGCAGAAAGATATGGAAAAACCTGATAGTGCCATATCGGTTACATATAAGCCCTAGTAAACTATCGAGGGTACCAAAAAATGGGAAAATAGTTAGTCCAGAGAGTTTAAATTTACTTGAGGTGACTTCAGCTACTGGTCCGGTACGTAGACCAAAAACAATTACACATGTAACGTAACATTACACAGTACCAGGAATTTTTTAAACTGCGCCGGACCCTCTTCCTCAAACCACAGAAACATTTAAAAAGCCGTACTCTAGTCAGTTTTACCTCCCGACTTTCACAAACAAACACGACCATGGTGCGTATAGCCTCAGTTCAACAAACATATATTCATGGTTACTCACAATTTACAATAGCTTTCGAACATATCATACTCCATGCGCCATACTAAACAGTAAGCATTGATCATGACAATAAATGGGAGGTAGCTACATTACATTTTCATGATGCCCACAATATAGCAATCTTGCGGATTATGTTATGCATTTTTCGTCCTCTTGTTGTAGTATTGTATTGTAAGTTACATAGGGATATTCATGGCGTATTGCCCCGTAAATTCACTTTTCCCACTGTTTCAGTACAGCAAAAGTGTCAAGGCAGTAACATGGGGATTCTTTGTAAGTTGATTATTAGCAAAGGTTATGGTTAAACTTTGTACAGTTTTTGGCTCTAGCAATATTCGTTACCTAACTAGCAGGTTAGCGAACTCCTACCCTGGTGATTGACTTGGGAAATCTGTAGCCTACATTAATAAAATATGCATAGCCTATTGTAGTCTATACGCCTACATCCCAGCCGCCACTCCAAACAATGCATATTTTCTGTGTTTTTGGTCTGTTTTTGGCGGAGAGAGGGGCAGGTAAAAATAAGACAGACTTCTAACAAAAGCATCGTCATCATAGCACAGGCCCGTCCGATCGATGGATGCAATTAAAGAGTAGCAATGCAAATGTTTTATTATGAAATGAGTCCAAAAAAACTTTATAATTGATATTTATTTTATACATTAAACACTTAAATGTAAATTTTCACCAGGGAAATTTGGATTTGATTTGTTGTTTTAAAGTGATTGTAAAGGGGCTGAAAAGTAGTTAAAATAACTATAAATTATCATAGAGGGATGTATCCACTACATATCACAGTATTTAATAAGTACTGTAAAACTTAATAAACACAAATCTGAAGTCGACATAAAATCTGTATTGAAAAATATCTCGGATGTGTGGGTGTGGTCAGACGCGCACACCCCTCCCCTTACAGGCACATGGATTGGATCACACTGGCATTCTGCATCCATGGTTGATTGAATTGGGTTGCTACTGTGAAATTCTCAGGAAGTGTATCAGATAACTAAAAATCCAAATATTCAAAATTCAGCCGCGAAAGTCGCGTTAACGTTACTGGAGAGAAACTCGGCTGGGTCTCATCACCGAAAAAACAAAACTCCGGTGTTAGCTTGTCATTTTACATCAAGACACGCAGGTAATGAAAGCCAAGACATTTTTAGAGTAAAATGAGATTAAACCGAATAACTTTCATGAGCCTGTTGTCGCAAAGCAGCATATTGTGTGACTGGATACAAGCTGGCTATAACGTTTGCCTCAAAAAAATTCCAACATTCTGGTGCTATAGAAACACCACCCATATGATACTGTTTTTTCTCCGATTACGTTTTTTTCCTCTTATTCACCAAACACATGTACTACAGTTTCTCCAGATAAATAGCGCATCCAGATGAAATTGTTAATTTTTTCACATGGACCGGCTAGTCTCCACTCCTATTCATAGCAATTCTCAGGGAAAAAAAAAAAAAAAAAAAAAAAAAAAAAAAAAAAAAAAAAAAAAAAAAAAAAAAAAAAAAAAAAAAAAAAAATTAAAAAAAAAAAAAAAAAAAAAAAAAAAAAAAAAAAAAAAAAAAAAAAAAAAAAAAAAAAAAAAAAAAAAAAAAAAAAAAAAAAAAAAAAAAAAAAAAAACAAAAAAAAAAAAAAAAAAAAAAAAAAAAAAAAAAAAAAAAAAAAAAAAAAAAAAAAAAAAAAAAAAAACAAAAAAAAAACAAAAAAAAAAAAAAAAAAAAAAACAAAAAAAAAAAAAAAAAAAAAAAAAAAAAAAAAAAAAAAAAAAAAAAAAACAAAATATAAAAAAAAAGAAAACACCTCACATATGTTTATGGGGGGTTTTCTCCGTATACGTTTTTCCTCTTATTTTCTTTTCCGTATACGTTTTTTCCTCTTATTTACCAAACACCATGTACTACCAGTTTCTCAAGATAAATCAGAGCATCCAGATGAAATTGTTAATTTTTTCACATGGACACGGTTAGTCTCCACTCCTATTCATAGCAATTATCAGAAAACGCCCACAGCTAACCTAGATAGCGTAGGCCTACGATGGCCCGGCGACGGCCACTGGTGTCGTCAGGGGAGGGAGAGGGCACAACCACAGCAACAAGTATGAAGAATTTGGCCAAGCCAAATTGTTATAATTCTGAAAGCTGTCCAGTTTTGTAAAAGGGTCGCTGCGCAAGCGGGTGTTTGCGCTGAGCTTGCATTGTAGCAATAATGTTAGCTTTCCAAAAACGTCACCCATTTCTTATGAATTTCATTTTGAGGAAACCTAAAAAATGACACGTAGCATTACCCTCGACCTCATCCTCCGTTTGTGGATCCAGGGAGGACACATACATGCAGAATGGGCATTAATGTCAGAGAGGTCTTCAGAATGGGCATTAATGTCAGAGAGGTCTTCAGAATGGGCATTAATGTCAGAGAGGTCTTCAGAATGGGCATTAATGTCAGAGAGGTCTTCAGAATGGGTATTCATGTCAGAGAGGTCTTCAGAATGGGCATTAATGTCAGAGAGGTCTTCAGAATGGGCATTAATGTCAGAGAGGTCTTCAGAATGGGCATTAATGTCAGAGAGGTCTTCAGAATGGGTATTCATGTCAGATAGGTCTTCAGAATGGGCATTAATGTCAGAGAGGTCTTCAGAATGGGCATTAATGTCAGGGATGTCTTCAGAATGGGCATTAATGTCAGAGAGGTCTGCAGAATGGGCATTAATGTCAGAGAGGTCTTCAGAATGGGCATTAATGCCAGAGAGGTCTTCAGAATGGGCATTCATGTCAGAGAGGTCTGCAGAATGGGCATTAATGCCAGGGAGGTCTGCAGAATGGGCATTAATGTTAATTCATGTTATTAATGGGCATTAAGCCCCTTCAGATTTCTAACTTCACCTGCACATTTATTATTGTTGTCTACTGTCATTTTGAATTATGGATCTTGACACTGTTGTTTGTGTATCTTGTTTTTAATGTGCGCAAATAATAAAAACAAATAATGCCAGAGAGGTCTGCAGAAGCACTCTGATTTCTTGTCTCTGGTCAATTGGCTCTTTTCAGATAACGCTGTGTCTTGCACTGAGGGCACACTTCGCAAAACCAAAGTCTACCTATATATCACTTTTTAAAATGTTTCTGGGGTGGCTTTATGAGAGGATAAACTCTAGTAAAGTGGTTTGGTTGGAGGTACAATTCAAAAGCATTTACGAGATAGCCTTGGGGATGTTGGCTTGTTGTGTGTACAGACATTACATCAATTCCACGTTCCAATTAGACATACAGTCCATTTCAAAACTGAATCTTAATGTGTTGACAGTCAGAGAATGCATTAAAGGAAAATATTGTATCTATTAAATTAAAATACACCCTGGTGAGTGTTTTCTGTAGTTTAGAGTTACAGCCATATTATCTGAAGTGATTGAAGGGAAGTACCTTTCTGCAATCATGCAACGGTAGTGTTTTGACTGGGAAAGAGTGTTTTGATTACTGCATTTATATATTTCAGTGTGCCTACATGGCCAACAGCATCATCAGCCAGTGATATGTTAATGTCATAGAACAGTGGTACAGTCAAACATGAATGTACAAAAACGGAAAATAAATGTGTTGAATGTAATGCGTTTGTGTGTGCTTGCGTTTATGTGAGTGAGTGAGTGAGTGAGTGAGTGAGAGAGAGAGAGAGAGAGAGAGAGAGAGAGAGAGAGAGAGAGAGAGAGAGAGAGAGAGAGAGAGATGGGTCAGCAGGTCAACCTTTATTAAAAAAGAATACCACTTTGCTCCATGTCAGTGTTTTTGTAGAATATTTAAATCCAGAGTATTAGCATTACTTCTGCCTTCATAGTTTGGAATGAATCCTGACGCACAGCATGGAGGGCAAGCATGCAGAACAGTAATGTGCCGCAGTGCAAGACTTAACATGCTCATTTGTGCCAATATTATTTTAAGATAAGATAAAATATATTTTATTGTCCCCTTTTCATATCCTTTTATACCCAGTCATGATAGCATCACCTGTTTACCTGTGGAATGTTCCAAACAGGTGTTTTTTCCCCAGTCTTTATTGCCCCTGTCCCAACTTTTTTGGAACGTGGTTCAGGCATACAATTCAGAATTAGCGTATGTTTACAAAAATCGATAAAGTTGATAAGGTAAAACATTAAATATCTTTTCTTTGTTCTGTTTTCTTTTACAATGCAAAAGAGAATTCACAAATCACTGCTTTCTGCTTTTATGTGCATTTTACAAACTGTCCCAACTTTTTTTGGAATTGGGGTTTGTAGTATTTACTGTGCTCTGATGGTGGCTCTCACCTTGTGATATTAAGAGCACAGTAAAGTAAGATGAAGGTTTTACGGTGAGTGCAGGTCATTTTGTCCTCTCTTGGCTCGTGATTTTGCTCATAATCTGGAGCAAATCCATCACTGTGTCGGGCCTGGCGTGAACACACTAGGGGCCTCTGACTCCCACTACAAATCACTGCAAACGTATTCCATTCCATTTATTAATAATTCAGTCTGGGGAAATATTTCCTATTGTCAGTGTAAAATTTTGCTTAGTTCCTACCTGCGCCCTTGGGTGCTGTTGACAGAAGGCGAAGGCCTTGAAGCAGCTCCATTGGAGCATCTTCATGAATAAAACCCTCTTTTTTTCTCCTTAAAGTCTTCAATCAAATTGTAATCAGAGAGAGAACATGGGAATTAAACTTTATGAAGTCAGACTTGGGTCAAATACGCATTTGTTACACGCTAGATACTAAGAAAACTTTTACTTTTGATTTCAGAATTTTCTTTTAAAGAAATGTGTAATTTGTTCAGTATTCAGGTGGGAAAAGTGTTCGTTCGTGTGACTCGTACATTTCTGCAAGTAACAAGCTTCTCCTCAGATTTGCAGGGATCAGCAAGTGTTATTTTGAGAATTATGATGCAAAGAAGCTTAGAATTTACAGCAAAATACAGTCACCAAAATAATCCGAAGGCATGTTCTCGTTAGCCTTTCCCCTCTGTGGCTGTATCATCACGTCTGATAAGCAATATGCTGACAAATACACCCTCAGACAGCCATGTATTAGTTATTCTATATAGTATTAGTGTTATTCTATCCTAAAACAGACAGCTGCATACCCATAATATATGAAAAATAACCTCTTAGGCATCCTGACAGAGGCTTATTTTGAGCTAATAATGCTGATTTACTGATTTACCCTTTTTAATCTTTCTTTTCTGAATGCTGAAAAAATGCTGAAGGCTGAAGATGTCTCTCTTTATGGCGTACAGCATTCTAATCACACCTCAGAATGGGAAACAATGCAAACTTCAGGACATTTGGCACATATTATATTCAAGGGTCACAAAATTTTAACTACTTTCTTTATAATTTTTTCCCAAAGGCAAAAATCACACCTCGCAAAATTGTTAGAAAACCCACACGCTGCACATGTTTTGATTGTGTCTTAGTTGGCACCAAAATGCTAAAACTGTAATGGATTTTAGTGGCGGATAATCAAACGCGAAGGTAGGGGGATCAGAACAAGTCACTCACACCAGTGAGGACCAATAAAGAGAGTACTACTATAAATGCCAAGAAAGAAAAAACAGGAAACTAATTCCTTGTAGCTAAACAGCCAAACAAAAATCAACCCACAAAAATAGGGCGAACTCGAATATACGAGTGAAACACGAACTAAATCTCCCGAGCTCAATACTGGAACCAAAACAGGAAACTTAGCAAAAAAAAAGGATCACCTTCGGCACATAAGTTAGGACGGCCGGAAGAGTCTAAAACCAAAACGAAACCACAAAGAAAAACTGTCTCAGAGAGAACAGCAAAGGACAAAATAAATAGCGCAGAACTCTTAACAGGAGGAATAATACCTATACCTGAAATCCCTCGTGAAGTCCCTCGTGAAGTCCCTCGTGAACATAAACAGCATTTAATATCACAAGGTCGCTAAATACCTGGCTATACCTGGCTCAATGCAATGTCGAATGACAAAGAAGCACCTGGGAAGCGGAAGTGAGGAACTTAAATGTCAGGTAGAAGCACAGGTGAAAAGAATAACAAGTGAGGGAAAGCAAACCCCGGAACGGAACGAGGAAAAAAATCCGATAGATTCTCAACCGGGAAAACAATAACCCACGAACCACGACAAAAGCATGATTCAATTAGTTTCTTTTGGTGAAATATTTCACAATTATTCTTCTTTTAAAACAGGCATTGTAGGGACCAAATCGGCCAGCACAGCCTTGCTGAACTAACATGTTTCACAATACGGTTCTGCACTATGAGAGCAGGGCCTGAAACATCCGTGCTGTTTCTATTTCAGTAATATGCAGGATGACGAATGTACCTGGGGGAGCAAAGGTGCATTTGCCTGCATTTTTCTTGTAAGTCAAAGTGATTGAATCCAGGCCTGGATTACCCCAGAACAAACACACGCACAGACACACACACACACACACACACACACACACACACACGTGCACACTTGCGCACAAGCAAACATAATAATAGACAATATTTCATAATTTAGCATTTCCAATTGGTTTCTATTTTGTGCTATTAATTAAAATGTACAGGAGAGTGGAAATTCAGAGTATTAAGTCCTCAAATGCCTATTGTTTGCTGGTGCTTCGCCCTGTTCTAAACCCCTGTTAATTATTCAGTAGGATGTCATTCGTCCTCAAGTGCATCCGTCTTTCCTGCTCTACAAGGATAATAATGTAATTAATGAAGTCATGGATGATGACGATGACCACAACATTGATGATGACATGATGGATGATATCATGACAATGACGCCACGGATGATGATGCCACAGTGATGCCGTCATGGATGATGGTGATGATCTCGTGTCTGAGTAGCCTCTGACTTGGCAGCATCCCATGGTGTTGGTGTGAATCTGGCAGGCCTCAGATGGCCCCCGTCCGAGTACTAATGCGCGTCGTTTTTCGAAACGAGCCGGAATTCGTGGCGCACGGCACAACATTTGAAAGGAGCCAGTGTTGAGCAGCCACGTCCAGCTTGCGTGTAACACGACGGCGGATCACAGCGACTACTGACATGCCCATGTCCTTCAGTGTTAACACAGCTTAAATGCCAAGAGGACGGAGAAATAAAGGGCACGGGAGTTTTATCTTCAGATCTGCCGGAATGAGAAGGGGATTCACTTTCAAATGTCAGCATCCAGTGTTTCCTGAATATATTGTATTTGGATTGACAGTTTAGTCACTGTTTAGTCAGATTACGAGACTGAAAAGATCCACTGAGTTCAGCAAAAAGGTTTAAAGCAATAGCCTGAAACCCTTTGAGGTGTGAAGAGGTGGTGGAAATTGCAGAATCACATTATTCATATCGTTTATTTAGTGGAAAACTCTTTCCAGCACGACTCTGATGGGATACTTTACATTTTATCCATTTTTATAGCTGGATGTTTGCTCAAGCAATTGGGTTAATTGTTTTTACTGGAAGAGTACAAATTCAGCACCCCAACAAGGGTTCAAACATGCCCCCTTCTGGTTTTCATCAAGCTTCCCAGCGTATTGTCACCTTATCGCCTTAAAAGCCACAGCTTTGAATGGCAGGTCAAAATAAATTGCAAGTCATTACTTTTTTTATTAGCATAGCTGGATCAAAGCACATTCCAGAGCTTAAGGTTTTAGCGGTTATGCTTTGCGAAAGTTGGATATTTACTGCGGTTATTCTGGAAGAAACTTTTTCAAGTCCGCAACCGCAGTGGCCCACTTCAGATTCAAACGAGCAACCTTCCGGATGATGACTGTCAGCTTGTAAAAACCGCCGTGCTCTTTGCCTTGCTCCGTTCATACCTGAACTCTCTCTCCGCCCGATAAAGAAGTCACCCGCCACTCGGCAAGATGCCGGGGCAACGACGCTCACCGTCGTGGTAATGAATTCCGAGTGATTTTTCAAAGCGGCAGGTTGACATGCTTGATTAGGTTTTAATAAAAACATCGCCCTTCGCTGGCAAGGAAAGTTTCCCGCATCGCTCTTGCAGAAGGTGGTGCTTAACAATACAAAATTGGGGCGGGGGGGGGCTATTTTTGGTTTCTGTGCTGGCTGAGGTACTTGATTTTTTTTTTAAATGCACAAACATAACTATCATGGCACGGACTAAAGTGCACCCCTCCCGCACCCATAACAGCCACCTGTCAATCATAAAACAGCCAAATGTGAGTCCACGTAATCATCCTGGAATATTTTTGCCATGAGTCCAGTTGCTTCTGCCAATGACACTTTTATTTTAATATTTTTGTTAAATAAGTGTGTGAGTTTTCCTCCTGTAAATCATGAAATGGAACAACTTCCCTGTCGTGTTTCATCAACAATCTCCATGCCACATTCTACCGTTTGAGATACTAGTAACAATCCAAATACACTGTCCGGTTGAATGACAGGGTTGTCGTCTTCAATCCATTGACTTAGCTTTTGCACGGCGTACAATTACCCAGCAGTTTCATGGTTTAGTGTTAGGCTGCAGATTTTCTATAACATTATCTTATCAGCTCTCGTACTGGACTACCACATGGACTCCAGGCCTCTCTATTAAAACCTCTGATTTACTCAATTCTGATTCCTTGCTCGGATACAATTTTGTCGACTGATAAAAATATTCATATTCATTTGTGCAAGCGACCCAACAATACTGGCGCTGCAGAATTATGAGGGCATGAACTGGTCGCATGGAGAGGGATGTGAAATGAGTTTGCCAGTGTAACTGCAGTTAGGCGGGGAATGTCCTTCTGTTTCAGTACCCCCATCATACTGCTGTACACCGGCTGGACTAAATGCATGTGCGGACTGAATCATTCGGATTTCAGTGTGCCCACGCGAGTCGGATGTGAGTTGTATGGCTACGGATCCAATTAATTTCCATGACACAATTTGGAAGTGAAAAGATGCGACTCCATGCCATTTTTTTTTGGTGTTCACACTGTTCAGAAAACATCAGAACTGTGTGTCACATATGAGAGTCACATATGAGGGGGAAAGTCATTGAAATTGGGCTTTTAGCTGCAGTCTCAACATAGCCTTACACACTAATACATTACAAATGACAAGTGCAAAAGAACTGAAAAAGGCTTAGGAAAAATTTAGAAAAAATTCCCCCCACTCATTGTACAATATGGCCCAAGTAAGACATCATTAAAATGTGTTCACATTCTATTAGGTGAATTATCTCTGAAGGTGATAAATTGGCACGGTGTACAGGCAGAGTTCATTTGCATAATGATGTCTTTCCAAGTTTATTTCCACATGTTGGTAATTAGCAGGTATTGGTTTAGCAGGACCTGGCCATGTTGCCCCATCTCCTGAACCGTGCCGTCTGTGGACTTCTGCTGCTCCTAATGAGGACGCTCTCGTTCTCGCATTACAGTCAATATCAATCATCATTGAGCACTTTTGAGGAAGAAGAATTTCACCTTAGCTGAGATTCAGTGTGCCTGCAAGATGGTTTGTGCTTAACTTTCAGCAAACTTAAGCAAGGGTCCCCTCAGAGTAAACTGAACTTTCCCCCTAAAATTCCCTTACAGTTAGTTAACTAGTACTTGATTAGATTATGATTTCACTTTTTGTATGTTTTGCTTCTGTTTGTCTGTGTTTGTTCGTGTGTTGTATGGGTGCGTCCTGTGTGTGTGTGTTTGTGTGTTTACATAATGTAAGGAATATAAACAGACTGTTATTTTCTGCAGCTGTTTTCATATTGGAAGTTAATGACTGAATATTTGTAATTGTATTCATGTAATTTACAACTGTTCTTTACATATGGCTTCATACTTGCTTTCATGCAATTTTTTGTTTTGAACAATTCCAGAATTTCACTTTCTGAAATGTAGTTTTGTATTTTGGAAATACAATCGCACGTATTTTTATTAAATACATTTTGCTAATACAGTAATTTGTAATTTATTTGTATGTCTTTCCCCACTGTATTTGTTTGTATTTCTAACTAGATACATTTTCATGTTGTTGTTCCCCTCTCTGACAGTAATTTTACTTTTATTGTGATTTATATAAATTCACTCTAAAATAAATTTAGCGCATTCATTTTCAAAACATTTTTATCTAAGGGAAAAACTTCAAATCTTGTAGAAATGTATCCCTTCTTGAGAGAATCTAATCCTTTGTGGAGAGCGTGGATAATATGGTCCTCCAGACTGGTTAAGCCCCCTCTTTGTTAGGTAGACGTCGGTCAGGTGCCCTCTTAGCAAATTTTTAAAAAACCATTAAAAGTGAAATCTCAGTAAATAGTATGAACAATTAACTTTTTTTTAAAGACAATGTCTAGAAACTATGGTCCCCACTCGGCAGGTATAGAGTGATAGTCCCCTGTTAGTAAGATAGACGTGTATGCGTGTGTGTGTGTGTGTGTGTGTTTGTCTGTGCGTGTGTGTGTGTGTGTGTGCGTGTGTGTGTTTGTGTGTGTGTGGGTCTTGGCTCATCGCTTTGTGACTCCATTGTGAGTATGATTGATGGGCCTGCAGATTTCAGTACTGCTGGGGGAGTGTAAATGTACCCAGTACATCATCACATTTAAATCCTTTCTCATGCCATCGTAGCCTCTAACCTGAGGGTTCAAACAGCCCCTATGCCAATGCCGCAGTACGGAACTAAACTATGCCTGTATGTTCAATCTCAACAGCGCAGGAGCACCAAACAAAGCTTCATCATTTCTCTGTTCGGGCGACTTAGGGGAAACGGCTGTTCTTTTCCACAGACGTGACTTGAGTTACATTTACATTACTTACCTGGGGCATTACTTACCCCATTCATCCTCTCCCTGCCTCTCACTCTGACCATCTTTCACTCCCCGTCTCTCGTCGCTCTTTTTTACTCTCTCTCCCTCCCCCTTTCTGTATATCTCTCCCTCTCTCTCCCCCATCTCTCTTTCTCTCTCCTCTCCTTCCCTCATATCTCCCTCCCTCTCTCTCTCCCTCCATCATTTCTCCCCCTCTCTGTCGATTTCTCCCTCTCCCTCCCCCAGCTTTCTCTCATATAGAATGTACCGGGTGTAGTGAATGCACATTTTGGGGATGTTCATTCCCCTGGTGTTCCAACTTCATGCTGGATGTCCCTGAGGTTGCAGGGGTAATTCCATGGCTTGGCGCACATCTGAAGCAGCTGGTCCCAACTCCATTACTGCAGAACAAAGGCAGCAGGATCAATATATTCATCCTGTCAGATGTAATCTGTGAGGTTTTGTAGGTGGGGTAAAAAAATAAACTTGCCCTGTGCTTTGTCCCTACGCTCAAGTGCCTAACACTTGAATCATCCTTCATAAGGTTCTTCATATAACTGAGCTGTAAATAGCACCTTCATAAGCACTACAGAGATATTCCTAAACACTTCTCCCAGTGTTATGTCACCACCGACGTAGCACGTAGCATTGGCATGACACGGAGAATCTGCTAAGTGCTTGAAATCTAATGTAATATATTACAATGAAGGCGTTTGGCAGATGCTTTTAGCCAAAGAGGCTGACAAACGGTGCACTTAACATAGTAAGAAAATGCCTCTAGAGGTGGAGACAAAGATGCCATCAAATCAGTACTGTCGCTGATGCACTTGCTGTACAGCTGACTTAAATCTCACTATGTCCTGCTTATGAACACATTATATAGCTCTTATGAAAGGGTATTCATAGAAAGTGTTACCCTGATTGTTTAGGTGAGCCAGGAAGCCCACCGGTGTGTGGCTGCCCTCCCCTACCCCCTAGAGCACGGATACTCAAATCTGGCCCGCTGGGCCAGTAGCGCAGCTTGTTTTCATTCCACCCCTCTAATCAGGGACTGATTGAAACCTGATGCACCAGGTGAATGTAATCTCTGGCCAATCAGTGGCATTAATGCACTATGGATCATCAGGCAGTAGTGAAGACCAGCAGCACTACTGACCTTGAGGGCTAGATTTGAGTATCCCTGCCACACTCAGAAGAAAGGGTTCCAAAAGGCTCCTCTGTGTCTCCATAGAGGTACCCTATCTAGTGCAAGGGTTTTTTGTTGGGCAAAACGGTTCAACCTGGGAGTTTTAACACTTTTCACACCTACCATGGAGGATTTCATAAATAACTAAAAAGGGTTCCCCTGTGGAGACGAGCCAAAAGGACTCTTTTTTCCTGAGAGTGCATTGGACGTTATCTGAGGTAGCCAACCTAGCCATACTGGCTGCTAGTCTCAATCCTCTGACCCTTCGAAGATGCAGCGGTGCAGGAATGTAGCTCAAACTCAAACACAAAGCCAGATCCATCTGGCAGTCTCTGAGGATCTGCGTGAATGCAGCTCGAACGCACAGCCAGATCGATCCGGCCATCTCCGACGATGGCACACCTTACCAACAGATTATTTCATAAGAAGGAACCACCTGAGTCCTTAAAGGTTATAAAAAACAATATCACTTCGGTTTGTCATTTCCCATAGCACTCTTCTGCATCTTTTTATATTTTACCAACAAGCTCACCAATGTCTATGACAACCACTCAAAATTATTACAGTACATGGCTTTCCCTGTGAATTATGTTAAAAAATAAAGCTTTTTTCTGCTCATTCCAAAGCTTAATTACATGAGCATTCATGAACTTAAGTGTTATAAATGGCTTTTTTTAAAAATATGACAACCAAACCCACATCTCAAATTAAAATGAAAATTTTCTTTTTTTATCATCTATGCTATGCTGCTTAAATTGGCTATGCTGCTCAATTATGTTTTAGACTATTTAAAAATAAAATGTCACAGTTTAAAGTAAATAACAGAAATTGGAAAAACAAGCTAAACTAATTATGTCACCCAAATCCAGGTATGCCTGTGGGCCTGAAGCCCAGTAATCACAAGGCTAGTATCCAAAGACAGAACGTTTCTTCTTGCTCTGAAAATAAGGTGGTTTTGTAAGTTGGAAGGGGCTCCAAAAGCATTTGTCTTACCAGAACCTTCATAGAGAAAATGATATATAAAGGGGGGAAAAAAGATAACATTGGTCGCCACGTGTAGCAGACTTTATAGAAAACTGCGGTTTTGTGGAGTCTGTTAGTGATAATTCTACTCTGAATGTGGCATTCTGTTTCGTCTTCATTAGGGAGAACCTCGGTTGTAATAAAAACAAACAAAGGCAGTGGAAACTTTGTGTCAAGATGAGGAAATATGACCAAACTAGAAACGAAAACAAAATAGTTAAGCCGTGGACACAGTAAGAATGATAGATTTACTATATAACAAAGCTAAAGCAAGATTTAGTGGATTAACCTGGTCACACCACAATGGTAGCTATAGAAACGGATGCTGGTAGCCATCGATCAATTCAACAGCAATTTTCCAATGTAGCATTTCAAAGTGGAAAAAAAAGGAATCGGCTCTGCTTGTAAAAACAATGGTATAGAGGTTGTATCAGAGATAGAATATTTGAAAGAAAGTCACTGATAGGTTGATATGATAATAGAAATAGCCCTGATAATAGAAATGGCTTTTAAAGCGATCGGCCATTGTATCCAGTACAATTATATGTGATGAGATGTCATGTAAATTTATCATTAACTATTTATGATCAAGTTGATAGTCATTATTCTTATCTCCAGTATTGTTATCATTGTACTCGTAGTAGTAGCAGTAGTCATGGGGATAGTGGTAGTAGTAGCAGTAGTCATGGGGATAGTGGTAGTAGTAGCAGTAGTCATGGGGATAGTGGTAGTAGTAGCAGTAGTCATGGGGATAGTGGTAGTAGTAGCAGTAGTCATAGGGACAGTGGTAGTAGTAGCAGTAGTCATGGGGATAGTGGTAGTAGTAGCAGTAGTCATAGGGACAGTGGTAGTAGTAGCAGTAGTCATGGGGATAGTGGTAGTAGTAGCAGTAGTCATGGGGATAGTGGTAGTAGTAGCAGTAGTCATGGGGATAGTGGTAGTAGTAGAAGTAGTACTAATAATACATTGGTACACCCTAATTAACTGAAATGTCATACAGGTACATATTGTATAATGTGCAGGCCAGTATATAAAATAAATCCACTTCAAGTTGCATAAATTCCATTGAACCCACAAATAAATAAAAAAGCAGAAATTTGCTTTTTGTATTGTGTATTACATTTTGTATATATATACTGTATATATATAGATGTACGTATATATCTTGTTTGTTTTAACACTCATAAAACACATATATTTTTAAATCTTCAGTCTCATGTAATATTCATTTACTTTTCTTTAGGGATATAAAATCCCTTAATTTGGTATGTGCTTGTCAGGAATAAGATGTAGTATACATCCAGAGTGCTGAGTTATTTCTCGCATCGACAGGCTCAGTGCTGAAGTAATGTGCGCATAAATATTCCGCTGGGTCTGAGGTTACCTCCTCTGTCATCAGTGTTGGTAAATGTATTGAAATTTATTTAAATGTTTTGGTGTAAATCTACCCTCTGGAGGCGATTTGTAGTGGAGCCGTGGTGTCTTGGCAGCATGTGATATTCTGGAAGAGGTCTGCTCTGTTTCTGCAAGCAGGCAGGCAGCAGAAAAACCTTCATCTTTCTTTCAGGCCCATGAAGTCAAGTCTGTAGATTGCCATACTGTCTCACGTGCATTGAGGGAAAAGCATGAATCTAAAGCTACAGCAGTAAACACTCAAGAGGAGATTATTTTTCACATTTCAGGCCTGTAAAGCTCGCTCAGATAATAAAGGAACGTTCACTATGTGTCTGAGAGAGTGCATGTGGGTGTGTTTTTTTAATGTACATCGTAATGACATAGTCCATGTGTAAAAAGTATATATTAAAGTAGTAATAATAGAACACACACATAACTGTATGTATATTTATCTACACACACATACCTGTATATATATATGTATGTATATATATATATATATACAGGTGCAACTCAAAAAATTTTAATATCGTGAAAAAGTTCAATATTTTTTTTCACTCATTTCAGAAAGTGAAACTCATATATTATATAGATTCATTACACATAGAGTGAAATATTTCAAGCCTTTATTTCTTGTAATTTTGATGATTATGGCTTACAGCTAATGAAAACCCAAATTCAGTGTCTCAGAAAATTAGAATATTGTGAAAAAGTTAAATATTGGAAACTCATGGTGTCACACTCTAATCAGCTAATTAACTCAAAACACCTGCAAAGGTTTCCTGAGCCTTTAAATTGTTTCTCAGTCTGGTTCAGTAGGCTACACAATCATGGGGAAGACTGCTGACTTGACAGATGTCCAGAAGACAGTCATTGACACCCTCCACAAGGAGGGTAAGCCACAAAAGGTCATTGCTAAAGAAGCTGGTTGTTCACAGAGTGCTGTATCCAAGCATATTCATAGAAAGTTGAGTAGAAGGAAAAGGTGTGGTAGGAAAAGGTGCACAAGCAACAGGGATAACTGCAGCTTTGAGAGGATTGTCAAGCAAAATCCATTCAAGAATTTGGGGGAGCTTCACAAGGAGTGGACTGAGGCTGGAATCAGTGCATCAAGAGCCACCACGCACAGACAAATCCAGGACATGGGCTACAAATGTCGCATTCCTCGTGTCAAGCCACTCCTGAACCAGAGACAATGTCAGAAGCGTCTTACCTGGGCTAAGGAGAAAAAGAACTGGACTGTTGCTCAGTGGTCCAAAGTCCTCTTTTCAGATGAAAGTAAATTTTGCATTTCATTTGGAAATCAAGGTCCCAGAGTCTGGAGGAAGAGTGGAGAGGCACAGAATCCACGTTGCTTGAAGTCCAGCGTGAAGTTTCCACAGTCAGTGATGATTTGGGGTGCCATGTCATCTGCTGGTGTTGGTCCACTGTGTTTTCTGAAGTCCACAGTCAACACAGCCATCTACCAGGAAATTTTAGAGCACTTCATGCTTCCTTCTGCTGACAAGCTTTATGGAGATGCTGATTTCATTTTCCAGCAGGACTTGGCACCTGCCCACCCTGCCAAAAGTACCAAAAGCTGGTTCAATGACCATGGTATTACTGTGCTTGATTGGCTAGCAAACTCGCCTGACCTGAGATTCTCTATGGGGTATTGTCAAGAGGAAGATGAGAGACACCAGACCCAACAATGCAGACGACCTGAAGGCCGCTATCAAAGCAACCTGGGCTTCCATTACACCTCAACAGTGCCACAGGCTGATCGCCTCCATGCCACGCCGCATTGATGCAGTAATTCATGCAAAAGGAGCCCCAACCAAGTATTGAGTGCATTGAAATGAACATACTTTTCAGAAGGCTGACATTTCTGTTTAAAATATCCTTTTTTATTGATCTTATGTAATATTCTAATTTTCTGAGACACTGAATTTGGGTTTTCATTAGCTGTAAGCCATAATCATCAAAATTACAAGAAATAAAGGCTTGAAATATTTCACTCTATGTGTAATGAATCTATATAATATATGAGTTTCACTTTCTGACATGAGTGACAAAAAATATTGAACTTTTTCACGATATTCGAATTTTTTGAGCTGCACCTGTATGTGTGTATATATATAGTGACGCTGGGAAGGGCAGCACGGGTGCGACGTGTGGGCAGAGGAACAGCTGAGGCC
Organism: Ilyophis sp. 1 JC-2022; assembly: GCA_022702515.1. Classification (NCBI taxonomy): domain Eukaryota; kingdom Metazoa; phylum Chordata; class Actinopteri; order Anguilliformes; family Synaphobranchidae; genus Ilyophis; species Ilyophis sp. 1 JC-2022. The sequence continues at coordinate 51,427,882 of CM040394.1, forward strand.
GATTACACATCAGCCAGCTGTTCCCAATGGCCCACTGATTCGCCTCCTACATAAGGGCCTCATCCCCAGACCTGAGGAGGACTGTTTTGGCTGGTGGATCTAGGTGTACCTGTGATTTTTTGGGTTGTGGACATTCTGCCTTTTTTTCCCCCTGAGTAAAGATTTCAGTTTTCCCCATTGTGGGGTGTATTTTTTTGTGAGTTATCAAATTCCTTAAAACCCCCAACTGTTCATCATTTCCAGTCTGTTCACCAAGTGGACAGTGCCATTGTATCCTTGAGCAAGGTACTTCACCTGCATTGCTTCAGTATATATTCAGCTGTATCAATGGATACTATGTATAAATGCAAAATGCCGTGTAAGTCGCTCTGGATAAGAGCGTCTGCTAAATGCCTGTAATGTAATGTAATTAAAATAATATCCCTGCAGAGTGAGTGGCAAAGCTGGATTTTTTTTAAACTGGAATACTTGATGCACATGGGAAACTCTGTTTGAATTTTTAAAAAAATCAATAGCCAACTTATAATAGACAAGCTGAGCGCTATTATCTTAAATCAGCCTTCCGCTGTGAAATGATCATTATGCATCATGCCCACAGACAATATGACTACCGGAACTTTGTTTCTTAATGAGCACCAAATGACCCCTGCCACTGGATTGATAATATGCATAAAGCCATGTCGGTATGAATCAAACCTTTGAATGGAAATCAGACAAGGGTTTTCTTCAGAGAGGATGTTTAGAGCCTGTTGTTAGCCGTTAACCTCCCGGAAACCTGAACACAGAGAGCTGATTTTGTAATTCGCTAAATAGTCTCCCAGAGGCGGGTGCTCATTGCCCTTTGGATGTTAATTTGCATTCATGTTAATAAGTTTAATTACCATTAAGATCGCTAATGATTGTCCTTTTCAACCTTGTGAAATGCTGCAAGGCTGTCAGGTCTAATGGTGAATAAAGGACAGAAAATGGCCGACCCGCAGAGAGCGGAATGGTTTCTTTTGTGTTGTGGTGGCCCATTAGGAGGCCCACTGCCTTATTGTTAGTCATCATTTCCAAAAGAATATTCCTTTTGATCATGATAAGAAAAATACTGTGTCTGTAGCTGAAGCACTTTTTTTAAACCACAGGTACAGCTTTCAAACACGGCATCAAAAACTTGTGATGTGCAAAACTCCAAAATCTTCGCTTTTGTTGGGGCAAAACAAACACAAACGTAACTAAATCATATTTATCGTCCACAAACATTGTGTTCTCATAATAGAATGTGCATTGTCATTGTAGGGCCAATGGACCTACAATTCCATACGGTCCACAGGAGGCTCCTTCTCCACGTTGCAAGTGACGTTGGACGTTGTCCCGGTCGTGATTTCCGCACTGTAATGCCATACCGCGCATTGGCTGGTCTTCCCCTCCCCGCTCCGTGTGGCCTGCTCTCCCGGGGGAAAGAGCCCTCGCTCCACAGGAAGCGTCGGCCGTCCGTGACGCCGACCCAACTGAGCGAGGCGGGCTCATCTACCCCCGGCTATTAGCTGTGGAGAACCGGAGACGAGAAGCCAAGAGGCAACGCGAGGACCCGGTGGTCAAGAAGAAGCACTAAGCGGGACCACGCACTCACTGATCTTCCAGAGCAAACCCTATGAGTCCTCAAGAGGCAAGGGGCCTGCAGAAGGATCAGGATGTGTGCTTTGAGAGAGATGAGGCGGACCGGTTTTCCCTTATTGAATCCTACAAACTGCAACCCTGCGAACTCGTAATCCTGACGACGGCCATATTTAACAAAAAAATCAGGAAAGCACTGACCATCCGAGCCTACTTCTTCATCTTCACATTCCTCACCAAAATTATTTAGCCTCTAGGCTAGCGTTACTGGTAAATTACTAGCGCGCCCTGCCTTTGTGAAGATGTCATTCATAGCCTATCCTAAAATAAACTTGGGCCGCATTTTGATTGCCTTTACTCAAACTCCAACATTTGTGGACTGCAGCAGCATATTCGCAATACAGGCTATAGGGCTATTGATAGTGAGCTGAGCTAACTTTCGCTAAGTTAATGGGCTGAACGGGATGAACACATCATTGAAACAATTTTATTGGTTGATGTACTCTCGCACAAACTGCATTTGATTTGTGTAGCAACAGACTTTGATTGGATTAAAATGTGACATTAGCCTAGTTTTTATTTTTTATGTTTGCGTGCATAATTTTACCATAGCCTGCCTATGTCTTAGAGTGAAGGGAAATGCAGACAATGTCTTTTTACCGTAAGTGTTGCGATTAGGGGCATTAGCGGAGATACTGGGATTCGTGAGGACGGTGGGGGCGCCAGTGCTGTAAGCCATCCACCTCACTGCTCTAGTTTTAATATACATCACGCACAGAACATATCTTGCATGTGATCTATCTTAAACACTAACTGGCCATCACACTGCATTCCGATCTCGACACACACGCACCGGTATGGTTGATGCGCCATTGTTAACTAGCTCCAGCTAAAGCTAGTTTCAAACCTCTCTCAATTTTAGTTTCTTTGTTCTCTCTGAACACATGTCCAAGGCAACCCCCCACACGCAGGAGAGCATGAAAAATTCTCACATGCGCCCAACGCATGCACGCACGCCCACACACACACACACACACATGCACTCGCACATAGTTTGTTGTCTGTTGTTACCTCTGACGTTTCTGTATGCACTTATTGTATGTCACTTTGGATAAAAGTGTCTGCTAAATGACTGTAATGTAATGTAATTTAATTTCCATTATAGTAGTGAATCGTGCTTTGCTCTGTTTGGTACTTTGTGTTCAATAAACTTTATTACATTTTCCAAGATTATCTGTATTGATGTTGCTCTTGTTTGAATCGAGTCAGCCACTGCTAATTGCAGGAATTCCCCCAAATGCCTTCACCTTTTAGCTGAATCATTTATATTAATTTGGTATCAATTGAGTACATAATATTGTGATTTTGTTAAGATAATTATTAATGTGTAATTTTATTGATAATGAATTAAATTATTAATGGAAGTTGCCCGTTTTAAATTCTCTTTTGAGAATAGTATATAAAATTACATGAGATTTATTATACAAAAACTACACCACCAGTTGTATAAGGATGGTAGAGGCGTGTCCCCTGCATTTCTGGTGCTGCCCATGTGAGGACTCTGATGATTCAGACATCATATTACTAATCATCTTGCTCACTGCTACCAGATCCATACGTATTCCCTACATCATAATTTAAATGAAACATTTCTGATCACATTACATCATTTCTTCAGGTGTTTTCATAAATATTTTTGTAAATCAAGCCATGAAGGATGTCCATTTGCAATGGTGCTGTAAACTTCAACACTACAGTGGAGTAATTAAGTGTGCATAGATTCTGATAATCCATAATAATAATAATAATAGTAAGGACAAATAAAAAATAATCAAAACATAAAAGCTGTTTGATATTTCTGGAAGCCACAGTCATAAATAACCATTTGAAAACCTATAAATTAACATTGTTATTATTTCTAATAGGACACAGTGGTGAAGTGAAACTATGTTGTTGCCTCACAGAGGCAATGGATTGGTGACTTACAGGGTCTATTCCTGCCTTTCACCCAACCCAATGTCTGCTGGGATAGGCTCTAGATCCACCCGAACCATGCCCAAGTGCCTGCTCCTTGCCAGTCTTCTTCTCCCTTTCACACCCACCAAGAGGAGAGACACTGCAGGAGGTTTCGGGTCTTTTGATGCTTTGTAAACAGTTTTTATTTCTTTGAAACTTTATAACAAAAAAGCTTTCAAGAGGTGTACTTTAGTTTTTATTTAAAAAAAAAAAAAAAAGAGGATATCACAAGTAAAAATCATATGCCCAAGCCTGGAACCTGAAATATGTCTCATTCTTACAAATGGATGAGGGAAAAACAATAACAAGGAATTGTTTTTGTGTTTCGTGAGAAGAATGGAAAAGGGAGGTGTTTCCTAGACAACAACATGATAATGCTTGAGAGAAAGGCAGAGGCAGGAAAAAATAAGAGGGAGGGAGGCAGGGAGGGAGGGAGAGAGGTTACCATATGCTTACCAACTCCACACAAGGTTACCATATGCACAGTTGCTATGTTGTGAAAATCACACAAGTGAAATTTCCTAGCCTTCTCTTTTAATAACCAGCACACAACTAGCCTTCTCATTTTAACAACCAGTACACAACTAGCCCTCTCCTTTAATAACCAGGACACAGAATGCTGGAGAGGAGTACAGGGCCTGGTCAAGATGCATTTTAGACCCGAAGGTCATCACCTTTTCTGCTTATGGTTTTAATTTTGTGAAGCTGTGTTCATGTTTGAGTTAGGCCAAAGTTGTATTGTATTTAATAATACTATTATCATAATAGCCTGTAATTAATACTTTCTTTTAATGACTAGTAGGCCATTGTAATTAAAGGCCCTGTGCAAGGTCGACGCACAAGACATTTGAATAGAGAAATTATTATCGGATGTCATATTGGCTTCAACTGACTGGTACCGATAATATAAAATTTTGTAAACACCGTATACATTTTCATTTTAATGCGGATGACACAATGTTGTATGTTTCTGTGAAACCAGGTATGGTACCCTATCTGGCGACCTTAGAGGCGAATGAGGACTAACTTTCTCTTTCATAATCCGTACAATAACTGAAATGATGATTGCTGGTCTTAAAACAGAGAGAACTATTCTTGCCAGTCTTGCATTCAATCTTGAAAGCTGCACAGTACGACCAAAAACATTGGTCAAAATTATAGGTGTAGTGATTGATTCTGATTTGACATTGGACTCACACATCAAGTTTGTCTCAAGATTTATTTTCACCGAAGGAACAATGCCAAGATCCAGCACTTCCTCCCTTTGAATGATGCTGAGAAGCTTGTTCAAGCGTTTGTTTCTTCCAGGCTAGATTATTGCAATGCCATATTATGTGGCTGTCCAAACCCTATACTCTCCACAATTTGCAACTCATTCAAAACACAGCAGCTAGAATCCTGATGAGAACTAGGAGATGAGAACACATTAGCACAGTCCTTGCACCCCTTCACTGGCTAGTGGCTACCTATCACATTTAGACTTGATTTTAAAGTACTGCTGTTGACTTAATGGTGTAGCCCCATCATATCTTTCCAACCCGCTCACACCTAGTGTTGCCAAACATATGTACTGCTGTTGACTTAATGGTGTAGCCCTATCATATCTTTCCAACCCACTCACACCTAGTGTTCCCAAACATATTCTCCATTCCCAGGATGCAGGACTGCTTGTGGTTCTCAAAATAAAAAAATAAATAGAAAAACAGTAGGTGGCAGAGCCTTTTGATGCCCCTCTTCTGTGGAACAGTCTGCCGCTCTTCTGTAGAACATTCTGTCGCTCTTCTGTAGAACAGACTGCCTGTCTACCGTGGAACACAGTCTGCCGGCCTATGTCAGGGGAGCAGAGTCAGTCACCACATTTAAAATGAGATTTAAAACTAACTTTTTTGCTCTTGCATTTAAAAAAAAAAATATTTATTTTGTGTTTTTGCGTGCTTGTTTTTGAACACTCCCATTATTATATTTGTATTTTATTATTTATTAGTTACATATGTTTTTTCTTTGTTTGTACAGTGTATTGTATCCTCCAGGTAAAATGCACTCTATATTCCAATAAACTTAAACTGAAACTTAAATTAGAAGGGAAAAAAGCTGGTGCAGTTGAGTTTTTTTTTTTTTAAAACAAGTAATATGAATTATGGGAGAATGGCTACAATCAGAGCACGCATCCTTGACGTTCATCACTGTTGGTGTCCAGTTGATTTAGACTCTCAGCACAGAGCTCATGTCTGACATTCTCAGTTTTTATGATAATGGTGGAAGCATCACTTGTAGCTTCTAATTTGCTGATTTTCAGTTTGATGTTGCTGTGCATTTGAATGTATCCTCAGAAGTGACGCTTCGCTCGACTACATCAAAAACATATGCATGAAAAAGATCATTTTCCAAGTCATCCTTGTCTTGTCATAAAACTCGTCCTCAGCTGAACCTACCCTGTTCTGCTTATACCCCAGCCTTGCCACAGACAGTTAATTTTTCAGAAGACTAGCTTTTTTGTTTTTTTTATCTTACGGCACCAGCAAATAAATCAAGCATGACGACCTCTCTCCTACCAACATGGGATCTCGTCAGACGATAAAACAAAAGCACACTTATGTTTCCATTGTCTGTGTGTCGTTCGCGGTAATAATTGCTTGCAGTAAAAGCACATTGACAGGCACGGAGGCAACAGAAACAAATGAAGAACGTAATTGGTTAGACAGTGAGGAAGAAATGTCCAGTTTTTAAAAGATTTTTGTCTCAAACACAGACACAAGGTTTACCACAGATACATAATTCTGGAAATGAATGATTTTCTGACCACCACTAGACTTTCGTCAAAGCAAAAACCCTGCAGTAGATTGCTCAAGAATCATTATTTCCCCGTTAATATCAACATTATTTCTCATGTTCTTTATCTTATTTATGAACCTACTTTAACAATGCATTAATGATTTATTACACATTTGTAAATTAAGTATCAGATTGAATTGTTACTTGAGCACCAGGCAGACCCAGTCTAAAGCATTACTGGTAATTGCAGATTAGATCATAGGATCATAAATGATCATTGTGAGATGTATCTTATGTAGCGTGCAGTGGTTTATTGTACAATATTACAGCAACGTGCAGTCGGGGGTCAGGCAAGTTGATCTGTGTCTTCAACTCCTCCTTTTCGTCAGTAGAAGAAGGAATGGAATCTATTGCTTTCCCTTTTCGCTCTTAGGAGCAATTTCTCTTTTTCGTGATTTCATCGAATGCCATTCCTGCAGCCATTCAAGGGACGGCCTCGATCAGAGAGAAAAACTCATTCTGCTCCGTGCATCACTCCCTCTCCAGAGCTCAGACCTCCTTACAACCCACAATTCAGCTTTATGACGGACAAGATGGAGCTGTGGTCTCTCAATGTTTCTTCCAAAAGAAATGACATTTTTACATAGGCTTTCATACCCCTCAATCTTCAGCAGTAAAGTAGCTGTGTTTGCATCCATTTATAAAGCAGTAATAACAGCGTTATTTCTGTTTTATAAACCCCCCCGAATGTGAACATAATGTTTCATATCACTCAATCAGCAGCTTTACACCAGGGTTTTTCCAGCATTGAAATGTCTCATGCCAAAGCCACCTAGGAGAAATTGCACAAAATACACCTGTAAAAACAATTAGAAATGGTCCATGCAGTTATTTAGCAGGAGTCTGGACACTTGATAAATCCCACCGTATAACTTTAAAGCACAACTTAACTTTGGTAGAACTTTGGGTTGTGTAGTTACCTGGCCATGATATGTGTTATGTTCTGAGTGTGAGTTCTGTCTGATTTGTATTTTTATTTTTATTATTATTACTTTTCTATTCATCAGTACATTCCCCTCTGTTTGTGGGTTGTCCAAGTCACATTTGTGTGTTTGTTTACCCTGTCTTGCGTATGCACTGTTTGGGTGACTTCGGGATTTTCCGAGGGTTCACGCTGTATTTCAGAAGTTACGTTTTCTGTTTACTTCCTGCTTTACGTTTCCCATGTTTATATTGTTTATATTTACTAACTCGTGCTAACAATCACTCGGGTGTTTATTAGTTAGATGCACATTACTAAAACCATTAACTTAAATGTTTACTAACATACTAATTGTCTGTATTTAGTTACAACTAACAATTAGTTAATTCTAGTCACGTTCCGCTCCTACTTGAGCCCGTTGTTTGTAATGCTTGTTTCCGAGTCCCTTCCATGTTTTCGTGATTTCCTAGTTATCGAGTTATTGTCTCCTAATGTATCCACCTTACGTTGTTTGTGACCCCTCCCACTTCCTTGTGTATTTAACCCAGTCGTCCTAGTCCCTCTTCGCGAGTTCCTCATACTTTATAGCGCTGTTTGTTTGCCAGTCTATTTCGAGTTGTCTTAGTATCAGTTTTCCGAGAATACGTTTCCCCCCCCGTGTATTTGTTTTTCAGAGTTCTGTTAGTTTTTTTTGTGTTTGTTTCTTTGTCCGTCTTTTTGGTTTATTTTCGTGCCTCATTGATTGCCCGGTTTTTTACTTCTGCCTGTGTTCTCATGACCCTGATTTTCTGGACTGTGATTTTGTACCTCTGCCGTGCCTTCCTGTTTTTGACTTCTGCCTGTTTGTATACTATTCTTTGGATTTAGATTTTTGTACTGCTACTGGACATTAAACTTTGGTTTTTTGTACCCCTGCCTGCTACTGGGTCCCTATTTTCCACCGGTCATAACAGTTGGAACTCGCCAGTTGGGACCCAGCAGGCCTCCCTACCCCATGGAGTTTCTAGACGATCCCTTCTTCGGCTCCGATTCCTATAAGGAATACCTCATGGGGATCTGGGGGCAGAATCCAGAGTTCGCTCGCCGTCATGCCGACCACCACCCATCACCCTAGACTCCTCAACCCAGCTCCCACTCCATTAGGCTCGGAGTTATTTCCCTTGCATTGTATTTGAATTTTGAACACCTGATCAAACATGCTTTAAGCAGGTGTAGAGTATAAAAGTACTGTTATACTGTTATACTGGAGGGGGGGGAAAAAATGCGGGACAAGGCATCAGCCTTGGTGTTACGAGAGCCAGGGCGGAAGGTTACTGAAAAATTAAAACGGGCAAAAAACAGCGACCACCTAGCCTGACGGGCGTTAAGCCTCTTGGCGGACCTAATATAAATTAAATTGTGATGGTCCGTGAGGACAATAAATGGGTTACCTGCCCCCTCCAGCCAATGACGCCATTCCTCCAGTGCCAGCTTTATCGCTAGGAGTTCCCGGTCCCCGACATCATAATTGCGCTCAGCGGAGGACAGTCTCCGGGAGAAGAAGGCACAGGGATGGAGCTTGCTGTCCAAGGCGGCACGCTGAGACAGAATGGCCCCCACCCCGGTGTCGGAGGCATCAACCTCCACAGTAAACTGACGGGTGGTGTCGGGGTGACAGAGAATGGGGGCAGTGGAAAATCGGGCCTTGAGTTGTTCGAAGGCCCGTTGAGCCTCGGGATTCCAGCAATAGGGAATGGACGTGGAGGTGAGTTTGGTAAGTGGGGCAGCAATGACACTGTAATTGCGGATGAACCGACGATAAAAATTGGCGAACCCGAGGAACTGTTGGAGGTGCTTACGTGAGGATGGTTGGGGCCATTCTGTCACCGCCTTGACTTTGGTAGGGTCCGCCCGGATACTGCCCTTCTCGATAATGAAGCCGAGGAACGGGACAGACGAGACGTGGAACGAGCACTTCTCGGCTTTCACGAAGAGCTGGTTCTCCAGTAGCCGCTGGAGAACCTCCCGGACGTGGAGAACGTGTTCCTGGGGGGATTTGGAAAAAATGAGGATGTCATCTATATAAACAAAAACACTTTTGCCCGACAGGTCACGCAGGACATCATTCACCATCCCCTGGAAGACTGCTGGGGCATTAGTGAGGCCGAACGGGACCACCAGGTACTCGTAGTGGCCCAACGGGGTGTTGAATGCAGTCTTCCACTCGTCCCCCTCGCGTATACGCACCAGGTGGTACGCGTTACGGAGGTCGAGTTTGGTGAAGATGACTGCCTGGGAGAGGGGTTCAAAGGCAGTGTTAATGAGGGGAAGAGGATATTTATTACGGACCGTAACCTCATTGAGGCCCCGGTAGTCGATGCAGGGCCGCAATGAGCCGTCCTTCTTCCCAACGAAGAAGAACCCTGCACCAACCGGGGATGAGGAGGGACGGATTATGCCTGACGCAAGTGACTCGTGGATGTAGGTTTCCATGGCCAGCTTCTCCGGCCCCGACAGGCTGTAGAGGCGACCAGATGGAAGCTTGGCTCCCGCCAGCAGGTCGATGCAACAGTCGTAGGGTCTGTGAGGAGGCAAAGACAGAGCACGTGACTTGGAAAATACTTGCGACAGGTCATGATAATGGTTGGGAACATTGGCTAGGTCGGGTACAGGAGGGATAGGTCTGTTGCTCGTGGCCCCCGGGGGGGGTAGAGCAGAGCGGAGACAGTTAGCTAGGCAGTGACCGCTCCATGCCAGGATGCGACCGGCTAGCCAATCGATGTGTGGGTTGTGGAGGCGCAGCCAGGTCTGTCCCAGGACCATGGAGGACTGTTTGGAGTGAATCAGTAGGAGTTGGATCGTCTCCCGATGATTGCCAGAAACAAGGAGCTGTAGGGGAACGGTGGAGTGGGTAACTAACCCCAGACTCCTACCGTCCAGGGCGTGAGCAGTGATGGGGTTGGGTAAGGCCTCCGTGGGGATCCCGTACCTCTTGACAAAGGTGATATCAATGAAACTGGAATCGGCCCCGGAGTCGATTAGGGCAAATGTAGAGGCGGTGTTGTCCCTCCACAGGAGAGTGACCTTGAATTCAAGGCGGTTCTGGGCCGCATGGTTTGGGAGGATGGAGCTCGTCAGTACACCCAGTCTTACTGGTGAGCCCCTTTCCTTTGGGCGGATGGGACAAGAAGCTATTTGGTGGCCTGTCTTGCCACAGTAGAAACAGGACTGGGTGCGGAAACGGCGTTGGCGCTCCTCGGCGTCCACCGTGATCTTGCCCAGTTGCATGGGCTCCTCCTCGGGAGACAAAGCGACGACTTCGGGAGGGATTCTTCTCTCGCTCACGGGCCCGGGTTCTGAGACGGTTATCAATGGCTATAGCCAAACTGATGAGGCCATTGAGCGAGTTAGCCTCCTCCCGAGTAGCTAGCTGGTCCTTCAGCTCTTCACTGAGAGCCTGACGAAAGGCCCCCTGAAGGGAGGTGTCGTTCCATCCCGCCTCAGCAGCGAGGGTGCGGAACTGGATAGCCATCTCCGCTACGCTGCGGCTGCCCTGCCGGACCTGTAGGAGGCGCTGGGTAGCGTCTAGACCGCAGATCGGGTGGTCAAAGACGCGCCGCATCTCCGCGGTGAAGAGGGCGAAGTTGTTGCACGTAGGAGCCTGACTGTCCCAAATAGCTGTGGCCCACTCCAGGGCACTGCCTCCCAGGCTGCTCATGACAAAGGCGATTCTGCATGGGTCGGAGGCGAAGGAAGTGGGCTGCATGCGAAAAACAATGTCGCACTTCATTAAAAATTCACGGCACCTCCCCAGCCCCCCGCGGTATAATTCGGGGTGTTGAACTCTGGGCTCCCGGCCAGGAGAGGGGACCGGAACCTCGGGAGACAGTTCGGGTGTTGGGCCCACAGGGATCCGAGGAAGAGGCAGGTGAGGCGCTAGTTGAGCAACCTGCTCCGTAAGCCTCCCCAGCACTTCCAACACGTCGTCCATCCGGTGGCCCTGTTGGTCGCTGACCGCGGATTGGGTGCGGAAGGCGTGGCGGATCCGCTCGAGGTCGGCTGGGTCCATGTTTTAAGACCAGTTCGTTCTGTCACGAACCAAACACGGGCTGAACCCAAATGCACGACCAAGAGACAGGGAAACAGGAATGGGTGTTTATTAGGAGCTTTGGGGTAGTCCCAAGCTCAACACAAACTTAACAAAAAGTCAAAGAGTGTCCAGGAAGTAGCGAACTGCTCCAAACCGGAGCTGGGCTTGTACTGGGCCAGGAGGCCCACACTGGAACCGGATCACGGGAACGAAGGTTTGTTCCGAACCGGAACTGGACTTGATCTGGACCGGAAGATCCAACAGGAACTGGATCACGGGAATGAAGGATTGGTTCCGAACCGGAACTGGACTTGATCTGGACCGGGAGGTCCAACAGGAACTGGATCACGGGAACGAAGATTTTGTTCCGAACCGGAACTGGACTTGATCTGGACCGGGAGGTCCAACAGGAACTGGATCACGGGAACGAAGGTTTTGTTCCGAACCGGAACTGGACTTGATCTGGACCGGGAGGTCCAACAGGAACTGGATCACGGGAACAAAGTCTTGTTCCGAACCGGAACTGGACTTGATCTGGACCGGGAGGTCCAACAGGAACTGGATCACAGGAACGGACTCTGGACCGGAGGGTCCAACAGGAACTGGGCTGGAGGCAGAGAATCCAACTGCGCAGGCAACGTTAGTCTTGGCGGGGGTATCGCAACACATACAGGGAGACTGGACTGCTACAGGCTGGATCCAAGTGGCACACTGGTCTAGGAACCAAGGAGGTAGATCGGGGGAACCCACAGCAGAGTTTTAGTGAAAACAGCACCAACATACAGGAGACCATGACACGCACGAACAACGTTAACGAACTGGTGCCGAATAGCAGCCAGCGAGAGGTATAAGTAGGGGAGTGAAATTGAAACCAATAACCAAAAGCATGAGGAATGTAACCGAGGGTGATTGACTAATTGACTGGTGCGGAATGCATGCAGGAAGGGGGAAAGGAGATAGGTTGAACCTAAAGTGAGGGAACAGAGAGAATCAGACAGAAGGGACACGCCCAGCCTGTAGCGACAGGGAAAACACGGACACAGGGAATCCATCATGACACGGGAGGAAAGGGAAAACATGGAGAACGGACAGGAAGGGAGCGGAACGTTACAGTTATAGTACAAAGCCATCTGTTATTTTCGTAATGCAAAGAATGCTTGCATTACAGGTCAGAATTTCATGTTGCCCTCTTGCAAAAGGGATATGAGATGGAAAAAACAAAAAAAAACAATAAAAATTTGTCAAAACCGGAAACATGCAGAGAATGGAAAATTAAGACTATACAGTATCTGGTTCAGCGCTTTGTCCAACATCTTCTTCCTGTATAAAATCATTTGTTTAAAAAAAAACCGGAGCAGTGCATTTTGGGATTTCCAAGCCCTGTGTTTTGAGTTCTTGTTTGTTTTGTCAGTGGAGGTTTGATTTATCCCTTATATTACGTTGAAATGTAATGCTGTCTTTTATGTTTGGGGTCAAGTTGACCCCAACAGTTTGAACCGACACAAAATTATTGAAACTTTGTGCATTGTCTTCTTACTGTCTCCCAATTTACTAGCTTTGTATCCCTAAATATTACAACTTCTGTGATAAAACATTTTTGCTGATTTTACAGCCTGAGGTAATTGAAAGCTTGTGAAATTTAAAACCTGTATGGAAAAAATACCCAACCAAAAATCTGAGATAAAAAATAAAAAGCTTATACATTTTTTAATGTTTTATACAGCTACAGACGCTGGGGTCAAAATGAGCCCACACAACATCTTTGAATACAAAACCCAAACATAATAGGAGGGTTAAGAACAATGTGCATCATTGGTAATATGTGTGGGGCAGTTTGTACAGCAGCCGACTCAAGCCATATACCCCGCATGGGCAAGGGTTCAATCCCACGCCATAGCACCATCTGAGCTGTGTACCCTTCTCTATGTGTTACGCTCTCTGCTTTTGTGTTACGCTCTCAGCTTTATACCCGTCTGAGCTGTGAACCCTTCTCTATGTGTTACCCTCTCTGCTTTATACCTGTCTGAGCTGTGAATCTTTCTCTATGTGTTACGCTCTCTGCTTTATACCCGTCTGAGCTGTGAACCCTTCTCTATGTGTTACCCTCTCTGCTTTATACCTGTCTGAGCTGTGAATCTTTCTCTATGTGTTACGCTCTCTGCTTTATACCCGTCTGAGCTGTGAACCCTTCTCTATGTGTTACCCTCTCTGCTTTATACCTGTCTGAGCTGTGAATCTTTCTCTATGTGTTACGCTCTCTGCTTTATACCCGTCTGAGCTGTGAACCCTTCTCTATGTGTTACGCTCTCTGCTTTATACCCGTCTCAGCTGTGAACCCTTCTCTATGTGTTACCCTCTCTGCTTTATACCCGTCTCAGCTGTGAATCTTTCTCTATGTGTTACCCTCTCTGCTTTATACCCGTCTGAGCTGTGAATCTTTCTCTATGTGTTACGCTCTCTGCTTTATACCCGTCTGAGCTGTGAACCCTTCTCTATGTGTTACCCTCTCTGCTTTATACCTGTCTGAGCTGTGAATCTTTCTCTATGTGTTACGCTCTCTGCTTTATACCCGTCTCAGCTGTGAACCCTTCTCTATGTGAGAGAAGCAAAGCAAAAACAAATACAAAAGGACTGTCCTATCTCCTTTGTTTGAAAAATAAAAAAATAAGAAAATAATGCACATTTTGGTTTGATTGAATCTGTCTCAGACCATGTGGATTTTATAAGGGGAAGGAGCTCTGGCGACACATGAAAACCAGGAAGTGAAGGAAGGCAGTGGACATTATCGCGTCGAGTCAAGTGACACAAGCTCCCATGCCTGACCCCCTCTGCACTGGTCCGTGTGTCCGTCCATGAGCAGGCTGAGTTATCCCCCAGCCACCACAGATAATGGCTCAGGAGAGCTTAAAACATGAAAGAAATGAAATTAAATTAATGACTGATAGGCCGAAGCCACAGGCCAGCTATAATTAAGCACTTTGAAGACATTTTGAAGAAAGAATCTAATCTGCTGTCACAAGATCAATAAAACTGTTTTCTTTAACCACCCTCCACATTCGAATACAAATAGCAGCAGGAGCAGAATATCGATGTCTTAAATAATAATTAATTTTAATGCAATACAATAAAAATGGTTTACTTCCAATTACCAAATGTTATGCAAGCAAACTGTGTAATGATGTAAAGCGTGATAATGAGCTATGAAATATGGAAACTGAAATAAAAGTACACAATGGAAAAAAACGGTGCTATAAAACAATTTCAACACTCAACACAACATAAAATGCATTAAAGTGTAAAATAAGGGGAAATATTAACACAAAACATATATAAATACAAATAAGGCAGGTTTGTGGTAACCGAAGGTGCTCTGACTAACTTGGACCATCACGTCTGACTTCTGGTTGAAAGAGTCATGAATCTGCCTGCAGTTCCTGCAAATTCATTTAGCCACAGAGCCACAACTTGTTGACTCAGTATTTTTTACCAATTCATGTTAATATTTTGTTCAAGGATACAACAGTGATGCTTTACCAAGTATTTAAACATAATTCCATAATTTCTTATCCATGCAGAAGGAGCAATTGTATGCAGTTGATTGCTTTATTAACAGATGTTTTGATGTTTGTGTGCATTTGTCTAGACATTGAACATGTGTAGACATAACAGATGCCTGATTGCTAATGCCTGTTGTTGGTAACACATTATGAGCCTAGCACTCTGATAAATGAAAATTACTTTGCAGGGTTTTTTTCAGTGTTTGTCATTTTAAAACTGTAACATTTTAATTAACAAAGTTAATGTGTTTATGTGTCTAAAAAAAAAAAGGTTTTCAAAGTGTGAAGCTTCAGACTGATTTGTGGTTGAAGGGTTGAGGACAAACGTTTTTGTTTCTTTTAGGAGGCAGAAACCATTGGGAGGCCCGAACCCCAAGAAACGTATCCCCGTGGTCCGCCGCAGGTGATCCAGGTGAGTGTTTCATATGAAACCAGTGCTGCTGTTGGTTTTCATTCAAACTTGTTTGTCATGTGTTTGCTGTGATTATTCTGTCTATTTAACACCAGTCTGTGTTTGGCATCTTGTCAGCATTCGACTCTTAAATTTTGATTCGTTCTTCTTTTCTTAAAGAAGGTTTGGAGTTGGAGGTCTAATGACAGCGGAGGGCAAATGGAGGCAGCATATTAAAGAAATGTTAAATGTACTTTATGCGGGAGGAGGGTGGAGGAGGTATGAATGGTTTTAAAATGGTGATTGCCTGTCGTAATCCTTGCTCCGGCGGTTAATGTGTGGCACAGATTAAATGAAGGAACTATCGCTGAATTGCCCTGGTGCCAGTGCGGAGCTGCTAGAGTGAATTTAATCGCAGAAAGCTGCAGCCTCTGCGGGGAGCAGGGGTAATCTCCATAACCTGTGAAACATTTGAAATGCAGTTCGCTTCACGTCAGTCCAAACGGAGAGAATTCTCTCCCAGGATGAAATGGGGAAACTGCTGAGGTCTCCACCTGGTCTCCACATTTCTCGTCAAAATACAAAAATGCAATATCACCAAGAGATGTTGAATAATCATATAGTATTATCCTAACAAACAAACCTTCATGCAGACCCCGTAGTGGCCATGGCACCAGCGCCGAGATTTTGCTCAACTCAGACATTGATTGCTCCTGCAATCAAACTATGAGTGGAAGCAACAAACTGTTTAGCTTTATTAGTACACAATTAGTGACAACTCTGCCGAGTACGGAGTTTGTAAGTGTTACTATTGTCTCGTAGTAAGTCCATTTAACAAACAACTCCCCACCCATTCTTGACTGCAACTATACCTCCCCATGCATGATGCAGTGGACAATAGCCTCTATCTGTGAGTTCATAAAAATATGTGTTCACCACCAAAGATATGTATTCCGTCATAGTAACAAGATAAAGCCAACTATTGCTTAAACGTATGCCAAAACAGCTGTGAAAAGCCCTGTTCACTCAAAATGCAAAATAAACAAGTGAAATTATTGTGTAATTATACAATGCCATTCTACTGTCAATATCTAGTTCTAAATATGAAATAAATATACAATCTTACCATTGGTTTTACACATAACGATTTCCCTTTCAGGCTTCAGTGGTTAATTATTGTCTTGGATAATCTGTTTGAGAACCATAAACACCTTTATAGCGCTAATACTGTAATTGGTTTTTGTGGCGGATAATCAAACGCGAAGGTAGGGGAATCAGGAACAAGTCACTCACGCAGTGAGGACCAATAAAGGGAATAACAAAATAAATGCAGAGAAAGAAAAGACAGGAAACTAATTCCAACTAATAGCCAAATTAAAATCAAACCACTAAAATAGGGAGAACTCGAATAACGAGTGAAACACAAATTAAATCTCCCGAGCTCAATACTGGAGCCAAAACAGGAAACTAGCAAAGAAAAGAACACCTTCGGCACATAAGTTTGGACGGCTGGAAGAGTGTAAAACAAACTAAACAAACAAAGCAAACTGTCTAAGAGAGAACAGCAAAGAATAAAATAAATAGCACAGAACTCTTAACAGGAGGAATAATACCTATACCTGAACTAAAAGCTAATAGCAAGTCCCCCGTGATCATAAACAGCGTTTAATATCACAAGGTCGCTAGTACCTGACTATACATACCTGGCTCAATGCTATGTCGAATGACAAAGAAGCACCGGGGAAGCGGAAGTGAGGAACTTACATACCCCACAGGTGAAAACAATGATGAGGGAAAGCAAACCCCGGAATGGAGCGTGGAAAAAATCCGAAATAAGGATGAGAACCGCAACGGAAAATAAAATAAAAACCCACGAACCATGACAAATACACCTTCTGAAACCCCCACGCCTGAAACCCTGCATGTTGGTCAAACCGGTCTCATGCAGTCCAGTTCATTCTGGTTTCATAGACTACTCTTTTATCTAATATAGGACATTATACAGTGGGGTGCAAATATTTGGACACCCCTGGTCAAAATGCCTTTTACAATTAATATCAAAGTGAACAGAAGCTAACATGGCCTCTGAATGGTACAAAGTTAAACATGAGACATTTCTTCAGATTTTAAAGCAAGATTACTTTTTATTTAAATTTTTTGCATTATAAAAATATTAAAAAAGGAAAACGGCCCTATGCAAAGGTTTGGGAACCCTGTCAGTACTTTGTAACTCCTCCTCGGGCAAATATAACTTGCAAATGCTCCCTGTAGCCAGCTAAGAGTCTTTCAATTCTTGCTTTTGGAATTTTTCCTGATTCTTCCTGGCAGAAAACCTCTAGGTCAGAAATATTCTTCGGCCTCCTTGCATGCATGGCATGTTTGAGATCTCTCCACAGATTTTCAATAATATTCAAGTCTGGGGACTGTGGTGGCCAATCGAGAACCTTCATCCGTCTTTCCTGGAGGTACTTCATGGTTGATTTAGAGGTATGCTTTGGATCATTATGTTGCTGGAATACCCAACCTCTCTTCAACTTCAATGTCTGGACTGACCTTCAAAAATTAGCCTCTAGAATTTCTTGATATTTGGTGAAATCCATTCTTCCGTCCACACGCACAATATTTGTTTGTGCCCCCCGCTGCCACACAACACCAAAGAATATTGGATCCACCTCCATGCTTAACAGTTGGAAAGGTGGTGTTTTTTACAAATGCTTCACCCTTTTTTCTCCAAACATACCTTCTTTGGTTGTGGCCAGAAAGTTCAATTTTGGCTTTATCAGTCCAAAGCACATTGTTTGCTTCAGGCTTCTCAAGGTTTTCTTTTGCATACTTCAGACGCTTTAAGGCGTCTTTCTGGCAACTCTGCCATGTAGGTTTTTGTTGTTTAAAGTATGTTGTATTGTTGTCCTGTGAACAACTATACCTGTGTCTGCTATTGTTTTCTGCAGCTCTTTTGCAGTGACGTGTGGGTTCTTCTGAGAATTTCTCACCAGGTCTCAGGCCATTCTATCTAAAATAGTTTTTAGTCTTTCAGATCTTGCCTTGACTTGAACTGTTCCATTTATCTTCCATTTTCTGATAATGTTTCTGACAGTGGAAATAGTCTTCTCCTTGTTGGTGGAAGTGAACTATCTTGATTCTGACATCCTTGGACATATGTTTAGAGGAACCCATGGATGTTAACACCGGACAAAACAGCCAATGCAGTCGGATGCTTTAGAAGGCATGGAGTTACTTCAGAATAAATAGTTAAGCTCTGGAATTATATTCACCTGACCCATTGAAGCCCTAACGAGTAAATCGACTGGGCCTGGGCCTCTTACTTTTTAAAAAGTAACAAAGAATAATCCAAAAGGGTTCTCAAACTTTTGCACATGGCCTTTTTCTTTTTCATTTTGACAATGTAAAAATTTTTAATAAAAAGTAATCTTGCTTCAAATAGGTACGTTAGTTTTTCCACTCCACCACAGTGTTGTGTCATATGTTTGATATTGTTCTTTTTGCATTTTGAGTGCATTTCACATACTGCAGTGTAAGCGTTCATAGGTTAATCAGAGCTGCACAGCTATATATTCCTGAAAAGAATATTACATGAAAAGGAATAATACATTTAAAATATGACTGACCTTTAAACTTAAAAAGTTTTTTTTTCCCATCAATTTAAGGGTAAATTTCATATAGTATCTTCAGTGATGTCACCCCCCCCCCCCCAACCCCCCTCCCCCCCTTATGTGAAAGTGGTAACATAAAAAAACTGTACTTTGTAATTTGCCCTGAAACTATAACATTTGGTAACATTTTCCTGATGGTGGAATATTATTTTATTATAATCTTATCGTACATAATATGTGACCGGATCCATGAGTTTTTCTTCTCACGTTAAAATACAGAATCAGAGCTACACAGCAATACCAAATAGCTAGAACAAATAGCTATATCTCAAAGAAATATAATATGAAAAGGAATAATTATTATTTAAAATATGACTGACCTTTAAACTTCAAAAGTGACAGTTCTGCAACAGTGCCAACTTTCCCCATCCATTTAAGGGTAAATTTCATATAGTATCTTCAGTGATGCCCCCCCCCCCCCCCCCCCCCTTATGTGAAAATGGTAACATAAAAAAAATAATTTTAAAACTTTGAATAGACAGGCAGTCCTCTGACCACAGCAATTCAGAAGGCCTGAGACCCGAAAGACGGTCAGCGTTTTTAAACATCCGCCTGCAGAAGAGGAGCCAGCGTTAGCGTAGCGCGGTTAACCATGAGCAAAGCGGTCGGGAAGTGGGCTGTTTGCGTGCCTCCAACCGTAGCGGGATTCATTTCATGTGTTGCAGATGCCCCTGAGGAGCACATCACAGCATCTGGTGCCAGCTCACGGCTCTCCGCTTTTATTTAGATGACCAGTCTGTGGTCCCCGAATGAACTCTCCCTTCTGCTGTTAATTAAGCTTCTGGGTTGGGGGGGGGGGGGCTGTGAGGTGCATGCTGGGTATAAATGAGGCTGGTACAGGCAGCATGATATGTCAATTACAGCACAGCAGGAGGCACTGCACCCTTGGGGGGGGGGGGGGGGGGTGCATACAGGGTCACAAGGTCACTGCTCCGATGATTGTTCTGTCATTGGACTGAAGTCTCAACACCAGCCGTTTGATTTAGTGGCATTAATCAGTGCGAGACTCCAGTGGGGAACCATGCAGCAACTGTCGCTGTTGTGGAGGGAGGGGGTTGAGGGTAATACACGCTCGGTTCACACAGCGTTCAAAGGGATATTAAAGTGCTTCACAGCGTTTCAATCCCTCAACCCTTTTATGATCTGAAACGTGATACAGTAAAACTTTTATATTATCAGTTAGTTATACTGTAATAAAATTCATCCATACATTGCAACCCTTTAAGTATTACATAATTTACGAGAGAAATATGTTGTAAACTGTAAACTAATAGATTGATTTTAGATGGAGCAAGTCTTTTTTATTTTAAAGCTTTCAGTCTCTGATATTAGTCATTAAGTTTTTTTGTTTTTTTTCCCCAAAACCACAGATTAGCAAGGTAATTATTTATTTTCAGTTTTGAACTCAGTGTCTGTGTTTGTAAAAATTTTAATTAATGCTCAAATGCCAAAGTTTAGGACGAACGTTAATGTAACACGGGATGTGAGTCAGATTTGCCATGTAATAGTGTGGTCAGAGAGGAAATCTTTTTTTTTTTTCTGTGCTGATGTGGCAGATCATCTTTGGATGAACGTAAACCTGCTAATTTCCAGTTGCATCGACATACAATGGAGGCACCCAGTTACTCGTGTTTACCTTTTGCTCCTTTTCTTGATTCTTATTGATTGTCATGCAAGTGCATTGCATTACATGCTTCAAGCATTGATTAATTTCCCATTTCTGGCACTGAAATATATACAGTACTGTATATATATATATTTTTTTTGCAGTTTCTCGCATTATTTTTTAGTGATGTTATTGCCCATTGTTTCCCAGACAATACATGCGTTCGGTCGGACCCTTAAGCTTTGTCTTCACCACCAGGGGTTATCAAAGTTTTGGTGACTGAGGGCCAATTTAGGGAGCCTGCATAGGGAGGGCTGCACAAGAAGAAAATACACTCATGACATCTAAATTAAGTCCAAAACCAACTAACTTTAGCTCTCAAAAAAATAGCAACACTGATAAAATAGGCTACTAAGCTAGCTAGCTATTATACTGTAAATATTAATGAAGATAAGATACTGTAGAAGTCCAACCATCAAACCTTCTTGGCAACTAGCTACTGTGTAATGCCCACTTTAGTTGCTAGGAGCCACCAGTCACTGTGCCGCTAGTAAAACATTTAAAGGGACATTACTGTATGAAAATGGACCATTAGTGATTTCTAATATCGGGCGTAGCGGACGAGGGGTCAGAGGTTGCACTAGGATTTTAAACTGCCGGCCAGAATGTCCGGAATGATTAGAGTTTTTCGGACATATGATAAAAAAACGACCATATCTATTTTCAATGCATGAACAACAGGCAGGTGCATTTAATGATGTAGCCTAACAACATATGTTACAGCATAGTATTATATGTTGGACTGAAAACTATTTGAAAATAAAATAAATATTTGGGTTTTCATTAGCTGTAAGCCATAAGCATCAAAATTATAAGAAATAAAGGCTTGAAATATTTCACTCTGTGTAATGAATCTATATAATATATGAGTTTCACTTTCTGAAATGAGTGACAAAAAATATTGAACTTTTTCACGATATTAAAATTTTTTGAGCTGCACCTGTATATAGTCTATATCCTTATACCACACAGGCTAATCCAGGAACATTTTGGCTCATTCTATAAATCAGATTTCAAAAAATAGTCGATAGTCTCCAAAGCCCGTTCTATTTGTCATAGGGAATTTACGTCCGAAACCAGAATACGCCCACGTCTGACATACTCACTTGAGGTCGTGCAGGTGATCACGTGACATAGATGTGTTGACATACTGGACGCCATCAACTCCACATCAATAAGTTATCTCAACGGTCAAAATGGTGATTTCGTGCTCTGCATTTTGATGCTCAAACAGGCAGTTCCAAATACATTTTTTAAATTTTTTTTATCGGTTTTATAAAGACCCAGTGAAACGGTCAAAATGGATGGCTACGATGACAGATAATTGGGAACTTGGCTCTCCAAGTCAGATTTGCAGTGAGAATTTAATTTCAGGTAGCTATAACGCTATAACGTTAATTCTTTACAACGGTGGTCAGCTAACTGAACGTTATTGTAAGTTCGCCTATCTAACGTAACCTTACTGTTTCAGATATCATCAGAAAAATAACTAACGTTATTGATTTAAAAAAAATTAAAATAACAAAACCGGTCCTGTAATGACTGGAGGCTTTCTAACATTTGGGCCCCATAGGGTAGGCTAGTAGTAGGCTATGCAGCCAAGGCATATCAACAAAGTTGTCTAATGTTAACTCCTTTACGTTAACGTTAGATAATGTTATCATAAAATATATTCTTACTGTGAAAAATCCCTGACTTGTTTACATTCCTGAACAGATGTTACCACGGTGGCACTTTTGCCACAAGTCAACAATTATATTGAGAAATAGCCTCTTTGAAAACAACAAAGAAATAAAAGGGCTATGCTGTTACTACATACCTGTTTTTGTCAACTCTGCATTATATCCATTGTTGTGCGGAGCTTTCAAAACCACAACAGCGCGGCACCCCCAGAATGATAATGATAAAGATAAATGTGTTTGATCATAAAACATGAAAGTCATCATTGCACCATAGCCTGCTGTAGACACCACTAACATTACGTATTTCTGTCTGTCAGCTAGCTTATTGTACGTTGTGTCTGAACTGCTTGTAGTTTTCCTCTTGATTAAAGGTTTTCCTCATGCTGAACTTTGGCTGAACATAATATTGTATAGCTACCTGGCCCCGATATGAGTCCTAATATTAACGCTCATCTTGGTCAGCAACTGAGAATTACATTTCTTTCTCTCTCCATTCACTCCCATTGCATGGCGAAACAGATCTCAAAAGCACAATTTTAGCACATAAACAAATGCGAACAATGCGGATTTCAAACGCACACTATAGGCTCCTCAGACATGTAGGCTATATGTTCTACCAAAAAATAGAATGAAATGAAAGCTCTACCCAAACCATGCTTTATAGGCTATCAGGTTTTATTCAATTAATTCTGCATTTCCGTAAATCTGTTCTCTTGGTTACATCCGCAAGATATGACATTAGGCTTCTGTTGTTTAAAACATGTTCTGAATAAACAAAGACAAACCGAAAATTCACAGTTTTCCATTTTCAGAAAAAGATTTATATTGTTTTTTTAAGTCAAACTACTTGCCCTCCAGTGCGTCGAACCCCACTGAGAACCTCATGTTATTAACATTACACTAGGGGTATGACAAAATATCATGACGCAATATTGGTATATATACTGGTAGCATGAGACGGTACCTGCAGCCCATTCAGGTTGCACAGGTAGTCCAGCTCCTCCAGGATGGCACATCCATACTTGCCATCGCGAGAAGGTTTGCTGTATCTCCCAGCACAGTCTCAAGAGCGTGGAGGAGATACCGGGAGACGGGCCATTACACAAGGAGAGCTGGGCAGGGCCGTAGAAGGGCAACAACCCAGCGGCAGGACCGGTATCTGCTCCTTTGTGCGAGGAGGAACAGGAGGAGCACTGCCAGAGCCCTACAAAATGACCTTCAGCGGGCTACTCGTGTGCATGTTTCTGACCAAACTGTCAGAAACAGACTCCATAAGGGTGGCATGAGGGCCCGGCACCCTGTAGTGGGACCTGTGCTCACAGCCCAGCACCGTGGAGCTTGATTGGCATTTGCCAGACAACACCAGAATTGGCAGGTTCGCCATTGGCGCCCCGTTCTCTTCACAGATGACAGCAAGTTCACACTGAGCACATGTGACAGACGTGAAAGAGTCAGGAGACGCCGTGGCGAATATTATGCTGCCTGCAACATCATCCAGCATGACCGGTTTGGTTTAACTGACTTGGTGTTATACTGTGATGATTAAGTGTTCCCTTAATTTTTTTTGAGCAGTGTATATTTTCACAATGCATTTGACATTAAGACATGCATATCATGAAAGCCAAGACATTTTTTGAGTTAAATCAGATGAAACCCAATGCATTAGTTTGTAGCTGTGAAAGCAGGATAGCCAAGCTACCTCGGTGCCTAGTGAGCCACTGCGGGGGACATTGTAAATGCTCAAAGATCTGTGCTACTGCCTGAAAATGTTGATATGTTAATTTTCCTGAAGAAAAACATGTCCATATCCTAGACTCGAAACAGATAATCACTCGGAATGTCTAGCTTTATGTTGGTATTTTTGAAAGTGCAATTTTGGCTACTACGTAGGCCTAGTAGCTTATATTTTCTTACATTAGTCTTAAAATAATATTTTTTAAGAGGACATTTTTTTATTTTTAATTAAAGTATTTCAAATTTTACTTCATAGTGCACTGTTATTTTAACAAGGCTATCTTCCATGTATGTTTCATACCTCCCATGATGGGATGATGAGTAAGTAAACTTTCAGTCTTGTTCAGCCATACTTTGTGGTAGAAATTGTACTCCTTGTACATTTTTTGCTTTGGGAATAAACTAAAGTAATCTTGTTCAATTAAACATTTTTTTCATCGGAACTTAATTTTTAATACTGTGACCATATCGTATCGTGAAACCAATATCGTGTATCGTATTGTGAGTTGAGTGTATCGTCTCACCCTTACATTACACTCATGATGATGGGGGAGAGATGAGTGAGGCAGGCTGCAGCAGCTCAACTGAGCCACAGCAGGTAGCAGTAATGGTGACAGTAGAGAGAGGCAGTGAAATGAGTAGGCTACATCTGAACCATGATATACATGTAAATAGCTATAAGTTAGAAACAGTTAGAAACAAAATCATATCTAATATCTCATACATGGATCCAGCTACATAAAAGAAAGGGAGGAAGGGAAATTTTGCAAGAGCACGTACATAACGTTAGATATTTTCTTTTAAAAATTTGTTTTGCAGTATTGTTAGCTTGTTTGAAGTGCTTTTGTTTGTCATTTTTTTAACAGCAAATGAATAAATACTGCTCTCAAAGGGCACTAGAAATGAGCATTTAAGTGCTGTTTTTCAAAAAATATCTTCGGGGGGGGGCATGCCCCCGAACCCCTCTAGCACTTAAGTGTCCCCCCCTCTTGCCAAACCATGGCTACGCCCTTGTCTAATATAATATGTATATGTATTTCCTTTCAGATGGACTTAATGCTGCAGTAGGCAAGTTTGAATATATACAAGGCAAAAAGATTTCCCCCTTTTGCTCTCTTCCCTCCTATCTCTCTCCTAAGCCGCTACCACCAAATTGTTCTCCACTGCACGTGTGGAGACAGGCAGAGAGGTAGGGGTTTATTCTACAGGGAGGATATTTTGCTTGTAGATAGTTGCCCTGATTGGTAGCTACATAGCTAGCTGGTTTTTAGAAGACCGGGTTGAGACAGCTTAGTACAGAGCCCAGAACACTAACATAAACCGGATTCTTTCCCAAAACACTTGATTTGGAATATAATGAGTAAATTTTATAATTTCGCCAAAATTATATTTAAAAAAAAAAAAGCTTTCCTACTGCACCTTTAACGCGGGCCACACAAAATGTTTTCGAGGGCCGCCATTGGCTCCCAGGCCGCACTTTGAGAACCCCTGCCCTACACCAATGGCTTTCTGTGGGTCTGTTCAGGCCTGAAAGAGCACTATCCGTCTCTCTCTCTCTCCCTCTCTCTCTTCTGTTCTGTTCACTCTCTCTCTCTCTCTCTCCCTCTCTTTCTTTTTCTTTCTCTCTATCTCCCTCTCTCTCTATTTCTCTCTCCTGTTCTTTCTCTCTCTCTCTCTCTCTTTCGCTTTCTCTGCACACAAAGCCATCTCTCCAGTGAAGTCCTCTTAATTCCCACAAAATAAAACAATTACTGTTTTCTGTGGCCAGGCTGTCATTACCGTTGTTCTGGGTTACTTTAATTTTGCTCCAAAGCAATTTACAGTGGTCTACTGCAAATTGCCATGCCCTACCACCCTCTTGCTGCTCATTCATTACTGAGCAGCAAGAGTCCGGTCTTTAGCGGTGTCTGTACCAGAGTGCTTGCTATCTGTTGACACTGCAGCTAGTTATGTTTATGTGTTGTATGCATTTGTGCATTTTTTTCATTCTTAAAAAAACAGATAACAGTTCCTTTACTCACTGAAGTGTGAAATTTCTTGCCTCCAGAGCTGCTCATCCAGCCGAAACACTGGGTTCAACTGGGTGTACAATCTTTGGCATGGTCTGGGGTTGGATCCTGATAGGCCAGGGTCCACTATGACTCATAGGCTCTGCTAGGTGTGCAATCTTTGGCATGGTCTGGGGTTGGATTCTGATAGGCCAGGGTCCACTATGACTCATAGGCCCTGCTGGGTGTACAATCTTTGGCATGGTCTGGGGTTGGATCCTGATAGGCCAGGGTCCACTATGACTCATAGGCCCTGCTGGGTGTACAATCTTTGGCATGGTCTGGGGTTGGATCCTGATAGGCCAGGGTCCACTATGACTCATAGGCCCTTCTGGGTGCTGTGTAATTAATAATAATAATGTTGTATCACCCAGAGAGGGAGGGATGGTTATAGTTATCATCGTCTTTTTGATCCTCCAACTCTTTCTCATTTAGGCACCAAATCCAGCACATACTTACGTCAGTGTCAGTATGCAAAATTAGGTACAGACCTAATTTAATTGAGAAATTAGGTATGGACATCAAGCCAATAATAAGCTTCTTTTTTTTTTTTTGAAATGTAGTGCAGTGGGGGGATGGGGGTTGTGGCCGAAAGTTTAAATCTCTCACAGGGAAATCTATTTAAGCAAGGTACTTGACCTGGTATGGTTTGGTGCAACTTTGTAAAGAGATGATCCCAATTATACATCTTGTTACCTCTAAACTCAATATTCACACCTTGGCGAAGATGGTACAGTCAAAGGTCCGACTGCATTATACCAATTAATATCACAGTGCTGGTGTGTGTGTGTGTGTGTGTGTGCGCGTGTCTGTGTCTGTGGGTATGTGTACATTGGCATTTATCTCTTTGTAAAGGTTTACAGTTCAAGTATTTTCTGTGCTGCTTTCATTGAATATTTTGTTAACACAATCGGGGACATGCTAAAATATTGTTTATTGCATTACTGTGGATGTGGGTGTGATTTGTAAACAAACACGCACCCTGCTGTGGACACATTTGCATCCCTAGAGCCAGAGCATGAAGCCGTGGACGCCTTGATGCTGAATTTCAAAGAGAGCTTTCACACAAATGCCGGCATGGAGATCGGACAGTCCCAAACCATCATGCACAGCTCCTCTACCAGCAGGAAGAGGCCGAACATCCGCTCACAAGGTAGGACCCCCTGTGTTCCTGTCAGAAAGTGCCCGTCCAAAAATCTTAGCTCCTCAATGGTGGAAATCTGCTCTCCTGTTGTTAGGCAATACGGCTGTTTGTGTGTAGGAATCTTTAGGATTAATCATGAGGAACTTTGTATCTCTTACATTTATCTCAGATTTGTCAAAACTTCTCCAGGCAGAATTATGTAGCTTATAGTATCTGCTAATGTAGTTTATAATGAAGCTTATATTAGTATCTTACACGTGTCCTTTGTGGGGAAATAATTTAACCTGTGCCCTACTGGTTACCATTCTATTCTGTGGAATCACGCCCTTGCCCTCTGCGCTGCATTAGCTTTGTGTTGTACGTCTTTTAACTAAAGCTGTATTTTAAGATCGGGCTTCTCAATTACAAATGAGAATTGGGCTTGTCAGATATGCGTGCGGACCAAGATCCAACAGGCAATTAGTGTGCCAGGCATTGTTGTGGCTTTATCTTTTGTAGTTCTGCCTGTTATTTTTAAAAGGCACTATAAAGCAGTCGCACATAAAATTTGGCATGTTTTAAACCCTGTCCCTCTGCTCTACACCGTGATTTAAAAAACACTTAATTCCAGAGTGGTGGAGGGTAATCTCACAGCCTGTGTGCTTTGTGTGCAGGGACAACCTGTGAAAAAGACCTCGCTGTGCAACAGAAACGCGATTAAACAAACGACAGAGCGGGAGAGAGGGCAAGAGAGACTTTAACTTTTATGGTCTCCTTTATTGCACAGAACAAAGAAAGAAAACGAGACCTACTTGTTCACATATTACAAGAAAAACAAAATGATCCACTCACCCACATCCAAAAATAAAATTGAATAAAATAAAATATTAAATAAAATCACCAAGAGAAAAATGAAAACAATGACCCAGCACACAGACAAACTGCCCCTCAGGCACCCCCCCTCCCCTGTTTCACAGCCTTCCCCAAACGCAAAGCTCCCCACTACACAGCCCCCCACCAGCCAACAAACCCGAAATCCAAACGCACAAGTCGTCATACTCTCGGATTCAAACGGGAAATTCATTGACCCAAAGAAGCTTTTTCCAGGCCAGCAGGTGAAAGCAACACGCTGCAGTAACACCGCCCGGGCCCTGGAGCTGCTCAAACGGGATACGCTGGGGAACGCTCGCTGTATCCCACCGGCACAAACGACCTGCACCACCTGTGCCGTAACACCGCCCGCGCAGTGAGGAAGGTGGCTGAGAAAGCCTCCCAGGAGTTCCCCAACGCTCGAGTGGTTATTTCCACTCTGTTCTCTGACATCTCCCCCGGGTCCCCCCACATCATCAGACACATCAACACGGAGATCACCTGGAGCTGTGCTGAACTCCCTAACGTGCACCTAGCTCATCACCTCTACATCGGGCCCCGGCACCTCTATGATGAGCTGCATCTAAACCAACAGGGTGTAAAGGTATTTGCAAAGACCCTAAAAGACGTGGTCTTGAGCCGAAATCCCTCCAGCCCCCTATCCACCGTCAGCAGGGCCCAACCCAAGATGCAGCCCCCCCCCCCCCCGCCGCCCCACTGGGTACCGTCCTTACACCCCACATCAGCATCACAGCAAACCCTGGCCTTCTAATGGCCGACGCCCACCCACCATTCCCCAGCCCCCAACCAGGCCACCCTCTCCTCTGCAGCCCCAGCAGCAAAAACCCAGCTATGCTGCAGCCCTCACTAGGTCCCCTGTCTGACCTGCCCCTTCTTCTACTGAGTTAGGGGAGATCAAACACCTGCACAGTGTCCTGTGTGCCAGGCTGCTCAAATAAATACAAATATTGTTGTGTATTAATTTAATGAATGTGTTATATTTGCAATAATAATGCACACATACCAAAATTTAATTAGAAAAAAAAATTGCCATTTTGTAATCAAATATTTTTTATTATTATTCAAATATATCAAGTATTTTGTTTCACTTGAAATATATGAAACTGTGTTGTTTAATGAGTTTGTTCCATATACGCTTTTGGAACATACAAGGTCTGTGGTCCCCACATTTGGGCTAAAGAGCACTGACTCTGAGTTCATTAAAAATGTGTTAAATGTTGATATATTTATTATTTTAGAAACTTGGTGTAGAGAAGATATTCTTACCCATTGTCTCTCAGGTTATGAGGGTTTGTGCAGAATAACGATGAGCCAAACGCGACAAAGGAAAAAGGGATATGAAGTCCCTGGCCGTAGCCAAACAATAACACACCCCTATAAAACGGGCTAGCCACATAAACATGGGCAGAGAGGAGACTGAATAGCCTCCACTAAATATGAGAGGAATAAGGGATAAGCGAGAGAAGAAAAGTAAAAACAAGGCACCTTCGGAGTGTGACTATAACGCGCGATAATTGGTGAAATCAAAGAAATAAAAATAAAACTCACACCCTCAAAAACGAGAGAGTGGAAGCATAGAGAAGAAAGAGAAAAGGGAACATAAAAACTAATTTATTTGGGTTCAATCTCAAACTGCGACAAACAAAGAAAATAAACTTTTTCTTTACACTGCAGAGACAGAAATGACTAACCCTGACTTTGTAAAGGCACAAAATGATAACGAATCATCCATAAGCGAGAAGCTTAAATACCTAACAGGTAGGGAAACAGGTGAAATTAATAATTAGCGTGGAAGAGCAAAACCCCGAGACGAAGCGCGGAAACAATTTGATAGATTGCTAACCGCGCGCAGAGAGGAAGAAAACCGTAGCAAACGAGGGAGAAAGCCACAACCCATGACACAGGTTATGGTGAAATCATACTGCCGTCAATCAAGTGAAGTTCAGTGCGACATGGCACAGACTCGGGAGGAATATTTGTGTGGTATAAAGGGGAACTTGCCAAACACATCGCAATAGTCAAAAAGGAACAAACACACATATGGCTAAAATTAAACAAAGGCATCGCATGTTGGGAAAATTATATTTATGTGCAGCTTACAATGCCCCTCATGAATCTTCCTATTATAACCAGTAGTACTTTAACATCCTGCACACAGATATCTTCCATTTCCAGGCCCAGGGTAATGTGCTGCTGTGCGGGGACTTTAACGCCAGAACAGGAACATAACCTGACTGCATTGACTCACAGGGAAACAGCCATATGTTTGGAAAAGCCCCTTTGCACCTTACACAAACCACTCCCAAAAGAAACAATTCTGGTAATATAATCAATAAGAATGGTAGCGAGTTAGTGCATCTCTGTCAAGCCTTAGGTCTGTACATCCTTAATGGCAGGATCAGAGGGGACTCTTTAGGAAGGTTCACATACTGCTCAGCTCTTGGGACTAGTGTGGTTGATTATGCGGTTACTGACATGGGACCCCTCTTCCGTCAATGCATTCACTGTAAGGCAACAAACCCCCCGATCAGACCATAATCAAATAAATGTGTATCTGAAAAGATTTGGACAATCCAGTAACAAGCAAACAGTCCAGAAAGCTGTTTAAACTAAGCCGATCACACAGATGGACCAAAAAAGGTACAGATGAATTTA
The DNA here is from genome assembly GCA_022702515.1 of Ilyophis sp. 1 JC-2022. NCBI lineage: Eukaryota > Metazoa > Chordata > Actinopteri > Anguilliformes > Synaphobranchidae > Ilyophis > Ilyophis sp. 1 JC-2022. Next base: position 51,458,741 of record CM040394.1, read on the forward strand.
TGAAAACACTTGAAGTTCAAATTAATTGACTAACTCTATTAACATGTTCGTCAATACACACTACCAATATGACCGAGCAGGCTTAAATCTGGCAGTTACTAACATCAATTACCAAAAAGCAACAAACCTAACCTAAAAATTCTAACCAATAGGAAGTTCAATAAGAATGGTTTGACATTGAATGCAAAAATGTCAGAAAAAACCAGAAGAAAACTATCAAACCAAAAACATAACCAACCTCAAAACCAGGATTTACGCCTGAAATACTGTGAAACTCTAAAAGAATACAAACACACCCTAAAACAGAAAAAACGAAAATACATAAACAAAACTCTACATGATATTGAAGAATCAGTTCTGGAATATGTGCAACAATTTAAGCACAACAAAACCACAAGACATAGCCATAAATGATGGGGCTATTTGGAAACATTATTTTGAAAATCTATATTGTGAAATCCCACAGAAAACACATCGCAATATGATTAAAGAAAACCTAAAAATACTTGAAACAAGCAAATAACCAAAACCCACTTGACAATCCAATCTCACACAAAGAACTGATGGAAAAGCTCCAATTACTAAAACTAAAGAAGTCGTGTGGTCCTGATGGGATCAAGAATGAAATGCTGACAAATAGCACTCCAATGAAATGCTGACAAATAGCACTCCACACAGAGGCTGTGCTTAAATTGTTCAACCTGGCTCTATACGGGTCGCTTTTCGTTTGGTAGCGGTTGCTCTCGTTTTTAAGGAGAGTTTATTATTTTTCTTGTTGTTTAATTCCCTTTTTGCGGGTTTCCCTCCCGCTTTTGTGGTGTTCATTCGTCAGCACTTTGAGAACCCCACTGTTGCGTTTGGTTCTTCATTCTATACGCTACCCTGACACTGGTTCTGACAATCACAGCATCAGAGAGCTTTACAAAGGCAGTGAATGCTTTAAAACAAAAAGCTTGAAGAGCACTTTATGCCATAAAAAGAACATTTCATAAAATAAATATACCAATCTGGTTAAAGATTTTTGATAGCGGTATCCAGCTCATTGCGCTGTATGGAAGTGAGGTATGGGGTCCACTCAGCCAGCAGAACTATTCTAAATGGGATAAGCATCCAATAGAGACCCTGCATGTAGAATTTTGCAGAAATATTCTACAAGTACAGAGGAAAACCCCAAATAATGTGTGCAGGGCAGAATTAGGCCATTATCCATTAATGATTCATATCCAAAAAAGAGCATCACAATTCTGGATGCACCTCAACTCAAGCCCCCAAGAAACATTGCAATTTAAGACAATGAAAGCCGAAGAGCTCAGTCATGAAAAGAGTCCCCTCAGTCAGCTGGTATTGAAGCTGACTAACCAATTAACTCCATTAACAGAAAGCACAAACCAGCTCCATACCAGCACTGCTTACCAGCAAATCAGAGTAAACCAAATTATGAAACAAACCAAAATCTCTTATCTGGAATATTGGGATGATGTAATCAGAACACAAAACAAACTTGATTGCTATGGGGCCCTAAAAAGAGACTACACATTGGCTGAGTATCTCTTCTCTGTCAGAGACACAAAGCAGAGACGGATCCTGACCAAGTACAGGCTCAGTGACCACTCCCTTGCTGTTGAAAAGGGCAGACACCGGAAAACATGGCTACAAAAAGAAAAATGTATACGTGGTCACTGTAAGACAGGAGAGGTAAAGACAGAGATGCACTTTCTCCTTTATTGTGAAAAATATTCAAATACCAAAAATACATTATTCATTATGCTGTTGTAGTTATTGTTGTTTGTAGTACTATACGCTTTGGCAATATTTACTGTATTTCCTGCCAATAAAGCATTTTTGTATTTGGATTTGGATTTGGATTTGAGAGAGAGAGAGCAAGCTCAACCATTCTACAAGGAGATTACATCATCCCGTGCTCGAGCTTTGAGTACAATCTTTACTGAAATATAGGGAGAACTCTTTCCCTAAAATTTCAGCCAGTGCGTGTGTGCGTGCGAAAGAGAGCTTGGCATTTACCCAGCAGCCATACCACCATGTATTCTGCTCCTGGCTGAAGCTAAGCAGGTGTGGGCTTGGTTAGTACTTGGATCGGAGACCTCTGGGGAAAACTAAGTTGCTGCTGGAAGTGGTGTTGGTTCAGTTCATTTTTTGTCTCAAAATTCTACACAAAATAGCCCATAATGACAAAGTGAAAGCAGGTTTTTAGACATTTGTGCTAATTTATTAAAAATCTAAATGTAAAATAGCATATGTACACAAGTGTGCACACCCTTTGATATGACACCCAAAAGTGAGCTGAGGTGCATTTTGTTTTCACTGATACTGCTTGAGATGTTTCTTAATTGGTGTCCACCTGTGATAAATTCAATTGATTGGACATGATTGGGGATTGCCAACACCTGCCTATATAAGGTCCCACAGTTGACAGTGCATGTCAGAGCAAATTCCAAGCCATGGGGTCAAAGGAATAGTGATGGGAAGTTCGGCTCTTTTTTTTGAGTCGGCTCTTTCCGTACCGTTCGGTTTGAAGAGTCGGGTCGGAGTCGGAGTCGCAAGTTGCAAGTTTTTGGTACTTCCGGTTAATACAGTAGAGCCGTTCGTTTGGTTGATTCTTTCGAACTACCCGAGCCGCATCTTTTTCTCCCAATGACGCAAGCTGGAATTTGAAGCTGTTTCAGACAGCAGAGTCTAGCTGGTAGCAAAATAATTTAGTACTAGCTTTGATATTTTATTCAGACCTAAATCACCTGATTGATGCGCATTTTTAATAGCCTATGCTTCACTCCCTCTTACTTTTCAAGCTAGTTTGCAATCACATCCAGTTTACATTTATTTACGGTTTTTCCAACTCCGTTATTCTAGCAGTCGGTCATTGATTGTAACGTTAGATATTACATGTAAGAATAGACATTGAATGGTTCGGTTATATTTGTATAGGCTATAGCTATTTTATTAGTTTAAAAAAATAAGATTTATATTTGCAATCATATCCTAGAATCCAGTAGCCTACTGAAAATGTGGTGGATGGATGACTGTGTAGGAGAGATAGCCAGCCAAATCCGACAAACAAGCCAGCTCTTGATGCATGTGTGTGTATACAGGACCCCGTTTCATTTATTAGTTTTAAATAATAAATAGTAATAATAGTTCGTAAAGATTTATTTGGACGCCATAAAGTCTGTTTATTTGAACCATTAGGCTATTTATTTAGCCTATTCTATTATACAAAATTGTATTTATCTGTTCACTATTGTGTTGGTCACGAGTTCTAAAAGTAGCCTATTTGCTGAACACAATCGCATATTAATTCTGTTTTATGCTGCAATTCGGTTGCAAACAGCCACATGTAATAATTTCGTAATAAAAAGTAGGCGTCTCGGACTATCATTTGATATAACAGAATACTTTTGTCAAGGTTTCTGGTTGATCCGACGCTGAGTAGGCTAAACACGATTATTAATTAACATTTGCTCTCTGTTAAAACTCAAAAGGACTTTGGTTTGTGTCACGGCTCTGGAGCCATGGGATAATGCCGCGGTTCACGGCTCTGAGTCGAGTTGATTTCGTGCTGATCAGAGTTTGGTCGGAGGCGACTGAAGGTACATCTTTTAACCATTAGCAGTAGCCTAGTAATAATCACTATGGAACGAGCTGGGACAATTATCTAATTCACAAAAATGTGTGCAATATTGTTAGATCAAATTAAAATGTATTCTTAAATGATTATGAAACAGATTCGTGCGACCTATTTTGTTGGGCGCATCACTACTGCTGCTCAACCTAGGTTACAACTAGTGACACGGCTCCCGGCTGTAGTAGAAATCAGGCAGAGTCAGAGCCAGAGCTAAGAGCCAGAGCCAAGAGCCAGAGCCGTGGTAAGCACGATTCCCTCGAACTGTCGAGTGGACTCAGACGACTCAGCATAAAGAGTCTTTCAAAAATACCGATTCGGTCACGAACTGCACATCGTTGCAAAGGAATTATCTGCAGACCTCAGAAACAGGATTGTGTCAAGACATAGATCTGGAGAAGGGTACGGAACAATCTCTGTGGCTTTACAGGTCCCAAAGAGCACAGTGGCCACCATCATTCGTAAATGGAAGAAGTTTGGAACCGCTAAGAATCTTCCTAGACCTGGCCGCCCGGCTAAACTGAGCAATCGGGGAAGACGGGCCTTAGCCAGGGAGGTGAGCAGGAACCCGAGGGTCACTCTGACAGAGCTCCAGCGTATCCTTGTGGAGATGGGAGAACCTTTCAGAAGATCAACCATCCAGGCAGCACTCCACCAATCAGGTCTTTATGGTAGAGTGGTCAGATGGAAGCCCCTCCTTAGTAAAAGGCACAGTTTGCCAAAAGGAACCTAGAGGACTCTCAAACCATGAGAATCAAGATTCTGTGGTCTGATTAAACCAAAATTTAACTTTTTGGCCTGAATACCAAGCGTCACGTCTGGAGAAAACCAGGCACCGCTCATCACCTGACTAATACCATCCCTACAGTGAAGCATGGCGGTGGCAGCATCATGATGCAGCTAAGTACACCGAGATCCTTGAAGAAAACCTGCTCCAGAGCGCTCTGGACCTCAGACTGGGGCGAAGATTTACCTTCCAACATGACAACGACCCGAAGCACACAGCCAAGAGAACAAAGGAGTGGCTTCGGAGAAAGTCTGTGCATGTCCTTGAGTGGCCCAGCCAGAGCCCAGACCTGAATCCAATTGAACATCTGTGGAAAGAGCTGAAAATGGCTGTGTACCGACGCTCCCCATCCAACCTGACGGAGCTTGCAAGGATATGCCAATAGGAATGGGAAAAAATTTCCAGAAACAAGTGTGCCAAGCTCGTAGCTTCTTTCCCAAGACGCCTTGAAGCTGTAATCGCTGCCAAAGGTGCAGCAACCAAGTATTAGGCTAAGGGTGTGTACAGATATGTAACCCCTAAATAACCTATTTTTGTCAGTAAAATAAAATTGCATATTTTCTAAAAACTGTTTTCACTTTGTCTTTATTGGCTATTGTGTGTAGATGTTTGAGGCAAAAAAAAAACTCAATCTATTGTAGTATAAGTCTGTAACGTAATAAAACGTGGAGAAGGTGAAAGGGGTGTGCAGACTTTCCAGCTTGACTGTACATCATTATTATCATTGATGCTTTCTTCATCTATTGTATATTGTGTGTGTTAGTGCATCACAAATGAATGTATAATTTGTGAAAAGAGCTACTTTAGGTTCATTCCATAATAAATCTTAAAGTGGAATGTGTTCCACATGTTGGGGAATTTAAATATAGCTCAGTACTTAGATCTTTTATTTATCGGTTTATTTGTTTGTTTGTTTTTTGTTCGTTTTTATGAATGGTGTTTATAAATTTTGCCTTGCACCGTACATTTGGAGTGGAGAATGGCGCTTAGTACACAGTACATGTACCAGCGCCTCTGTCCTTGGTCCCGAAGATTAAAATGGAGAGAGAGAGAGTGCCATTCGGTATTCATCTGTATAGCTGAGATAGTACTCTCTCCTGAGGTGTGGAGTTGTGCGCTAAGCTGGTAAAGCAAGCTGCAGTTTGCTGTAGGTCAAGGTTTCCACTCTTTAGATATTTTAGTGTTACAAGGCTTTCAGCCTGCAGGATTTGAGCAAATGTGTGCTGGTGAAGCTATCCAGAGCATTGGCATTGAGCTTTTATATGCCTGCTTTCCAGTCCACTACCTTCCCAGACTGGTCTGTGTGACGCAATGGTAATGCCAATGAGAGGCGAGCAAAGAAAAACTTCTAGAAAAAAATATTTTCCAGAAAATATATTTGTCAAACTTTATAAAGCTTATTTTCAAGTCTGTTTTTGTGGTCTTTTCTTGGATTTCTTACTTATTGTTCAAAATAATAATACTGTAAAATAGATTCTGAATGACTGAAGGGCTGTTTCACCATTTTCATTTCCCTTTTTTTTTGTCCTCTGTTCCGTTGTCCTTTGTGCTTGAGGTTTTCCATTTCACAGTGTTTGATCTCGAGTGTCATCTTGTCTCGAGGAAACATGCTGCTGTTTTGATGTGTCAGAATGGATGACGTCATAGCTCTTACAGTCAAGCCGGAAAGTCTGAATACCTCTTTCACCTTCTCCACGTTTTATTACATTACAGACATATTCTACAATAGATTGAGTTCATTTTTTGTCTCAAAATTCTACACAAAATAGCCCATAATGAAAAAGTAAAAACATGTTTTTAGAAATTTTAGCAAATGTATTAAAAATCGAAAACTGAAATCTTTAATTTACATAAGTATTCATACCCTTTGCTTTAACATATTTTTAAAGTATCATATTTACTATTTGGTCGCATATCCTTTGCATGCTGTTACTTCCTGAAGTCTGTGACCCATCAACATCAAAAGACTCTCGATATCTTATTTCCAGGTACTGTTACAAGCGATACTATAAGCTCTCTGCATTTGAATGGATCTCTATTGGAATTGGGAGGTGAGACCATATTCAGCTGTAAATTACACTGGTACAGTATGGAACACATGGCTGGCTAAATGGCTGTAAGTCATCAAGGGTCTGAGCTATCGAACGAGCCCCAAACCATCACTCTGTTGCCAGATATGGAGTAGATGTGGTGGATCACTGCAAGGGTTATTTCTCCTGACTCATTTTCCTATAGAACTCTATGGGGAAAAAAGTCAGGAGAAACAACCCTTAAAGGGATCCATCCACATCTACTCCATATCTGGCCGCAGAGTGATGGTTTGGGGCTCGTTTGATACCTTAGACTCTTGATGACATACAGCCATTTCGCCAGTCATGTGTTCCAATTTACAGCTGAATCTAGTCTCACCCCCCAATTCTCATAGAGATCAGTTCACATGCAGAGTATCGCTTGTAACAGTACCTGCTTTAGGCTCTGAAGGTGTCGTATTGCAGGGTAACCTTTCTTGACTATATACGCTGTGATTATGTACGATAGCTGTTCCAATAACAGCACTTATGTTGGGCTGGCCAGCCTATTCACAGCTGTTCAAATGGCTGAGCACAACCTGGCCTCTGTGAACTCACCAGTCTTTCTGTGTGTGTGTGTGTGTGTGCGCATGTGTGTGTGTGTGCATGTGTCTATTCTACGTGCGTGTGTGCGCATGTGTGTGTGCATGTGTCTATACTATGTGCGCGCATGTGTGTATGTGTGTGTACGTGTTTGATTAATATGAGTGGCTGTCTGTGTGTGTTTGTGTTTGTTTGATTAATATGAGAGGCTGCCTGTGTGTGTGTGTGTGTGTGTGTGTGTGTGTGTGTGTGTGTGTGTGTGCGTGTGCGTTTGATTAATATGAGTGGCTGTCTGTGTCTGTGTGTGGGTGTGTTTCTGTCTCTGTATGTCAGTCAGTCAATCAGTCTTTCTTCACTGCAGTGCCAGTTACAATGAGGTTGTCACTCAGCAGTGAACAGAGTGAATCAAAAAACCAATAAAAATACATCTGAGTCTGATGTTATGTGTGTTTGTTTGTGTGTGTGTCAGTCTGTTTCCTATATGTGAAAACATATGTTGGGTGTGTGTGTATGTATGAGCGCACGCGTGCGTGCATGTGTGTGTTTTATTTAAGAGCATTGTAAGATAGTGCTGATTTGTTCACACTACTATCTCCCAAGAAAGAGTCATTTGGGAAGACTGGAAGGCACAGTGCGTGTGTGTGAAGCTTCGTAGGGTTAATAAAGCAGGGGAGATTAATACCCAGAGACTTCAGGCTGGAAGGAGAATTAAACGTGAGCTTTTCCTCTTGTGCTGCATGCACTGAAGCACGTTACACACGTGCAGCATTCTCTGCTCATACCGCGTGTCATTGGCCAACCCCAAACCTGCTAAAACCGGAATGTTAGACAGCGTTTTCCCAGATTTCTATATTTCCTAAATGTATTTCAGCCATCTTGGTACACAAACATGGACTTATGTATCACTACTGCAGTTATAATTTATGTAATAATATTTCAGCTCCATATCTTAGCAGACCACAGAAATATATCATCATACGGTGGCATACGACAGTGGATTGTTTCGTATGTTAAAATATGTTGTAAATTTCATAAGATGAAACGTATATGTGTATATGCGTTGTTTATGATTATGGATATAGATGGTTAGGGTTTGTGTATGATTATGGTTATTGATGGTGAGGGTTTGTGTATGATTATGGTTATTGATGGTTATTTTAGGGTTTGTGTATGATTATGGTTGTTGATTGTTAGGGTTTGTGTATGATTATGGATATAGATGGTTAGGGTTTGTGTATGATTATGGATATAGATGGTTAGGGTTTGTGTATGATTATGGTTATTGATGGTTAGGGTTTGTGTATGATTATGGATATAGATGGTTAGGGTTTGTGTATGATTATGGTTATTGATGGTTATGGTTTGAGTATGATTATGGATATAGATGGTTAGGGTTTGTGTATGATTATGGTTGTTGATGGTTAGGGTTTGTTTATGATTATGGTTATTGATGGTTATTTTAGGGTTTGTGTATGATTATGGTTGTTGATGCTTATGATTTGTGTATGATTATGATAATAATAATAGTAATTTCATACCATGTTTTGCAGCAAGTGCATAGTGTCATGGGTTGTGGCTTTCTTCTCTCGTTTGCTACAGTTTTCTTCCTCTCTGCGTCGGTTAGCAATCTATCGGATTTTTTCCGCGTTCCATCTCGGGGCTTTGCTCTTCCCCACTAATTATTAATTTCACCCGTTTTCCTACCGGTTAGTTATTTAAGCCTCTCGCTTCTGCTTCCGGATGCTTCGTTATGATTTTGTGCCTTTACAAAGTCAGGCTTAGTCATTTCTGGTCTTTCTGCAGTTTAAGAAAAATATTATTTTCTTTGTTTTTCGCAGCTTTAGTTTTCTGGCCTTGAAGCCAAGGGAATTAGTTTTTCTGTTCCCTTTTCTCTTTTCCTCTCTACGCTTCCACTCTCTCGTTTCTGAGGGTGTGAGTTTTATTTGAATTTTGTTTATTTCACCTATTATCGCGCGTTATAGTCACGTCCCGAAGGTGCCTTGGTTTTCTTTTTCTGCTCTCTATTCTTTAGTAGTGGCTATTCTTTTCATGAGTCTTTTCTCATGTTTACGAGGCTAGCCCGTTTTATAGGGGTGTGTTATTGTTTGGCTAGGGCCAGGAATTTTATATTCATTTTTACTTTGTCGCATTTGGCTCATCGTTATTCTGCACAAACCGTCACACATAGAGAAAGATAACTCATAAAACAATAATAAAACAATTTTTTTTTATATATTAAAAACAATTATGCAACAAATAGATCAAATAAAACACAAGTTAAAAATTATAAAACAACATGAATTTTAAAAACAATAAAACTATAAATAAACGGGTGTAGGAAGAATTAAGAAATAAATATACAAAATCAAGAAATATAAAACTAATAAAAAACACAAGTCAATGTAATGGTACACATAAAGAGATGTGTTTTTAGTTGCTTTTTAAAATCTTTGATCTGCTTGGGCAGGGAATTCCATAATCTATGTGTATAGAAACAAAAGGAAGCTTCCCCACCTTTTCTGTAACGTATTTTTGGGAACAAAAAGAAAACCAGCATCTGCAGATCTGAGAGAACGTTGGGGATGATATATTACTAGAAGGTCAGTTATGTGTTCTGGTGCTAAGCCATTAAGTGCTTTAAAGGGGTAATAAACACTGGCTTTTATTCTGTCTCCGCCCACTTCACAATTTCAAAAGACGCGAATAGAGGCCTGTCACCTACGTCACAATTTGATCCGACACGCCCACTTGTTTATGTTGGCGGACCAAATGCAATAACGTCCATAACGTTATGCAAACCAAATGTATAGGCTATCACATTTAATCAGGAGGTTGCTTGATTTTCCTTTATTGCCATGATCAGAATTTGCTTTGTGCAATGCTTACAGGTAGCTCAGCAATATAAAACATGTACACAAAATATACGGTGCACAACATCATGAAACAATAATACCAACATAAACAAATATTATAAGGAGTCTTGGGGGGGTATACTACGAAGCAGGATTAATTACTGAGTAAAACCCAGAACCCTCCCAAATCTGGAACATGGACTGAAGTAAAAAGAGCTGTTCTGGGTTTCAGTTATCCAGCTAGTACTAACTCAGTAATCCTGCTTCGTAATATACCACCTTGGTAAGTAAAGTGCTTGTGCAGTTCATATGGGAGCAAAGTGATACGTTACATGTTAAGGTAGGCTATTAACGGTAGGCTACAGTAGCCTACTTCAGAAATAAAACATATTTTTGCTCAATGGATAAAAGGCGAATCAGTTCAACACATAAAGTACATTTACCGTTACTTTCATTATTACTTTCAAATACATTGTTATTTTGTGCTTAATATTGTTACGTTACATTTTCTTTTCGCCCTCTTCTGGATTCTCTCATATCGCTCGCACCGCGTCTGGCCAGCACAGGTAATGTTTACAGTTTATCTAATCTATTTTTGAGACATCGTACAATGTAGCACCCCTAGCAATGTAATAATAGTTCAAATGAACAGTTTTGATGTTCGCAATATGCTTAACGTATCGCATTAGTTTGACATTAATGCTTTGCAGGCGTAGCAGTCGTTCACACAAATTATCTAGCTACTAACGGTTAATTAACTTTTAACTTCCTAACATTAAGATAATCCACATAGACGTACATTAGGCCATCTAGTTATGTATATATTAACTGGCTAACTTTATAATTTGTTCATAAAACATAATTTACCATTAATGTTCCTATGCTGTAACTGGTCCGGTGGCTTACTATGGTGGGTACTCAGATTATCATGTAAAAGGACATTTTCCCCTTTTCCCAGCTTCACTCGCACATCAATACGCAGCGCAGAAGTTTGGCATTGTAGGACAGCAATCATAGTAGCGTTAGCTAACTTTAAATATCGTTTCAAGATTGACTCGTTTTATGGAGTAGCAAACACTACTAGTAAGGTTAAGCGTCTCTGTTAGAGTTGGTCCTCCAACATGGCAGCGCGTCCCTGTAACCATTGGTAACTACAGTGCTGGTTTTATGTGACAGGCCTCAATTGGACTCGAGTGAGAGAACACAGACAGTTGGGTGGAGGGGCGATAGATCTAATCGGTAACGCGTCATGAAAACTGTTCAAACGGAAACCCGTTTGAAATTAAAAGGCTAATGTTCATTTGCCAAGTTTGAATACCCCTCAATCAAGAAAAGGGAGAGAGGGGGCGTTGACTTGATTGCATAGAATAAAAAAAAACATATATTTTTTATCGCCACGAATGGAGCGTGGCTCAAACAAAACGTTTCTGTTTGGATTTCAGAGAATGCCTCTTTCTTGACAGAAAATGCGGTGGCATGGCTTAATTACATTTGAGTTTTTTTAAGCAATAGGATATATGTGATTCATGAAATGGAGGCAAGATACTCGGCTTTATAACTCAAAATATTTGATTTAGTGTTTATTACCCTTTTAAAAGCAAGTAAAATAATCTTAATTCTAAAATTTACATGCAACCAGTACAATAACTTGAGCACTGGCGTGATGTGAGCTCTCGTTCTGGTTAAGACTTGTGCTGCTGCGTACTGGTTGCAGCTGGTCAATGGTTTTTTTCAGAAGACCACAAAAAAGGGCTTTACAGTAGCCAAGTCTACTCATAATAAAAGCAGGCATTTTTCGGCATCTGCCCTTTTGAGAAATGCCTGTACTGTTTCTAAGGTGATAAAAACAGCTTTAGTCACATTCTTAATATGAGGCTGAAAGCTCAGATCACCATCTAGAGTAATACCGAGTAAGATAGTGTAATCTAGAGTTATGATTATGGTTATTGATGGTTAGGGCTTGTGTATGATTATGGTTATTGACGATTAGGGTTATAGTTTGTGTATGATTATGTTTATTGTTGGTTAGGGCTTGTTTATGATTATGGTTATTGATGGTTACGGTTTGTTTATGATTATGGTTACTGATGGTTAGTTTAGGGTTTGTTTATGAATATGGTTATTGATGGTAAAGGTTTGGTTATGATTATGGCTATTAATGGTTAGTATTAGATTATGGTTATGTTTAGGGTTTGTGTATTATTGTTTATTGATGTTTATGGTTTGTTTATGATTATGGTTATTGATGGTTAGTTTTAGGGTTTGTGTATAATTGTTTATTGATGGTTAGGGTTTGTTTATGATCATGGTTATTGTTGGTTTATACAGTGTGATAATCATTGCCCAGGAAATTGCATGGTTATACACATATATTCATGCACAGTTTCATGCAAAGATATACTTACACAGTTGTACACACATACCGTTATAAAGTCATTAACACAGTGTCACACAGTCACACAGACTGTGATGCAGGCCGGGGGTGGCCAATGATATTGTGGTGAACAGACAGTACAAAATCAAAAGAAGTGTTGGCTTGCTGCCTTTTAATTGAACAACAAACTGAAAACAACACACTCATTTTAAAACAAGAAAAAGCCAAGTCTTCCACAAACAAAGGCAGGAAAAAGTTCACAAAAACCACAAATTTTTTTTTTTTGCCTCCAGACATGTGACAAAACATATCCCAGTCCTCAGGCCTGATTAGCAAGCCATTTTATTCTGCCCTGTAATGAGCTAATGGGCAGCAGCTGCACTGATTACAGCTTCTGCCATACCTGCAACCCCCGGTGGACAGAAACCCAACTCTCTCCCTGGCACCACAAGTTGGACAGACAGACCGTTATGAAGTCATGAACACAGTATCACAGTCATATAGACCTTAACACAGTTGTACACACAGACCGTTAGAAAGTTATAAACACAGTATCACACAGTCATATAGGTCTTTACACAGTTATACACACATACTGTTATAAAGTCATGAATACAGTATCACACAGTCATATAGACCTTAACACAGTTGTACACACAGACCGTTATAAAGTTATAAACACAGTATCACACAGTCATATAGGTCTTTACACAGTTATACACACATACCGTTATAAAGTCATGAACACAGTATCACACAGTCATATAGACCTTAACACAGTTATACACACATACCGTTATAAAGTCATGAACACAGTGTCACACAGTCATATAGGCCTTTCAAACCTTTGTAGTCATGTAAACCTGCTGTAATGCTGCTGTTTACACAGCTGTTTGCTGTGACAGTGCTTTATGCACTAGCACAGGGGTAGGCAACCCTGGTCCTTGAGAGCCGCAGGGTCTGCTGGTTTTTGTTTTCACCTTAAATATGACAATTACTCAGACCAGAGAAACCAGGTGAGGCGAGTTAACTGTGTAATCGACTGCTTTAATTGATCAATTAAGTGGCGAGTAACAACTAAAACCAGCAGACCCTGCGGCTCTCAAGGACCAGGGTTGCCTACCCCTGCACTAGCATTACAGCGTATCAGTGGTATTTACACACACCTGTAACAGACCATATCGCGTTGCGTAAATGTGTTACAACCATGTACACATATTATAACACTGTTATATAAACGCGTAGGTTTGTGGACACAAGGTGTTAGAGCTTCCCCTGTTCTCTGTTAAGGCCTCTGGGATCATTAACTTATCCCCTCCCCCCGACAACGCTATTTGTAATTCTGCCTTAATAGCACGTAAGGGTTATTCTTCTTGTTATGATTTCACTCTTATTTTTCTTTTACTTCTTTTGTGTACACTGACAGGTCTCTCAGCTTATCTATTTCTCTCTCTCTCTCTCTCTCTCTCTCTCTCTATCTCTCTCGCTCTCTCACACACACACACACATACACACACAAGCACTGTCTCCACATTCTGTCTCCTCTGGTGCTGATGAAAGCAAACGGCGCGGTCTGACGGATATCCGTACATAATCACGCCTCCTGCTATTCCGGTTAAATCATACTTAACCTTTTCAGGCTGAAATGGATGCATTGGACCAGTCAGCCGGAGGCGGTGGAGGAACAATCACAGCCATCCATCACCACCGTTACCGTAGCGCCCGATCCGGATCCCCGTTAGAGACAGCGACGCGTCCGAGCGATGACGGGCAGCGGAATGGGATCACATGACCTCTTGGTGCTCCCAGAAAACAGTGATTAGCTTTTATTGCGCATGATGAAGTCCTATCTCCCTCTCTGAGACCGCCTCTCTAATCATTTGAGAACGAGGATCCTGTCACTCAAAAGGTGGAAGGGGCGGGCCTGCATGGTCGAGAGCCCGTCACTCTCCGGCTCATTAGATGTGCCGCGTGTGCCTTTGGAGGAATGTGCCGCCGACTCATTGAATTATTTTATTTTATTTTATTTTTTATTTTAACCAATTTTTTTCCCAATTTAATAGCCAATTGAACCCCTATTGTAATTCAACTCTCCCCGTGTAGCAACCGCTAAAGGAACCACCGCTATACAGGGCGCGACTCCGCGCGCTCCTGACCGTGATTCCAACTCTCCCAGGGCCTTTTTGTGTGCAGCGATTCACTCCGAGCCCCTCCCCCCACTCGGAAGCAGCTGCCAATTGCCGCTCACACAGGGCACCGGCCATGCTTGGATCTGGCAGGACCGGGGCGCGAACCCCAATCCTCGGAGTACAACTGCACCGACTGAAAGTCGGCGCTCTTAACCGTTGTACGACTGCGGCCCTCATTGAATAATTTACTCTCCTGTCACATGGGCTGTGACCCCACCCCAGGTGCACCGTGATTGAAATGCTAATGAACCTTACTTTTGATATCGCTCACAAACACACAGATAAGAGACAACATAACTTATTCTTCACAAGGCTTAAATATGTGTTTATATACAGCTCACATGTCACATCAGGTTATGCAGCCCACTATTTTAATTCTTTCAGTTTATTTCCTTCTGAAATGAATCATGACTGACAGTGCCTGGTGACTCACCACTATTTCGGCACACCTAGGCAAGGATACTGAAGTGTGTAAGCTTCTCTGGCCCATGAGCCAGTTACTGTTCAGGACTAAAGTGTCCATTTTAGGACTTTGTCATAAATAAACAGGAGTTGTATCACACTGTCATACATGCACTGGAGTTGTATCACACTGTCATAAATGCACAAAAAGAGGGGGAGGTGAAATTATGAACTAAATTACAGGTGAAATTAGTTAATTGACAGAGCAAATGGCAATGAGCCAAACCTGCATTACTTTGGAATAAAGTGAAAGTGCATAATTATGTTGTGAATGCACAAGAAAATATTAAATATCAAAAACTTACTTTCACTTTGAGAAGCTTCGGAGAAGAATCAATGAACATAAAGAAAAGCAGAATGTCTCTGGTCCACTCCACTTTTTGTTACGCTCTCGCTCAGATTTCCCAAGCAAAGGCTCCCAAGCGCAAATTATTATTAATTTCCGAATTAATAAATATTTGCGTTATTTTCGGCAAGTTTGCCTGGTGTTGGGTCTCATATATAGGAGAAACACTGAAAATGGAAAGCAAAGTGCAATTACTTTTTTATATGAAAACCAACTGGATAACAAATAAACAATATACTTTTGAAATTTTGATCGACAGGTCATAATCAGAGCTGACCATCGGTTGTTTTTAACACAATCGGCCAATCCAAATTGGCTGATTTGCAAGGTAAATGTTTGTCAGTGCTGTACCTCAATACTGAGACTGGGATTACTCTGTATTCTCCATTTGATCTGGCAGGAGCCTGTGGGCCCTCTACTGTTCTTGCAAGCCTCAAACCAGAACCAATCCCCCGTGACATGGGAATAGATTGTAACACACGCACACAGAAAAACACCAGGCTTAAAGCAGATACAGACGATTGACATGCCATGATTGAGCCATTTAAATTACACTTTGAATCACAGTTTAGGGACACCAGATATAACTGAGGGATTTTGGGGGTCTTTGATGCCAGCAGTTGCGACGTCCTTGTACCTCGTATCGTCTTCTTTGTACCTCGAGCGGGGTACTTAAAGCAAATTTCCACGCTCAATATAGTCGGCTGTTTAAATCGAGCGACTGCAAATAAGGGAACTTACGTAACGCTTTGAATACTGCTGTCTGCCAAGCAAATAAATTACATCAGTGTCAAAGTCAAATGCAAGTGCCTGGTGTTGCAAAGTGTTTGCGTTTGAATTTCATCCGTGGGTTCAGATGTGCTCGTGCTGAAGCCCAGTGTTTTGCACACGCCTGTTTTTTAAAATGTTTTATTCACAGCCATTAGACACACAGAACTACGTCACAGTACAGTGCCATTAGACACACAGAACTATGTCACAGTACAGTGCCATTAGACACATAGAACTACGTCACAGTACAGTGCCATTAGACACATAGAACTACGTCACAGTACAGTGCCATTAGACACACATAACTACGTCACAGTCCAGTGCCATTAGACCAGTGGTTCTCAAACTTTTTCTGTCACGCCCCACTTTGGAGGAAGAAAAATGTTCATGCCCCACCGCCCTTTTTATTATCAAGGTTTTTCGCGGACCTTGATTGTAATTGTTGACGGGGGGGGGGGGTGCAATCAAGGATTTTCGCGGACCTCGATTGTCATTGTTGACGGGGGGGGGGGGGATGTCCATTAGACACACAGAACTACGCCACAGTACAGTGCCATTAGACACACAGAACTATGTCACAGTACAGTGCCATTAGACACACAGAACTACGTCACAGTACAGTGCCATTAGACACACAGAACTACGTCACAGTACAGTGCCATTAGACACACATAACTACGTCACAGTACAGTGCCATTAGACACACATAACTACGTCACAGTACAGTGCCATTAGACACACAGAACTACGTCACAGTACAGTGCCATTAGACACACACAACTACGTCACAGTACAGTGCCATTAGACACACAGAACTACGTCACAGTACAGTGCCATTAGACACACACAACTACGTCACAGTACAGTGCCATTAGACACACAGAACTACGTCACAGTACAGTGCCATTAGACACACACAACTACGTCACAGTACAGTGCCAGCCTGTGCATCATTTAGATTCCTCATTGTGCGCTTTGATTAGCTTTGATTAGCTTTAGGCCCCTTTGAGTGTCTCTGCTTATTTTACTCATCCACGGTTTCCTCTCGGCTTTGTGCGTTTTATTGGCTTGATCCAGCAGCTCACTGCCCTTAAACCCCTTAATCACCCTGGGGACAGATCAATCTGAAGCAAGATCACCCAGCTACAGTCAGGACCTCACAGGGGGTGAGCGAGCGAGCAAGCAAACAAGCGAGCGACTGACTGAGTGAGATTTAGTGATTGGTGACTGACTGACGGACGGAACTGTATCTATGCTGCCCAAAACTTTCTAGAATGTACAAAAACTGGAAGTAAGAAAAGTAAGAAAAAAACTATGACTACAGAGATTTATGCAAGGAAAAAAAGGCAATAATTAAAAAGAAATGACAGCTAAAAACTCATTCACATTCAGCAGAGCTGTGTGGGAAGCAGCTGGAAAACACATGAAGTAGAGAAACTGAAGAAAGAATTCTTAACAACACAAACAAACTCAACTCTATATAATACAAAAAACACCTGTACATTTAAAGTGTAACCCAGTGGACATGCGCACATCAGTTACATCAAAACAGTACAAAACTTTCTTTATATACAGTTACCTGAAAGTAAATTAAATTAAGTAATTAACTGAAGTAAACCCCATTTTTCTACTGAATCCAGTAGTAAGACAACTAATTTAATTTATATATACACATATATGGAGAGAGCAAGACTATACTTTAATGCATTCTCTAACATCGAGGTACAGTAACGTGAAAGAATGCCACAGCAATAAATGAGAGCAGTTTCATTGGCTGTAAAGACTTTCAGTCAATACCGGGTCTCATAGGAACCTACAGCCATGCAGTCTTCAGCTTGTCCTAAACTCAGCTATGTGTGCTGTCCAAGGTCCTGTAGGCCTCCCTGGCTGTGGGAGGGAACAGGCACGGCTGCTGTCCAAGGTCCTGTAGGCCTCCGTGACTGTGGGAGGGAACAGGCACGGCTGCTGTCCAAGGTCCTGTAGGCCTCCGTGACTGTGGGAGGGAACAGGCACGGCTGCTGTCCAAGGTTCTGTAGGCCTCCCTGGCTGTGGGAGGGAACAGGCACAGCAGGATCAGAAGGGACACTAGCAGAGTTAACGCTCTGGTGTGCTAGCAGTGTCAGTGTAGTTATGTGCCTGCTAGCTACCTTTGTATATCAAAGAAACAGGTTTGAAAGATTATAGTAGTGAGTTTAGGAGTGAGCATGTGTACATCCTTCACCCCCTAGAGCCTGAAGAACGGTGTCAATACCCCCGTCAGCCCAAGAAGAGTACAGTTTTAAAGTATTTCTACCTGCTTCAGGAGCAGACACACTCCAAAAATATTATTTTTTTTATTTTTGGAGTTTTCCCTTTAACATTTTGAGCTCAGTGTAATACCGTGATAGAAGCTCAGTGTACCGTAACGCCACGCAGTGCCAAGAACAGAACCCAGAAAATCTTTCTCGCTGAGCTATAGTCCCAAAGCACAGGGCTCTAAACCCCCGATTTCTGAAGAAAAGCCTTTTCACAAAACACACTGACTAATGCAAGGTAACGGAACCAGATGATTGCAAAATATGATAAATGTAATAATAGTGACATGAGTAAAACTGCACAAACCCATCGATAATAATAACAATGATAACCCTTTGGCCACACACAAACCCACAAAGGAAATATGAGCACTATAGGGCCCAAAACATGTGACCCATCAGGTCAGTCAACTGTCCAAATGAGACAGAAAAAAATTCCATGACAAAATATAGATGAAGTGAGCTGAACAGCCATTGTTCGCTTTTGAGATTGACCTACACAGGTAATATTGCGTGTGTGTGTGTGTGTGTGTGTGTGTGAGAGAGAGAGAGAGAGAGAGAGAGAGAGAGAGAGAGAGAGAGAGAGAGAGAGAGAGAGAGAGAGAGAGAGAATTTTGAGACAAAAAATTAACTCAATCTATTGTAGAATATGTCTGTAACTTAATAAAACGTGGAGAAGGTGAAAGGGGTGTGCAGACTTTCCGGCTTGACTGTACATATGTAACTGAATTGCCCCCTTCATACATCTCTGTATAGAACTGTTCTCTATAAAATAAACACAATGTGAGAGTTCCAGGTGACAACAATACAGGGGAAAGAATAAAGTGAAAGAATAGAAAGGGAGGATGGAGGGATTTGAGAAGAACAGAGAGGATGTGAGAGAGGCATGAAGGTGATGGAGCTAGAGGTGAGAGACGGATAACTCCGAGGGGGAAACAGAGAGAGGTGTTTGTACATGTATATATTTTTGTGTGTGTATGTATTTGTACATGTATATGTGTTTGTATCTGTAAGTGAGTGCACGTATCTGCATGTGTGTGTGTGTGTTTATGTATGTGTATTTATGTACATGTGTGTCTATGTGTGTGTATGTATATGTGTGGGTATGTATCTGTATGTGTGTACGTATATTTTTGTGTGTATTTATCTATGTGTGTGTATGTATTTATGTATGTATATGTGTGGGTATGTATTTGTATGTATGTGTGTGTGTGTCTGTATGAGTGTACGTATCTCTGTGTGTATTTATGTGTGTGTGTGTGTGTGTGTGTGTTTGTGTATCTGTATGAGTGTATGTATCGCTATGTGTATTTATCTATGTGTGTGTATGTATTTGTGTATGTATATGTGTGGGTATGTATTTGTTTGTGTGTGTATCTGTATGTGTGTGCGTATCTATGTGTGTATTTATCTATCTGTGTGTGTGTATCTGTATGAGTGTACGTATCTCTTGTGCGTATTTATCTATGTGTGTGTATGTATCTGTGTATGTATATGTGTGGGTATTTATTTGTATGTGTGTGTGTATCTGTATGTGTGTACATATCTCTGTGTGTATTTATCTATGTGTGTATGTATTTGTGTGTGCATGTGTGTTTGTGTGCGGGTGTTTCACAGAGATAGAGCACTCTGGGAAGGCAGCGGGGTTTAAGCCAAACTATCTATGTGTGTGTTTGTATTTGTGTGTGCGTGTGTGTGTGGGTTTGTGTGCGGGTGTATCACAGAGATACAGCACTCTGGGAAGGGTGCGGGGTTTAAGCTAAAGACAGTCGAAACTCTGGCGGAACAGCGGAGACATTTTCCTGCTTCACCAGTATCTTTTCTTAATCGAAGAGTAAATGAAGCCAGACGGAACAGAGTGATTGATGGAATCGTTGTGCATCACTGGAACTGTGTGCCCATTTGGCTGACCGACGCCCCCGGAGTGACACTAAATTATCTTCTGATCATCATCCCAGCCAAGCTGACCACATACCCCGTGCCTGCCGCATTCCCACAGTTCATCAAGCGTTTTATGCGAGCCGGGATTGGATCGTGTCATCCCGCAGCCGGAGCCTTTCGAGTTCCCCGGTGCTCTGAGGGCCTTGAAGTGTGGCCTTCTCACACACGGCTATCAAGCGCACCACCCCTTTAATCCCTGCAGTCAATACAGCTGAACCGGTGCACCTTTCACAACAGAGACATCTAAGGCCTTTTTCAATTAAAGTCCATCACACAGAATATACAACCTTTTTTTCTGCTCTGTTATTTCAGCTTCTTAATAAATTCTAATTATTTAACGTGCAAATTCACTGAACTCTATTCGAGCGCATTATTTACTTTGCGTGTTGTTTCTCCAGCTGACTCTGGTGGAATTAGAATGTCAACAAGGCTAACGGGGGCACAGATTTCCTGACAATTGCATTTAGTCACCCGAACCGCTTTCTTTATTGCGGCGCTCGGTCGTGTTTGTCGCCCTTGAGCCGAAAATTGCTAAGATGCGGTTTCTATTCTGTTTGTGCCATGAGTACAGCATGAAGGTTTTTATTTATTCACATTTTAAATGAAGGTTGAAAACAGATTAATCATGCGACCGCCAAGCACCTGTGAAATGGCTAGAGTGTTTTTCCTCTTTTTTTCCCTCGCTCTTTACTAATAATGGGGAGAGGATTGTATGTGTTTTAACCTTGATGCATAATGAGTGCGGATGTCTTGAGATGCATGTTGAATTAATCCTTGTATTTTACTCTGTATTCACTCTGTTTTTTAGTGTTTTCAGCCCAGGGACAACTGATACGATATTTATGTTAATGTTTTTTCAAGGAAAAACCATCAGTTCTGAGAGATAAATATTAACTACGATTCAACGCTTTCCAATTCCATTCAACGCTTCCAATATCATAATTTTTAACTATAAATTCAGTGGATCTGCAGGGAAATAATAATAAATAAATAAATAAAAACTGTTTCAAAGAGTTGCATGTCTGCCTTCTGTCCCTAGGGGGCAGTGTGTTTGGGAATCCCGGGTACTCTGGACCAGAGGCTCACAACGAAAACCAGCTGAAATTCTTCACAGAACAACACAGGGGTCGGCGCCGAAGTAAAGGTACTGTAATGCACAAGCGAACGCGAGAACACTCTCGTAAGAACACTCACTCGCGTTCACTCCTCCAGACTTCTGTTTGCTGATTGCATTTCATCTTGGCTACTCAAGAGCTACTGGAAGTGATAATTGACATATGTCAACGATGTTCCCTCTTTTAATATGAAACAACAGGAACTTTCAATGCTGGAGTGAACCATTTCTATTCAACTATCTAGTATATCTACTGTGAGGTGAAGCTGTAACCCTTGCAGTTTTTTAGTGATTGCCCTTTGTAGCTCGGGAAAACTATGCTCTATTGTCTGTTTTCAGTCGCATTTTGTTCGGTAAGTTGTTGAGTAGGAGGAAGGCTGAGCCAGGGGTCTGAGAGCCTTTCAATTCAGTTTCATGAAAGGATCACATGGATCTGGGAGGGCACCATTGCTGCAAATGCTCAGTATCATTTCGATTAAGCTAGATCCAAAATGGAGGTCCTTCCCTGTATCTTTAACTTGTTTGTGCTGACCCCTAGTGGTAGAGACGCCTGCGTCTTCATTTTTGGCACATCACAAATACGTTGCTAGTTCTACGAAAATATGGAATTTATCACCATAATCCGCATATCATCATAATCAGTACTTAATATCCTATCAGTGTGCGAAATATCACGTTTTTATCTGCCACCATTAGCTTGTAATTCATGAAAGTAGCATGCTATGCTGCTACGCTGTTATCTACAATGGACCTGACCACATGTATGATAGCAGACATTTAAACATATTTGAGAGGTAATTCAAGTTTTTATTTTATCACCAAAAATTGTTTACTATGACAGCAGCAAGAAACACCTTCCAAGATTCTGAATACATACAAGTAAAACTGTCAACATGCCTACTCACTCCACAGGGAAAAAACAAGTGGAATTTGTTTGTTACCACATAACTTTCTTTTGCTATAAAAGGCTCCGGTAAAATATAAATAAAGTCGTAACCTTATGTTTGGTTATGAAGATTAAGATGTCCCCTGCAAGAATTTGAGGTTATTTTTTGTCTTGGTTGACCCGTTTTTAATATTTAATCTTTGTTACAACATGTGTCCATACTCTAAAATGGCCGTGCGTAAATGATCGCATTAAAAAGATTGTAAATCCTTCACACAAAATTTTAATTGATACTTATATCGTCCAATAGAGCGCATCCTAAGCTTTCTGAAATGGTATGGAATTCCCATAGGTACATTTAACCAGCTGACCAATATCCATGCGTAACACAGCACTAGGTTGCATACATTCGGAAGCCATTTTGGATCTGATTTCTACCAGTTTCAGACGCACAATGCCTCATCGTTATTATACGGAGATTCGAGTAGATTTTTTCAAGTAATAACTTTATTTGTGCATAGGTTGAATTTTAGTCACAGTAGCCATGTAATATATAGCATTTACTATCGTTTTTTTGTGGCTAAATAGTAGCATAGATCATATCATGTATTGTATCATTAGTATTTGGTACATATGCATTATGCTATGTTGAGCACACCAGAATCAATGGGCTATAAACTAACCTATGACATTTTTGCTGGCTGTCAATGGTAATCCAGTGTCACAATATTTTGTAATATTTATAAGACTAAAGTAACAAGTTTATATGTGACCAGGGTAAATTGTAGTCACAATCCATATAAAATATAGTATTTGTTTGTTTATTTATTTATTTATTTATTATTATTATTATTATTATTATTGTGAAAGACCTACCATATTTATTTTTGATTTGCAACATAGTACATTATGCTGTTCTTATTTTACTATCTCATTTGTTGTGGCTGAATGGTAGGATAAGTCATATCATGTGTTGTAGCATTAGTATTTAGAGCACACCAGCATCAATGGGCCATAATATGGACAGACAAAACATTGTATTCATTTTTGGATAGGTTTCTGGACCCCTATATATCTCACCACCCCATTCTTTTGAAAAAGATGGAAATTCTTTCATGCACTGAATGCAAACATGTTTTCTGTGAGTCAGAATACTTTGTGTTTATAGAAACTGATTACCTCCTGATTGACTGTAATGCACATTTTATCCATTTTGGACACATTTGGAGACACTAAGGGATGCCAGGATACACTCTTTACAAATTACCTTGTAGAACCTGAACCTGTAGTTTTACATATCCCCCAAAAAAGTTTTACACATGTGGTCAAGAGGTGTGTGGACCAGGGAATGTAAAGTATGACCTGTTTTATATCTTTGCATATCTTTATATAACTTTTGTTTTACATTTTGTACAATACTTTTGTGCATTTACAGCCCATAATGTATATAAATATTATGTCAACAAATTATTTTAAGCAATGGAATTAAATGGTACAGGGGTCCTGTTCAATTTAAGCCATTACACATGTGTGTGTGATGTGCATATCTGGGTTATAAGGCTTTAAACAGAACAGTGCAAAAAGGTGGAAATTGGCCCAATTTTGCTTCTGCAGAAAAAGGTTACGGTGAAGAAAGCTCCAAAATGGAAGTTTTTTTCCACAGGCCAATTTTTTTCTCCCATGGCTGAATTTATTCAGGGTTGCCAACTCTCATGCTTTTTGCGTGAGGCACACGCTCAGCCTTAGGCTCTCACGCCACCGAAACACATCTTTCAAAAGAAAAGACTGCAACTAAAAACAAAGCCGCTCCCTGATTAAAGCAATTGTGTGTCACCTGTTAGGACAAAACAAAGTGACATTAGTTCATAAACATTATGAGAGAGACTGTTGACTGGCAACCTACCTATTGATTGACAGCACCCCCCGCTCAACTATTTTTGAATAGTAAGAGTAAGAGCCTTGAAGAAGGAAAAGTATGTCCACGGAAAAGTAGCCTGTAACACCTACCTTACCCAAACAATGATGAAAGAACAGCGCTGACCTGAAACCAACAGAGGGACTGAGTCCTGCACAAACACCTCTCTTCCTACCTGCATGTGGTGGAGAGGAAATTGATTTACGCCCTCCGGGATGTGCCTTGCCATGGAAACACTCAGGCTGTATGCTTTGAGATCTCACCACCTCTGCCGCGCGTGCTACATTTGTCAAGCGTCGTCTAAAGAAATGGCGGATTTCCGAAAGCCGACAAGCGAACAAGAGCGACGACGGAAAGACGGCTTTCATTCAACCCCCGAGACCTGACAGCGCTGTTCAGTGAAGGGGGTTACGGCATGAAATCCAGGGATGCCACACTGTCACCTGTCCT
The DNA here is from genome assembly GCA_022702515.1 of Ilyophis sp. 1 JC-2022. Taxonomy (NCBI): domain Eukaryota; kingdom Metazoa; phylum Chordata; class Actinopteri; order Anguilliformes; family Synaphobranchidae; genus Ilyophis; species Ilyophis sp. 1 JC-2022. Next base: position 51,483,371 of record CM040394.1, read on the forward strand.
TCAGAGGTCACAAACCTAAAACACAAAGGGTGAATACAAGGGGCATAGATCGATAATACACGGGCTGAGTAAGCGTTCTCAGAAAAAGAAGAAGAAAAAAAACGTTCAATTACAAAGTCATCACATAAGCGTTAACGGAAATCTAAATGTTTTAGCTTAAGAAATGCACTTGATTTGTATCCTGTGCAGTATATTATAATACTGTTATCCTTTCAGAGTTTTTCTTTCAGGAGCCTAAAGCACTCTGCAGAGCACAGACACTTTAAAAGACATCAGTGCGCGTGCGACGGCCTAACTGTTGGGTTTGGATCTCGGGTTCAGGTGTAAATGTGGCACAAGAAAAGAAAATGAAGTGGGTTGGTAAGAGTTCTGCCAGCGACAGTACTAATGACAGCCTCCTGCTATTTCTGCCAGTCAACAGCCTGTGACTGGCTGTGCTTCTTGTTGGACTGAGATAATTGCACAAATGAAGTGAGAAGTATGACAGGGAACGGACCTGATCGCTGTAAGATCTGCCCATGTATCTATGCGGATAATAATAATGTTTTTTATTTTCTCAATTTCATACGATTTATTTAATTTAATCTGTTTAAATCATAGGCATTTAGTTTTCATTTGAATTCATCACAAATACATAGGTTACTGCTAGCACCTGCAGTTGCCATGGGTAACTTTTATTTTGAAAAATATACATTTTGCCTGACAGTTTTTCACAGAGCTGCTGGTGGTTAAGCAACATGAACGTTAAATTAGCTTTAAAAAAAAAAAGTCTGATGGGCAGGGCAGAGAACCGATGTGGCTGTCCTCGCTCAAGCACGATCCACCCACGACGATGCGGGAGCGAGAACAAATTAATATATGCTGCGGTCTAAAAAAAGCAGACTACACGTGGGCCAGACCGCGGGCCTGGCAAAATGACATCCATGATAAAAGCGTGGCATTAGTCATTAGAGGAGCCTTGTGCTGCAGCCTTCTTCTCTTTGTGTGTGCCTGAACATGATTAAAAAAGAATAAAGGTACGAGACCATTCTCCTCCCTCATAGCAATCAAAGAGTGTCACTAATTCAAGGGAAGGCGAGAATAATTAAAGCTGCACAGCCAGACTGCTGTTGCTAAGAGCTCTCTCGCCTGCTTGCGTTATCAGAACATCCGTACAGAGACAGGGCGATTAGGGAGACTATTTAAAATAATGAAGATGACATAGCCAGTAATTAGGATGATCAGTTATTTCTTGCTTTATTCCACCTCTGATTTATTTGTGCGACAGGACTCGTGGGTCCTTGAGTATATGTCTCTCTTGGAGTGAGATTAGCTTCATTCATCTCTTGCTTCCTCAATGAGTCAAGGGCCATCTTTGCTAAAAAAAAAATGTTTCTTTGTTTGCTTTATCTATTCATGTTGAAAATCTCACTAGACAAAGGTAACTTCAACAGCAACAAAATATCAATGTTCAGCCGAGCACGAGGTTCATATATATACGGAACGTGTGCTACCAAGATAAGTGTGAAATAAAGCATAAACGATTATATTGTAAATTATTAACAAAGTCGTTGTTAATGTTTAGTTCACAAATACGTCTGTAAATGGAGGGGTGCAGGATTGCCAGATTCACGCAGATTCACGCAAAATTCACGCAGGTTTACAATATGAGCTGCCATACCTTATATGTCTAGCGGTGCATTTTATATTCTTATGAAAATTACATTATTATTTATAAGCCGATAAAATAGGAAGTCGTACCACATACTACATGTCTTCAAATTCAGGGAATATATTCCAAAATATATAAATTATTGAAAATTCCATAGGGTAGGGTATTTATGATGTGTGGAAATGATCAGCAGTTCCCTCCTCCCAGCACAAGAGGGAACTGTAGGTTATATAGGCTCTTTTCAAGTTTTTTATTAAACAATCATCCCATTGCAGTATGTTAATCACCTCAGATACTCATCTTATTACCACAAGTGAAGCTTGTGGCAAGCAGGGGGATTGACTTTGAAGTAAATGTGTTTTGACTCTTGTTCACTTAATGCTCAGCTGAACAGTGGGGACAGGCACTGCAAGTTAAAACTGAGAGGAAAGAAATTGCCTTCATTTTGTGTGGAAAAAAAAACACTGCTGTTCGAAGAAATTCATGAGCTGGCTAAAGGAAATGTATTTTCTTCTTAAGCAGATCAGTGTTGTTGGAGCTTGGAAGAGGAGTTCTTTGCAGCTACACTGAAAGTTTTTTTTAATTTTTTTTTGCACAGATGGTTTAATACCCTGTCGGTTTTATTTATTTTCTTGATGAAAAGAAATCAACAAGACAAAAAGTGCATTCATTCAGAATATGTGCATGCGCAAATGGTAAGGATGGGATTTCATCCATTACACTGGCTTTAGAATCTATATTTTTTCAATTTATTTATTTTGTCAAGAAAACAAATCTGTCCTGAGAAATGGCTCTTTCAATAATAAATAGCATTATGCCTGCTCTCTGAGGTCACTTCCCTTTTGTTTAGTTTGACAGAGGATGTCCCTGAACCTGTCAGACTCCTGTTCTCACTGACGTTTCTGAGATTCTAAATGGCGGTGTGTCTAAATGGCAGTGTGTCATTGGCTTGTGGGTGCCGGAGGCTTTTTGTTCTACCCTTGGTTGTGCAGTGAAACTGGTGGTTGTTGCTTTTCTCTTGTTAGAAACTACACGTTTCATTTTGCTCACCCTTCCCTTTACTTGTAACAACATTGACTTTATTTGACAAGCTTTTTCAAACAAATTGATGATTGCAGAATTGGTCGCACACTTGTGTCGTTTTATCTTAAGATTTCTGAGATGAGTCTGACTGCCTGTTGTGATGTCATAAGAATGACGGCGTAATCGCGTCGCCTGACCACGTTATTGCATCCTGAAGGCGGCTGCGGTCAATTCCTTTTAGGAAGTAGATAGTCCCTAGCGCATCTTTGGTGTAATCCCAAGGCGAACATTTCTGAACGGAATCCTGAATGGCAAAACCAATGAAGATGAATGGGGTAAAACCCAAATGTGAATCACGTGTCATTAATTCAGGGCATGCATCTCATGTTGAATTTTAAATATTTTTTCTGTTTGAATAACATGCATTGATCATGTTACTCACAGTATGGCAGAATAATATGGTAGTTTTTTTGCGACTCCACAACAGTGCTCTTTCATATCGTACATATCAGGCATTTAGCAGATTTTCTTAACCAGACATTCTTTACATTCAAGCCATTTATACAACTGGATATTTGCTGAAGCAATTACAGTTGAGTACATTGCTCAATGGCACAATGGCAGTGTCCTATGTGGAAATCAATTCTACAACCTTGGAGTTGCAAGCCCAGTTCCCTAACCATTATGCTGCACTGAAAGAAGCTCAATGCATACAAGTTTGTTGAAGCAGGACGATATTTGAGTTTGCCATGGCGTAATGTGTACCGCTGATCCTGGGTCAGCACTTTGGAAGTGATTATCTTACGTTTGTATGCTGATAACTCTCTTCATCTAGCTGGCAGCACCGTTTACTGGAGAAACAGACAGGTGGCGTTCCCAACACCTTTGCTGTGGACAAACTGTGAGTTAGGGGACTGAGAGGCAGTCTTTACAAGTGCCCTCAGATTTCTGTGTTAACCCGCCTGCGTTCATTTAGGCAGCAGCCATCTGAAATATCGATTGAAATTTGAGCAGTGGCGTGCATCGCCTGCAAGGCAGTGATCCAGACAAACACACGCCTTATGAGTACTGAAGGAGTATTGGAGGAGTAGTGAATGAGTACTGAAAGTGTACTGAATAAGTACTGAAAGATAGTGAATGAGTACTGAAATATAGTGAATGATTACTGAAAGTGTACTGAATGAGTACTGAAAGATAGTGAATGAGTACTGAAATATAGTGAATGATTACTGAAAGTGTACTGAATGAGTACTGAAAGATAGTGAATGAGTACTGCAAGCGTACTGAATGAGTACTGAAAGACAGTGAATGAGTACTCCAAGCATACTGAATGAGTACTGAAAGATAATGAATGATTACTGAAAGCGTACTGAATGAGTACTGAAAGATAATGAATGATTACTGAAAGCGTACTGAATGAGTACTGAAAGATAGTGAATGAGCCCTGAAAGATAATGAATGATTACTGAAAGCGTACTGAATGAGTACTGAAAGATAATGAATGATTACTGAAAGCGTACTGAATGAGTACTGAAAGATAATGAATGATTACTGAAAGCGTACTGAATGAGTACTGAAATATAATGAATGATTACTGAAAGTGTACTGAATGAATACTGAAAAATAGTGAATGAGTCCTGAAAGATAATGAATGATTACTGAAAGCGTACTGAATGAGTACTGAAAGATAATGAATGATTACTGAAAGCGTACTGAATGAGTACTGAAAGATAGTGAATGAGTCCTGAAAGATAATGAATGATTACTGAAAGTGTACTGAATGAGTACTGAAAGATAATGAATGATTACTGAAAGCGTACTGAATGAGTACTGAAAGATATTGAATGAGTCCTGAAAGATAATGAATGATTACTGAAAGTACTGAATGAGTACTGAAAGATAATGAATGATTACTGAAAGCGTACTGAATGAGTACTGAAAGATAGTGAATGAGTCCTGAAAGATAATGAATGATTACTGAAAGTGTACTGAATGAGTACTGAAAGATAATGATTGATTAATGAAAGCGTACTGAATGAGTACTGAAAGATAGTGAATGAGTCCTGAAAGATAATGAATGATTACTGAAAGTACTGAATGAGTACTGAAAGATAATGAATGATTACTGAAAGCGTACTGAATGAGTACTGAAAGATAGTGAATGAGTCCTGAAAGATGATGAATGATTACTGAAAGTATACTGAATGAGTACTGAAAGTATACTGAATGAGTACTGAAATATAGTGAATGATTACTGAAAGAGTATTGAAGAGAAGAGAGGGGAGAGACAGGGATACTCTCTGGTGTGTGGAATAGCCTTGCCTCCGGTGCAGTATCAGATGATTTGTGAAGAAACAGCTGGTCAAAACACCAGTGAAGAACACTGCGGGTCATTAGAGCGTGAGGAAGCAGAACTGTCAACACAAGGCTTAAGTCTTACTTAAAAATTACCACAGCTGTCGTCTTGCACAAAAGGGAAATTGCACTGTGGAAACGTACCGAACATTTAAAGCAAATTAACTTCTCTGCGTTCGCTTGCTTTGATCAAGTGCTTTCCTCGTGGCTAATTACCATACATATAAAACATTTTTCAAACTATTCTTAAACAACAATTTCACATTTTTTCAGTAGTATTTATATTATTTATTACAGTATCCAGTGTAATAAAATACCTGTAAATACCTGTAATACAAATAACATACCAGTTCCATTGCTGCCTGAACATTGACATCTATACAAATGTAATTTCCTTGGCCTTGTAGTCATACTACTTAGAATAAAAGGGCATTGAGTTAAAAAATAATCAATCCCAAAAAAAAGGAAATGATGAATGTATTCTTGGCAGCATGATGTCAGTATCTTCAGCATATGGGATTATACAGTCAACTAACTTTAACAGTGATTAATTATATCATTATAGGATGCAGGATCATTTAAATACATTTTTGAGGGAAGAATGTACTATGGAATTTTTTCACTAAAACATTCATATGAAAATGTGATGCACGTGTGTGTGTGTGTGGTGTGGTGTGGTGTGTGTGTGTGTGTGTGTGTGTGTGTGTGTTTGAGAGAGAGAGCATACATGGGGTGTGTGTGTGTGTGTGTGTGTGTTAGAGAGAGAGCGTGCATGGAGGAGGGTATGTGTATGTGTCTGTGTGTATGTTTGTGCATGTGTGTTTGGGAGAGAGCATGCATGCATGGGGGGATGGTGTGCTTGTGTGTGCGTGTGTGTTTGAGATAAAGAGCATGCATGCGGTGTGTATGTGTGTGTGTTAGAGAGCATGCATGGGGGAGGGTGTGTGTGTGTATTTTTGAGAGAGAGCATGAATGGGGGGAGGGTGTGTGTGTGTGTGTGTTTGAAAGAGAGATAGCTTGCTAGGGGAGTGTGTGTGTATTCATTAAAGTGCTTTCTAGGCTTTTAGATCTTACAATAATTGCGAGGAACAAGTGAGCCCTCGTCATATAGGAGTGTTTTTTTAGTGTTAGGGTGAGTTCCAGAGAGCTGTTGCCATAGATACCTGGTATCCTGAGCTGAGCTGGTACCCTGATCTGGGACCATTAGCTTCTCACTTCCTTAACACCCACCCCACTTCCCCAGAATCAGCTTTTTCTAATTCTATTCAGGCCATAATAACACATAAGGAATACTCTTTTTATTTTGATTTCACTCCTATTTTTCTTTGACTTCCTCTGTACACTGACAAGTCTATCTAGTCATCTCTCTCTTTATCTCTCACTTTTTTTCTCAGGACAACAATTATTTTTATTTATATATATATAAAGGAGAGGAATAGTTTTTGTTGGCTGTCTTCATAAGATGCGCGAACTAGGTGGAATTGGAATGTAAAATAAAGTGGTGACATCACTAGAAAGAGCACCGCAGTGTGAGGCTCCATCTAGCCAAGGTGTGGGGCCGTTTGGCCTTGACATAATATTGTTGTGCGTCGAAGCGACAGGCTGGTTTTCAGTTCCGGTGGATGGCAAGTAAAGATCTTCACCTCATCGAGAATCCCCCAATCGGCACTGTACAGAAGAAATGTATCTGAAAACTCATGAGATGCCTGTGATTTTTTTTCCCGTTTACTGTGCTTCTTCGTATTGCGTGCGTGCAATGTGCGGAACTCACACAGATTTGTCTGAAAGTGGCCAACTGGAGAGGGATGTCTAGCAACTCTGTTATCCTGCCATGTCATGACTATATATTTTTTATAGTGATGAGAGGCTTTAGTTGTTTGGAATTGTGGGGCTGTAAAATCTGGTGTCGAAGTGACGCTTTCTTATTTTTGCTGGTACGGAGAGAGTATTTGGAAACTGGACACTAAGTGCTAGTATTGTCTGTTTTCACTGTCCGTTTGGAAACTGCATTAATAAAGCATTAAAGTGCTCTTTTATAGGACGGCGATGTTAGATCTCTTTGAACCATGTTTGTTTGAAGCATGTGAATGGTTTCACTGAAAGGTTCTTTTTTTGATGGAGGAATGGATAAGCTACTGCGGTTCCTTTTACTGAACACAGTCAGGGGAAATGAGCCATCTGGCTTTCTGGGATCTAAGAAATTAAGAAATATGCCTTGAACATTTGGAATAGTCCGTCAGTTGCTTGTTTTGGTTTATCAAGGGAATTCTAGTTGGTTCTGTCAAATTTATTCAGTTTATCTGTTGTATAGGTCTGGGTATAACAGATAATAGATACAGATCGTGTTTTCCCAAGTTGTCCGATTTTGGTTCGATAGTTTTCAGATTTTATTTTTATTTCTGCAATCAGCATCAAGCCTCCGGATATCCTCAGAATTCATATTCATGCTCATTTCTGAAAAATATACTTTGCATTCTGTATTGCAATAGTCAGTATAGGTCTGATCATTATTGCAAAGGTATTTGGAGACCAGAAATGCTTCCAGGAAGGATGATATTTCTCGATTTTTATTACTTTCCGGTATTCCCATCTGTAAGATGTATGAATGTTGTGCTCCTTTCTGGCCAGCAATAATGTGATCTTAGCCTCTTAGTCATTTTTAGATATTGGGTAATTTTGCTGTGATTGAATAGAGGGATTTGTGGCCTTGCAGTGAATACTGAAAGAGATATTCATTATGCCCTATAGTTGCTAAGAGATTAGCTTTCTGGCTGTGTTCGGAGAGGTAAGGTTGCGCCTCTCGACTGGTACAGCTAGTGACCAACTCGGCCATGCTCCATACATCCTGTTAAATTAGCATTATGTGGATTAGTCTGTTTTTAATTTGTTAAACTATGTTTGGTATTTATGCTTTTCACACCAGGGGATGTAGCTTTGGGTGTTTTCAGTGGATATGTTAAGATTTGAATCCATTGTGTTACTTCTGACTGAATATTTTGCCTTTGCAATGTAACACTGAAAGTTAAAACCCTGAAAATGACTTTGAATTGATCAGCTTGCACCGGTGCTATCAGCAGCATCAATGTCGGGGGTGTTTACTGCAAGACATAAAACACAACCTGAGCACGGTTTCTCCTCGTAGGGTTCAAGCTTTTCTCGTGCTTTGTGCTGTTGGGCTTGTGGAAACGTGTTAGGATTAGTAAAGCTTTAATGAATTCCTACCACGGTACAGTGGCTGGTTAATGACAGCAGAGCCTTTTGAGGATGACCGTGAGCTATCGCTGTGCTAATGTAGAGGGAGCGCTCCTGCTGTGATTAAAAACTGCAGCCTTGCCCGAAGGTGTACGGTTCTCTCGTTCAGCCAAAGACCCTGGTTTCCAGTTCTAGTTTCTTTCCTGCTGTTTCCATAGCATAAATGTTCACTCATGTGTCTGTTCACCATTGGCTGGAGTCATCAGCATCGCTGAAGCTACCAGGTTTGGCTAGACTGAGTCTTTTTTTTTGTGTGTCTCTGCTTTTGCTTAATGATGCCGGCACTGGCACAAATGTTAATGTTTGGGCCACTCTAGATTGGGGCCTCTGCGGAGTGCCAAAAATGTAAAAGTAGGACGTAGAGACCTTGTGCTGAAAACGTAGGCTCTTACAGGTCTTGTGGCAGGAAACTCAACGATGGCACCCATTTAGTTGGAGCATTGCTCGGCTCTAGCTCGAGCGGTGAATTTCTCACCATGTTATATGTGCCTTCTGTAAGCCACTTCAGCTGAAAGCATCTGCTAAATGCCCACATTCTGTGTCTAATTGATAATTGTTGTTTTATCCAACTCCTTTTTTGGGGGGGCATTACCGATTACTTATTATCGTTTTCTTAAGGAGATGTTCAAATAGACTGTCCAGTCCAAATCTCAGGCGGTAGCCATGGACCACAGGGTCGATTCACTAAAAATGTTTGCATTGACCTTCTGTACCATATTGCTGGAAGGTCAATGGTGACTTAATCTGTTAGTCTCCCACTGGTGTGCCTACGATCTCCTGTTCTATTCTCGGATGACTCTGGCCTGTGTGGGCCCGGGTATGGCCCGGGTATGGCGAGGGGTGCCATAGATTAGAACCTGTGATCACCTGGAAGGCTTTAGTTGCTGGACTAGTTTACTTGCTCCGAGGCAAGAGAGGCATGGTATCAGCATCCTTGACTTCTAAAAAGCTGAATCTTTCATCCTCAGGGTTCGGTGGGGAACAAGTAGCTTGGGTGTTTGGCTCAGAACATTCTGGGCATCTGCCTGTGACTCAGTCTCTCGCTCTCTCTCTCTCTCTCTCTCTCTCTCTCTCTATCTCTCTAGCTATCTTACTTTCTCTCTCTCTTTCTCCCTCCTTTCCTCTCATTCCCTGTCTGACTGTGATCACAGATCTCACTCTTCACAGTTAGTTAAGGTGAGATGTGATGTTCCAGTAACAATTTTATGTGCGTGGGGCCCTTCTAAAATCAGCCCGACTCCAAAGTTCCATCTTATCAGCACTGCCATATGTCAGTATGTATGAAAACTTGGATGCGTTTACATGCACAAAAAATAAATAAATAAAGGGAAAAGGCATCTGACAGGGTGCAAGAACAATTGAAGATTTTAAAGGCGAGGCCCGAAATAAGTGAGCTGTGTGGATGAGGAAATGCACAAGGGAGAGGGATGTGAGCTACATATCCACCTGAAACTGCTGTCAGACCCATTTCAGCTCAGTTTAGTGTAGTCTCTCTGTCTATCTCCTCTCTCTTGTTTTCTCTCTATTTTTCTCTCATCCTATCCCTCTCTATCTTGCTATCACTCTCTCTCTTTCTATCTCTCTCTCAACTTCAACAAAATTAGGGGGACGCGGTAGCGGTATCAACTCGAGCAAGGGGGATAAGCTTAAAATATATTTTGCTATGCCAGTGATCAGCAGTTCCACACAACTCTGACCTAACGGCACCAACTGCTAAGCCACTTGTAGGCTACTCACTAGCCTACTTTTCAGTTTTTTTAAAAATTTAAAAGTGGCCCGTTTAGTCCCAAAGTTACCGTAGTCATAGGCTTAATGTAGTCTACCAAGGGGGTGCCGCGCTGTTATGATTTTGAAAGCTCTGTGCTATGATGGCTAATGTATGATGCAGATTTGGTTAAAAACCTGTATGCAGTAAGAGCACAGCCCTTTTTTTCTTTTTTCTTTTCAAAGAGGGTATTTCTTGATACAATTGCTGACTTGTGTCGAACGTGGCGCTGTGGTAGCAGATTGACGTAACATCTGTCCAGGAATGTAAATAAGTCAGGATTTTTTCATGGTAAGAAGAAATTGTATGACAACGTTTTCCCCGTTTACACAAATCTGTATAGATTAACGTTAGACAAGACAGGATGTATCACATTACCCGAAGCAATGCAGGACAATTAATTACGTTACATTAACTCGTCTTATGAATATAACATTTGTATTATAAAAGCTCATTCTACTCTGGACAGCATTCACAGCGGCTGCTCTCTCTCTCTCTGTCTCTCTCTCTCTCTCTCGCTCTCTCTCTCTCTCTCTCTCTCTATTGTAGAATATGTATGTAATGTAATAAAACGTGGAGAAGGTGAAAGGGGTATTCAGACTTTCCGGCTTGACTGTACCTGCTGGTTCAAGCTGGTGCAGTAAACGTGTAGCATGCATATAGGCTACTACAAATTCATACTGAACTATGCTTTATACTATATCTTTATTTTTAATAAAGTATATACTGTATTTATCTTTAAAAAATAAACTAGCTAGCTACTTGCTAAGCTAGACTGAAAAACTAACTATCAATAAACAAGGGATTATCAAGCTAACTATAAGAAAATATACCAAAAAGTAGACTAAAACGACTACTATAGCTTACTAGAATATTCAAAAAAGCTAAACTGAAAGCTAGCTATATATATCGCTCGCTCTCTCTCTTATCTACTCTCCACACAGATCATCTGTTTCTGGCCAATGACAGACTGGACGTGCAGTACCTAACATTTTACCACCAGAGAAAGTATGTTTAGACAGGCTATAGATGTATAATGCACATTCGTACATTAAGGGAAGCACAATAACTTCTGTATGTGATGCTGATTATTTTACACAGAAGACTGTGTACACACTTGAGTGCATAAATACAGCGGTTTTTCATTGTGACTTATACCATCACAGGTGCTAGTCATTCTACTCTTAATTAGCAGATTAGAATCATCCATACAAGGAGTAGCCTATACTGGACATGTGGCCTAGGCTTATACCACCGCCCATGAAAATCGCTCATGTACACCTAAATAGTATGAGATATATGAAACCATACACCTAATTGGCCTGATATGTCATACATAGTGAAGTTCAAAGGGTAGACATAAATACAATAGGTGAAGTATACTTTGAATAGCCTAATGCATTCATAGCATACAATTATATGTCTACCCATATAGCTTTAGAATACTTATAAAAAGGATTTAAAATGGACTGAAAGATTTAGATCCACCTTTCAAAAGCTATCGACCAATATTATCAAATGTTAGCTAGAGAAATAGCCAACACAAAACTGCAGTAGGGAAATACAAAGCCTTTTTGTACAGTTCGCTATCATGGGTGGCAGCAGTGCAGCACATACTCTAGGAGTATGAATTTGGCTCTTTGAGAGAATATGCCCAGTGATGAGTACATGTTGTTTGAAATACAGTAGACCAACATAGCTACAGAACTGTATAGCAGTCAGATATAAAAAACTGAGTACTGGAATCCCAGAGAGCTGAAATTTGGCTTGGCGGTGCTCATTTGAATTTCCTGTCTTTTGTGGCTTTAGACCAGGCCAAACATCTCACGTAAAACTTAGTTTCTTATTATTAATATAGTATTATATAGTATCTCTCAAATTTAATACAATATAATATAGCACAGGGTAAAAGCACTATGTGCACAACTGTTGATTGCAGTGATCTAATGTACCTGTACAGTCCGTCACTGGAGCTCACTCATTGTTTTGGAAACAGATTGTTCAACAATAGTTTCCAAGGCGGTAGGTACTTTGGATGGCCTGTAAGGTAAAGCCTTCTATCTCGTGTCGCGCTTTTTTAATTGATCTGTGAAAGAGGGACTTGACACCGCTTATATAATGGCTATTTTCACAGCACTTTCAATGCCTAATTCCCTTATTCCTTCTTTCCATTTATATGATAGCTCTGAGTCTGTGCTGTCATCACGCTCACAAGGGTGTCAACTTAAGGCTGGAAAAGCTCTCTGGATGCTCTGTAGAGTTAATGGATGTTAGAAGCAGCAGTTAAAAGTTATCAGGACATTTTCAGCACATGTGCAGCTTACAGAACAAGTCTTCAGAGCTGCTGTTTCCACCCACATTTTCCTGTCGAGGTGTAAGCAGGCCTCCTCACACCTTCCCTCTCTCTACAGTGGATCCTCAGAGATGCATATCCACCTGGAGCAGAGGTAGTTAGATCTATGAAAGATTAAGACCAACCCGCCCAGATGGGCACAAGTTAATTTGCTATTTAAACAATGTGGCCACTGAGGGGGGAGGGGGGTGACAACTGCATCAGTGTAAAACTTGCAAAGACACTTGTGTTTCGGTTACCGCCACTTAGCACCTTGTCATAGAGCCCATTGTTTTTAAATGGCAACTGTCATGGTGTATCTATAAACCTTCATTTAAGAACAACTGGTAAGCCAGATCTCATTGGATCTCATCAAATGCTCTTGCCTTTCCCACATCATACACTTTAACAATAGTTATCAGTGGAATAGTGTGACTTATTTCTGCCTTTAAAACAAATGAACAAATGATCCCACTCCACCCCACCCCTACGTGTCTAGATTTCTTTCTTTTGTACATAATTAAAGCTGAGAAACTGTTGAACCTGCACCAAACACCGCAATTTTAAAGGCCAATTTATTCAGGCAATGAATACACTAAACTGAGTAATTTCAAGGTTAGGGAGCAGACTGGAGGAGGATTTACTAAACAAGCAACACGATTTCCATTTTCCTCTTTTGTGTACCGCTTAAATCATAAAGTCAATAAACTGTGGCCAACTGTTAGAAGTTCTTGTAAAATTTAACATTGGTTCAATACTATGAATTTGAATGCATGAGAAACTCAGACGGGGAAAGCAGAGAGGGTAACAGATAGAGAAGAGATCACAGCTCAGGAAGTGCCATGGTACGGATCGCACCACATGTTTTCCAGAGTGTTTATTTATTTATTGATTTAAATTCAGAAATCTGTATGTATTTATTATTAATATGTTTTAATATTGTCTGTAATTAACAGTAATTGGTTTGTTAATGGTTTCTCAACAGTGAGAATAGCTGACTATAGAAGGCTATGAGCAGCGTGGTGATAGCTTAGCTTCCTTGCTAGTTTCCACCTTTCTTAGTGGATCAGAATTGAGCGAGACCAGAGTTTGTGCCTTCTCCTGCCGCCTCGTCAAAAAGCAGGCTTCGCATTTAGAAAAATCCACAATTTCTTGTCTCACTGCCCTTCGCCCTCGGCCCTCCCTCATTCCCATCTCTTTTTCCGCCCAATAGAGGGTTTTTTTTTTTTCGAAGCTTTGGTTTGATAAAGGAAAGGGCCGGCACACTTTCCTTTCACAGTCAAGCTCCATCTAGCCGGATAAATTAGATGGAGAGCCAATATCCAGCCGCCAGCTCGACCCTCTTCACCCCGGTTTGCGCCGCTGACAGATCGGGCAATAGCTGGCGGACGTACCGCGGCCGCTGGGGGAGACGTGACTCTGGTTCGGATAAGTGCCTTATTACATCCTGTTTTCCCATGGGGGGAGGGGGTAGAGGAGGAAGAAAACACAGCAAAACGGGAGGGTATCGTAGAGGAACCTCTCTAATAATGTTAGAAAGTGATCGCATCATTTCTCTCCTGGGAACAGTTGCATATTTCGAGGCTCATTTTTTATTCTTGGTTTGGTGAGTGGAGATATGTCCAAACCCCCACCCTCCACCCTCCACCCCCGGCCCCCTTGCCCGGACCACATTGGCAATGCCCATTATGTTCACGTATCACAGTGATTAGACAACCATCATTCCAACGCCTTCCATTTATTATGTATTAAGGGACGGAGGTAAGATCAAGTATTGATGAGAATAATATCACATTTTTGAATGTTAAGTCCAGGGAAAGTGTGAAAACAAACCAAATAGTCGGAACATCGTGGGTTTCCCTGAAAGCAAAGGAAATATATTTTGATTTTGTGTAAAAACATTTACAACAGATAGTATATTTTCAGGAATTTTATACTGCTGTTTTAACAGACTAAACCACTGTTTTCTAGGAGTTAGCTTTTTAAAATTCCTTATGGAAAAATTGTTGATTAACTATCATATTGAATGATTGATTGATTGATTGATTGATTGATTGATTGATTATGCCATAATGGTGGGACTCACTTTCCCATCATGCCCTGTGCTTCTTGCAGGCTACCCACACAGCCCAGTGAACAAGGCCACTCTGACTCTGGTCACCATCAGTACGTGTGTCCTGGCCGTGGTGTACAGCAGTCAAATTCCCTGCCCCCTAACGGTGAAGGTCACCCTGCATGTGCCGGAGCACTTCATCGCCGATGGTGAGACACTGCCCTCTGTTGTCAGAGATACCCATCTAAGTCTGTGCCCCACTTAGTGAGTCAATACAAATATTACATTACACTACATTACAATCACTTAGCAGACGCTCTTATCTAGAGCGACGTACAAATGCGGAGAACATCAGTGTTTGTCTCAGGGATACTAAAGTGTGATATCACAGAAGGCCCATTTATAATCAATAAGTGTAAAGATAGCACGGCCAACCAACAATTACCATTGTAAACAAAGTAGATACCGCTGCACAGCTTACGGATCTTTACACGGCTATGCTGATAACATTATTATCTCAGACGGAAATGCAGAAAGAAAAGACAGGTGAAGACCCACCCGGTGCAGAGTGAAGAGGTGGGTTTTTAGTCTGTGTCAGAAGATGGCCGGAGATTCTGCTGTCCTGACTACACTGGAAAGTTCATTCATGAAGCCCTCCCATTATTAAAATGTAGCCTGAAATTTTTTGGAAGGGGTATAACACATTTTTTCGCATGCATCCTGGGACAGTTTTGAAACCACTGATGTAATCAGTGGTACAACACACTGCAGCTGCCACTCACACCATGCACAACGGGGACCGCTCAGATCTTTAATAGGTTGTTGTGTAATAATTGAATACAGCCACTGACAGGAACATGACAGTCAACTGGCACATTTTCCTTTAAAAACAACCTTTCTTTGCCTCCAAGCGTTGATTGTGCAAAGATTCAAGGAAAGATCTGAGCAAAGCGACACCTTGGATGATGTCCTCTGCGATGTGCCATTTTCCTAGTAGCATGTCTTCTGTGATGTGTCATGTTCCTCGTAGCATGTCTTCTGTGATGTGTCATGTTCCTGGTAGCATGTCTTCTGTGATGTGTCATGTTCCTCGTAGCATGTCTTCTGTGATGTGTCATGTTCCTCGTAGCATGTCTTCTGTGATGTGTCATGTTCCTCGTAGCATGTCTTCTGTGATGTGTCATGTTCCTCGTAGCATGTCTTCTGTGATGTGTCATGTTCCTCGTAGCATGTCTTCTGTGATGTGTCATGTTCCTGGTAGCATGTCTTCTGTGATGTGTCATGTTCCTGGTAGCATGTCTTCTGTGATGTGTCATGTTCCTCGTAGCATGTCTTCTGTGTTGTGTCATGTTCCTGGTAGCATGTCTTCTGTGATGTGTCATGTTCCTCGTAGCATGTCTTCTGTGATGTGTCATGTTCCTCGTAGCATGTCTTCTGCGATGTGTCATGTTCCTCGTAGCATGTCTTCTGCGATGTGTCATGTTCCTAGTAGCATGTCTTCTGTGGTGTGTCATGTTCCTCGTAGCATGCCCTCTGTGATGTGTCATGTTCCTCGTAGCATGCCCTCTGTGATGTGTCATGTTCCTCGTAGCATGCCCTCTGTGATGTGTCATGTTCCTCATAGCATGCCCTCTGTGATGTGTCATGTTTCTCGTAGCATGTCTTCTGTGATGTGTCATGTTCCTGATAGCATGTCTTCTGCATTGTGTCATGTTCCTGGTATTGCTGTGCTGACTGTGCATTCCAAGGGGCTTGATTTATTAAGACCTTTAGCGTGTGCAAAACCTTTTAGCACACACAAGACCAATAACATCACCAATGCTTGGTCATGGTATTTGTTTTGCACCAATCATTGGTTGTGTTATTAGTTTTGCGTGTGCTAAAAGGTTTGGCACACGCTAAAGGTCATCGTAAATCGGGGCTAAGTGCGTTCAGCGTCAGCCAGGGCCGTGTTCTCACAGCTCCACGTTTCCGGCATCAAAACATCATTCCGCCAGTGCAGTTACAGACGTGGTGTATAAAGCCTGTATTCAATCTACAGTTGTCCTTATCGAAACAAACAGGACCTGAAGATAGATGGCTACAGCCCTGGCCGAGAATCACCTGGAAAGATACACAGTGTCTGGTGATGTCTATGGGTCACAGACTTCAGGCAGTCATCAAATGCAAAGGACTTGCAACAAAGGAGCTACGATATATGATGACTTCATTTAAGATTATGTTAATTGGTCCACTAAAATGGAGGAACTATGTATAAAAATGGCTGTAATTCCTACACTAGATTTAACCTCAAAATCCAGTGTGCTGGAGTACAGAACCAAAACAGGAAAATTGTGCCATTGTCCAAATATTTACACACTGCACTGTGTATATAGCGTACGGTCATGTGAACGTGCTATCAATTCTGCTTTAGGTATCTTACAATTCCACAGCAAGAAACAAACTTACTCGTCCTGACTTAATTTGTCCTTAAATTTGACTTACAAGTAAATGCAAGCGATACACTCTTTCTTCTCACACTCAGTGTGGCAAGTCAGTTTTAGTGATTGCTGAACTCATTAAACTGTGTTTGTGAAGACTGAAAAAGTTGAGGACAATGTTGATTGAATCCCAACCGATGAGTCCACGGTGGTTACCGGATACCAGGAATCCCGGACAGCCCTCGGCAGATGCTATGTGGGTACAGTGATTACAGAGAAGCGTGCGATTTAATTAAAGCCTCTTATCTCCTGGCATTCGATGCCAAAGCGTCCACTGAACAGGTGCGCTGTCTGTCGCATGGACTTCATTGCCGATCGTCCAGAAAAAAAAGAAAGAAAAAAAAATTAATTTTCTGTGACTAATTTTGAAAGTCTGACATTAGCCCGTTGAGGTGTGTCCACCGCACTGCCATTATTTTTGACTGGCAGATGCCGCGAGCCTTTTTAACAAAGCACCAAAGCATCCATGTTTCAATGAGACCCTGGTGAGTTATCACGAGCCAGGTGGCTAACATTTTTAACAGGCTCTGGCACGAAGGTTGGGGTCCCTGCACCGAATCGCGCACACGGCTTCAAGGTGTTACCCGTGCAAAATTACGCGGCTTAAAATTCTAGATGGAGGGCATACTCTGAAAGACTGTTATGTCATATGACTGTGAGGATTCTGCAACTGAAAAGATTAAAAGATTCTGGCTGATATGACCAGCCATGCATTTTACAGCGCACCATCGTAGGCATGCATCAGGATAAATCTAGCCTGCTCCCGGTGAAGAAATGTGAGCTCATCCACTCTCTCTGAAGTGTTCGGGCTGAGTGGAGACTGAAATAGGTTGTGCTCCAATGGTGAAAAGACTGGTTTTTGGCTTTAGATAACTATTAAGACTTGTCAGCCTGGCATTAGATTAAAGCTGCCATTTTCCAACAAGCCCACATGTACACTTGCAGAACTGCAGAAAGTCAAATGCACACACTCGCATGTAAACATACACACTTGCAGATACACGCACTCGCATGCACAACCATATACATGCACCCACACATACTGGGCTCTACCTTGATGATTGTAGTCCATGGTCTAAAACGCATGGAGCAAGTGCATTTAGGGCGCGTCCAACTAACTTTTGCTAGTTAGACGCCAGGTCATTTGAGTGCAAAATAAAGCGCAAGGTTCAAATAGGCTGAACTTACTTTTAGGTGTGTCTTGGGTGTAACACAATAAACTAATCAGATTGTCTTTTCCCATTCCCTTAAAAAGCCAGCTGCGTTTGCACCTTGGCGGATTGTTAATATTGTTGGGTTTAGTAAGACTGTGAAAAGAGCAATTTACAGCTGGCAAAACAGACCTGCGTGCATGCAGAGTTAAAGCTTGCATGCAGAGAATATATGGCATTAAAATTCTCCGAATTAATTTTGTAATGTGCTGCAAATCTGTTTTTGTTTCTAATGTTTCTAGTTTTGTTCAGTTTTGGAGTAACAGGTGAAATCAGCAGAGTTTTAATTGCTGAAAGTATGAAAACCTGGTCACTGAAAAAAATATGAAGAAAGAAGAGTAGGGTTACAAATTCAGTTAAAAATGGTGAAATTTTAACTAATCTTAGTTTTTTAATTCGTATCGAGAAGTAAAAAAAAAAAAACCTTATGCACAACAAATTAATTCAGAATTAATGCAACATTCGTTGGACAAAGTTTTTAACTTTTTTTCATTCAAAACCATTGAATTTACTTACAGGCTTTAGATGAAGAGGGCTGTATTGCAATGTTCCACCTGTCTTATTATCCAGACATCTGAAGCACATTTTCAGCACTCCAAATGTCCATCTATTGCAGTGCATGTTTTTGTGAGTTTTCGATTGAATGACAATTCACGCATTACATTATAGGCATAATATAGGTGTTATTAGCAATTTTTTTAATGGATAGCAATTGTTCCCTGATAGAAGATTGTCCTTTCAGAAGATTACAGGAACTATTGGCCAATATAGAGTCATAGCTTGATTCAGGATAATTTGCGAATACGTGTAACCTTATGTGTAGAATTGCAAGTCACCTGGATGTTGATGGAGCGGGCTCCCTTACGTTTCACATATATAAGAGCATACTCTGCTGGGGCAGACCCCAGGAAATCCAAAGTTCGCCGTGAACTCCCGTTTTACCCGTTCATTGGCTTGTCAGACTCGGCTTGAGGTACCTGCATGTGTGGCTGAATTTACGGCAGATTGGGATATGCCTCCACTTGAATTTAGGAGATGCTGGAACCACTCGCAAAAAAATGTTGCGCAGCCGATACTTTCATAGCAATTGGGAGTGCATATAGGGTCAGCAGGATATGTGCTCCAGCTCAGCTGCTAGGAGATGATAGAAGTTTATTAAAACCTGGTGGGATAAATGCAATTTAAGTCGACATTCCCCTTTGCTGAAGGACAGATATGTGGTCCTTGACCGATCTTTATTATTATGCATTTTTTGATATACATAATAATATTTCACATTGTAATCTGGATATTTGTGTGCATGTTTGTGCACGCCCCTGTGTGTGGAACAGGAGGGTGTACGCGCGTGGTGCACACACCTATGTAGACGCATATTTATATCAAAAGATGTTAAAATAACATTGAAACAACTGCGACATGACTTAATACCAGGTTTGTGGTGGTTTTAGCGCAAACGCTTTCTGCTGCCTGAAAATAGCAATAGGCCAAATATGGGCCTGACCACACCTCATCTTAAGACCAACCCGCCCAGATAAGTGAAAGTTCACTTGCTATTTAAACAATGTGGGCGCTGGACATTAAAATAACAACTGCGTCGGTCTGAAACTGGCAAAGACACTTGCGTTTGTTTACCACCTCTTAGCGCCGAGTGTAAGATAGAGCCCACTGTATCCAATATGTATGTAATCCACTTTCTATCTCTCTCTTATATACAAAATGACACACACACATGTGTGTATATTCCCAGAAGCCAACATAATTTGCAAGATGGCAGAGAAATTAGATTAGTGTGTCTTGCTGTTTTATGATGGGTTCTTTCTCCTTTTTATTGTTTCATTCCCCTCTTCAGATTGGTTCTTTCTGTTCTTTTGGTTGGTTCTTTCTGCTCTTTTGATTGTGTCTTTCTGCTCTTTTGGTTGGTTGTTTCTGCTCTTTCGGTGGATGCAGGGAGCAGTTTTGTGGTGAGCATGGGCAGTTACCTGGACCTGTCAAACTGGCTGAACCCTGCTCAGTTAACCCTGTACTACCAGACCAACTCCAGCTCCCAGTGGGTGAGGGACTACTGCGGACAGAGGACCACTGACCCCTGTGAGCAGCTGTGTGACCAAGACACAGGTCAGTCTTACTCAGGGGAATACGCACACTCACACACACGGGCGTATGAATGCATGCACACACACACACATCCACACACAGGCATGCATGCACACACAGGCACACACACACACACACACAGACACGCCCACACACAGACATACACACAGGCACACACACACATACACACACAGGCACGCACACACACACACACACACAGGCACGCACACACACACACACACACACACACACACACACACACACAAAGCAGTATGCACACCGGTCATTTTCACCAATGGGAATATACACACTCGCAAACGCTCATTTATTCATGTCTCAGGGTTTTATTGTATAAGGTGAAGGAGTTTACGTTGGGAGGTTAATCTCGAGTGAATGACTTTATTTGGTTATGACCTTGAGAAGCAAGTTATTGGCAGAATCTCGGTCATGCCTCTGCGGTGTTGAGGGTATAAGCACGATAAGATTGGCTGTGGGGTGAGGCGGGCGGGGCAGGGCGGGGGGATGCAGTGAGGACACCCACCTTGTGCCACACCATAGAGCGTGCTGTAATTCCACACACCTCACTGATCCACGGCCCACACGCTAGCGCACTCTCACAGCCTGCCAGATTCCGGCCTCTGGACGAACGCGTGCCTTGTTTTAATTCAGGGTGGCACAATCTGCTTTAAGGCTCAGCTTACTTATTCATTTACCTTTGTTTAACCAGGCAGGTCAGCTGAGAACACAGTTCTTGTTTTCAGTAATCTGGGAAATTGCATAGCCAGATTTCTAACAGATCCAATATATATTTTTTGGGCCTTTTAAAATGAATCTCCCACCCTCTCCCGATAATTACACGTACCCCTGTATTTGTGAAGGCAGCGGCTCTTTTCTAAATTAACACCAGCGATATATTTAGTTCTCTGGATTTACATGAACGCGTTTGGCTTCTAAAAGTGTGATAACTTCAGACAAAGTGTCGGGTCTCTTGCTTTCATCTTGTCTTGTGTTTTTGAGTCCCAGTGAGAAAGCTGAGATTTTTATTTCGAGCTGTTGTGCTGAAAAAATGCAAACGAGCGAGAGGTGAAAATGGGTCGATGAAAGTAAGTTTAAATGAATGGATTGTCTTTGGATTAAAAAGGAATCTGGGAAATTCAGAACAGGGTTTGATCTCACCCTGATTGTATGGATGATTCCCAACCTCCAAGTGAGTTCCTATTAAACGCAGGATAATAAAGTAGGATGTCGTGTCGAGCTGGGCGATAAAAGATAATGATCGCCACCACGGTGTATCGGCTTTCTTCTTGTTTTGTGTTTTCCTGCAATGTCGTATTTCTGATGCAGTAGTGAACCTTCGAACTTCAGAGGCCACGTAAACTGCTTCTGGGGAATGAAAAAGCCCATCACCACTCTTATCTATTGGGTGTTGATACAGTGAGCACCATAATTAATTGGACAGTGACACATTTTTTGTTATTTTGGTTCTGTAGTCTAGCACTTTGAGTTTGAAAGGATACAATGACAATGAGGTTGAAGTGTCAGCTTTAATTTGAGGGTATTTTCATCCATATCTGATGAACCGTTTAGAAATTATAGAACCTTTTGTACATAGTCAGCTCCCATTTTCGGGCATCAAAACATATTAGACAGTTTAACATGATGTAGAATAAAGTATTTTTTTAAATATTTGGTTGCATATCTTTTGCATGCCATGACTTCCTGATGTGACCCAACAATATCAAAAGACTCTTGATATCTTATTTTTTGATACTCCTACAAGCGATACTATAACCTCTCTGCATTTGAATGGATCTCTATGGGAATTGGGGGTGGGATTAGATTTAGCTGTAAATTACACTGGAACAGTATGGAACACATGGTTGGCTATATGGCACTTTAAGGGTTGTTTCTCTTGACACATTTTCCTATTGAACTCTATGGAAAAATAAGTCAGGAGAAGAAACCCTTCAAGTTATCCATCCATATCTACTGCATAGCTGGCAGCAGAGTGATGGTTTAAGGCTTATTTTATACGTCAGACCCTTGATGACTTAGAGCCATTTAGCCAATGTGTTCCATAAAATAAGTTTATAAAAGTAACTAAAGCCCAGGTGTCATAAATGGTATACTTAAATATAAGTCCAGGACATAAGTATAGGGTACTTAAAATGGGCCAGTTTAGTTGTATAAAGTACATAAACATATCCTTAGAAACAAACTTGATGTGGGCTACTTAAGTTTGGCCTATACTTAAAAATAAAACTTAAAAACTTTTATGTAGCCTACTACTTTTTTGTAACGGGGTGGATTTTGGAGGAATATGCCAGTCCAGCCGAACGGCAGTGAGCTGTTTAAATTAATGTTTTTATAAAATGCTTCTTGCAAAAATAGGAACAAAGCTACGTCCGTTATTCATTTTTAATGTTGCTGATGCAGCATCTGCAGGCCTCAATTACCTCGTTCAGTTCTGTACATTTACGGGGCATTAAGCTGAACAGAAACACCCCCAAAACTTTTTGAATATCATCTTGACCAGTGGCAGCAGCCAGGCCAGCTTTTACGAGATTCAATTTGAAGCAAATTGGATTCGCCGCTTAAATGCTCAATCAAAACAGGCTACTCGTGTAATTTAATGGGTCACGCAACGTATTTATGTCGGTTTTTACTGCGGTTCCCAGGCGAGAAGTTGAAGGGCTTTTTATTTTTTTTAACGGGTGTAAAAAGTCAATGGCATGGAGAGCCATCAAATGCCTATCCGTGCTGTTTAGAGCCAGGGCACTGAATCGGTCATCCACCAGATGTGTTCATTTTTCAATTACATCCATTTAACCAACGTGCCCATTCTAAAGGGCCATTGTCATGCAAATGAAGATGTGGATTTAATTGTGTTTTCGAAGAGGGGAGGGGCTTCTTGCGGAGACTCCAGCTGTAAGAGAAACTGACAGCTGTCTCATGTCCTTTATGGATTCCGCGAGTTTTAATATCCATGATTCATTTTCTCTTTTTTTAGACTTTTTTATAATCACAAAGACTTTATGCACCTCCCATGTGCCCCTCAGGTTTTTCCTGTGGTCGTCCCATTTGTGTGTTCAGTAAAGATAATACACCCGAGTTAAGCTGGGTTTGGGTTGGACCCAGTCTGAGTTTAACATTTGAAGTGTACAAGCCTAAGCCAGGCTGTAAGAGCAATTTCACAAGGGACAGGCAAAGGGATGATGAAGGAAGACTTTATTTCACTTGTCACTAATGGGTAGCTGATACTTGATATCATTAGGATCCTGTCTGTCTGTTGAATATATGAACACATAAAACCAACCAAAAACATTTGTGAGGTATTTCACATGTTGAAAGTTTGAGAATACTCATATAAAGGCCACATTACGGGCCTGATTTACTAAGACCTTTAGCGCATGCAAAACCTTTTAGTACACGCAAAACTAATAACACAATGGCATGGCATTTCTTTTCCACCAATCATTGGTCATGTTATTGGTTTCGCGTGTACTAAAAGTAAAGGTCTTAGGAAATCAGGCCCTAAGTGTATGATAGAGAGATTGTTTAACAGGAGGGTAATCTGTATGCAAAACCAAATCCAATACAATGGTTGATTGTGCTGCGGATATAGTCGCCCCGTTAAGAGGACTCTCATTCTCTTTTTGCAAGCAGATGCTCACAGAAGAAGCTACATAAATCTGTCCTACTTCTACGAGTGGAAGTCTGGATTTTTACTTGCCATTTGCTGTTTGTTTTCACTCTGAGGAAGCGGGTTTCGTTGCGATAATTGGAAACAAAAAGTCATCGAGTGGCGCGGCGACTGTGTTTCAGAAAGCAGCTTTGTCTGTAAATATCTCCTCGTGTCGCAGAGCGTGAGGAGGAACATCCCTCCGAAGGGAGGCAGCTCTCCGAATCGGTTAGTGTGGAGCGGCTGTAACAGTCCGACAGGAGCGGCAGCTCAATTACATGCCCGCAGGCTCACGTGTCAGCTACATATCTACTCAAATTTAACTTGCGGAGACTTTAATGGAGGCCTCCAAAGGTTGTTTTTTTTTACACAGAAATAGTGGCCGTTATGAATGATATAACATGAAACAGCCGAATGAAGAACACCTACGCAAGGACAACATTGATCTAATAACCCAGTGTAGAAATCAGTGGGGTATTTTGAGTTGTGCTGGTTTGTGGACCTAGTTATTTGGAGTTGTTTTGCAATGGCGCACAGGGAATTCCAGGCCCTCTGGATGTTATTCAAAGTTCTCTGTGGGTGGGGATCTCTATGAATGCTGCCAGTTGGCATGTAGGGCACCTTTCCCTCCTTTAACTGAAGGGGGAGTATGCCTTGTTTCTGTGACAGAGCATTCCTCTTATTCATACTAAACTAGGATCCAAATGAATGCTATGGAATAGAGGACAGTCTTTAGTCCTGTTCTTTAATATTTCTTCCACTTCCCCTTCTGCAAACAATCTGAGGCCATTTGAATCTGTCATTTCCTTCACCCCACAGACGCATTATTTTGGCCTTTGACTACCGATCAGCCGATCCCAGCGCTCTTCGTTCGGACGAAGCGCCGGCGGGTGGAGGGAGAGCGAGGGAAGGCGATGTCAGATAAGCTCTAATAAAAGAAATGAGATACAATTTAATTCCCCAACTCCGCAAGCACATGCAGCAATTAAATGAATGTGAAATGACTGAAAGAGAGATAAGGCGGTGTGCCTTTGAGAAAAAGAAATGCGCCGTTTCCATTACTTATCATAAACTACGCTGCCTGTCTCTTTAATGACGGGTGGCCAGCTGTGGCTTGCGGAATTACAAAGGGGGAGAAAAAGATTTCATTTTGTTAGTGTTCAGCTTAAAATATTGACATCAGCTCATTTTTAACCGTATGATTTTTTCATATTCACCTTTTTATTTCAAGGAATGTGATCTGAAGTTTTTCTTTATATAAGCAGAATGTTCATACATTAACATAATTATTAGGTTATCATCCACACTGCCCAGACAGTTGAAATATTAAAATATTACAGGATACAAAAAAAACCCGATATATATCTTAACTTGATAAAAAAAAGTGAAGACAGGACAGGGTTTTGTGGAATGTGTCATTATCAGGCATATCAGTGTCTGTCAACTGCTGATGTTCCGCTTGGAAACCGGAGCAAAGCGGAGACCGTTCATCTACCACCCAGTCATCACCAACCACTTACTTTCCCTCCGATCCGTCAGCCGAGCTACCGCGGGTATTGCACCGGATCGCCGGGAAACGACGCATTTGACACAGGAAGACCGCATGCGCCCGGTCGTCCAGAGGAGTCGCTAACGAGCGAATACAAGGGCACCGCCCTGCTGGCGCAAACCGTCGTGGCCAATTATGAGCCATCCGCGCAGGACTGTGGATTAGGTACAAGCGGTAGCGTGCTACGCTCTGACTCAGCTAGCCGGCATGTATTTTTCATTTATTTTTATGTAGAAGTGGAAATCAATGCCAGCCTCTGAGCATCACATTTTCCATGAATATTTGAAAGAAAATATCAATAAGTTCTTGAATAACGGCCCCATGTTCCCTTAAGCAGTCAGCAGAGCCACAGATTATTTTCTTTGGTCCAATCCTGTGTGATGTGCCTGAGGACGAGTGTATCGCCGCAGCTTAACTGTACAGTCACTCCAGACCTAGAACACTCCGCTGCTTTGGTTCACATGGATTTGTAACGGGCACAGGTGGTTTCCATTTGGTTTTAATTGCTTTAGTATTTCCTCATGTTGGAAGGGCGTGTGTCTAAGTTTGAGCTGATCTCTCACCCCCCACACACACACACGCACACACTTCTGCAGACAACTCTTTTCTATTCAGTCTCTCTAGGAACTCAAGTTATAACACTTTAATTATTTGTCTATTTAATCTAACCTCTGTTGCGTTTTATCGATTGCTTTTATTGAAATATTGATTTGCGCTAAGCGCAATCTCATTTCATTCACTTGTACAGTGAATGAGTTTGATAGCCTCTAATGAGTGCTAAGTATCTACAGTGTTACTGCCCACTCCGTTATTGTGCATGCAGTCACCCGTGTTATTTTCACCCGGTGTTATTTGCTATAATGAGTATGCAGGACACTTTAGGAAAAAAAGCATCTGGCAGTGGAATAAATACAAGCAGCCTCTCTTCATAAAGTTTAGTTTCCGCCACAGAGAGCTGGAAACAGCTGACAGCGTGCGACTTGTTTGTGTTTTACTGCAGATAGAGGGAAATGTCCCAATGCACTTCTAGAAAAGGTATGTAATTAGCTACTGGGTGAACACTTATTCGTCTTTTTTTGTTTATTTATTTTAAAATAGTGCAACAGTATGTACGGAAGATCTGACTGGTCCTGTGAATCTTTTGTTATCTGCTATGATTTTTCATTGAGCCAGCTGTTTTTAATACCCCGCTGAAATGACCCATTGCTTTGGAAACTGGAGTGGGTAATTGAGGCCCTGACACATTTTTGCAACATAACTTTCAATTTGTGGAACAGGTGTACCATGAATCCTGCAAGTGTTGGTTCCATAAATTCACTCATAAGTTAATTTTAAACAAGCTCGCAGGAAAGATTTCAGGAGGCCACTTAACAAACAGGTCTGTGATAGGTACTTAATCCTCCTGCTCAATGTTGTCACAACCCGTCTCTCTGACCGCTTACAAAGAGTTAATGTTATTAAGATAAAGACGGACTGTTTGAGTCAAGTCAGATTTGATTACATCTTTACAGGGATAACAAAATGCCTCTATTGCAATTGGAATATTACAGTCTCACCACAGCTATACAGATGGCATTTATTTATTTATCTGTTTTTATCGCTCTGCAGAGGTACTTATTTATTTTATTACTTTATTACTTACTTTTTTTTTTGCTCTTATATTAAATTTCTACCCACCCGTCAGACTCTCTCTGACCCAACTTTAGTCTCTGAGTGGTCACGGATGCATAAATTGGTTCAGGCTTTTTAAAAAACTATTTTCAGAATCATATTTCAGAATCATAAATTAGAAATGCCTTTAAAGATATTAAAAAGGATCCAAGATTTCAGCAAGATCTACCTTTAATATCAGTCTCCTCATGATTGGCTCACTCAGTGTGGGGACATTGCAATAAATCTTGGCATATTAGATGTGCTTAGAATTTTATTAACAGATTAAAATTGTTGACTGTTATTAATAGTATTGAATAACTCATAAATCTAGTGAGGGAATGGTTCATTTTCCTGTCTGTTCAGGGTAGTTGAATAATTTACACATCATACCAGGAATATTGCCTGTTACAGATTGTTTCCGAGTGGTCAACAGGGTATTGCATACTTTATTTATTTGTATATGATGCTTGGATATTTATGGATGATACATAGATACAAATGCTTGCTGCGTGACAGCAAATGTGCTTGTGTCCATGCATGCATCTGCACGTTTATATGCATGTGCGTGTGTGTGTGTGTGTGTGTGTGTGTGTGTGTTTATGTGTATGAGAGTGAGTGTGTGTGTATGTGAGTGCACATGTATCTGTGTTTATGTCATTATGCGTCCGTGTGTGTGCATGCATGTGTGTGTATGTGTGAGAGAGTGTTTGAGCATGTGAGTGAGTGTGTGTTTGTGTGTGTATGAGAGAGTGTTTGAGTGTGTGTGAGTTTTGGAGCGTGTTAGTGTGTGTGTGTTTTTGTGTGTGTGAGACAGAGTGTTTGAGCGTGTGTGTGTGTGTGTTTGTGAGTGAGTGTGTGTGAGAGAGAGTGTGTGTGTGTGTGAGTGTTCGAGCATGTGAGCATGCATGTGTGGGTGTCCATTAAATGCCTTCAGGGAAATAGCTGAAAAGCACTTGGATTGCTTTTGCTAGCTCACGGACCGCTCACAGGCCCAGCACAGAAGGCCAAAGCATAAATCCCTGCATATTGATATTACACACATTCCCCCCGGCTTTCCCCAGCTAGTAATATCCAGTGACCGGCGCAGGCTCAAATATCCTGTTGATTTTTTTATGTGGTAAAGTCAGTTGCAGACGTGGTGTCAGGAATAACTGCAGAAAAGGACACTTCACCGATTACATCATTATGTTATGATCACATGATGTGATAATCCCTCTCTCAGCACATCACTTAAACGGCAGTTAGGATAATGGACTATGACTAGGGATGGGTAACATTAGGATTTTATCGATACTGATACCGGTACCGGTACTGCTTATCGATACCAATACTTATCGATACTACTCTCCATAATTTTGTTTAAAAAACAATTAAGTTATTTTATTATTTATTTTAGCAGAAATAACAACTGTTAAAATGAAATAGTTTCCTCATAGTTTTCTGAGTATATAATGAGGGGACCAATTGCTATAAATAAATGTCTGGTTGTGTGTTTTGTTGCTGCTTCATTACAAATACAATAAATGTAAACTAACAAGATTGTAGATTACCAAAGAAGTATAGTTCTTGAGCTTCTCAGAAGCTAACAGAATAATAGTTATAAATAATAAATAATACAGCGGTGGTGAATGCGTTGGGTGTTTGTCTTGAACTGCTATCGCCTGAAGGAGAGGGGGCTGCCGTTTGACTGACGTTAGCTATAGGATGAGGAACGTGTTTAAAAAGCTTTTAAAACTAGGCTGACGTTGCTAGATTACCAGCGTTATTATTACATAGTAACAGCGCTGGACAACGATGTATTGCTCCACAGAGAATGCCTTGTTGCTCCAAAGCATTCGTTGTTACCTGTTCGTTGTACAGGGAATAATTTCCTGAAAAGCTATTGGGTGTTTTAGCTCTGGGTTTATGTAATACGGGCGAATAAGCTAGGTAACGTTAGACCGAAGATTCGCTATTTAAACAAATTTTCTGTGAGTTTTCGGGAAAGATATTCCATGTACATTACAAACAGGTAACAGTGAATGCTTTGTAGCAACAAAACTTGAATACTGTCGTCTTCCAGGTCATTTAACATACAATGCATCGTTGTCCAGCGCTGTTACTATGTGGCTGGGCATCTAGTAAATGCTGACTGTTATTTTACGATGTTAATAACTATGGGCTTGTTTTATCTTATAACAAGTGTTACCTTAACCTGTCTGCCATCAGTGCCACATGACTGGAGTGCACAAAACGTAAACAGACAACATCGAACGTAATCGCCTGACATGTGCAACTCGTCATCGCTAGGATAAAAAAAAACTTAGGACATGAGTAGAAACATATATTTTACGGTAGGTCATTTGAAAATGCCTGCCAGCTATGTTAGAATGCATTAAATTGAATTATGTTCAAATATCGATAGCAGTATAGGCGTGTGTCTTGCTATAATGATCACAACTGGTAGTACCGTTTAACGAGGTTTAATGAAGAAAGAAAGTTACATTTAGCTCTCCTAACTGTCAGCTATGCTATCCCTTAGCGAGCCTATCCGTCTCAGTCCGGATGTTAACATTACTTCCATCAATGAAAAATGGTAGTTGTAGTTCTATATCTAAACAATTAACTATGTAGTCACCTCAGGTCCTACATTTCCCCCCCTTCTTTAAGTAAGACCCTAAGTCAAGATAAAGTCATGGAGTCTAGCAGGTTGTCTTCTTTCACAAGCTGGTCGTGGCTCTGCTTGTTGTTCTTCTCCATGAGCAACTTCTTGTCTCTATTCTTGAAGGTTCTGCTCTTGACCTGGATCATGGTCAGGTGGTTGTGGAATGAACACCTCAGCATCCATTTCTTCTTCAGAAGGCTGGTTGGTACGAAACAGTCTTCTTGAGTTCCAGAAGATTCCATCTTGAAGCTGGAAGGTGTACCTGCCATGTCGAGCGATGATCCTATAAGGGCCAGACAAACTGGTCTTCAGCTTGTGTCCTCTCAGTGGTCACCTTACCCAGACACAATCTCCAACTTGCAGTGAGGGATCCTCCTCGACGTGGTTTCTTTTGTCGTAGTACTTCTTTTGAGCATTCTGATGTTTCTGTACTTCTTTTTGTAGCTTTGCGTCATTAGGTGGTTTGTCAGTCGCGAAGGGTGGATGGACTGTGTCCAGATGGGTTCTTCCCATCATGAGCTCTGCGGGTGTTTTCCCTGTCACCTTGTGAGGCGTTAGTCTGTAGCTCAACAGTCATGTTTTCAGTGCGTCAGAGAACTGTTTTCCTTCTTGGAGCAGGGCACAAAGACCATACTTCAGAACTTTGTTAAACCTCTCCACGCCTGCATTGGCTAGTGGATGGTACAACGGTGTCTTCTGGTGTACAATTCCTTTCTTCTCCAAGTAGCATGTGAAGTCAACTTGGAATTGTCGGCCATTATCTGTCACTAGAACTTGAGGCTGGCCCCATCGTGTGAACAGATCTGAAAGTACATTAATCACTGTTGCAGTAGTCACATTGCTTGTGGCTAGGACTTCAGGCCATTTGCTGTACAGGTTTGTCACAACGACCAGATACTTCAGCTGAGCTGGAGCTGCTTGTAGTTCCCCAAAGATGTCCACTTGAATTTTCTCCCAAGGTCCTTTAGGCCATGGTGTTGGATATAGTGGTGATTTCTCTGGCACAAATTACTTTTCACTCAGTGCGCAGGGCACACAGTTTTTTGCAAAGTTGGTGACGTCGTCGTCCATCTTCGGCCACTATACTTTGCTGCGAAGGAACTGTTTCATCTTCCTTGTTCCTGGATGTCCTTCATGTGCTTGGGTGAGGACTCTGTGTCTGAGTGTGCTTGTTACAATGGTACAGTCTCCTCTTCCAACACATGTTTTCCAACTGAAAAGTTATTCTTTTACCATGTAGTATGGGCTGAGTAGTATGTCTCTTGGTTGACCTTTCCATTCTGTTTTCATGTAGCATAGCACTTCCATTAGTACTGGATCTTGCAGTGTTTTTCTTGCGAGCTCTTCAGGAGTGATAGCTGCTTGAAGCTCATCAATGAATGTCTGTTGTATGAAGAGCTCATCTTCTTCTCTGTACCATCATCTTGTGGCACAAGTCTCGAAAGGGTGTCAGCAACATTGTTTGACTTTCCGGGGTGAAACTGTTTTGTACGTGTACTGGACAAGCCAATCTGACCATCTGGAAATTTTCATGGGCCGTCTTCCTGTTCCTGAGGCTAACAGAAGAGTGCTCAGGACCTGATGATCTGTTCTAAGAGTAAACGGTCATCGGAATAAGACATCCCCAACTGAGTATCTCTGTTCAGTGGCTGACAGGGTCTTCCATGCGTAAGCAACTGGTCGTTCTTCCCCATCTACGATCTGTGATAGGACTGCGCCTAATCCAACTGCTGAAGCAACGCAGGTAAGGAATGTTGTACAATCTGGGTGGAAGTAAGCTAGAACAGGTGGTTTTGCTATTGCATGTTTCCGTTTGGTGAAGGCTTGGTCTTGTACTGACGTCCATTTCCATTCTGTGTCCTGGCGTAGCAACAGTCTCAGGGGTTCTGTTGTCGTTGCGTAATCCGGAATGAACTTCAAGTAGTAGTTCGTCATCCCTAAAAGGTTTGAAGCTTTTTTTCACAGACTTTGGTGCTGGCATCTTCTCGATGGAAATCACGTTGGACTGGCATAGCTTCACTCCAGCAGCACTCACATTGTAGCCAAGAAACTCGATTGTATCGGTGCTGAAGACACATTTGTCTCTGTTCAACGTCATGTTGTACTTTTCAAGGTAACGTGATGCCCCCTTCAGGCCAGTCAGCACGATGTCCATGATTTTCTGAAAAGAAGACGCTAATCCGAAGGAGATAAGGAAAGAAAGGCGTGATCCATGACAGTGCTGCCCCCTGCAGGATTTTCACTTCCTTTCTTGTAGCTTCCATGGTAGTGGCTATGTGAACAGCTTTAGCTAGGGTAATGTCTCCCTCATTAAGCAAATGTTCCATCAACTTGTTGCTTGTCTTATTTATCAATTGATCTTTTATCAACTGCTCTGTAAGCTCTCCCCATTCACAAGTACTTGCTAGCTGCCTTAGCTCTGCTACATACATTGCTGCAGATTCTCCCTGTAGTTCTGTTCTTCTGTAGAATTTAGCACGTTCAGTAGTTACGTTTATTTTTGGCAGAAAATGCGCATCCAGGCGTGCGAGAGCATGCTCAATTTCAGTAACTTCAACATTACCCGGTAGCGTAGCAAAGATGCGTTGTCCCTCGGTCCCCAGACAATGAAGAAGAATCGCCAACTGTTGCTCCTTTGGAACTCTGGTTAATCCAGTAGCTAGCAGGTAAGTTGCGAAATGTTGTTTCCATATTTTACATTGTGGAGGAGGCTGGATCGGAGTCAAACGCATTCATTTCCACAGCGGGCTCAGGTTGATCTTGCACTTCTACCTCAGCCGCTTGCTGTAATAGCGCTAGCTGTATCGCCCCGTCGTCTGCTTCGGCAGAGTCAGACATCAACATTCGGTTCGAAAAATCCTCGTCGCCACACGTTTTATGAACGTTTTTCAACGTGTGATTTATTCGTGCGAGTAAATCGCGGGCAGTGTGTCACGGCCTTAAAGGTCTTTAGCGAGCCTATCCGCCTCAGTCCGGATGTTAACATTACTTCCGTTAATTAAAAATGGTAGTTGTAGTTCTATAACTAAACTATTAACTATGTAGTCACGTCAGGTCCTACAAGCATCACCTCGGTCCTGACCAATCATGAGCTAACCAGTCTAATACTGGTTCTTCATACCCATCCCTAACTATGACTAAGTGCTTTTCCAAATAAAAAAAAATTTAATTTAATTTTACAGGTAGCTACTAACCCTATGAAATTTAGTTGTCAACCTGTGCAACACTGAAATATGAAAATAAAATAAACTGATTTTCATTTAATAGCAGGCTTTCTCCAGCCCTTTAAGAATTTCAGGAGTCTTAAATGATAAGCTTGCCAATAAAATTACTATGAACAATTGAGTGAGTAGGCAAGTTCATAAAGAGAGATAGAGAGAGAGAGAGGCTGCATCTCAATATTCTTCACTCCCCACTTCTTTTCTCCACTCCCCCACTACTATTCCTCTCCTACCCAGAAGTATGCAAAACTGCCTGAACGTTTTGAGTAAGTAGTTGCATGTACAGTATACAATGTATTTGACGTTGAGGATTGCGTGGAGACATTAATCAATTTGTAACTATTTGTAAGTAATATGTAGCCAAATCAGCAACATTAGATTAAAACACAAAGATCCGTTTCCGGGGCAAGGAGGAGAGGAGGTGGTAGTGGAGGAAAGTAGCATGCTTTTTTCGAGTGTTGGGACACACCCAGATAGAGAGAGAGAGAGAATTCAGTTGATTGGTCGTCTATTGGACGTCATGCCGCAACTATGATGTTTTAACATGTCATTCTTCAGTATTATTATTTGGCTGTAAGAGACTCTTTGAGACCGGATTATAAATGATTGTATTCACTGAACGCAATGGGTGTCCTTTTAGAATTACTGTGGATTCAGACTCGTTAATCTTCTTAAATCTGGTAAGGAAATACATATTTTACATCCTTTAGAGATTACAAACTATCTGTCACCTGTAAGCAGTCCTCTTTATCATATCTTACTTTCCCTTGCAAAAATAAATGTAAGAAAAAAAAGTAGAAAAAATATAGTTCCTCTAGAATATTACATACTATATCTAAAAAAATATTTTAGTTTTTGTATGTATACTGAATAATGCAGAATGTTTGACGTACAGTATTCAGTTATTTGAATTTTAGGTAACACTTTTACATATGTACATACTTTCTAGAAAATTTTGTCCAATTATTTTCACACACAGATGACTGGACATATGGTAAAATATATTCTACAATATATCAAACCTACCGTGTAGCATAACTACCTAAAGTATCGCTGATGCATATTAATCTATCCAGTATAATTTTATGTATTAAAATATGTGTTTTTTGTATTTCTAGTTGATGTTTTACCATAGCTTTTTATTTATAATTATTTGGGAATTGTAATTAAAGAAACAATGGGGATGATTTGGGTTTTGGTCCAGAAATGGTTCTCCTCACGAAATTGCCTGTCACACACAGGATATATATCACTGGGAAGTTGGTGCAGCACGGGAGAGAATCTGATTAAAATCTGCTGAGTTTTTTGTACAGTAGTTGTCTATGTCTTATGAAAGCAGTTATTCATTTTTATTAGTGAAGTGTATTAGTGAAGGGAAACCGTAGCATAGCACTGACAACCGTTAAAATAAACAGCGGATGAGGTGCTTGGCGTTACGCGTTTCATTACTACACCTCGTACCTGTGAGCGAGTGGATGATCAGAATACTCGACTGCGTGTGCATTGGGCCGCCTACTCAGAATTCTAGAACTATAGAGCCTGTGATTCCGCAGCCCAGAATTCTAATGCTGGAGACTTCTCTCCTTCTGTTCTTTGACAGCCTTCTCGCGTTTCAGTCGTCCTGACCCATGCTAAGCGCTCCGCCGCATGGAATTGCAGAATCCAAACAGCACGGTGAAACGCACTCCCTCTCGGAGGTGAAGACACAAGGCAAATGCGTTCGGCGGCAGTAAGAAACCGTAACAGCCACATAATGACTCAAGAAATATGCAAAGTGTTATTTTCATATGCATACACTTTATTTTGCTGTACGGGCACAGATTTGACAAGGGCCTGCTTTCCTCTGCAATAGCCGGAACAGAGCTGTTAATGGAAAATTTAATCACAGTGTAATTTCAGCGTAGAAACACTGTACACGGTTTGCAATTTACTGCACTGATCGTTTCATTATGCTGCTTTGAATCAGGTTGAAACGGTTTGGAATAACATTTTCAGCGGAAGTAGAAATATAATTTTGTTTCATGTTTTGTCTCCAGGATGACTCCAGGAAAGGATTTAGCACTGAAATTCAAGTGTGGAAGTGTAAGGTGGAGGGGGCAGAGATGGGAGACGGGAGGAGGGGTAATTAGGCATAGCGGTAGCCTAAGTGTAGTGGGTGGCAGGGGTAGGAGTTGGGGTTAGGTGGTGGTGAGAGGGGAGGGGTAATTAGGCATAGCAGTAAGTGGTAGGAGTTGGGGTTAGGTGGTGAAAGGGGAGGGGTAAGTAGGCATAACAGTAAGTGTAGTGGGTGGCAGGGGTAGGAGTTGGGGTTAGGTGGTGAAGAGGAGGGAGGGGTAATTAGGCATAGCGGTAAGTGTAGTGGGAGTAAAGGGTAGGAGTTGGGGTTAGGTGGTAGGTGTAAAGTTGGGGTTAGGTGGTAGGTGTAAAGTTGGGAATAGTGGCAGGGTAATTGGGGTCTTAGGCAGAGGGTAGATGTTGGCATGGAGGGGGTAGGGGTGTGGTTTAGCTGTAGGGGTACGACTAGGGAGGAGGTTCGGAGGAGGGTGTAGAGTTTGGATAAGTGTCTGTGTAATGGGAAATTATATGCACAAGGTATTTCGCCCAGTCTCTTATCCAGAGCAACTGACACAGCTTGCATTATTGGAACATAAAATCCATTTACACAGCTGTATATTTTACTGAAGTGATTCAGGTTAAGTAGCCCTTACTCACAGGTACAACAAAAGTGAACGGGTGGCGGTATCGCAGGACCACTGAGGAAGACACGCGCTAGCCAATAGAAGGAGAGCTGGCGCAACACACATTTCCCTTGATCAGCCTGACGATCTGGGATTTGAGACAACATTGGGGCCTCGCTCACAAAGAGGAAGGGAATAAAGATTTTTTTTGTGACAGGAGTAGAATGTGCAGGTTGAAAGTACTCCGTCTCCAGAGCTGTCAGATGCTGTAGTGATGAACGTCTCCTGAAAGAATATCGATTCTTGCCCTTCTCTCCAACTCTGATCCATTACAGAATTGTCACTCTCTGGACCTGTGCTTATGATTAAAAACTATAAAGGTATTTGCAGGTACCCCACGTGGATTTGACAAATGAGAATGGTGTGTCGGTTTTTTAAAATGTTTTCTTTCAGTTGATTGTTAGTAAGTGGGCTGAAGGCGAAAAGCAAGTGGAAGATGGAGTTTCTTACTGTGATGTCACAGGAGGTTCAGATAAATCAGTCGAATGGTTTGTGGCACAAGGATACAGACACTTCTGAATGTCCCGGGGGATTTATTAGTCTCCATTACAACTAACCTCAGTTAGTGGCCATCGGATTGTGTTAATGCAGCCAAAGAGGAATGATGGACGACAGAACATTGTATAAAAAAATAAAGGACTGCATCCATTGGATCATTTTTGTATCAGAAAACAGTGAAGGCAGCAAGACTGAATGTTTTATTACTAAGGACAAAATATGCTGCATCCTGGAACAAAATGTTCAGACACAAAATTAGGGCGTGGCCCCAAAGGAGGTATAGATATGGCGATTACAGACACGGAGGAAACATGTTCATCTCAGTACACCATCTGTTTGTTTGTTTGTTTCTTTTTTTCCCCATTTGTTTGTTTGGGTTTTATGAATCTTATAGCTCATATCATCTGACAGATCATAAATCAAGACCCCCATGGCCTCCTGTGCCAAAGCCACAACTTTACCCTCCTCTAAGCTACGGTGGCTGAGAAGTGCAAAACACAACGACATTTCACAAAACACAACGACATTTCACAAAACACAATGACATTTCACAAAACACAACGACATTTCACAAAACACAACGACATTTCACAAAACACAACGACATTTCACAAAACACAACGACATTTCACAAAACACAACGACATTTCACAAAACACAACGACATTTCACAAAACACAACGACATTTCACAAAACACAACGACATTTCACAAAACGGAAAGGGTAGGACAACACTTCTTGTTTGTGATTGGACAGAACCCAAGCCCCTCAATGTAATTTTCTTTCACAAAACGGAAAGGGTAGGACAACACTTCTTGTTTGTGATTGGACAGAACCCAAGCCCCTCAATGTAATTTTCTTTCACAAAACGGAAAGGGTAGGACAACACTTCTTGTTTGTGATTGGACAGAACCCAAGCCCCTCAGCGAAATTACGAATCCTACTATGGCCATGCCAAGACCCGCCCTCCTCTGTCTCTGATTGGCTGGTCGTTCTGTGCGCTCTACCCACCTCATCTTCTTCAGTCTAAGAACGCGCTCGATTGCCCTGTTCTCGAAATTCAGGGAGGTAAACGTTACAGGATAAAACGTACTGACATCCATAAGCGTATGTTTTTTATAAATACCACCAATGTTGATAACAGTTCTTATATATTCTACTATTCTAGCACAATCTAGCTCGTTTCTACTGTTCTAACTAGTGCTAGCTGATCACTGAGGGGAAATCAAGTTTAATAAAATAAATTAATACGTTACGTTTTTTAGTAAATACCACCAGTGTTTCGCAGTGTTGATAACAGTTATTTGTGTCATTGAAAAGTCATTAGTCACAATGTTCATTTTCACAAATCTATACAAAACCTGATCTCATAAGTCTGTTCACTTTCCTGCAACGCTGAGGGTTTTATTCTTGGTTTTATGACATGCAAGGTCATACAAGTTTTCCCTGGGCATGTTTTCTTATGCCTTGTGTGCATGTAGGCCTAAGTGAGTTTGTTCACAGGCAGATAGAAGACGGTTAAACCCGATAATGGAACAGCAATAAAGTGTGACCATATTTGGTCCCTTTATGTACAATAACTATTCCAGCACACTGCAACATCCTATGTGACTAATTACTTTTCAATGAGACACATAGGATAATTGTTATCAACACGGGCGGTATTTTTTTTTTTTTAAAACGTATGCTTATTTAAGGCTTCATTAATAGACTAGCTGAATAATCCGATACAGCACTATTCATCAACTTGAATTCCCCTCCGAGTGATCAGCCAGCTGATTTTCTAGCTAGCACTAGAATGTGCAATGAGACACATAGCCTAGAACTATTATCAACATTGGTGGTATTAAAAACGTAAACTTATTTTAGGCTAATGGATGTCAGTACACGTTTTATGCTGTAACGTTAGTTAGGCTACCTGAATTTGCATGCAATTTCGGAAAATAAGTTACTGCAATGCGCTCCAGCGAAGAGAGTCACCTTAAACTCAAACAGAGGGTTGGGTGGGTAGAGCGCACAGAACGACCAGCCAATCAGAGACAGAGGAGGGCGGGTCTTGGCATGGCCATAGTAGGATTCGTAATTTCGCTGAGGGGCTTGGGTTCTGTCCAATCACAAACAAGAAGTGTTGTCCTACCCTTTCCGTTTTGTGAAAGAAAATTACATTGAGGGGCTTGGGTTCTGTCCAATCACAAACAAGAAGTGTTGTCCTACCCTTTCCGTTTTGTGAAATGTCGTTGTGTTTTGTGAAATGTCGTTGTGTTTTGTGAAATGTCGTTGTGTTTTGTGAAATGTCGTTGTGTTTTGTGAAATGTCGTTGTGTTTTGTGAAATGTCGTTGTGTTTTGCACTTCTCAGCCACCGTACTAAGCAGAGTAGAAACTGCAGATGTGCCATGGGAGATCATACCCCCTCTCTGCCCTGCATCCTTTTACCTGAAATGGAGAGAGGAACAGAAATGTGCAGTGTGTGTGTGTGTGTGTGTGTGTGTGTGTGTGTGTTTGTGTACGTGCATGTGTGTGCATGTTTGCAGGGCCGTATTAAGCCATTCCGTGGCCCTGGGCTATCTGTCTCGCGCGCAGACCTACCCACCCACATGTGGATTAACACAGCAGTGCATCTAGGTCCTGGCAACAGAACCACTCTATTATTATAATCATACACTAAGACAGAACAGTTCACTATTAGACTAGCTTATAGGCTGCCAGCTTCACAGCCACGATGAAAAAATCCTATTGATTATTGAAATATATCTTAATAACAAATCAATACTGATGTGCAGGCCAAAACTACGGAAGCCGATGGGTATAAAACACAATGACATTTCAGAAAACACACCAACGAGTTATAAAACACAACGACATTTCGGAAAACACACCAAGTTATAAAACACAACGACATTTCGGAAAACAACTGCAAGTCAGAAAACACAACGACATTTCAGAGAACAACTGCAAGTCAGAAAATACATTTACAAATCACATAACGGAAAAAGTATGTACTAGGCCTACATGACGGGAGATTTTCAGAATACAGAATACATTATCGTTGAAATAGCCTAGTCGGCACTAGAACTATTTAAAATACTTTACAATTGAGGCTATACTCGTGAATAAATAATATCTGACTCACCAGTAATGTTAAAGGGCCTTTTCCTGCTCTTCCTGGAGACAAAGTCATCAATGAGGTCTCCAAAATCCAGTTTGCACAGTAGATCATGCTCAATTGACATCAAAGTCAAATTGTTCAGTCTGTCCTCAGCCATTGAGGTCCTCAGTCTATGTCTTATAATTGCCAACTTCGAAAAGGATCTTTCCCCGCTGGCATTGCTGATGGGCAACGTAAGGTATGTTGTTTTACCATGTCAACATTGGGGAAAACACTTTGGAGCTGTCTCTCACATCGTTTCTGATTCTTGTAAATTCTTCAGTATTCGGAAGGAATATACATCTTTGTTCTGACGCAGTGTGGGGGCCGTAACTCCTTTTCTGACCCAGTAGGAACGCGACTGTTCTGTAATTACTCCCCAACATGCAGCATCGAACAATATTTTTTTCTCCTCCACCACTGCGGAGCCATCGCTGTCTGTTACCTCTGATTCTTCCCCGCTAATATTTGCTAACGCTAATGTTGAAGTACCTGGCTCTTCTTCATGATCAACATCAGTTGTGCGGCAGGCTGGCTTTCTGATTTAAAGAAGTTGGTTCATTTGGGTGTCTTTTTTAACAACTCCAAAGCTCTCTTTTGTTTTTGTTGCTGAAATTTTATTTTTTGGGCCCCACTTTTGTATTTCCTTTGACCACTGGCCATTTTTGTAGGCTAACTGTGCTAGACAAATTTGCTACGTTACGCTTGACTGCAACATGAATGAAGGAATTATGGGATCGGAAACCAGCTACGGACAAACTGAAAGAACAAAAGACCAAGCGATCATACTGTATTTTTCAATTACATTAACGCAATTCCTATTGACAATCATGCTTTGGTGGGGGCCCCCTAGTGGCCGGGGCCCAGGGCTGCAGCCCCTGTAGCCCATTGGGTTAATACGGCCCTGCATGTTTGTGTGTGTCATGTTTTCAGCATTTCTGCTTCTATTCTCCGATGACACACACATTTATATCTGTGTGTACTTGGAGGACAGAGGAAACACACTTAGTAGAGGAGGGGAGGAGGATGAGGAGAGTGGTTAGGATGAAGGACGGGATATTCCCAATGTGGACTTATAGACCAGTTTGAGTGGAGCAGGAGGGAGAGGGGCGTACTGTACAGAGGTGGGAGGGGGTGACGGTGAACCTGCCATCCGCCTGTCCCTGTAAGCTGATCACTGGACGGAGGTTGTCCCGGTGATGGATGACTGTGGCAGCTCTGGGAGACACCTGCGATTTATTTTCCCATGTGGATAAATGAACACATCTTTCACATGTTTTCTTCTCTTTCTCTCTCTCTCTTTCTTCTTCTCTGCAGGGGAGTGCAGTTGCCATGAGGGTTACTCCCCCGACCCCGAACACAGGCACCTCTGCGTCCGCAGCAACTGGGGCCGCAATGAGGGGTGGGTCCGCCGCACGCCCCCTGACCACGCCCTTTCCCCCTCTAATCCCGTCTCTCATGGACTCATTGGCTGAGCTGACAACTCAGTTGGCACTCTGCTCCATTCATGCTGAAGGTTGCAATGTACCACGAGTCACCTGCAAATGCGCTGCACGATTACTGTGCTAAGCGATTACAAGCCACTCTGTCTATCAAACAAGGGATGCTAACAGTTGTATTTTTTATTTTTTTAGAAATGCATTTTAATACATTTAAAAACCTGCCACATGCATTCCAAAATGTACTGCGTGCATTGCCAAAAATATAATCTCATGTACGTGGGCAGCATGGTTCTGTTAACTGGCGTGACAGTATATAAATACATTCTGCACTTTCACATGTGTACATAACGTGGGAAAGTGGCAACAATCGAGTGAGCGTTATTAATATATCAAAATAAATGGCATAACGGTGACATTAGCTCAGGAGGTAGAGTGGTCGTCTGGCAATCAATGAGTTGGCGGTTCAACCTCCGGCCTCCTGGGAAAAATGTTGTTGAACAAGACACCTAATGGCTAATTTCCACTGACGAGCTGGTTGCATGGCTGCCTATCGCCGCTGGTGTGCGAGTGTGTGTGTGAATGGGTGAATGAGAGACAATACTTGCAAAGCACTTTGTGTCACCGTAGTTACTGGAAAAAGTGCTATATACTGTAAATGTAGTCCATTTACCATTTACCATTAATTTGAGTAGTCAGAAATTGTCCCCTTGTTATTTCGCTCGTTTGTCCATGCTGACATGTGGCGTATGTACTTTTTTATAACGGTCAGTGTAAAAACGGATAAAACTGGGGAGAATATTTATTTATTTGTTGATTCGTTTATTTACGAATAAATATTAACCAGCATGGGCATGTGTTTCAGACCCTGGCCCTACACCAATCTGGAAAAAGGCTATGACCTGGTCACTGGACAACAAGCACCAGAGACGATTTTCAGGTGAGTGTGTTTACTTTGATTGACTTGTTGGCTTCATTTACTCTTATTAACAAACAGCTTTGATTCTTATGTCTCTTTGGTGTCACTAGACACGCTCTCCAAACAGACATACAGCGAGTGGGTGATCACTAACTATTCTGTACCTGTTTGCACTCTTTCACCTGGAATTTCTGGGTGGCAGTGAAGTATAATCAGTAAGGAACGGGTTCGATTCCCAGGTAGGACACTGCTGGTGTACTCGTGAGCAAGGTGCTTAACCTGAATTGCTTCACTATATATCCAGCTGTATAAAATGTAAAAGTTAAGATACTATGTAAAAATGTTGTGTAAGTCGCTCTGGATCTGAGTAATGTAAATACAATGCTTGCAAGGTATAATACACGGCAATGGGGTTTTTGACCGGTTAGGAGAAAACTGCCTCTACATACCATAGCTACTGTTTAGCCATTGACTGGATCATTGTCTGTCTGTCTAGAGCTCTGCATGTGCATTCTGTCCCAGTGGCATCTAAGAATAAAGTGTGTTAATTCTTGTTTCATGACATAACAGTTTTTATCACTTCCTTCCTGTCTGCTCTGAACCATTGTTCTGTCTGTCACTCAGGATTGGCCCCGACCAAATTTGATTGTTGTTGTTATTAACATACTTTATTTCACATTAATAAGACGTGCTCTTGAGCCCTGTGTGTCTGGCTCTGTGTCTGTTAGCTTTCTGTGGTTGAGTGGAAGTCAGCACAAAGCATGAAAGGGCGTTCAGATGGCCCCACTGGAGGAGTCTCCAGCCTGGATGCTGCCCTTGGACTGTAAAGAGCACTAAGCACCTACCTTGGAGACATGCTGGTCCGTCTCACAGAGACATTATTCTTCCCAAAAACTCCTCCCAGCAAAACAATGGCGGCTTCTCCAGGGAGGGTTCTGTGCAAGGACCCCTCCCCTCAGACAAAGCTTCTGTTTTTTATGCAAAAAAATAACCACAGACACACTTTTAATAAAAGAGGACCTAACAGGTGCTTCAAAGGCAGGACAGACTCAAGTGCTGTCCTTTTTTGTTGTTGTTTACATAACCAAGTGGGCCCAGGTAACAGGAACGTGAATGCAAGCAGGTGTCATGGTCCGTGGTTTATTTCTCCTTTTTTTTCGTCCTTTCTCTCCGGTTGGGAATCTATCTGATTTTTTCCATCGTTCCATTCCGGGGTTTTGCTTCACCTCGCCTATTATTCGTTTCACCTGTGCTACTGCCTGCGGGGTATTTAAGCTCCTCACTTCCGCTTCCCCATGCTTCTTTGTCATTTCCTTTTTACATTGAGCCGGGTATAGTCAGGTACAAGCGACCTCATGATAATAAAACCTTGCTTTATGTTTACGAGGGACTTGCTTCTTTGCGTTAGTTATTACGTAGAGGATTATTCCTCATTAAAGCTATACTGTTTGATTTATCCATGCTGTTCTCCCTGAGACAGTCTCCTTTGTTGTTTCATTTTAATTTTCACCTTCTTAAATCAGGCGCGTTCCCGGTGGGTGTTGGACTCCGCCAAGGCTGCCCCTTGTCACCGGTCCTGTTTGTGGTATTCATGGACAGGATCTCAAGGCGCAGCCGAGGTGAGGAGAGTGTCCGGTTTGGTGACCTCAGAATTGCGTCTCTGCTTTTTGCGGATGACGTGGTTCTGCTGGCTTCATCGGACCGTGACCTCCAGCAAGCACTGGGACGGTTTGCAGCCGAGTGTGAAGCGGCCGGGATGAGAGTCAGCACCTCCAAGTCTGAGGCCATGGTTCTCTGTCGGAAAACGGTGGAATGCTCCCTCCAGGTTGGGAATGAGTCCTTGCCCCAAGCGAAGGAGTTCAAGTATCTCGGGGTCTTGTTCACGAGTGAGGGTAAAATGGAGCGGGAGGTCGACAGACGGATCGGTGCAGCGTCCGCAGTAATGCGGGCGTTGTGCCGGACCGTCGTGGTGAAGAGGGAGCTGAGCCGGAAGGCGAAGCTCTCGGTCTACCAGTCGATCTACGTTCCTACCCTCACCTATGGTCACGAACTTTGGGTCGTGACCGAAAGAACGAGATCACGGATACAAGCGGCCGAAATGAGCTTCCTCCGTAGGGTAGCCGGGCTCAGCCTTAGAGATAGGGTGAGGAGCTCGGACATCCGGAGGGAGCTCGGAGTAGAGCCGCTGCTCCTTCGCATCGAAAGGAGCCAGCTGAGGTGGTTCGGGCATCTGATTAGGATGCCCCCCGGGCGCCTCCCTTTGGAGGTGTTCCGGGCGCGTCCAACTGGGCGGAGACCCCGAGGTAGACCCAGAACCCGATGGAGAGATTATATATCTCTCCTGGCCTGGGAACGCCTCGGGATCCCCCAGGAGGAGCTGGAAAGCGTCGCTGGGGAGAAGGATGTCTGGAACCCCCTTCTTGGCCTACTGCCTCCGCGACCCGACTTCGGATAAGCGGATGATGATGATGATGATGATGACCTTCTTACCAGCCGTTTTAGTGTTACGTGCCGAAGGTATTTCTTTTCTATTTTGTTTCCCTGTGTCAGCTCTAGTATTTGAGCTCGGGAGACTTTGTGTTGTGCTCTCACTCGTGTTTTCGAGTTTGCCTTATTTTCCTGGGTTGATTATTATTTGGCTGTTTAGCTACTAGGATTTTTTCCTTTATTCCTTTTTATTTTCTTACCATTAGCGGTTTAAGCTCCCTTAGTGGTCCTCACATTCGTGGGTGACTTGTTCTGATCCCCCTCCTCGTCGCATTTGATTCTCCGCTACTGAAACCACTGAAAATGTAATATGTTTGGGAAACAGAATTGCACAGTTTGTTCTGTCACAAATTGGACAAGTGTAGCCTTTCATCTTGAAAATATGAGTCTCAGGGCTTCCTGAGAAAGACAATATAATATGATATTATTTTATTTTCAGTAAATACGCTTAAGCATAATATCTTAAAATGCTTTGGAAAACTAAACCTA
The DNA here is from genome assembly GCA_022702515.1 of Ilyophis sp. 1 JC-2022. Lineage (NCBI taxonomy): Eukaryota > Metazoa > Chordata > Actinopteri > Anguilliformes > Synaphobranchidae > Ilyophis > Ilyophis sp. 1 JC-2022. Next base: position 51,528,053 of record CM040394.1, read on the forward strand.
AATGTTTGTACATTTGCTATTTGTTTATACAATCTGTTTAGTATGGTATTTGGTATTTGCATGCAATATGTAAACTGACTGAATTTCATTCTGATTTGTTATTTCTATTTTAATTATTTCTTGTCAGGGTGCATTACGGATGGGCTCTATTCTTTCTCTTTTAAAGGAGCGTGAATTATTATCTTTCCGCATAATCAGCTGTTGAGGAACCATGTCTGTGGATTTTAGTTTTCAATTATTTATTTTAGTATTTTACAGATTTGTTGATCCAGCATGGATATCAAATAAACATTTGCCCTTTAACTCACAATTAAACGTAAGATATTTTTTAACACGCATAGTTTAACAAAATAGTTTTTACCTGAAGAAAGTAGTTGTTAAGTTTAACTTGGAGCCAAAGTTAAGGACACATCTTGTCAGAATCCAGGCCTAAGGTTTTCACAAGCAGCAGTCTTTAAATTTCTCTAAAGCCAGCAGCTCTCACTGCATTTATGGAAGTGCTGTCTCTCGTGTTGGAGCAGTCATGATCAGCTGTGCGGTGTGTCCTGTTAGAGCAGTCAGGATCAGCTTTGCGGTGAGTCCTGTTAGAGCAGTAAGGATCAGCTTTGTGGTGTAACGTGTCTCTGGTTGGAGCAGTCAAGATCAGCTTTGTGGTGTGACATGTCTCTGGTTGGAGCAGTCAGGATCAGCTTTGTGGTGTAACGTGTCTCTGGTTGGAGCAGTCAGGATCAGCTTTGTGGTGTAACATGTCTCTAGTTGGAGCAGTCAGGATTAGCTTCGCAGTGTGACGTGTCTCTGGTTAGAGCAGTCAGGATCAGCTTAGCGGTGGGTCCTGATAGAGCAGTTATGATCAGCTTTGCAGTGAGTCATGTTAGAGCAGTCAGGATCAGCTTAGCGGTGTGTCCTGTTGGAGCCGTCAGGATCAGCTTTGCGGTGTGTCCTGTTGGAGCAGTCAGGATCAGCTTTGCGGTGTAACGTGTCTCTGGTTAGAGCAGTCAGGATCAGCTGCGCGGTGTGTCCTGTTAGAGCAGTCAGGATCAGCTTTGCGGTGAGTCTTGTTAGAGCAGTCAAGATAAGCTTTGCAGTGCGTCCTGTTGGAGCAGTCAGGATCAGCTTTGTGTTGTGCCATGTTTCTGGTTGGAGCAGTCAGGATCAGCTTCATGTTGTAACGTGTCTCTAGTTGGAGTAGTCAGGATCAGCTTTGCAGTGTGACGTGTCTCTGGTTGGAGCAGTCAGGATCAGCTTTGTGGTGTAACGTGTCTTGTTAGAGCAGTCAGGATCAGCTTAGTGGTGTGTCCTATTAGAGTAGTCAGGATTAGCTTAGCGGTGGGTCCTGATAGAGCAGTTATGATCAGCTTTGCAGTGAGTCCTGTTGGAGCAGTCAGGATCAGCTTCGCGGTGAGTCATGTTAGAGCAGTCAGGATCAGCTTAGCGGTGTGTCCTGTTAGAGCAGTCAGGATCAGCTTTGCGGTGTGTCCTGTTAGAGCAGTCAGGATCAGAGCGTGGGAGGAGCTGAGTGGACCTTCTGGACCTACCATCTAGTACATCCCGCTTGCGCGTTTTATAGTTTCCCTGTGATTGATTAATCACCACCGGGAAAGGGAGAATAGCAGTGATTGATGGTGCGTGTGTGCGCACGTCGGTGCCTGCATGCATGCGTGAGTGTGTGTCTGTGTGTGTGTGTGTGCGTTGGCCCAGGAGGGGACAGTCATCGATCAGGATTCCGCGTAGCGCTGGGTCGCCATGCCGAAGCTCTCAGTCCCATCTGGATCAGGGCACACAAATTGTCACGAGAGGCAGTGGGTCCATTCTAGACAAGAGAAGCAACACACAGCCATTCCCAGCAAGCTGGACACCTACAGCATGCTTATTTTCAAATAGCATTATTTTAAACATCCATATCCTCTCATTAAAGCTAGAGTCTGCAACTTTTTCAACAGTCACATTTGTTGTCAAAACATTTCAAAGTCATAACACCATTTGGCCCTACCCATAGAGAAACAACAGAATCTTTTCTGCTGTTGCAGTTTAAAAATAACGCAATTAAACGTTTACCATTTAAATCACCAAACTCGCAAATAAAGTGATGGTTTTTCTAAGTTCTAAACGCACAACTGTGTAAGAACTGATTTGAGGTCTGTTTGATACCTCAGACCCTTGGTGGCTTACAGCCATTTAGCCAACAGTGGGTTCCATGCTATTCCTGTGTAATTTACAGCTTAATCTAGTCCCACCCCCCAATTCCCATAAAGATCAATTGAAATGCAGAGAGGTTATAGTATCACTTGTAAGAGTACCTGAAAATAAGATATCAAGTGTCTTTTGATATCCTTTTATACCCAGTGATGATAGCATCATCTTTTTACCTGTAGAATGTTCCAAACAGGTGTTTTTTGGGGGGAATTTCCAGTCTTTTTTTTGCCCCTCTCCCGACTTTTTTGGAACGTGTTGCAGGTATCAAATTCGGATATAAAGTTGATAGGTAAAACATAAAATATCTTTTTGATTGCATTACCTCTGGTTTTACAATGCAGAATTTCAGGGTATAAACACAGTGTATGGTGCTGGATTTCTCTCACAACATGATTCCTACGAACTAAGCGTGACCGTTCCCCCGATAAAAAAAAAAAAGAAAGTTACATACTCCGCTTTGAGTAGTAACATTCATTTAAGTCAGATACCCCCCAGCCGCCTAGGTTTATAAATCAGAGCGCCACTTTATCTTAAGAGCACATAGCTGCGCCCTGGATAGTGTACAACTCGGGGTTGCCCTCAGTCTGTTATATCTGCTACATCTGCATGGTGTAATTCGGGCCTCTAGTACTTTCACCTGGCCCTAACACCTCACTAGGTGTAACTTTTTAGTTTGTTTTCAGACTGTGATTATTTGCTGCTGTTTGTTGTCGTTGTTACTGATGTAGTTTAATGCTCATTAGATTAGCTTTGTTTGTTTGTCGTTTGCATAAGTCAGTTTGATGTTCAATCGGGGAGTTGTCAATGGAGTCTGCATTTCTTGTGCTTGCTGTCTCACTAGGCATTTACTGTCCCCCCTCAACGGAATTGCTGTGCTTCCGTCCCTGATAACTTGTGCTTGCATTGTAACTTGCTCCGGAAAATAGTTTCTGCTGAATCCCAGTAAAGCTGAAGTAAAGACGTTGGCAATTCCCGGCCACTTCTGGCAGATAACAGCCTTCCTTGTTTTCTGGCTGAGATTGGACATTATTACGGCTCATCTCTGGACTGGCTTTGGAAACAAATCCAGACCGCTTCTGATGGCAATTCCGCATGGTATCCTGGCCACATCACAATGGCGGGTGTGGGCCAGATCTTTTTGCTATTAGGGAAAATGATTTACCCTTGCACTATGCAATTGCAATAACAGACTTAGAAATCCCTTTCATGATTTAATTTTAATGAAAAAATATATAACTTTTTTGTATAAAGTAGAATGGTGCAGTCTTTAAAATGCATTTAGCTAAATAATGTCCTTAACCGTGACTTTAAAATAAATGCAACTTTTTTTTTTTTTCTGCAGTATGGTGGTTTGGCCAGTTGTTAAACAGACCAAACTGTGTTTTTTAAGCAATTAAACTGGCAGATTTGTATAAATAAAATGCTACTTCCATTATCTATTCAGGGTGACCTTCTTCCAACTTGCTGTTGTAGCAGAACATTCAAAAGTGACGTACACTTATTTTCTTACAATAATTTTTTAAACGCTGTTAGAATTGTTTCTATTTAATTGTTTAAATATTTTGCTCAATTTTTTATTTTCCAGTTGATGATGCATAACAATAAACAATTTTGCTTTTAATCACAATCTGTTTCTATTTGTCAGCTCAGTCACTATATCAATGACAGACATTTATTTATTTATATAAATTTTTTAATATTTTCAATTCAACTTAATAAATGAGGATACACAAGCCATTTTAGTTAATGTCCTTACATGACGGCCTTGCATAAAATGTTTATGTAAGCAAGATCACATGAAGGAATTGTGAAGGACTGTTCTTCTAAATGTCTGTTCTTCAAAACGGAAGGGGAGGGGAGGGGGACACTGAGGCATTGATGGTTGAGTTGAAGTGGCTAGAACATGCAAGGGTAGCATCCCACTCAGTGGATCACGACTTATAGAAATAGCAGAAGAACAGACTGTTAGTCTGGATTTAAATGAATAATCACTTTACTATGTGATTTCTGCCAAATGACAAAAATTAGGTGAGTGAAATTGTTCACTTAAGTTCATTTGATGCAAATTTAATTTTTGGCTATGCGGTCAGAATTGGAATTAGTTGGCAAAATAGCGGAATAATTGTATTCTTAAAAACCGTGGAGAGGCAGCAGTGTAGTATAATGGTTAGGGAACTGGGCTTGTAACTCAAAGGTGGTGGGTTTGATTCCCACAGCCATTCTGCCCTTGAGCAAGTTATTTAACTTGAATTGCTTCAGCAAATATCCAGCTGTACATATGGATTATGTGTAAAAAAGATGTAATCTGTATAAGTCACTCTGGATAAGAGCATCTGCTAAAAATGTAAATATACTATATGCACTGCGTTATATAACTGCTCTATTGTGTAAAAAACAGCATTGTTAAATTATATTTTGAGCCTGTAATTAATGAGTTTACATTTGACATATGTTGGCCCATTCCATACGTTTGAATGTGCTCCACATCCAATAAATATTCCACTTGTAAGAATAAAATGGTCCGGGGGGAATGCTGTTCTCACAAACATGTCGTACTCGCGTTGCCTCCCATGACAGCTGGCTGTCACACGGCAGACTGCAGAGAAGTGCTATAGAGCTTCTCTCCCGGATTAGTCATGTTTTCCTGTCGAGACGGGGTTATCAGGCTTAGCCTTCAAATTAGTATGCCAACTGGAATGGGCAATTCATATCTTGTTAGCTCACATCAGTGTTCTGCCAGCAAAATAGCAGAGTTCAGTGTGATAACACTCTCAGACTTGGCTTTAGGTCCTGCGTACCATATGCAAGAGGGCCCTATCTTATAAGTATACCCGCTGTCATTGTGATGTTTAGTTTTGTAAGAATGCTCTGTTGCCGTTGCCTTCCAAGTGTATTTGGCTTGGATCAGTTTAACTTGCCCTTTCACTTGGCCGAACCTTCCAAACTGTGTTTGTGTGGGGAAATTCTTTTCAAATTTATTTTTAAGATAAGGACACATTTTGATTGAATCGAGGACTAAATCTTGTATTTCTTTGTAAGTCACAATTAAGGACACATGTTGATTGAATCCGAACCTAAATCTTGTATTTCTTTGTAAGTCACAATTAAGGACAAGCGTTGATTGAATCCAGGCCTAAATATTGTTTTTTTCTTGTAGGTCACTCTTAAGGACAACATTTGATGAAACCCAGGCCTACATGACATATATCTTTGTTGGTCACAATTAAGGAAATATGCTGATTTCATCCTGGCCTCTTTATGTACAGGTCCTCCTACAGCCTCAGTCAGGGCCTTTGGCTGCCGGTCAGCAAGAGCTTTGTGGTACCACCAGTGGAGCTGTCAATCAGCCCGATCGCCAGCTGCAAGACTGACGTGCTCGTGACTGAGGATCCTGGAGATGTCAGGTTGGTGCAGTGCCATAACAATGTACCATGTCACATACCAAGCTAAAATACCAACCCATTAATGTCCCAACCATTATGGCCCATATGGCTGTGTGGGAATAGAATGAGCCACCATAATGAAAATAGTGAGCCAACATGCATTGCAACTGGACTACCATTGCCATTGAGCCGCCTACCTGTGGTATCAACTTTAGACATCAGCCCTCATTCCCTGAAATTCATTCCTACCATCGGCTTCAACCAATCACAGTCACTTGCCTACCCACTGCTGGTCACCCAGGTAGCTCCTGGTTAATCAAGGCTAAGCTGTTGTTCACAAGCAGTGTCTCACCATGCACCATTAATGCACTCACACAGCAGTGCATTATGGGAAGGTGGCCATTTATTTTCACTGGACATTTCAGACTACGATTACATTTATTTAAATTCGTTTTCTGAGCACGCAGTCAACATATGTGTGCTGTGTGCTCTACAGCCTCTCGTCCAGGGCGTCCAAAATAGATTTTTACCCCAATGGAACCCTGAAAAAAAAACAAAAAAACAATAAATATACAACAAAATATTGGAAATACCCCTAAAAAATTGCTTAAACTTTGAAGCATCTAAACCACAATTACCAAAGCATCTACACAGGTGATTCCTATTAATTTGAATGCTAATTAGCAGCATGTGTCTGCGTAAAAGAGGTCTTACCAGCAGCACTTTGCTAGGTAAGTCTCCAAAGCAAGATGAGGATACTAACAGAGTTCCAAAGGGGCCAAATAGTTGGTGCCCGAATTGCAGGTGCGTCGGTCACAAAAACGGCAAAATTATTGAAGTTGGCAAGGGGAACAGTGCCAAAAATAAACAGCATCAGCAAAAAAAGAACTGTGGGTGCAAGTCAAAGGGACAGATGGACACTTGGTAAGATAGTTGCTAATAACCACAGAACTATAGATCAGAAAATTACCGCAGAATTGAATCAATCCATATCTGAACCAGTCTCAACAAAAACAGTACGTTGCGAGGTTCACAAAGCTGGTATTTATGGCAGCGCCACCATTCAGAAACCATTTGTAATGCACAAAAACGCATAACATGGTGTAAGAAACACAAAACCTGGACCCCTGAGCAATGGAGAAAAGTGATAGGGTCTGATGAGTCATCTTTTACTCTGTTTAATGCATCTGGACAGGTTTATGTTTCGAGAAAGCCTAAGGAGGCATTCAATCTACAATGTCTGTTGCCAACTGTTAAGTATGGTGGTGGTTCTGTAATGGTATGGACAGCCATTTCATGGGACTCATTGGGTCCAATGATTGCTCTTCATGGACGTTTAACGGGCAAGCGATATGAAACCATTTTACAAGAACATGGTGCAAACACTGTTCCCTCATGATGTCCCCATATTCCAATATGATAACGCCCCCATACATACTGCTAAAAACATTAAAGAATGGTTCCAAGAACAAGAGGTTTAAATCAAATGCCTTCCATGGCCTGCACAATCACCAGATCTAAACATAATTGAACCTTTATGGGACGTTCTGGAGCGCAGAGTGCGAACTAGATTTCCACCTTCTTCATCCCTCAAATAATTGGAGACTGTCCTTCTTGAACAATGGGTCAATATCCCACTACACACAGTTCAGAAAGTTAACTAGTTTAGGTAAGTCATGACAGCTATTAGAATTTACAGTGGGGGTGCGTTCGTAAATAGTCGCTCCGAGTGAGTGAAGATAACCTAAAACAAAATGATCACTCAAAACAATAAGTAAATAATTTTTTTCACCCTGCAATTAACTGTTACTTTATAAAACCTAGTAAGAAGTACATATTGTTGATAACCAAGTAAAGTTAACTAATTTATGTAATCATGACAGCTATTAGAATTTTCAGTGTGGTAAAGATGAGTAAAAAGGGTTATACAAAATTCACCGTCTAGTGAATTATCTTAATCTCACACTGAAAAAATGAGAAAAATCCAACCTTTAATTGATGTAAATTTATTATGAGAAAAATAATCCCTCATCAAGAAATAATAATTTTTAACAAAACCGCATTTATATATAGAATAAAGTAATATCTTTTATTATTTGGTTGCATATGTGCATATCTTTGTGGCCCAACAACATCAAAAGACTTTTTGTATCTTATTTTCTGGTACGCTTACAAGTGAAACTATAACATCTCTGCATTTGAATAGATCTCTTTGGGAATTGAGGGGTGAGACTAGATTTAGCTGTACATTACGCTGGAACAGTATGGAATACATGGTTGGTAAAATGGTTGTAAGTCATCAAGGGTCTGAGGTATCAAACGAGCCTCAAACCATCAATCTGCTGCTAGATATGCAGTAGTTATGGATGGATCACTTTAAGGGTTGTTAATCCTGACAAATTTTCCTATTGAACTCTATGGAAAAATAAGTCAGGAGAAGAAACCCTTCAAGTTATCCATCCATATCTACTGTATTTCTGGCAGCAGAGTGATGGTTTAAGGCTTGTTTGATATGACAGACCCTTGATAAGCCATTTAGCCAACCATGTATTCCATACTGTTCCAGTGTAATTTACAGTTAAATGTAGTCCCACCCCCAAATTCCCATAGAGATTCATTCAAATACAGAGACTTTATAGTATTGCTTGTAAGAGTACAAGAAAATAAGATATCAAGAGTCTTTTGATGTTGTTGGGTCACAGACATCAGGAAGTCATGGCATGAAAAGGATATAATGCCTTGCCTTTATATAGCGCCTTTCTCACCAACCGGTGACTCAAAGCGCTTTACAATGATGAGGGGGAAACTCGCCTCTACCACCACCAATGTGTAGCACCCACCTGGGTGATGTAACAGCAGCCATTTTGCGCCAGAATGCTCACCACACATCAGCTGAGGTGGAGAGGGAGAGAATGATTTTCGCCAATTAAACTGGGGGATGATTAGGTGGCAGATTGAAAGAGCCAGGTTGGGAATTTAGCCAGGACATCAGGGAAACCCCTGCGACCAAATATAAAAAATGGTTACTTTATTCTATATATAAATGCAGGGGTGCCAATAATTGTGGAGGGCACTGTATATACTATATATATATAGGGAGAGAAAGCACTTGGATATTCAGTTCAAGGCACATAGTACATAGCACAAAACCCACAGTTTTTATTTTTATCTTTCTAGCTGTACAGCACAAGGTTCACAAAATACACAAATTAAAACAAAGACAAGACGATTACAACAAGGGCAAGACAATTAATGCTATTTGTTATTATTATTATTATTATTATTATTGTTGTTGTTTCACTCTTAGACAGAGGACAATGGTAGTGCTTTTTTACTACAGCCTTTCACAGTAGCCATGCAGTGGGTGGCTTACACTGTGAGTAACGGCGTTTTCTTTATTTGTTTGTTCACGTTGTGCTGTAAACCAGTGGCCTTCGAAGCTGGAGGCATGTTGACAATCTTACACAGTGTGTTTCCATTGATGGCAGAAAAAATGGGCCAAGAAGCACACAAGACCACATAAAGGCATGTGTGACAACAAAGGTCTCAAATGCACGACTCAGAGACAGAACTCACAATAAGCGCCTAAGAGCGTTTATTAGCTACAATGAACTCTTGTTGCAAGAGAGGGGAAGGGGCTGAATCCTGGGTTGGGCAGAACCGGAGGGCAGAGCAGGAGAGGGAAGCAGGCAAGAAGCTGGATGGTGACTGAATCCTGGGTAGGGCGTAGCAGGGGCAGAGCGGGATGTGGGAAGCAGGGAAGCGTGGCTTGGAACAGGCAGGAAGCTGCAGTCTGGCGGGTACAAATAGAAAGGCAAAATTAAGCGTTAATTCAGCAAGACAAGACAAGACTTAGACCGAGTTCCAAACCTGACATGACTCGGTAACAATGAACAAGACTTAACGAACTGGCAACAAGACAAAGAACAACGGGAGAATATATAGTGTGGTAAATGAGATAATGAGTGATTGCGAAATTGAGATAATGAGACACAGGTGTACAGAGAGAGACACCGGGGTACCAAGACACCAATGTGCAGAGGGTAACCGGCGTACAGACACCGAGGCTATTTATCTATTCATGCACTGTAGCCTTTTATTGTTTTTATCTTATTTCCTTTTATAAACAGTTGTTAAACTGTCCAATATTTTTGATGGCCAAAAATGGGGGGACTATGCACAAAAGGTTCTATAATTTCTAAACGGCTCATCCGATATGGATGAAAATGCCCTCAAATTAAAGTTGGCAGTCTACTCTTCAACGTCATTGTCATTGTATCTCTTCAAACTCAGAGTACAGAATCAAAATAACTAAAAATGTGTCACTGTCCAATGAATTATGGTGCTCACTGTATTCAAAGCCCAAGCATAGTACAGTGTATTTACATGGGAAAGAGCTTTACCATGACGACTGCATTATTTAAAGAAGTTGCTCTTTTGCTGTACCTTCCATCAAATGACCTGCAGATAGGTTGAGTAACTGCAACATTATAAATGTTAAACAAATAATAAATTAAATAAACCATAACAGCCATGAGATCGGAGCCGGTGCTTCTGCATTTTTAATGCACCACATACATTAGGTTTATCTGCTAAGAACGTAGCAGAGTAAGGTGCTTTTGATTAGAGTGGGTAGTGCTAATGGATGTTTTAGTAGAGTGCATCAAACAAAGACCTTTTCCCCTGCCCACTTAAGGACAAACACCTAGCTGACCATCAGTGGAATTCATAGGTCGTGAGCTCTGGTGATGAGGCTATAATTAGCATGCCGCTTGTTTGGTAGGTGACCCAAATGGAATGTCCCAGAGGTCAAATCTAAACCAACGTAAAAAGGCTCTGCAGAGAACCGTCACAGTGCTGTGAAAATTTGCATTTGCCGAGTGTCACATTTGTAATAGAGCGAAGCGGCGCTGCAGTAGTGTGAAAATATGCATTTGCAGAGCTTCAGTTTTCACATTTCAGTGTCACGTTTTGTGATGTGGTGAAGCAGATTTATAAATCTGAAAGTCTGAATAATATTTCTAATTCCTGCTCTGGCCATATTACACCTTAATGTCGTGAGGAAAGCGGCATTTCAAGTGCAAATTATGTCAGAATATCAAATAATATAATTTTCTTCTATACTTTATGGTTACAGTGAATGCCATTCATTTACTCATTTGGATGAATTGCTTAGATTATTAGTGGAACCTAAATTTGGTTTTGGTTGCAATTTACATGTAAAACCCAAATTTCGCCTGTCAATATCTCAGCCATTTTAACACCAATTACCAAGCCACTTGGCAGATCAACTCAGATCATCAATATATCGACATAAAACAAATATGAGAAAGATTTGTTCAGCCATTTTTTCCACAGCGCTCCTCATGGAGCACGCCGTGGGCAGAAAGTCGCAATTTCAGGTCACTCACTCACTCAGGGACCGTATGCACGGCGCATGCGCAAATCATTTGTCGCAAAATTTCCATCGTAATGGCGGACGACAGTGGCGAGATCTAGCTCAACAATTTTGCTATGCAAATGCGAGCTATTAAATGACATGAAATAGCTAGTTATATTAGCCAAGTAATAATGGCATCAGTAATAAACACGGTGATACTAAAACATGAATATTAATAAATATTTGTAGTCCCATATGATCCAACTTTCTTGCTAACTGTATATCAACCCAGTTAGCTAGCGTGGCACTAGGTAACGTTAGATAACTAACGTTATACCTCCAGGAGCTTATAGTCAGCTGTGTCATCTATGAAGTTGTGGGAACTTACAAATACAGTAATGTGATGTCAATTTATACAGTAACGTTACTCCGGCATATGCAAATATCTTATTATCATTTAACGTTAGATGTCATGTCATGCCAGTAGCCTACTGTACATTGAATAACTTAGTTGCCCAGTTTTTTTGTTTGTTACTGTGGCACTTTCTGTGTACGTTACCTTAAGCAGCCAAACAATAGCAAGACTGTAAATGACAAATCCATTTTTTTGGTCATAATTTGCCTTTTCAAAGTGGTTTTGGTTGTGAGGGAGTATAACGCTTATAACTTACTTAGTTTTTAATGCTAGCTCATTTGCGATTAATTAGCCTACTGGCTCCATTTCTAATTGTGGCCAGAATAACTGCAAACCCAGCTGGTGCGAACACAATTTCGGACCCCAGGAAGACTAGCTGACGTCTTGGCGTCAGCTAATGGGGATCCTTGCTAATAAACAATAAACAAACAATAAACAATGAAAATACAGACACGATTGTTTACAATGTAATGGGAACTTTTTTTGGGGTTGATAGTTCACTGTAAGTTATCCAATAGAATGAATATCTTCATAACGTTGCTTCCAGTGACCCTTCTTCTGACATACGAATGCTAGCATAGAGGATAATTTTGTTATACCAGCTAAAAGTTGCTGATATTGGTGGTTATATTCGAGAATGCCCTATTTTGTACAATTTAACCATAGCAACACAGTAATTATGTCCATATTCAATCTCACTTTTGGCTCAAAACTGTACTTACCTATCCCCTTCATGCTTGCTCGAGACTATAAGCTAGTATTTTGCTGTACAAATGCAAATACTTCTCCTAAGACTATTTGACAGATTAGTTGTATGTCTTAGTAGGCTACTATGATCGTCTATCTAAAGCGGACATAGTTACCATAGCTAGGCTACAAACTATAGCTTCTTCTGAAACTTTATCTTTCTAGTTACCTTTTATTTTCTTTTTATGATCTACTCAAGGTTGTGCTATATCATGGATATTGTCACAATACAGCCATGATATAGCACTCCCTCTTGTCCCTCTTTCCCCCATTCTGGTAGCCAATTGTACCCTATGTAATTCAATTCCCTGTGTAGCAACCGCTTGAGAATTTGCCGCTACAACCCCGTCAGCCGGTAGTAGGAAAGAGGCCACCTCGCCCTCATCAGGGCGCGACTCCTCAAGCTACTGACCGTGATTCCAGCTCGCCTGAGGCCGCTTGTGGAAAAACGTCTTTGAGGTGTGCACAGTGGTGCAGCAGTGAAAGGCACAGACTTTATCTGTGCGGTTGCGTCCCGAGGATCGGGTGTTCGATCCCGAGTCCTGCCAGATCCAAGCATGGCCGGTATCTGAAGGGAGCGGCCACTTTGGTGACGAACGGCTGGTGCCACTTCTCAGAGAAAATACAATGCGAGTCAATGGGCTGAATTTTTTTTAAATATACAGTCAAGCCGGAAAGTCTGCACACCCCTTTCACCTTCTCCATGTTTTATTACGTTACAGACTTATACTACAATAGATTGAGTTCATTTTTTGCCTCAAACATCTACCCACAGTAGCCAATAATGACGAAGTGAAAACCGGTTTTAAGGAAAATTTTATTTTACTGACAAAAATTGGTTATTTAGGAGTTGCATATCTGTACACACACTTAGCCTAGTACTTGGTTGCTGCACCTTATTATTAGCCAGGTGATGAGCGGTGCCTGGTTTCCGCCAGATGTGACGCTTGGTATTTTGGCCAAAAAGTTCAATTTTGGTTTCATCAGACCAGAGAATCTTGATTCACATGGTTTGAGAGTCCTCTTGGTGCCTTTTGGCAAACTCCAAGCGGGCTGTGATGTGCCATTTACTAAGGAGGGGCTTCCGTCTGGCCACTCTACCATAAAGGCCTGATTGGTGGAGTGCTGCCTGGATGGTTGATCTTCTGAAAGGTTCTCCCATCTCCACAAGGATATGCTGGAGCTCTGTCAGAGTGACCCTCAGGTTCCTGCTCACCTCCCTGGCCAAGGCCCGTCTTCCCCAATTGCTCAGTTTGGCCGGGCGACCAGGTTTTGGAAGATTCTTGGTGGTTCCAAACTTCTTTAATTTACGAATGATGGTGGCCACTGTGCTCTTTGGGACCTGTAATGCTGCAGAGATTTTTTCGTACCCTTCTCCAGATCTATGCCTTGACACAATCATGTTTCTGAGGTCTGCAGATAATTCCTTTGGCTTGGAGTTTGCTCTGACATGCACTGTCAACTGTGGGACCTTATATCGGCAGGTGTTGGCAATCCCCAATCATGTCCAATCAATTGAATTTATCACAGGTGGACTCCAATTAAGAAACATCTCAAGCAGTGGAAACAAAATGCACCTCAGCTCACTTTTCAGTGTCATATCAAAGGGTGTGCACACTTGTGTACATATGATATTTTACATTTTTATTTTTAATAAATTAGCACAAATGTCTAAAAACCTGTTTTCATTTTGTCATTATGGGCTATTTTGTGTAGAAGTTTGAGACAAAAATGAACTCAATCTATTGTAGAATATGTCTGTAACGTAATAAAATGTGGAGACGGTGAAAGGGGTGTGCAGACTTTCCTGTCAGGCCTAACAATCTTCAACCAGTTGATAAACTCTTAATTTTTTTTTCTGATATACATTTGTGGATGACTCATAGCTTTCTGCAACTTAACCAAAACAAAACAGAAGTCATGGTCAATGAGCACGTTCACATGCACTCAATAATTTGATCATATTTGGAATATGGCAGTTATTGGATTATTCAAGTTTTGAAACCAAACCAGAACGGGAATAAGCTCCGCCTCGTCCCTTCTCACATTAGTCAGTAAAATCAATACAGTCTTGTCAACAAGCATCAAGATTTTTTTTTTACTGAGGAAGATTTTCGGAGAAAAAATCAAGTAGGCTAGTCTAAGTGCCATCTACACGGTGATACCAAAAATGGTATCCATAATCCACACACTAGCAAGCAGAGATTTGTTTTTTATAAGACCAGTGTGACACTCAAAACATGAAGGTCAGACTAATATCTGAAAAGCAACCACTGTCACGTAATAAACATGCACTTACAATGCAATGGAAATGTTACTTCATGATTCCAGCAGATAGCCAAACCGCACATTTTTATTTTTGGCTACACCAAAACGGCTCAAATGTAAAGATGTTCGAATCGATGTTAATCATACACTTCAACTTCTGCAATCACAAGTTGATATACATTTTTTGTAGCTAGCTAGCACACACACAATTCCCTGCAGATCTCAAATTTAGCTCATGCTAGCTTGTTACCCAACAGTCACTTAAGAGCCACAACAATGCGCAAAAAGAACTTTTATAGCTCATAAGAAAAATAAATAACACACGTTTTCTCGAATGATGACATTGCCTTGAGAATCTATTGAACTTTGCCTATGTGCCTAACGCATTTGAGGAGCGTTCATTGTCACTGATAAAGAACAAATGAGATCTCCACCATGGGACAAGGGAGACAGCAATCGAACTGGCAAGTTCTTCTAGTGTGACTCGTTAAGCACCCTGGATTTCAATGCTATCATTACGGATTACAGATTTTGCTTTTCCAGAAGTGAAATTACACAACACATAGTATACATAAGGAACGATAATGAGAAAGTTTTCTCACACAAGTCTACAGAGAAGAAAAATTTATTCTAAAATTGACTTCAGGGATCGTGTTTTGCTGGACGCACCCCAAGCACTCATCAAGTAAATGGCCCTTAAAGGCTCGTTTATAGCACGTGGTAAATCCAGCCAAATACACCCTGGGGTTTATCAGTGCCTTTTATGAGATTAGCAGCACTGCCTGGGCTAATTACGCTGAATTAACATGGTTGTCAAATGTTCACAATATTTTTACTCGGTTGCTTCCGTAATGGTGGGTTTCTTTAATGGAGTAAACCTCCTTTACGATTACAATCACATCGTCACATGTCCCTCTCTTCAAAACCTTCAAATAAAAATCAATGAGAAGGAAAACTATTTTTCAATTGAATGCATCTTTTTAAGATTGATCCAATATGGCAGTTTTTTCCCCCTGTATATTCTATTTTCTAGAAGTACTTATTGGAAAATAATAGACATGGAAATATAAGTCATTGTGAATTGAATCCATTCTTCAAGGTCATCAAAATGTTTGTAAAGATGAAGGAAGAAATATTTGTTGTTTGTTTTGCTCCTCTAAGAAAAAAGTGACTCCATATTTTCTTTTTTGAACTTGTGGGCCTTTTGTAGCACTTGGCTCTATTGGAATGATGTATTAATTGCATTAGTGATTTAATTTCAGGGCAGAAGCTGGGTGTCAAATTAACCAAAAATGAGGTACAATCTAGCTTGCAGCATTTAGGATGAAGACATTTATCTCAGCTGTGACTCGTTTTCACAGAAAGGACCACTGCATGTTGGCTGGCCAATTTCCCGGCATCTTTGCCACCTGCCTGGGCTGTCCGTAGGTTTGGGGCGATGTTGTCTGCGGCCGGAACACCCGCCGCGTAGCTTTGGAAAGCAAACATCTCTAATCTCTCTTCCTTAATACAGCTGTCAGCTGGCCAAACGGCCATTCAGAACCTGTCATAAATAAATTAGTATGGATCAATGCAAATCTATCTAAAACACTTTGGCTTATTTATTTATTGTTGTTGTTTTCATAAGGCCACTTACACAGTACAATATCCATGTTAATTCAACTCTAACTTTGTTTATATGAGTCCTCTCTCTCCTTAGTGGACTCATAAACTCTGTAAGAGTTTATTTAACACTGATCATTTTACTGTGCACTTTCCTGTCATGTGTTGCCAGTTATTGGCAGTGAAAGCTATACATTGTTAGTCTCCACAGGTTTTTAGGTGATGCACAAGTAATCAAAATGAAATATTAGTACAGGCTCTGGTTGTCAGTAAATCCTCATTGTACAGTATGTCCTCCATTTTGTCTTTATACAATGTAATATAATATTATATACTTTGTTTAATACTGTATATATTATTCTGCTGGGTGTGGTAGACTAAATCACATTTATCATAGAAAATGAGTTAATTGCACATGAGAAGAATATTCATGTACATGTGTAAACTACATTACTGTCTTTTCCTCTTAAAATCAAGACTCCAACCACCTCTGTGAAGTACCAATGCCACAATTGTTGCCTCTGCCTCTCACTCCCTGACTTTCCCTCCTCCATCTGAACAGTGCCACCCTCTCTCTGCCTTGTCCCGCCTAAAATTATGAAAGTAACTTATAGCTCAAATTGGATTTTAGCTGCAGCAGTGGTTGAACAATGTATACACAGACACCACTATATATATTTGTTATTAATTCAACCTAAATAAGTTTTCTTCATCGGTAAACCTTGTCCGGCCTAAAAATTATGAAATGAGGACATTTCAAAACATTGCAAATGTTGCGCCTAAATAGAACAATAACGTTGTAGAATAGGTGCTTCTATCTGATGAAACTTATTCTATAACATTAGCTAGATATCTAGCTATGCTACCCTATCGTGAATGTGACCCCCTGGCGCTGTTTTCAAACACATAACGTTAGCTACATTACATCTAGCCAAAAATAAATCTAGCTAACTAAGTTAATAACGTTAACGATAGCTACCATGTTAGCTAGCTAGCTGACATGACCAAATACTAGTGAACTGGGGACATGCTAGCTACCTAGCTAGTTGACCACAATCAAATTCTTTCCCTTTTACCATTCGATTTATCAATTAACGTTAGAAGTCCATTTTGGTGGGTTAATGCTATTGGTTTCAGCTAGCTTGATCATTCTAGCCTCATACGGTGAACAATAAAGTCTAACAATACACTAGCACTTGTAGGTTTTATCACCACAGCAGTGAAGTAAAAAAGTCAATAACCTACGTTTTCGTCAGAAATGTATTGTCAAGCTCACGTGAATTTACTGCTGTCTACATTCTAAAGCTCCAGTTTGCCCTCCCTAATAGTATGTTTCTGCAATACCGGAGCATACCAGAAGTGCAGTATCAGGACCGCATTTCTAGAACCCGATTTTTTCGCGACAGCTCCACCTACCGAATTGGCAGGACCGTAGTTCTAGCGTGTCTTTATCAATAATAAAGCTGTATAAATACTGACACCATAGAAAATGCTTCTTTTAAGATTTGGGAATCTAATAATTAAATTCATAAAAATGTCAGAATGTCATTGATATTCCTGGATCCAAAACATTCAGGTCATGTAGTCAGCAGACAAAACCAAGGGCTTGGAACCAGAGGGACGTAAGTGGCATTTGATAAACTTTAGAGGAGAACAGGAACTAGACGGGTCAGGAACCAGGTGGGAAAGGGACAACCTGGATGGAACCAGACGGGTCAGGAACCAGGCGGGAAAGGGACAGCCTGGATGGAACCAGACGAGTCAGGAACCAGGCGGGAAAGGGACAGCCTGGATGGAACCAGACGGAACAGGAACCAGATGGGTCAGGAAACAGGCGGGAAAGGGACGGCCTGGACGGAGCCAGGCGGAACAGGAACCAGATGGGTCAGGAAACAGGCGGGAAAGGGACGGCCTGGACGGAGCCAGGCGGAACAGGAACCAAATGGGTCAGGAACCAGGTGAGAAAGAGATGGCCTGGACGGAGCCAGGCGGAACAGGAACCAGGTGGAAAAGGGACGGCCTGGACGGAGCCAGGCGGAACAGGAACCAGATGGGTCAGGAAACAAGCGGGAAAGGGACGGCCTGGACAGAGCCAGGCGGAGGCCTGGGAACAGGCGCTGAAGCCTGGGGGCGCAGGCGCTGAAGCCTGGGGACAGGGACTGGGACAAAGGCACGAGGGCCTGAGGACAGGGGGCTGCTGGATGGGTTAGCAGTATGCCTGGGCGTCAGGAACGGGCAGGAACTGGATCAGGGTAGCAGGCAGGAGGTCAGGAACTGGACTGGACAGAAAAAGGCACGGGGAGCACGCAGGGAATAGGCAGAACACAAAATGCTACAAGGTACGAGCAACACACAAGGTGAACAAGAACGACAAAAGACAACAAGAAGACACAAGCAAGAACACAAGACGATCCGGCTCCGAACAAAGAAACGGGAGACTAAATAAAAAACTGACAAGGACATAAAGCGGACCAGGTGCGATGAGAACACATGGGGGAAACATGATTCAGGTGCGGGGAAGTGGGGACACAAGAGTGAAGGGAGAGAGGGAAAACAAGGGACGGAACGCCAGATAAACACAAAACTAGGACAGGAGCACGGGACATGACAGATGCTTTATTATTATTTTATGAGGGGGGTAATTGAAATAGAGTAGGGTGTAATTGGCCACCAAACAGGGAGAAAATGGGATAAAATCTTAAATAAATAATATTTTTTAAAGAAAAAAAAAGCCACACATACAGTGAGCACCATAATTCCTTGGACAGTGACACATTTTTTGTTATTTTGGTTTTGTACTCTAGCACTTTGAGTTTGAAAGGATACAATGACAATGAGGTTGAAGTGCAGACTGTCAGCTTTAATTTGAGGGAATTTTAGAAGAAACCCCCCCCCCCTCCATTTTCGGGCATCAAAAATTATTGGACAGTTTAACATAATGTAGAATAAAGTAATAATTTTGAATATTTGGTTGCATATCCTTTGCACGCCATGACTTCCTGATGTCTGTGACCCAACAACATCAAAAGACTCTTGATATCTTCTTTTTTTTTAATACATACTATAACTTGAATGGATCTCTCTGGGGGGGGGGGGGGGGGGGGGGAGATGTAGCTGCTGTAAATTATGCTGGAACAGTATGGAATACATGGTTGGCGAAATGGCTGTAAGTCATCAAGGGTCTGATGCATCAAACCCGCCTCAAGGATCAGTCAGTATTTCATGTGAGTGTGACCACCAGAAGTGATCTTTTGCATAGAGTTGATCAGGCTATTGATCATAGCCTGTGAATGTTGTCCCACTCTTCTACTATGGCTGTGTGAAGTTGATCGGCCAGAATAGTTATATGTGGTCTGTGGTTTGTGACAGGTTGGACATCCTGCCAAATGCTCTGAAACGATGACGGAGGTGGTTTATGGTAGAGAAATTAACATTTAGTCCTCTGGGGGGGGGAGGGGGCGGTTGTTGGAGCTGGGATGATGGGGGTTACGGCAGGGTGCTTCCCCTTGCACAAATACAGGTGTTTTATGAAGTCCTGTCTACGTAGCAGTGTTGACTGGCAGTGGTAATGCCATTGTGGTCAGCAATCTAACCCACATCTGTGAATGTTATCCCCTAAAACATAAGAACATAGAATTGTATTATTATTATTTTATGATCATAAGTGCAAATTATGAATACCCAAACCATTTCAAAACAATGTCAAAATGAAGAGACTGGCTGATAACATGTATTGTGGGGGTAAACAGGCAGTCAGCACAGTTTACTTATTAAGATTATTTAAACTTAATTAAAATGGTAAAACAATGAGTATTAAACAAACATTTACACTGAAGACAGTAGGTCTACTGCTGATTTAATGTAGCTGACATACACAGATCATATCGACATGCTCTTACCATCTTTTGAAGTTTAATCAATGTGTTGGCTAGAATTAATTATCATAGTCAACTATTAATAGACAGCTTGTTGGGCTTTCCAAAATCGCGCTATGGTTTTATTAAACAAATAAACAAATGAGGGTAACGTTAACGTTAGTTCGTTTTGCAGCAAGCTATCGGTAAGTTAACGTTATAACAGAGGATTGTTTGTAGTGCCTTTTAAATGTGTTACGATTAGCTTGGAATCGAACATTAACGTTAGCAAAGACTATCATAAGCTAATGTTGCATTCTATTTATCTAAACGTTAGATACATTAGCTAGCAAGATCTATTCATTATACCAGAATTGTTTTTTTAACGTTAAACAAATAAAACGAGTCACATTCAGTTATGTACTCACGCTCCGATTGTCGTCCATCGTCTTGTTTCGCTTGGGCATGAGCAGGACTCCTGGGTCCTAGAAACGCGGTCCTAGGACTGGGGTCCTGACACTGCGCCTGGCTCCGGTATTGCAGGATCACCCTTCTTGGTCTAAGTAGCCTAAGTTTGCTCTATTTTTCTACAGTCTATGGTGTAGCTACGGGGTAGCTATATCTAAAATCTTTGTGGGTAGGCAGACGGAGCGGGCGTGATAAGCTTAGAAATTTAGAAAAATATATTGCGTCAACAACAGCACGCCAAAGACACTTCAAAGTTAATTTTATCGTAGGCCTATTGTAAAATCAGCAAAATAAGTTCTAACGTGTCTTCACAATATAAAACTTAAAGGGGACTTAGCGGTCAAAAGTGGTGATGCAAGACAATACCACGGCACCACCTGATTCAAAAGTGGGTGTGCAAATACGCCCTGGCACCACCCTCGGCGGCGTCCATGAATAAAATGTCTTTTTTATTTTTGAAAAATCTTAAAATGGCAAACAAATGTGAGCCTTCACCAGGGCATTGATGGGAAAGATACACTCAGTGGTTCACCTTTGACCTGATCTATTGTGTCTGTATTTTAATGACCCCGGTATACAACAGACATTTCACAACAACAAACCTTTGGTCGTAGGTCCCTATCCATATAAAGTCTAGTCTAAATGGATGGCTGCGAGCAGTTGGACATGTCCTTTGAAATTTTGTGTAAAACATAGTTGGGTTGGTAGCAGTTAACCTGCAAATTAAACTTCAATTGAAAGCTTCTGGGGATAGTATTGTGATTAGGTAACTGTTGTCTAGAGTGGGGTGGACATTATTAAGGCCAGGGTCTGAACCAACAGCAGCAATGATAGATAGACAGTTTTAATGCTTACATTCATTACTGAAATGATTTTCAGGCGTTCTACTGTAGAACGGTAGTACCACTGTTACTGTTTTTGGAACGGTTAGAATGGAATTTGACCAGGTGAGGTCTCCGACAGTACGCCTCGTAAAAGTGTACCCACCTTTTTAATCAATAACAATTTGAGCTAAGCATGTGTTAAATATAAAATATGAAGGATAATTAATTTCTGCAAAGAAAGCAAATTAGAACAATAAACTCACAGTTGTGGGTGATTTTTTTTCTGAGAATTTTTTTTTTACTTTTTATTTGTCACATCAGTTTAATTTTTGTAGAGCAGGTCACATATTTCTTGAAGTTTGCTAATGGTGTCTTATCAGATGGCAACCTATGGTATCCAGGGCTTGATCCAAGCCATAACTATGGATCACTTCATTACCACTGAAGTAACAGCAGATGCACTATGTTAACTCGCAACTTAATTCACTGCGCTAAAAGAGCTACTATCCCAATGAACAAGTCATAAAAATAAGTCTTGACAAAATTCCTCGTAAGAATGTTGTTTAACATTTGCTTCTTTTTGAGGTATTCTGTGTTAATGTTGGACAGAAATGTTTTAAATGCACAGGTTTGCTGTTATTCAACCTCCACACTCACAGCCAAAGAGTTAATCACACATAGACATCAATATAAATAAATAAAGTAGAATATTAATTTCAGCTTTGCTGTGGAATTGTTTCAGTCCTTTAATGAATCTTTCATTAACGCTCAATAAATATTTCATTACTAACTTGAGACTGGATGATTACTCTGACATATTCCCAAAAGAGATGGGTTTAAGGAGTGAATTGCTTAGAGTCTGTGAACAGAAATTCAATATGTTAAAGAAACGGTGCCACAGTGCTCATATTTATTATTTCCCCAAACATGAGAAGACTGATTGGATTCAAGAGAGAATGTTTACACTCCGATCTGGAGAGTAGAATGACAGCTGATATTTCTGGGTTAGGTTGCAAAAGCAGCAAACAAATGTTTCTGATGTTCACGGATATAAGTGATAAGTGATTTGTTGTAGCACAATGGTAACAAGTAAATGCAGATAAACCGGATGCACTGGAAGCATTAGACACTTTTTAGAAGGAAGAAGTAGATGACATTCAGGAATCTGACTAAATTGAATCTGATCTCTCTCTCTCTTTCTCTTTTTGGAATTCCATTTTCCATGCGTTTAATCCATCAGCACAAAGAACAAAACCCTTAGCTGATTTGTGCATGTGTGTGTGTGTGTGTGTGTGTCTGTCTGTGCGTACGTGTGTGTGTGTGTGTATGTGTGTGTCTGTCTGTCTGTGCGTACGTGTGTGTGTGTGTGTGCGCCTGTGTGTGTGTGTGTGTGTCTGTCTGTGCGTACGTGTGTGTGTGTGTGTGTATGCTTCTGCCTGTCTGAGAGTAAGTGTGCACATAGTGTGAGAGAGATAGTGAGTGAGAGAGAGAGGTAGGAAGAGACTAAAAAGGGAGAAACTGTGATATGAGATACAAAGTCAATGGGGTTCTGGATGACCAGTTGTTGGCTCCTAGCCACAGGGGGTAACCCGCTGAAGGGGGGCAGGGGCCCAGCTATAGTAACCTGAGAATATCATTGGCCTCTTACTACCCAATCAATGCATGCGTCTCTTCAATCATTCAGCTTTGATTGAAACTGGTTCCTATTGGATTCCCCTTGATGAGATTTTTAAATAGGTCATTTTTGAACAAGGTGATTAGTGAACAGAATTGTATTGTTCGCTTCAATTTCACAGTGTGTTACCAGAATAGCAATAAGTTCCCAAAAAAAAAGGGGGGGGGGGGTTAGAGTAGACGAGAGCGAGAGGGAGGAGGCAGCGGAAAAAGTGAGGGAAAGAGGGAGGGTCTTCTTTGAACGTTTTGTTTCATTTTAAACTGCTTAATTACATACATCTCCAAGTCAGGGACAGCAGCTGAGGTAGAGAGCCCTCACATTTAAATTCATGTATTAATCTATCAAGGTAATAACTGCTTTACAGGAAATGGATACTGCAAGGAAATGGCGGAGGTAGCATGTTGAATGTTCTGGAAGCACTGTCGCTTTGGCGTGCCAGCTTCTTGGTATTCCTAAAGCTGAACATGTGCGGGAACAAAGAAAAGAAGAGTGATGGTTCTGCTGGAAGGTAATTGATAGACGAGGGCTTTAGAGCAACATCAGATAACTGATAATGTGGCAGACAAACCTCATCACATAATGACGCCGCCCTAGAGCGTACAAACGCCGCAGTGGTGTGTCGATTGGCTCATCAAACACCGCTTGCGTTCTTATCTTTAAACTGGGTACAAACATAATTATGAGTAGTGCGAGCCTTATTTAATTGGCTTGGGATTTATCTTATTTGGAGAAAGCAGTCGTTTGTACTGCAAAGAGAAAAAGTGAAAGAAAGAAAGCTTAACATAGCCCAGTGCAGGCCCCTACAGCCCACTGGCATAATGGTCTGGTGTCACAATAGACGCATCTTCCATGGCAACAAGCTCACACTTTCTCGGGGGGGCTTTAGAGTACTTAGGTAGGTCGCTCTCTCAGATCTCTCCTGGAACAAACAAGTTAATTGTTAAGGTAACAGAGAGGGGCCTTGAAATTCCTCTCACTATCCTGCTTTTTCTTTCGCTGGCAAATTAATCGATAACCATGAAAAACACTGGCCGGCAATCAGGGCTGCACGAGCACCCGCTAACGCATCACGTTAAAAGTTGCTTGGCAACATGGGCTCAGAGGAGCCGGGAATAGGTGAGATGCTGTTCTCAACCTCTAAACCCCATAATTAAACTGACCGGCTTTTCATTGCTGCTGCTTGATTAGCAGCCTCACAGGTAATCAGCAGAGATGATCTGTACCATTCTGATGCTAATTCACTTAACCACATCCCCACTTCTTTCCTCGGCAGAAACCATTATGCAGCAGTTTTTAGTAGGACGGCATTTTGCCATCACTCGCAAACAGGGCTTGGTTATAATGGAAAGAATGATTCATCTCCTAGTTTGAGCGCACAGGAAAGGGCACAAATGTCCTTAAGGTAGTGTTCGCTATGCTTTGTTTCATTCGGCCTGAAAGCTTCTGCGATATGCAGCCGCTAGAGGTTTTACCTCAAGTTAAAAGTGTCGTCTTTGAAAATACATTGATTTTACCAAGTTGTATTATAAGTTGCTTTTCTGTGACGGAGACAAAGAACACCTCAAGGGAAACATTAGCAGCCGACTGGCTCGGATGGCTCTGCTAATTAGCTGTACAATTGTTAATCAAGCGAAACAAATGGAAATAGGTTGAGGCCCATGATCAAATTAAAGATTTGTGCTCAGTCTATTATGATCATTTGACTTACAGTGCTTGCAGTTAGAGTAACATTACCATTTGTGATTTTTTATTTTTGCTATTGATACCTGCTACCTTTCTCCCTCCACGAAAACTCACACACATACACTGACATTTTAGGATAATGTGTGTCCATTAGGCCAGGTACAAAAAAAAAATCTATGGATTTCAACAGTAGAGTTTTAGAGTTCAGCGGTAAATGCATACTCGTAGCAACTAGCCAATCACAACACAATCTATATTGTGGAGAGGTTGTTCTGTCTGTATGATGGAGAGGTTGTTCTGTCTGTATGGTGGAGAGGTTGCTCTGTCTGTATGGTGGAGAGGTTGTTCTGTCTGTATGGTGGAGAGGTTGTTCTGTCTGTGTGGTGGAGAGGTTGTTCTGTCTGTCTGTATGGTGGAGAGGTTGTTCTGTCTGTATGGTGGAGAGGTTGTTCTGTCTGTATTGTGGAGAGGTTGTTCTGTCTGTCTGTATGGTGGAGAGGTTGTTCTGTCTATATTGTGGAGAGGTTGTTCTGTCTGTCTGTATGGTGGAGTAGTTGCTCTGTCTGTATGGTGGAGAGGTTGTTCTGTCTGTATTGTGGAGAGGTTGTTCTGTCTATATTGTGGAGAGGTTGTTCTGTCTGTATGATGGAGAAGTTGTTCTGTCTGTATGGTGGAGAGGTTGCTCTGTCTGTATGGTGGAGTAGTTGCTCTGTCGGTATGGTGGAGAGGTTGTTCTGTCTGTATGGTGGAGAGGTTGTTCTGTCTGTATGGTGGAGAGGTTGTTCTGTCTGTGTGGTGGAGAGGTTGTTCTGTCTGTCTGTATGGTGGAGTAGTTGCTCTGTCTGTATGGTGGAGAGGTTTTTCTGTCTGTATTGTGGAGAGGTTGTTCTGTCTGTCTGTATGGTGGAGAGGTTGTTCTGTCTATATTGTGGAGAGGTTGTTCTGTCTGTCTGTATGGTGGAGTAGTTGCTCTGTCTGTATGGTGGAGAGGTTGTTCTGTCTGTATTGTGGAGAGGTTCTGTCTATATTGTGGAGAGGTTGTTCTGTCTATATTGTGGAGAGGTTGTTCTGTCTGTATGATGGAGAAGTTGTTCTGTCTGTATGGTGGAGAGGTTGCTCTGTCTGTATGGTGGAGTAGTTGCTCTGTCTGTATGGTGGAGAGGTTGTTCTGTCTGTATGGTGGAGAGGTTGCTCTGTCTGTATGGTGGAGAGGTTGTTCTGTCTATATTGTTGAGAGGTTGTTCTGTCTGTATGATGGAGAAGTTGTTCTGTCTGTATGGTGGAGAGGTTGCTCTGTCTGTATGGTGGAGTAGTTGCTCTGTCTGTATGGTGGAGAGGTTGTTCTGTCTGTATGGTGGAGAGGTTGCTCTGTCTGTATGGTGGAGTAGTTGCTCTGTCTGTATGGTGGAGAGGTTGTTCTGTCTGTATGGTGGAGAGGTTGCTCTGTCTGTATGGTGGAGTAGTTGCTCTGTCTGTATGGTGGAGTAGTTGCTCTGTCGGTATGGTGGAGAGGTTGTTCTGTCTGTATGGTGGAGAGGTTGCTCTCTCTGTATGGTGGAGTAGTTGCTCTGTCTGTATGGTGGAGAGGTTGTTCTGTCTGTGTGGTGGAGAGGTTGCTCTGTCTATGTTGTGGAGAGGTTGCGCTGTCTATGTTGTGGAGAGGTTGCGCTGTCTATGTTGTGGAGAGGTTGTTCTGTCTGTCTGTATGGTGGAGAGGTTGTTCTGTCTGTATGTTGGAGAGGTTGATCTGTATGTATGGTGGAGAGGTTGTTCTGTCTGTATGCTGGAGAGGTTGTTCTCTCTGTCTGTATGGTGGAGAGGTTGTTCTGTCTGTATGTTGGAGAGGTTGATCTGTATGTATGGTGGAGAGGTTGTTCTGTCTGTATGCTGGAGAGGTTGTTCTGTCTGTCTATATGGTGGAGAGGTTGTTCTGTCTGTATGTTGGAGAGGTTGATCTGTATGTATGGTGGAGAGGTTGTTCTGTCTGTATGCTGGAGAGGTTGATCTGTATGTATGGTGGAGAGGTTGTTCTGTCTGTATGCTGGAGAGGTTGTTCTGTCTGTATTGTGGAGAGGTTGTTCTGTCTGTCTGTATGGTGGAGAGGTTGTTCTGTCTGTATGCTGGAGAGGTTGTTCTCTCTGTCTGTATGGTGGAGAGGTTGTTCTGTCTGTATGCTGGAAAGGTTGTTCTGTCTGTCTGTATTGTGAAGAGGTTGCTCTGTCTGTATGATGGAGAGGTTGTTCTGTCTATATGGTGGAGAGGTTGTTCTGTATGGTGGAGAGGTTGTTCTGTCTGTATGCTGGAGAGGTTGTTCTCTCTGTCTGTATTGTGGAGAGGTTTCTCTGTCTGTATGATGGAGAGGTTGTTCTGTCTGTATTGTGGAGAGGTTGCTCTGTCTGTATGATGGATAGGTTGTTCTGTCTGTATTGTGGAGAGGTTGTTCTGTCTGTCCATATGGTGGAGAGGTTGTTCTGTCTGTATGTATGGTGGAAAGGTTATTCTGTCTGTATTGTGGAGAGGTTGCTCTGTCTGTATGATGGAGAGGTTGTTCTGTCTGTATTGTGGAGAGGTTGTCCTGTCTGTCCATATGGTGGAGAGGTTGTTCTGTCTGTATGGAGGAGAGGTTGCTTTGTCTGTATGGTGGAGAGGTTTCTCTGTCTGTATGGTGGAGAGGTTGGTCTGTCTGTATGGTGGAGAGGTTGCTCTGCCTGTATGGAGGAGAGGTTGTTCTGTCTGTATGGAGGAGATGTTATTCTGTATGTATGGAGGAGATGTTGTTCTGTCTGGATGGAGGAGAGGTTGTTGTATGGCTGTATTCTCTACGGGGCCTCCACTGATTCTCTGGCAGAGGGGATGGAGGCCAGTAGCACTCTATAAATCTCCCAATCAATGGGTCTCTCCCCGGCCCTGCCACAGCTGTGTTCAAAGACCACCGTTCCATCAATACTGAGCTGCCGATATCGCTGAGAGGGTCCGTGACAGCCCGCTCCAGTGATGGATGGCCCGCCTGCACACAGCGGCCGAACCCGCAAAGCGTCGCCGCCCAAGCCACGCCTCGCGGAGGCACGGCGAGCCCAAAGACGAATCAATCAAACCAATCGTGCCGCCTGTCGCCACACTTCAAGAGAGCCGCGACGCCCTCCGGCACATGCCAACCCAAGAACAACCTGAAATAAATCGCCATTTCATCTCCTTTCTCTCTCACAACTTATTTTCCCATTAATCTAGGCTGAGTAATTGTTATTATTATTTAAAATAATGTTTTTTTAGAGTAATGAATCCTTGGTTTGTTAATGCAGACCACATCTAAAAAGCATAATGCATCTCGACATATTGTATGTGTGTGGGGGAAACATTCATCATCTTCAGAACAGAATAATGAAAAGTTCAGTTACAACGCGGAGTGTGACTCTAAGTTTCAGGTCCCAGGGCAAGGTGATTAATCTCCCCTGTGGAAAGGAAAGAACCAGTGAGATTAATAACAGGCAGATTAGATGCAGCTGAATTTCACATCTGCTGTTTATGCAAACATAGCAGCAAGCCAAATAGCATTTATAAAACCATTTTTTAGTTTGTGGAATGTTCTAGAAACATTGTGGTCTTGCAAGCACTTCATTAAATGTTTTTCTCTAACTATACTTGCAAAGACATGTTTCCATGCACCAGCTGAACCATTTTATAACAGAGCAGGGGATTAGGGCTTTGGGGTAGTTAGAACATTAAAAACATAAATAAAAATGAATAAAGTAGAATAAAATTAAAACACAATAAAAATGAATAAAGTAGAATAAAATTACCTTACTGCAACTATTTCAAAAGGTGCAATGATGTTTTTCCCAGCTGGCATATTTCTGATGTTCCTGAAAGTTTCACTACGTACAGATCTGTCCAAAATTGGTTGAATTTACATGAAATATTTCTGACTGCTTCTGTTTACCTCAGGGCGGAGGGGATGGAGGCCGGTAGCACTCTATAAAACTGCAAATTAGTAGGGGTAGGACATCCTGTTAGGAGTTCCAGGAATGTTTCCTGGTTTTACTAATAGGATTTCCTACCCCTGGTTCAGTGCACTAATTTGCAGTCCCGTTAAGTTACATTTTGATACATGTCATAGTTTCCTCTCTCTGAAACAGTGAACTGTACTTTGAGAAACAACATTGTTGAAATTAATCGGTGAGACTTGATGGACATTTAACATCCATCATTTTGGCGCAGCTCACCAGTAACCAGGATTTTTTTTTTTTTAAAGCTTTTATTTGAATTTAAAGGTGGCAGTGCTGTATAATGGTTTGGGAACTGGCCTTGTAATCTAAACATTTCAGGCTCCATTCCCAGGTTGGATATTGCTGTTGTACCCTTGAGCAAGGTACTTAACCTGATTTGCGTCAGTATTTACCCAGTTGTATAAATTGGTACAATGGGCCTCATTCATGAAGCGTTCCTAAATAAACACGTACATTTATGTCCGAAAGGAGTTGGTACGAAAGATTTACGCCGGATTCATCAAACTGTGGAAAAGGTCGATTTTTTCGTATTCACGTACGAAGCGCGTCCACATTTTGTGATTAGCATAAATCCACGCCCATGAATTGCATTATGTGGAGGCTGTCGCTTCCATTTAAAGGTCTATACCTAGTCAAAATGGCCCAGAAAAAGCAAAGGAAAGAATTATTCTTACACTGAAATTGAAGTTTTCTTAGCAGAAAAAAAATAGGGGAAAAAATAGTTTAATAACCGGTGTCATGAACTGGTAAAGTAAAGGCCTAGCAGGAGATAACATGTACCATCAAAGCAGCATCATCCCTCACACAAACTGTTAAAGTAGTAAAATAAAATAAATAAATGGATTGACATTAAATTGGAGGCGAAGAAACGCATAGCTACGCATCTACGTCTGCGTCGGATGAGCGAGCACATTGCTTTATCACAGCCTGGAAATAAACAAAACGTTATTCATTTTTTTATTCTGTTGGGGTTCTGTGCATGTGAAATCTGGTAATCACATGGGCTACTTTATTTTATAATCTCTCTGACGCGTTCTAATTGCGATCACATTGATGTGCGTGTCCTACTGTGCAAAAGCCAGAACCGAGCACAGGTTTTTTTCTGGGATATAGCCTGCTGGCGACATTCTAACCGGTTAAAAATCTTTCACTTTTAAATAAAGTTTCTACAGTTTTCCCCAGAACGCGAGACGGCATTTCACTGACTTTTCAACAAAAACGTGAACTGGGGTGTGCAATTTATGGCACTGATAACATTGGACAGGTTGGCAATTTCATAAAAACCCCGCTTTACCTCCACCTGGCTTTGCATCTTGTCGGGGAACTGGATGTATGCTGCCATTATGCTAGATTATGATAGATTATGCTAATTGCAACCCTGGCGACAGACATGTAAACCACTTTATAGCAAATTTCATGAATCTGTTAAATGTGTATTTTAATTAGCATAGCCAATGCAAGGTCATATAGAATAAAAAAATTCATTAGCCTACATTATGGGTCTAATTAAACGGCTTAATTAATAGGCATAATCTAAAAAATGTTTGCTTTTTACAATCATAATTTATCAAAGGCTACATTTAGTCTTGTGAATTTAACATAAAATAAAAATAAAGTATCATTCAGAAGCTACATTTACCGTCATTCTGAATTTACGAACGCAGTACGCGTGCTCTTGAGCAGGTGTAAAATTTGTTAGTACGTCCGATCAAATCTCAGATACGAAAACATGGACGAATGCCAAAATACGGGCAAAATTGGTAATACGAACGATTTACGTGCAAATTTGTTCTGCTCAGATATCATGAATGAGGCCCAATGTTCATGAAAAATGAAAAAAAAAAAATAATTGTGCATGTCAATCTTGATAAGAGTGTCTGCTAAATGCCTTTAATGTAGACTAATGCATTTCTCAACATTTAACAAATGTTATAAACAGGTGATGCTATACATAGTAGCACAGTACCTTAAGTTTGAATGAGCATCCATGGCTGTTTTGGTAGCTATATAGCCTACTGCAACATCTGGAGTTAGGAGTAAAATATAGACGTGCCCTTTTTCTCAGTCCATTGCATTGGAAATTTAAACCTGCACAGCCTGAAAGATCGCTCCATACCAAACCATATGTATCTGTCTAGTTTGGAGTAATGATTCCCACAGTACATTAATCTCTAATCTCCTATTAGCCATGCACCATACTTTATTGATACTGCATGCCTGCGCCATAAATTGAGAAACATCAGACAAGAGACCTGTGAGCACTTCCCGCAAGTTTTCATTTATTTTCTTAAAAGACGCGTGGATTGCCGCCCCAGGCGGCTTCTCAGAAGTGCTGCCGGGGTAAGAGGCTTTTTTCTGTCAGCGCCATCGTTTAATTCCACGGAGCAGCGGCCGACGCAGCTGTGCAGCGGGGACGGCTGCTTTTGCGTTAATTTCGCGACCTTCTCCGTCCGCTTTTAAACCGAACCTTCCGGAAGAAGAGTCATTTGCATGCGGCTCGTGGGCATGCAAGCCATTACTCTCTCTCTCTCCCGCCGTCTTTATATCACTTTATATCATCTCTGTCTCTATCTCCCTTCCCCCCACCCACCTCCCTCTTTCGTGTTTTTCTTTTTGTTTTATGTTTTTTTTTGCCGAGTTTCAGAGCTATTTGTCATCGCCTTGACGCCCTCGGCCAACGCGAGCGCGCAGCGCACAGACTGCCGAGGATTGTCTGGGTGTGAATAAAGCTGAGAGGAACCAAAAAAAAAACATAAAAGAAATAAGGCGGGGGTGAAAAAGATAGAGCGTGCTGCCATGAAACGGAACAGTAGAACAGAAGGCTCTCTCCCCTGAGTCGGTACTACACAGTAAGACTTTGGGAGCAGACACATGACTAATACTTCTTTATTAACTTTAAAGCCAAGGTATCAAGGACAGATAAGAGTAGCAAGGGTCGGGGAGTGAAGTGGAGCTACAGAGGTGTGTGTGCATGTATGTGTGCCTGCACGTGGGTATGTGTGCAGGCGCGCATGCATATGTGCCTGCATGCATGCATGCATATGTGCACATATGTATGCAGGGGTGTAAAAAGTACCCAGAAATTATACTTAAGTAGAAGTATGGGTACTGTCTCAAAATCTTACTCAAGTAAAAGTCAGAGTATCCGGCTAAAAATACACTTGAGTAAAAGTAAAAAAGTTCCTCATTTTAAATGTACTCAAGTACTAAAAAGTAAAAGTTAAAACTTTTTTTATTGCAAGGGATAGACCAGGGATCTCAAACTCATTCCATCGTGGGCCGAGTGTATACAAGTTTTCGTTTTAACTACACATTGCACCAGATGAGTTAGTTGAATAGGTGAGCTAATTAGTGAAATCATCAGCTGGTGTTTAGGCAAGGCTGGAATGAAACCCAGCATACACTTGGCCAACAATGGAATGAGTTCTGCGATAGACAATTCTGAAATTAAAGAACAGAGGACACTTTTTTAGCATTTAAATTATTGAATGCACTTCTCCATCGAATTTGAAAAAACATGTTGAGGTAAACTAACATGGACGGAATTCACATGACAGCATCCAGTTGTAAAGTGGGCCAAACTACAGCCTTGGAAAAAATGAAGGGTTTAGTTCAGTTTTTTTTATTTTATACGTGGGTTCGACATTGAACATCCTAAGGTTCTTGTCAAATAGCAGGTGTCTAATCAAAGATCCCCGCTTTTTAGTCTTGCACAAGGACCAATCAACATGGGTATGGGTGGGTTAATTCTCCATTGATGGGGATTTGATTGGCTGTTTTAAATAAAGTGCGGCCGCAGGATTAATAACATGAACATTAGTTTGGTCAGAGAAACAAATATACTAATTAATCTTAAGTTGGACCTGCGAGATTTGTACTTTATACTTTGAAGGTCTGCATTTTAAATGTAAGAAGTAAAAAGTATGTTTTTTTCTCTGAAATGTAATTGAGTAAAAGTACAAGTATACAAACTTAATAATACTTGAGTAAAGTACAAATCCCCAAAAACAGTACTTAAGTATTGTAACAAAGTACAATTACTCAAGTACTTTACACCCCTATATGTATGTATGTGCGTGTATGTGCATGCGTGTGTGCATGTGTCTATGTGTGCATATGTATGTGTGTGTGTAAGTGTTTGTGTGTATGTGCGCATGCATGCATGTGTGTATGTATGTGAGCGTGTATGTATGTATGTGTGTGTATGTATGTGTGCGTGTGTGGATGTGTGTATGTATGTGTGTGTGCGTGTGTGTGTATGTATGTGTGTGTATGTGTACGTGTGTCTGTGTGCGGATAGCTGGACATGGCTCTTTTTTTCTATTATTATTATTTATTATTATTATTATTATTATTATTATATTTTTCCCTTTTTCTCCAAATTTTGGTAGCCAATTGAACCCTATGCTATTCAATTCCCCCCCATGTAGCAACCGCTTGAATTTGCCGCTGCACAACCCCGTCAGCCGGTAGTAGGTAGGAGGGCACCACGTGGACACGGCTCTTTGTTCAGTGAGCAGCTGTTATAGTAAGGGGCACTTTTAAATGAGGCTGCATTTTGGGGCTTTTTTCAGATGCCGTGGTTTGTGGGGTTTGTGAAATGAATGCACAGACAGGAAAGCAAACGTCACATTTGCTCACGCAAAAATGCTTCCGTTTATTTCTCTCTCTACTCTCTCTACTGTGTCACATGACGTTTGTTTCCGCAGAGGATATGTAGCGTAAACAAGTGTGCAGTCTGCATATAAAAAGGCCTTTGATTTGATAATAATGCGGGGCAAATTTTGCTGACATGGTTCCACATTAACAGACTGGACTCATACCAATAGAATGCAAAGTCGATGCCAGTCATTATTCACTGGTAGGGAGCTATCATCTTCACCCTGTATTAAAGCATTTAACAATGCCACCATCCACAGAAACAGCTGGCAAATGGTTTGAGGAGCACAAGTCTGAGGTCATCCACACGCCACGGCCTTCTGGGTTACCTGATCTGAACCCTGTCAGCTTTATAATAATATATAATACTTTATTCATACTCATAGTTTTTCTGTAGATATTTCATATTTCATATATACCCTTATATTTTTCTTACAATTACTGTCATTGATGGCCCTTACTACTGTCTATTCATGTTTATTTATACTATTGAGATTATTTATATATCCACATTTATACTCCTGTACACAATGTCTATAATGTACCATACTATATATATACACAATGCACTTTACTGCCTCTTTGCACTCTGGTTAGATGCTAAACTGCATTTCGTTGTTCTTGTACCTGTACATGGATAATGACAATAAAGTTGAATCTAATCTAATCTAATCTAATGGGGCATTCTGGGATTGCACCTTAGTGACGTTTTCAGCTTCCTGCACCTAAGCGCTAGGCGACTTGCTTTCTCGCACGAGGGAAAGAAGAGTGCGTGCACGTTCGCACTCTCCTGTAGAGATGTTGGTAAATGAAAAGCTCATTTGCTTTATACACATCAATATTTAGCATAATTATTTGTGGCATCAAACTTCAGGGTGCACTATGAAATAATAATTACAGCAGTGAATTAATCCCAAAAATGTTTTTAAGAACACTGCATCTATTCCATTACCTGTGGCTCCTTAGAGCATCTGCCAAAATACAATAAGTATTTGTAGACAAAACCGCTGTGATCATTTGAAGGAGCACTATGCAATTTTTATTATCCTTGCTGTGGTCCTGTGTTTACAATCAAAAAAGTCTCTTCCTCCATCCTCAACCTCAACCCCGCCCACCGAAGGGACCTGTCTTTGGCCATCTAGCGACCTAACGTAGCTAGCTGTATAGCTAGAGGTACCATTACTTGCAGGTCCAATAAAAAACGTACACGCCGACTCCGCGTTGCTTTTCATCCACTTGCTAAGCTAAAGCAGTCGCCATCAAGGAAAAGTGAATCCTAGGTTGACTCTGCTTCTTGAACGTGCCCTGTCAGCTTGTTGTTTGGCTTCTCTGTACTTGCGCTTCTTCATCTCCACCACTGCGGGAGCTAGCTAGCCTCAAACCATAGAGTATCTAATATGTAGAGACAGTGACGTCAATAGAAACCTATGGGGAATACATCTGCACCAGGAAGTTTCAATTTTGCGCTCATCTCACTCGCGCAGTTGTGTCCTTGGAGTCACGACGATGATGGCGCTGAAAGTGACGAGGAGACGGCTAGCGCTTGGAAATATGACATAGGCCAGAATAAATAATAATAATAAAAAGTATATCTTTGTCTGTGTACCAAGAAGAAAAAAAAATTTGGCCACGGAATTATAAATATGCGATTTTTTAATACATTTTAATGCAGTTAACATCAATATATATAAATTAATGGAGCCCAATGGGGAAACTAGCTTTTTGACTGCAAATTATAGATATCAGCAGAGGGCGACATTATATCTGGTGCTGAGGTTGAGAGCCGAAAGCTGACCCCTTGCTCCAAACGCTCCCCTGAAACCTGATCCCACCTTACAGACTCTGTAGCCACTCCCACACCTCCCCACACAGAAAAGAGTGTCACGCCCATAAACGGCCTGAGCACATCTTAGAATAATAAAAACAGGCAGAGGAGCACGGATTCGGCAAAAATGTGCACAGACAGGGAGCCAGTACATCATAGACATTAAGTATATTTTCAAGGTAAAAAACCTGCAAAGCGCACCTTTAAGAACACCGTCCATTACAGCCTCGCTGTGCTGCACTTATATTACCACCAACACCCGTCCATCTTTCCACAGAAATGTTCCACAAACGTTTTGCAGTGAAAAGCATTGCACGTGACACATTCGACGTGCGCTAAAAAAGTGATGGAAAGCGTAACGAGCGAGGCCGCGCCAGTTTGTCAGGAAATGTACGCATCGCAGGCGGGCCGGATGTTCCCCGTCGTGAAAGCATGCCCCGGTTTTCCTTGTTGCTTCCCTGCTGTGTTGAGAATAGCAGGAAATTGGAAGGAAAGCTGAAGGTGTACGCGCTCCAGATTAAACACGACCCCCGGTTTGCAACGAGGCCTTCCCTTTTTCCTTCACCCTTTTCTGTGTTGTAATTGAATGCCCCCGGTTCATTCTTACCTTACCCTTTTTTCGCTCACTCGTTTTCTGTGGGTGAACTCTACCATACCCATGTTCAATTCTAGGTGTAAGCTTTCTGTTATAATGTTTTGAATGGCAATACAAGGATTTCAGTGCCTAGGAAGCTGTGTTCCACAACAAAGACTAAACTTACAAATCCCAAACGCCTGTTATTTACAATCACGTTTGATTTTGTCCCTGAGCCTTCAAACACATGGAAGTTATTAGCTAGGGATGTTTATGCATATTTATGAATTGTATGTTTACCTTTAGCTCTGCAAGCTTTAAGGAAGCTGCCCGTGAAAGTTCTTAACATGATCCAGTGCAGACGAGACATTTCTGCTCACTAATTCGAGGGAAACCATGACCTCTGACCCTCCCACCATGTCAGCCATCAGAACGCGACAGCAAAAAAAACAGCAGAGTAAGGGCAGCACTGATGGTAAAATCCATTACCTCCAGCTGTCAACCCCCCACCGTAAAAACCCTATCACGGATCGGGAATGTCACCAGGTTTATGTTCAGCTGGTGGAGCGCTGTTGTCAGGCGGAGCGTTGGATGTGATCCGCAGCGACAGACAGGTGCCCCAAACGTCGCCGTCTCCACACATCCACACACCTTCCACAGCAACAGAGATTGTGAAAAACGCAGTCGCAGTAGTCTATGTGTGTTTTGCTGTGGTTCAGGACTCACCATTTAACACGTTCCATCTGCATTCTCACAATTAGCTCACAATTAGTGTGCAATTAGCTCCACGCTTGTTGCAAGCGCTACACTAGTTAATGTATGTCCGCAAACATTTTAATTCTATATCTAATCATCTCAGCCAGCACATAATAGGAGGTGTGTCAGAGAAATTACAGGTTCTCGTTACCTGGGTCTTGGGCTCCAAAAGTTTGGGATCAGCTGTCAAATAAATTTAAAGGGGCAGTTTACCCAAAAATTTAATTTGGATATGTTTCTACATACCTGGAGTGTCATCTATCCATCCAGGTAGTTTTTTTGAGAACTCGCTAGTTTTGTAGATATCTGCTGCAACTCACCTTGACATCACCCCAATATAACAGACCTCAATGGGTTTGTGGCGGTCAAAGCGCCAAAATGTACGCTTGAAAAAATCAACAGCAACGTCTCTTTACAAATATAGTTACTCACAAACATCCCAGACCTTGTTGTGCATGATTTTTTCTACAGAAGTACACCAACTCTGTACAGTATACGTACTGTATATGCGCAGTCTTAACCAAAGCATGCCAGTATTCTGGGGCGTATGTCAACACAGTGCGCCTACAATACTGGCGTGCTTTGGTTGATACGTCACACGGATATACACTGTTGGTGTACTTCGTAGAAAGTAGTTTGAGAGTTTTAAGTTTTTGCAAATTAGTTCTCAGCTAATCTACCTGGATGGATAGATAGCAGTCTGGGTATGTAGTAACATATCAAAATTATATTTTTTGGTGAACTGCCTCTTTAAAATTATTCATGGAAAATCATGGGGATTTGCCAATTCATTAACTACATTTTGTTTTTAAAGTTTTGTTAAAAGTTGTTTAAGGCTCAAGGAGTATTCTGTGAAATGTGTAGAGCAGGAAATATGCTTGCTCACTGCAATGACATTTGCTTAATGTGAGCGGATGACTGATGTTTTGTTTTATCTGTAGGATGAGTTCTGTTTAATGACAATTGTCAACTGGGTGAGCTCATCTTACAGGCCCATGTTTCATGACCAAAATGAAAAGAACAGAAACTATCAACTATCAACTGGCCAATCAGGCTGCATGGTAATGTTTCTCTTATGGTTGTGTGTCTCCTGAGGAACAAGACATTTTGTGAAAATTGTAAGCTCCACTGTAGGGAAACTGTTGTTCTTTACATTTTCATCTTGACTAGGGCATTGTTCCATCACTGAAAACTGCCTCATACATCAGGTTGGGTAAACAGACAGACACTATCGGTAGTTGCAGACAGACTGCAGGTTCACAGTTGCCCAGCGGAGGCGCTCTAACATGAGGAGACATGAGCAGAATATCCCAAATAAATACATGTAAATTTAAACATCTTGGGTATGTATGCACATTTAAGTATAGCAAAAACAGAATATAGACAGGTCTCTTGTTCTGTGATTTTGCGATGGGATGTGGAGTCTTGGAACTGTCCGAGGCAATTAGAAATCAATTTATCTTCTTCTAGCCTGGTATGCAATATATGTGCGTCTGCCTATGTGAGATTTTTTGTGAACAGAGTGCCTTTTTCATAAAAGTAGAGGAACACGTGGGACTTGTGCTTAAACGCAAATTCTGCTACACGTGTGCTGCAGTTCTGTTGCCAACATCCATGCATCAGACGAGCAGATTCTTCAATACGGGGTCCTCAGAGCCGTGCGACACCTGAAAAGATCTCGCGGGGCAAAATGCCATTTGTCAGTGGATTCAAGCCAATGAGGAACCATGCACCAGGGTGATTAGCACTAAAGTAGGAGGTGCAAGACACATCAAAACATGTTCTTGTGTGGAATATACCTACCCTGTTTTCCATCATGGCATTATATTACTGTCATTGCTGTGATTTTATACAGGTGCTGTTTTTATTGACAGAAGGGGGTTAATTAAAAACAGAGGTGCATTTATGCTTCTTTAAAAGGACACAACACAAACAGTCCAGGGGGGAGGTTTATTGCGTGCATTGTACGGGACCACCAGGGATTCGAACATGGTACCTTGCTGTGTGGCAACAGCGCTGTTCACTGTACTGTGCCACCCCCATGGCAACAAAATAACATTACAGGCATTCAGAGTGACTTACACAACTTCTTTTT
Organism: Ilyophis sp. 1 JC-2022; assembly: GCA_022702515.1. Classification (NCBI taxonomy): domain Eukaryota; kingdom Metazoa; phylum Chordata; class Actinopteri; order Anguilliformes; family Synaphobranchidae; genus Ilyophis; species Ilyophis sp. 1 JC-2022. Next base: position 51,566,458 of record CM040394.1, read on the forward strand.
ATCACAACACAACATCCATTTATACAGCTGGATATATACTGAAGCAATTCAGGTTAAGTACCTTGCTCAAGGGTACAACGGCAGTTTCTTCCCTGGGAATCAAACCTTTCGGTTACAAGGCTAGTTCCTCAAAAGAGCAAACCATAATCTATAAGAAACAAATGCACAAAATATCACTGGTCATCACTAAATATACTACAAACGTATTAGTAAAACGAATAATAAATGTACTATTTCTAGATTATTATTTCAAGATTACATTTGCATCATGAGGCGAACAGAAAGAAGGTACCGTGCTCGAATCCCGGCCTGCCCAACCTAATAAACACTGGGATATGTGGGAAATAAAGGTCATTTGAATAATACAAAATCCAAAAACTTATTTAAATGGCAAAAGTCAACACTAGTGCTGTGTACTCTCAAAATTATGGCTAGTAGGCCACTGATTCCATAACGGAGTGCAGATTAAGAATTGAGATGTACTACTATGTCAGAACCTGCTTTAGGTTGCATTGTATTATTAGAGATTTATACAACACAGCAAACTGTAGATTAGACTGCGGTTCTCGGTTAACGTTTCTGCATTCGGTTAGAGTCATAGTGAGAGTGATGACTCTATAGCTAATAGATCTTTCCAATTTTTGACAATAATTAATAGTTTACCCTCTCATAAACTGCCAGAAAAAAGGCAGTTGATCAAAAAAAATATTGTTTCCCTGAATCTTTCATCAGGTATGGGTAAAGGACCCATTCCTCCTTCAGCTGTGGCTAACTAAGGCAGAATGTTTGCATCGATATTATACTGCTAGAGAGTATAAATTTGACATGAGAGAAATGGAATGCGTTCATTGCAGCATTATTTAAATGCTGTGGCATTAAAAAGACATGCATTGCATTTTGCATTGGCCATTTTAGACTTAATATAACCTCTCCCTCAGGCCCCCCCAGGCAGTAAACTTCATTGTGTTTACGGTAAAGTCAAACGTTTGGGTTAAACTTTCTTTTAAGGGCCTATTTACTCTTTTAGGATAATTAATAAAGCACGACTCACACTCACACAAGTACATTATGCATTTAGCAGGCACTCTTATCAAGAGTGATTATATTAATTGTATTTGGTATGCTATCCATTTATACAGCTGAATATTTTCCTGAAAAACTATTTAGATTATGCACTTGTTTCAAGGGTGTAGCAGCAGTCTCCTACTTGACAATTGACCTTGTGACCTCTGCATTACATAGCCCTAGTGTCTAACCATTATACTACACTGTTGTAAAAAAGCAGTGTTTTGTGCAAGCAGATTTAGTTGATTTAGTAGATTTAGTTGGTCAAAATCACAACTGAGATTGAATCGAGGCCTTAGTCATTTCTTAGCTAATCCAACAGCAAGTAAATGGTAAATGGTAAAGTGTTGAACCAACAGTCAAAATGGAAATTGTATTATTAATTTACTATTAGTAACCAGTTTCACAGTTTATAAAAATAAGAATAATACATGTAGCATTTATTGTTTTTAGTTTATTATGTATTTTTATTCCTAACACTATTTTTAAAAAGATGTTTGAAGCCAAAATGCTGCTAATCTCAAATTGTACTTGTTTTTAAATCAAATACCTCTGTCATTCCTATTGACCTGCAGTCATGAATGTTGATTACAGGAAAACAGATAGACCAGCAATCGGTGTTTGGCTTCAGGCATGCAAAACATGCTGTTTCCTTCACAGTTAAATTTCAGTTTCGCTCCTTATCTTTTCCAATGGGCTTGTTGTCTTATTGTAAGTCAAATTATTGTGGGTAACGAAAGGTCTCTTTTTAATATTCATCAGGCTTCCCCGGAGCGATCTTTTCCTCTTCCGCTAATGTCGGTTTGAAATGTTTGTGTGATTATGGCTGTTTTTTGTGGGCAGGTTTAAATGCTTTTCTTAGGGCAGTAAACATAGTTTTTTTAATAAGTCCTTATGGCCCCAGATTTTCTCCACCCTCATCCCTCCATGGTGGAACAATCTGGAAGTCTTTCCCACAAATGTCTGAAAAACTCACCTTTTCAGGCTGCACCTCAGTTCATTTTCTTTGATGTTAAACAATACAAATACCCCTTCTCTCCCTCCATTATGGAGTCCTTAAGGCAGCATGTCGACGCTGGTACTTATTTGATTGTAACCTTGCCAATCTCTAGCTGGTGTTTGCTCAGCATGCAAAATACTTTTTTTGCAACATGCTTTGTTTAAAAGCATCTGCCAGGTGATCGAAATGCTCAATGGTAATATTTAGGCCCGTCTAGTTAAAGCGGCTTTGTGATTGGGCATACCGCTGCCCTAACCTGCAGCACATAGGGCAATGAGTGCTTTTACGGCCAGGCCCCCCTTTGGTAATACGTAATTTTTAAGACCACCCCGCTTTTTTCTTTCAACTCTCATGGCACCTCCCCTGTCTCTTTCCACCCCCAGAGCGCCCCGCCCCCATTTTGGGAACCACTGCCTTATGGTAACATGCCCTTTCCTTGGATTCAGTTAACAGCTGCCAAATGATCTCAAGACAAAGTTGTCAACCAATCATTCTTTTAAAAATTGTATTCATCTGGCAACGTATTGCAACAAATTTGATTTGTAAGTGGTCCACATCGTGCCCGATTAGATCAACACTGCCAGTTTGATTTTATGAGGGAAATTCTTTGTTGTAATATGGCTTTTTTGTTGTTGTTGTTTTTCTGTTTTTTTTTTTTTGATTGAATAGCTGTCTCTCTCATAAGAAAGTGGCGATGTTTGGTTGAATAGGGGGGCAAGGCGTCTGATCAGTCCATAGGGAGTAACTGATCACTTCACCCACATGGGGAGAGAACCGTGGAAGGATGTTTTTCAGACTGTGCTAATACATTTATCAGGTTATACAAACTTCAGTTCCAAAAAAGTTGGGACAGTATGTAAAATGCACATAAGAGCAGAAAGCAGTGATTTGTAAATTCTCTTTTACAGGTGCAGCTCAAAATATTTGAATATCGTGAAAAAGTTCAATATTTTTTGTCACTCATGTCAGAAAGTGAAACTCATATATTATATAGATTCATTACACATAGAGTGAAATATTTCAAGCCTTTATTTCTTGTAATTTTGATGATCATGGCTTGAGTATTGAGTGCATAGAAATGAACATACTTTTCAGAAGGCTGACATTTCTGTTTAAAATATCCTTTTTTATTGATCTTATGTAATATTCTAATTTTCTGAGACACTGAATTTGGGTTTTCATTAGCTGTAAGCCATAATCATCAAAATTACAAGAAATAAAGGCTTGAAATATTTCATTCTATGTGTAATTAATCTATATAATATATGAGTTTCACTTTCTGAAATGAGTGACAAAAAATATTTAACTTTTTCACGATATTCAAAATGAGCTGCACCTGTACATAGATTGAATTGAAAACAGTACAAAGAAAAAATATTTAATGTTTTACCTTATCAACTTTATTGATTTTTGTAAATATACGCTAATTCCGAAATTGATGCTTGCAACACGTTCCAAGTGATTGAAGGGTTGTTTCTCCTGACGTATTTTTCCATAGAGTTCAATAGGAAAATGTGTCAGGAGAAACAACCCTTAAAGTGATCCATCCATATCTACTGCATATCTGGCTCAGGCTCGTTTGATACCTCAGACACTTGATTACTTTTTTTGTCTCCACACTTCTTTAAGTAAAGACAGAAGAGCTGAAACAATTTTTAAGCTTTAATTACTTAAGTTGAACAATATCTGACTGAGATCACTGGAGGACTTTTACTTTTAAGAGAATCGAAAATAAAGTTTCTGTGTCAGCAGAGGGGTTTTGATGTATTATTACAAAGTTCTGAGCAAAAGTATGCAAACGTTTCATTTCCTGTCTGGATGTATCAATCTCTCAGTCAAAAAGCAAGGCAAAATCATCAGGGGTTCTTAATCAAGCAAGCAAAAATCACTGAGACAGCCCGGGCAAACAGCTTTGTGTCTTCAGGGAAATCTTTTCAAATGCTTCCCAATACTCAACATCCACTCATGCTTTCCAACTAGGTACAAGGTACCTCTTGTACATAAAACCTGCAATGAATAATTATTTTATTTTAGTTTGATGTTTATTTCATCTGTGGGGTCCACTTTAAAGGATACCACAGATAAATGCTGTGTTCATTTAACTCTAACAGAGCTCATATTAGTCCAAATAAATATTAACCCCTTAGTGCAGATAGTCTATTTTGTCTCGCATGCGAGACAGTTTTACGCAACTGAGACACGCGTTGCTCCTGCAGCCAAACTATTAGTGGAAAACCCAAACGCGGTATTTTAACTTTATTGGTAGACGATTTGCGACGATTTGCGACGATTTCTGGCCAATGCGTAGTTTCTAAGTGTCACTATCTTTCCGTAGCAAGTCAATTTAACAAGCACTCCCCACCCAGCCTATACCTACCCATGCGTGACATAGTGGGCAATAGCGTCTATGTTGGGAGTTCATAAATATATGTATTCATCATATAGTATCAGAATTCCGTCCAGCAACCAGATAAACCCACCAATAGCCCGACCGTATGCAAATACAGCGGTGCAAATCGCTGCTCAATCAATACCGACATAAACAAGTGAAATCATACAATGCCATTCTACTATCAATATCTGCTATTAAATATGGAATTCGTGTGCAATCCTCCCGTGGATTTAAGCGTAGATATGTCCCTTTCAAGATTCCGTGGTCATTTATTGTCTTGGACAATCCGTTTGAAAAATACACAGCGCATTGGAACACTATTAGACAAACGAAACTAGCTCTGCGTAACCCCCCCTTCCTGATTGCACAGTCGTGACGCTATCAAATTTATTCTGGTTTGATCGACAATTGTTTTATCCAATAGAAGGCACGACAAGCTTCCCAAAAGTAATTTACATGTGTAATTGAAAGCTTGGATTAACTATTTAAGGGCGAGCGTAACTGCAATACTTGTTATATCACGACAATTTTACGCACACATGCGCAGATGACGCATTTGGTTTGACGCATTTGGTATGACGCATTTGGTATTACGCAATAAAACTGCGCGCAACTTTGAAGAGACTTTTTAGTAGTTTTCACCCGAAGTCGGTCAGAAGAGGACAACAACAGAGATTCTTCTAATCCCTGTAGCATAGATTCTGTGGAAGAGGTGCCTATCAATATGGGGAAGATATCCTCCTCGACATGTAAGTATTACTGCTTGTAATATTTTGATTATATACATTCGTTTTTCCACTGCGTGCTATATTGTCGTTATTTTTGTATTTGCATCGGTCGTAATAGACCACTGTTAGCCTGCTAATAATGCTGAACATATTTGAAAACACACTTTTTCAGACTCCACCTTGAATAACTACATGTATAAGGCAAATTATATAGTACGTTCTTTCCGTTTATTTAGTATTTTCTATTTGGTTTAGCTATCTCATAGCTTAGAATGTATAGCTGACTGTATTCGGTTGATGACTAGCGATAGCTTCTACGTTGGGAGAAAGTAGCGCTTTCGTGACTTTGCTTCGTAGATTGTGTCTATGACCTTCAATATGCACTTATTGTACGTCGCTTTGGATAAACGCGTCTGCCAAATAACTGTAATGTATTGATACTATTGTGTTCGTGCCGTTCCCGTAGTGGCTCGTGGTGGCCTGCTTTGTTAGAATTCATAGCTTTCACAATGAAATTGAGTATTTTAGCGCTGTTCTGTTTGGTTGCTCAGTCGTACGTTATAAACTCCTCAAAAAAAGTTCGGAAACGTTATTTCGGTCGATTATTCCTCCCCTTTAATAATACCAATTGGTATTGTATTTTATATCGTTGGAAAGCCTGATTAGTCACCTTTACAACGAGGTACAACTTGTAAGGATCGTGCATTCGTGGAATGAGCAACACAGCTAACCGTGTGGGTAGCGGCCCAAAAAAATGTGCCTAAATCCCCTGCAATATTCTTCTGTTGGTATTCACTCTCGTTTTGAGTTGCTTGGTGGACTGGATGATTGCACTCTCCCACAGTAATAAGGAAAAAACAACACATATTGGCCATTTTGACACTTTATTCATTTTACACTGTCAGGGACCTCAGTAGCGTGTGGAAGATCCATACGCAGCCACAACAGCTTGGCACCTCCTCCTCATGCTGGTCACCAGCCTGGTCACACACTGCTGTGGAATGGCATCCCATTCCTCGGTGCCAATCAGGTGCCAGTCACACACCTGTGACTGGCATACACCTGCCAGCACTTGAAGCTCAAAACGAGAGTGAATACCAACAGAAGAATATTGCAGGGGATTTTGGCACATTTTTTTGGGCCGCTACCCACACGGTTAGCTGTGTTGCTCATTCCACGAATGCACGATCCTTACAAGTTGTACCTCGTTGTAAAGGTGACTAATCAGGCTTTCCAACGATATAAAATACAATACCAATTGGTATTATTAAAGGGGAGGAATAATCGACCGAAATAACGTTTCCAACCTTTTTTTTAGGAGTTTATTTTATGCCTCGATTTGCCGTGAAGCTAGAACATTGGTAGTGTTTTCCGATATTATTTTATTGTATTGTAATTTCTTTGTGCATAATGTACTCTATGGGGTATTAGTATATCCATGGGTGATGCTTTTCACTTAGGGAATGGAAAATATGTATTCAAATGTACTGTGTCCAGATGTGTGCAAGATGAATGTAAAATAAATAAATAAAATAAATAAGCAACAGTTGTGAAACACACTACAGAGTAATGCCATCCTAGAGCACGCAACAAAATATAACATAATGTAGCATACAGAAGAAAGTGTTTACTGAAGTACAAGAGTGAATGATTTCATATTTAGCTGTGTGTACCACAGTGTTATAATGCTTCTGCATTATGTAATTTGTTCCTATAACATGCTTGACCCTCCACCTCTGCCACTCCAGCAGTGCCCTCTACTGTTCAGAGTGAAGCCACTGCAGGACCAGATCCTTACAGCATACCGAAGACCGTGCCATTGATGAGTGCATGTTGCCCACGAAGGCACCGCACAGGATGAAGCAGTTTATGAAGGATAATGGTGAAAAAATGGCACACTTGGCATCAAACACTGAACTGAAACTGTGCAATATCAATGTTTTCATCCATTAAGTGATCGTAAGGTAAAATGTATATGCTTTATAAAGGACAAAAGGCTTTTTAATAATTTCTCGGAGAGGTTTTGGGTAGGTTATTGGACACCTAGATATCCACCCCCCTGTACTGATCCAAAATAATTCCCACATGAAAATGATAAAAAGGTGAGTTAAATGAGTCAAAACGGTTGATTTGCACTGAAATGTATGATTAGGTTAAGATTTACAGCTATTCACATTTTAGCCAATTTGGATAGGTTTGGAGACCCTGGGTACATCAGGCTACACTGCTTACATTTCGTGTCATAGATCTTTAGTAGTTCTGTATATCACCCTGCGATTATTGAATGCTTGTGGACAAGGAGTTTATGATCCAGGAAATGTGTAGTTTTACCTGTTTCACTTATGTAGCTCTCAGTATTTTGAAGAAATATGTTTTGTTATGCTTTTTTTTGAAAAGTTTTGCTTGCATTTCCGGAACTTTATTTTGACTTAAATTATGAAAATAAACAAATCTAAGTTTGTACAAAAAATGGTACACCGGTTTTGTTTCATTTAAGCCATTTACCAAGTTTATGTGATGCTCACACCTGGAGTTATAAAGCCTTAAACAGAGTACCCCCATGATTTACCAAATATGCCATCTGCACTAAGGGGTTAATAAATACATAAATATGTATAAATAATAAACACTGTGCTGTGTGTTAAAATTTGACCCAGGTCTTTTTGTTGTTTTGCATGCCAGTCAAGATAGCAGCTGTGTGATACAATACCTCCAAGCTCCATACAGCTTCTGATTAGCTACAGGCTTGGTGCCTCTAGTTCCCAATTATTATTCCTGACAGCTTCCGCAGAAGACCTTATCGACGGTTACTTACATATCTTACTTTTTAAGATGGTATCCATTTTTATGGCTGGAGCCTTCATGAAATGTGTTAAGTGGTTTGTCTAAGGTGCAACAGCAACAGTGCTCTGCCTGGAACTCGACATCACAACCTTCTGGTAAAAAGTGTGCACCGCGCTGCTGTTTTGACGCAGTTGATGTTGCATTGCTGACGCAGTTGATGTTGCATGGCTGACACAGTTTGCGGGTTCACGCTGGGGCTGTTAGCAGAAACGCTTCTCTTTTTTCATATACCTTCATGGATTGCACAACCGCGGGGACTATACGGTCCTCCTGTCTGCGTTTACACATTCCCTTTGAAGCTCACCCCGTCGGAATTCTCTGCGTCAACGTGCCCTCATTTGTCGGCCAGCGGAGCCTGTAACCGAGCGGTGGGTTCCCGTGGCGACTGGGTTCCCGTGCCGACTGGGTTCCCGTGCTGTGTCTGCGTCGGCCCGTGGGGATGCGCAGACTGCTCCTTTGCCACATTTTTTGGTTCCCGCATGGGGACCTGTTCGCTGCTTTTCCCATGCAGAACCCAGCATTTATTGCATTTATCAATTCAATTCAACTTTATTCGTACAACGCTTTTTACAGAGACGCTGTCACAAAGACGCCTTATGCAGTTCAGAGGGGAGAAATGTACAACACTGCAAATTTAAAGTGTGCCACAGAGTTAGGCCAGTTTCAAATGCTGACCCAGGGGTCAGACAGTGCAGGTGAATCTATTCTGCTGGACAGGCAGAATTTGGGGAGTGGTGGTTTCTGTGATACAGATAGTTGAAGGTCTGTTAAATTGATGCTGGATGTGGAGACATTATAGACATCACTGCTGAGCCTGTAAATGTTAAGCTCATTCGGCACAGTTTTGTATCGCCGTAACATCCATCTAATGAAAAAATAAAGAGGAATGCACTAAGAATGTGTGAGGCGGGTAATTGGTTAATAGAAAAAATAAAGGCGCAGTGAGTCAAAAACGATGTTTTAAGTGAGATGTTTGGTCGAAAGCTGCAAAAGACAGGAAATTCAATTGAGCACCACCAAGCCAAACATCAGCTCTCCACACTATCAGGAATTTCCAGTACTCCATTTTTTTAAATATTTGACTGCTATACAGTTAAAACTAGTAGTTGTTTGTTGTTAATTCCCTGGGGGTTTTTCTCTGGGACATGTCCATTTCTTAAAAAATGTAATCATCATAACTATTGGTAAACATCCACTTGATCTGAATAATAACCATAATTGAAGATTACTGGCAACAATCACATCCACTAGAAAGTGTATACACACCACTAGACATTCATTGAAAGTGTTGCGAGATTACCCTTGCATATACTTGAATATGCATATGCTTGAATTAGTGAAAGGTTTCATAATGAATGTTGTAAGACGCAAAAACCAAAAGAAACACATCCGCGGAGAGAACCAAAAAAAAAGATTAACTAACTACATTTCATATAATTAATGAACTAACTCACTAATGTAAACTTAACTTCTATCTGCAGCTGTCTCTCTTTTTACCAGTTCTATCGCTGATCATCTTTTTTTGATTATCTTTTTTACTACAGCTGACTCTTGTTTCCTCTTTCCCTTCTCTAATTGTATGCACTTTTACTACCCAGTTCATGTCAAGTCAATGTGTTATGAGTTCGGTCCGCATATTACGTGTTACCTTGTTAGTCAATCTTCAGCTTTCAAAAAAGTTGTTTTGTTGTCATTGTTTTATTACGCTCACCTGTTTGTCATGTCCCTTCTCCGTTTCCACACCTGATTCCCATTGTATCTCGTCTCTCCCTGTGTATACTGCGTATCAGTCTCTTGTTGATCGTATTTCTTGAGCCTGTGATTAGTAAAGCCGGTGATTTATTGAGATTCCCGAGACACCTTCCGTTTTCGACTTCCGTTTTGACCTTTTTGATTGTTTTGTCTTTGCTTCTGCCTGCCGAATTTTGTACCTCTGCATGTGATCTCCCGGTTTCAGATTTGACTATTCTCCTGCTTTTTGATTTGGCACTGTCTCTGTCTGATTACCTGGCTTCTGATCTGGACTGAAATAAACTATCCTTTTTGCTACTACCTGGTCTGCGTTTGCGTCTCAGAGAACGATACCTTACACATCCGTCCGCGGAAGTGAGTATGAATCAAGTTTGGTGACCGCGTTTACCTTCCTGTAGTCAGTACAGAACCTAAATTTTCCATCTGGCTTATTCACAAATACATGGAGAAGCCCAACTGGAAAATGAAGGTTTGGCAATATTATCAAGCATACACTTTATTTCAGAATCTACCTGTTTACATTTATCAACGGAAATGCGATAGAAATGCTGGCGGATGGGCTCCGCATTCCCAACGTCTGTCGTGTTCGACTATACTAGTGCGAGAAGGGATATCGGCAAACGAACAACGATACTCCTTAATTAAACTAATCAAATTAACACGCCGAAAAGCAGACAAATGTTCCAATACCGCATTCAAATGGCACAAAGATTCAGAATTTTTTGACCGGCATCGCAAAACACAATCATCAGGTACATCAATACATGCTACATGCTGCCACCATGAAAAGAATAGGGGAAACTGCGGGGCTGTAAGCAGCTGTACCGGCTTAGTGTCTGTCGAAGCATGTGGATACAAGATAACTGGAGCAGAATCAGACAAACAAACATAATATGGCTTTAATAAATTAATGACAAAGCTGAGTAGACTTCCTCTGATTAGGAGTGGCAATCAGGTAGTTTTGTTCAGAAAACTGACGTTCTACCGTAAAAGGACCAGTACATTTAGCTTGAAAAGGTCATCCAGTTATGGGTAAGCACTGGATCACCCGCGCTGTGACGACGCTCAGCCCGGCGATCAAGCAGTCGTTTAATTCTATCCTGGGCGGATGAAAGCTTCGTCTTCGCCATCTCACAAGCGGCGTAAACTTGACGTCAAACATTATTTGCGTATTGCAACACATTTTTAGGAGGTTCTACCGTCTTCCAATCATCCTGCAACACTGCCAAAAGACCGCGCACAGTGTGCCCAAACACAAGATCATTAGAGCTAAACCTAGTACTCGCCTGCGACACTTTTCTAGCTGCCAACATTAGCCAAGGCAAGCCTTCTTCCCAATCTCGGTCCATTTCAGTACAATAACAAGGATTTTAGCCCGTAACAAGGATTTTAATCGTTGGTGTACTGCGTCTGATGTCAATACTCTCGTTGAGTTATGTAATTTGGTTGTGCTCGAACAATTCAAAAATTCTGTCACTGATCGTATAGCTACGTATGTTAATGAGCATAAAGTATTTACTGCTTCCGAGGCTGCTATTCTAGCAGACAAATATGTTTTCACTCATAAAAATAGTTTCAGGCCGCCGCGGTAGTACAGTGGTAAAAAGCGCCGACTTTCAGTCAGTGCAGTTGTACTCCGAGGATCGCGCCCCAGTCCTGCCAGATCCGAGCATGGCCGCTGCCCTGTGGGAGCAGCCATTGGCGGCTGCTTCCGCGTGGGGGGCAGGTGCTTGGAGAAAATTGTTGCACAAAGACAGCCCTGGGAGAGCTGGACTCACGGTTAATTGCTCGAGGAGTCACGCCCTGAAGAGGCAAAGTCATACTAAAACTCCCCACACCTGCAAAGTCATAACCGCACTCCTCAGGGAGGAACACAGCCATCAGAACATTCCAGCTGCATCAGGTCACACAGACAATCTTTCATCTGCACTAATGTATGTCAGAAAAATATATAAATAAAAAACGTCATTATGCATAATACAAGAGTTTATATAAGTACAACAGGGATGTACCCAGTGAGCAAACTGTGCTGAAAAAGTATTTGATGTGGCGTTCAGTTGTGCGGAGAGAATTTCCGGCTGCTTTTGCATTTTCAGTAGAGATACAAAAGGTCAAAGGTGCTTCCTGATTTCCCATAAGTGTAATAAAGGCAGTGCTGATGCATTAAAATAACAAAAATAAGCCCATAATGTACATTTAAAAGACACCTGGCCACATCACATCTTAAAAGGCAATTCCTCCCAAAAATGATGTTTGGTTTGTAGAAACGTAGCTCTCCTCCTGATTAAAATGAGCTACCTCTCAGCCAACTTTTTACCTGTAGTGAGAGCAGAGATATAACCCCAAACTACTGCGCATGTACCAGGTACTTGCCATCATATGAACTACTACAGCCAAGGAGCTTACAGTTCAGGCAACAGGTTGCCACGCCTACTGAATGATGTTACAGAAACGGAGACCGAGGGGCTAGGCATTTTATTGCTAGTGTAGTGCTGTCTGCAGCATTTCTTCAAGTCTGGCGAGGCCACGTAACTTAATGGCAAGTTAGCCACTAATGTAACAGTTATCCTGAAAAATATACCACAATCATTAGCTAAGTCTCCAGAAAAACGGGGGAAATACGGCCCTTCATTTATCTACGTTTGGTATCGTGAAAACATTAGACAGCCTAGCCAGAAGTCTGTAACACTTATTTACGCATTTCTCACCCCGATTCCATGTCTGAAAATCAACCCCAAGTCCCTGACCTCCCGTTTTTCAGTATGAAATGCTTTTGTATCGACCAACATGCTGATACAGAATATCAAGCATATACAGTTCAAAGTTAAAATGTCATTGTTGTAGGTTAGTTGTTAGCCATTTTAGCTATGTTTGCTAGCAAAGTCAAAACTTTCCCAGTGCAACTCGAACACACTGATGTTGGTAATAAAATAGAGACGACGTGTTTACCACCTCGATATTTGACCTCCTTCCATTAAAAACCAATTTGTTTTATGCCAAGAAACCTGCGGCTAGCAACAATGCACTAGTCCATACCGAAGGAGCTGCACTCTGTAACCGACAGCACTTGAGTCCTGTTTGGTTTAGTTTTCCAAAACATCTTTAGGAAATAACGTAGCCTATCAATGTAATTTTCTGACATTATAATAAAATAGCAATGATAGCAAGCTTGATCTACAATCTGTCCCGTCCCTATTCATAACAGTGAGATGCAGGCTGCATCTGCCTACATGCCTATGCAATTTACACACCCACTTGAAAACACTGTAGTCCTTCAGAGACCAGGAAGTGGTAGAGGTATATGTCATTTTCAAATAATTCAGTCCAGATTTTTTTTGGTCAGCCACAAAGAGAGACTTAATTAGTTGTGCCTTGATTGTAAGGGTTTGGGTTTGTAGCAATGAGCCAAACGCGACAAAAACAAAACATGATTACAGAACAAGTCACACACGAACGTGAGGACCACTAGAAGAGTCTCAGTAGCAAAAGAATAAACAACCCACTAACACGGGTGTGTCTCGTAGACACGAGCAGAAAAGTAAGAGAACAGAGACCCCCAAACATAAATACACGAGCATAAGCTCGAAAAGGATAAAACAAAGAATCACCTTCGGAACGTAGACTATAAAGTCCAATAAGAGGTGAAAAATAAATGAAATAAAAATAAAACTCTCACTCTCAATATAGCAGAGAGTAGACGAGAGTAAGAAACAAAAATAACGAAAGGGACTCATCCCTAAAGAGCTTCAAGGGCAGCTAAAGCCAATCTAGTAGTGAAAATATAGAGCAGCTATTTTCTAACCAACCCTGACTACGTGAAAGCACGAAATGACAAAGAAGTGCCAGGAAGCGGAAGTGAGAGGCTTAAATACCGAGCAGGTAATCGGACAGGTGAAACGAATGATAAGCGGGGAGAAGCAAAACCCTGAACCGGAACGTTTAGATTAGATTAGAGACTGCTCACCGAAGAGAGAGGACGAGAACCATAGAGAAACACGAAAAAATAGCCACGGACCATGACGTTAATCTGTTAAATAAGGTTAATGTTAATTTTGGGTGGAGAGTGTGTAATTGGCAAGATAGTAAGGCAAATACGTTACTTGTGGTAGATTTTTTAAAAAAGATATTCAGCCTGGAATAACAGATCTAAAATTCCAGGAAACTCTCATGATGATCACTTGTTGTCAAACCCTGGGCAGTTTGTTTGGGAAGTGTTCGCATGGGTGACTACTTACTACGTCATTACACCTGCTTGCACATTTTGGTTACACAACCCAGATCAGGGCTGGATCAGTTTCAATCTCTCAGATGGTGTATGTATGTTTATGAATCTGAATATACAACACAGGCTCCATTTATTTTCATAGTAATTTATTTAAAATTATTTTGTAAATTATGCATACAGTTGCCCATCTTGGGTCTGCATTGCAGTCTCCCTTAAAAAATTATGGCTTTAATCAGCTTGATCTCATTTCATTTTCAAGTTCTGAACAAATTGCTTTTTATTTTTTTAATGTTTTGTTTCCATCCATTGTGAAGCGCTGTCACAACCTGTTTGTAAACTACAGTGCAACAACAAATAAAAAATTTGATTGAATAGTTAATTAATTAGGTGAAAGTTTTAGATGTGAACAGTAGGTAGTTTCCTGCGCCTGTCCAGTTATGTTTTCTAGTGACCCAGTGTTCTGTGTCCAGAAACTCATCTTCCTCCACTCCTCTTCTTCATCTGAACAGAAAAATGGTAGAATTATGCAAAGCGAAGGAATCTGATGTCTTATCATATTATATTAATTTTCCTTTCCATTTCACTTTTAGGTTTTTTTATTCAGGCGACATGTATTTATCATCGAACCCGTTAAGTAAATATGCAGCTCTTATACTGTAGCTTTCTTGTGAAATTCTTCTAGCAAGGAATCATTCCACTTTAATAGACACTGCAACATGGCACCAAATGTCAAAATCTTCTTCTGTTACAAGGTGGATGTGAAGCACATGTGAAGTTCTTTTTTAATAAAGGGAATTTTTGTGTCCTGTCAGATTTTATTTTTATGTTTTAAGTTTTCTTTAATACTCAGTCATCCTGTCTTGATAACATGGTGAAATATGTAAGACTTGTCAGGCAAACAACACCCATTTTAAACTGCCACATTCAATCTCTGGAGATATTATTTCCCTCAAGTTAACAAAGAGTAACAATGCATGCACTCTACCCTCAAATTTTTAATAGGATGGCCTCGATAAACAAACACATATGTGTCTGACAAAGGAGCTGCAGCACTGGGTCCTCACAAGTCCGATGTAGCCTACTGTTTTGTGGTGTGCGTACACACACAGAGTGTGTGTGCGCGCACGTGTGTGTTTGTTTGTACAAACATCTGTAGCTGTGTACATCTGTAGCATGTTCATATGTATGATACAAACAAGGGGTGTCCAATCTTATCCAAAAAGGGCCGATGTGGGTGCAACTTTTTGTTTTAGCCCAGCACTAAGACATCTGATTCTGCTGATTCTACTTTTCAAATGAAGATCATTATAATGTCCTTCACAATTGTGCGTTCCTGCGGTTCGCAGTTCCATCCTAGTGCCCAACCTTTCAGGAGCTCTTCACAGCGCTGCTCATTAACGTGTGACTGTTCTGTAACCCCACTGTCTGAATTGATGCTTAGACGCATCTGAAATCTATTCACACATCCAACACGCAAACCATGGTTATTGAGGGGCCATTATGGAAACATTGGCTTCCAGAGGACAAGCCCGATTGCAGAGTGATTCCTGATTTCTCCGGCATTTTCAGTGGTTACTACAGCAACGGCAGCTGCTACATTACCTCTGCACCATTTTGAATAGCAGTACGCACAGTAAAAGCTGTTTTTTTTCGAGTTGAATGCAACTCTTTACAGCAATTGCAGAAAATACAACAAAATTGGCCCACTCAAGAATCCAGGCATCATTTTGTTATTCTCTTCTCAGGTGAAAAAGCTCAGTTTTTTTGTGTGTGTGTGTGCTAAACTAGACAAGGAAGCTTAGCCTACTCTTTCGGCAGAAAATAATGGTGTTTAGCGTGGGCTGCTCTGGTGAAGAGAACCTTCTTCCCCTGCACAAGGGAAAGCAGAACGGGTGAAATTGGGTGTGGGGGGGTCTGGTATTTGTTTGAGCCAGATTCAGATAAACAACCAGCTCATTTAAAAAGCCCATATGTTCATTTAAAATCCCTGCTCTCAACATTAACTTGCACCTAGATGACTCCGATGATACCCCACTCTGGTTAACTAAATGTGTGGCCTGAAAATTAAAACCCGCTCGCTCGAAATTTGGCCTTTTAATTTCCTCATAGGCTAAAATAAGTCTCAGTCCCTTCACACTGCTTATGTTCTTGACATACCATCCATTTATACAGCTGGATATTTTACTGAGCGATTGAGATTAAGTACCTTGTTCACAGGTACAACGGCAGTAGCCTACATTGTCAGAAAAGGGGCACGGTAGTGGTCCGTTTTTGTTCTCCAAGGTATAATTCCTGTTAATATTCCCTCAGTAGGTCAGACTTGTAGAATACTAATCTAAATGGGTAAAGGGTACAAAGGGTGTACCTTTGAGGGTACTGCCCCAGTGACAAGCCGTTTTATCCCTGTAGGTACAATGTTTACAATGTTCTGACAATGTAGCTGGGAATCGAGCCTACAATATTTGTGTTACTAGCCCAATTCCCTTGTAATTTTGAGCCACAAAATGATTTTGACCCTCTAATTCCCTCATGAAAATAGTTGTTTTATCCCCAGCCTGTTCTCAGTACAACCACTTAAGAGTCACCTTGTTATTACAGCCCTTTAATACAGCTAAATTGTCAAGCCGAAAGGCACAAGGCCAATTTTATTGTCTTTTTTCCCTTGTGAGCCTCTGTAAGGGCTTGCTTTGACAACACCAGCAGGCTATGTCTCTTTGCTTTTATTAGCAATAAAAGTTAATGCATTGGGAACACTGTGGAGCCCTCAATCACAGACTTTGACAAGAGACTCCCCCCAGACCAGACTCTCCAATTAGACCCAGACAGACCCTGTCACCAGTCGTGCATGGGCCCCCCGCTCAAATAGCATTTTCATACTTAATAAATTACTCCCATAAAACGTCCAAATCCCGGTAATTGCATGAATCCACCCCTCAACCTTGTTGTATTATTTACAAGTTTTATTTAATACAAGAAGAGAATGTGGCATTGTAATGGAATGACACCACAGTTGTGATATATGATGTGTGTATTATGATTAGTACAATTCTGGTGAATACAGTAATTGTTATAACGTATATGTACTGTTATATAATCATCAAGGTGTGACGGTTAGAGTAAGGTTCGGAGAACCAAGCGCGACCAATAAGGATTCTAAAAGCGTATCTCGAAAGATACGCCACAAAAGCAGAAGAAACCGCAACATGAAGGGGTGAAACAAAAGAACGGGAGCAAAAATTCCCAAGCACAAGGCAAATCAAAACAGGCACAAAAAATGGAGGCGTAGCTCGATAAGTAGCGAGAATAAATAACAAAGGATTCTCACACACTAAATAATTAGGCGTAACAGGAGGTTGAGAAAACCAAAAGAAAACCCAAGAAAGCGGGTGAAGGAAAAACATTGAAAATCAAACCTGTTACCTAAGCTCTTGTAGGAAAAGTGTCATGGATCATGCCTTTCTTTCCTTATCTCCGCGTTTTGTATTTCTTTTGTCTTTTACCGGTAATCTATCTGATTTTTCTGTGTTCCGCGACGGGTTTTGCTTTCGTCTCAGTAATTAGTGAGCTCACCTGTCCTGCATTTCCGCTCACTATTTATACCCTGCTTTCTCCGTTTCTCGTTGCTTCCATGTTATTTCATGTAACATTCGAGCCGGTAAAAAAGTATAGGAAGTTGTACTGCTATCGACCGCTTTGCTTCTCAACGCGGGACTTGTTAGCAGTACAATTTAGGAAAAGCAAAGAGATCTTTTTCACTCTTATCTCAGAGCTTAGGGTTTTCGTTTCTTTGTTTTACACTCATACCTACGAGTGCTCCCACCCAAGTCTTAGGGGTCTTGAGTTTCTCTTTTCTTTCTGTTTATTTGCTCCACAAACGGGAGTTAGATAAGCGTGACAGCTTATTTATTTTGTTTTGCTCGGATATCGAGTTCCTCGTTTTTATCGCAAGGTTAATTGTGTTCTCCTTATTTTCCCCCTTTTCCACTACGGATTATTGTCCGTTTCAAAAAGAGCTGAGCACAAAAAGTAACAGGACGAGATAGTTAGGATAAAC
Source organism: Ilyophis sp. 1 JC-2022 (assembly GCA_022702515.1). NCBI lineage: Eukaryota > Metazoa > Chordata > Actinopteri > Anguilliformes > Synaphobranchidae > Ilyophis > Ilyophis sp. 1 JC-2022. Next base: position 51,584,518 of record CM040394.1, read on the forward strand.
GAAAGATCGGAAAGAAACGAATAAACCAATCTAATTCTATTACCAACCGCACTTGCTGCGTTTCTTATTTGTACTAACCAGAAATGCAGTGACCGAATTCCTATACCTTACCAACTTTGTTTGTCAGAGCTTAGACAATATCGAAGTGTAGAAAGGCGGAAGTCCTGACACCTATTTATACTGAACAGGAAATCCAAAACAGGTGAAAGGGGTAATTGCCGGGCGAGATTCAAACACCGGAACGGAGGCGGAAAAAAATCTGATAGAATGTCCCAACGATGCCAAAATGAAAACCGAAACACAGGCAAAGCTGCCAATAACCATGACACAAGGAAGAGGCTGGTATTGCCAGAGGTTCACATCCTTGGTTGCAGTAAATGCAGTGCATAGTGGAGCACATGGGTAGCGCTGCTCTTCAGTTTCGCCTCCGGGTGGCATTTCGCTCTGAATGAGAGGGGGGCGTGGGCTCTGGTCTGTGTCCCATTTTCCCATGATCCCCTGCTCTGAGGCTGCTCAAATAGGCACCGCCAAGGGTTCATTCCAATCGCTTTTTTCACTTCTTGCATCTCTTTCTCAAGTCCTTTTCTCGCTCTTTAGCTCCACCCAACGGAGAAAGCGAGGAAGACATGCAAGGATGAGAAACGAGGACAGAGGAATCGCGGCAACATGTATTAGGCAAATGGAACGTCCTTGCTCAGTCAAGCGTCAGTTTGAAGCAACGTCAATTACTAATGACGTGTTGCAAACATATTATGCTTACGCTTAACAATAATGTTTTTTATCCTATATTTAAATGAATAAACGTGGCTTTTGTTAGTCCGAAAGAATGAGTGTCATTATGGATTCAAGCGCTTTATGATAAATAGAAAGGAACGGAAAGACTAGATTTGTGTAGGGGTGTTCCTGTCATATTTAAAACTGCAGCAGATATGGAGAGGTGGATCATTTATAGCCTATGTCACACATTCAGAAAAAAAGACTTCTGCAAAGGTTACACTTGTGTATCCTCGCTGAAGCATCCTCCAGGAGCCTCTTCGTTCTTCGCTCCTTGCTCATTCAAGGAGCATTTAGGGAATTGAAATGTCCTTAAACATGGCGGACCTCGGTTGATTTTCCGGGTCACGTGAGGATCGAGGAGACGAAGACGGCTAAACTGAGCGATTGGAATGAAGCCCAAGACTTTGCCTCCCCTGCTAATATGAGAAATAATAGTAGAGAAATAATAGTGTATTTCATTTTATTTTTTCACAGTCTCTTACGTTACAAAAGTTTCCCAAGATCTGGAAACACTCTGTAATAGTCTCAGTCGCGAAGATCAGTACTCCAAAAGTACTAAATGACTTCAGGCCAGTTGCTCTAACTTTCTTAATCATGAAATCATTTGAAAAACGTATTAAGAGTGAGGTTTTACAGCAGGTAGAGAATAGTTTTAGACCCCCTACAGTGTGCATATAGGGCGGGTAGAGGTGTGGAGGATGCCACCCTGACTTTGCTGAACCTTCTGTTTGGGCATCTGGAGACCCCTAAGGCTATTTATTTCTTGTTTTTTCTTCTGCTTTTAACACTATTCAGCCACACTTACTTGCAGAGAAACTTATCTCTCTTTTTAATCTTGATCTTAACCTTATTGACTGGATAGTGGCCTTTTTAACTGACAGTTTGCAGTGTGTGAGGGTCAATGGTGTCTACTCCAATCAGCTGCATTCTTCCATTGGTTCTCCTCAAGGTTGTTGCCTGTCTCCCCTTCTCTACATTATGTATATGAACGATTGTCAGAGCACTCATGTAAACAGGCTCATCCTTAAATTTGCTGATGATTCAGTGATTCTCAGCCTTCTTTAGGGGCAGGACCAGGAACATGGACCAGTGGTCGATGACTTTGTGTCATGGTGTGACCAGTCATTCCTCCAACTAAATATCACTAAAACTAAGGACATGATTGTTGATCTCAGGAAGTCATCACCCAGCCCCACACCAAGTGTTATAAAGGGCTCTGACACTGAACTGGTGGACGCCTACAAATACCTTAATGACATGTTCCATAAACGGGTTCTCAAGAAGGCCAATGCCATTCTGGACTGCTCTGTTCATCCTCTTAAAGGGATATTTCACCTTTGTGTGACAGAAGTAATTTTGTGGAACCTACCTCATTATATTTGCATAACGTCAAAAATAGCAACATCAGCTGTCCCTGCTGACCGTTAACGGCATCCCCGGTAGTCCTGGTTGTCAGGCTCCCCATTCACTCCCATTCATTTCCGTGACCTCACCAAAATGAATAGTTTAAAAGCACACACTAACTATAGCAGATAATACATCGATAACAGAGAACACAACGGTGGAAAGGTATTTACCTGTAGGCAAGGGTGGCCAGGGGTGTGTCCAAATCAGAGCCCTATCTACTGCGCCCTGTCTCCTGCAAACAGTGCACTGGCAGAAGTGTGCTGTTTAATGTGCACTGTTTAGCAGTCCGCAAAAAATATCCGCCATACTATTTTCCAACAGCACTGTGGAAGTGTCGTAAGCAGGTCAGAAGACGTCCCACATGTGCAGTCACGGGTAAAAATGAAAAGTCGCAAAGCATGCACTTATTTGGCTGGAAAGTCTTGCAAGATTTGGCAACCCTGTGCCCCACTCTTGCGCTGCCATGTCACGTGTTGTTTTTGTTGTATTTGAAGGAAAACGTCAGTGAAGCTGCGCCTCATTTTTAAAAAAAAACGAAGCTTCACATCATATTTATGTGACCGAAATGTTCATGTAGTTTTTGAAAAGTGTGCTCCCGAATGTACTCAGTGAAACCCCGGAAGTAAGTGTGTCATCCAGGTGTTTGAAGTATACTGCAATTTGAAAACTTTTTCCGTAATTTCTCGCTCTATCTACTCACCAAGGCTACTCAACAGTGTGGAAGAGTGCTGATTCGGACATGGCCCAGGTTTTAAAAGTCCCTCAAAAAGTTGCAGTGTATACAGCTGAGATGGGAGAAAGCTTCTTATGTAATCACTGTGTGGCATTTTATAATCTGAAAAGACAAATTCATATTTCAAATTGTATAAAACCCACCCACCCACACACACACACACACACACACACGCAAACAAACATATTCACACACATGCACACACACACAAACACACGTGCACACACACATACATATGCATGTACATCACACACACACCCACACACAAACACACACGCAAACAAACATATACACACACATGCACCCACACACAAACACACGCGCACACAGCCTCACAGTAATGAGATAAAAAGAAGAAAGCCCAGACTACCTCACTGTGCAAAGCTTTAAACCCTCTGCTGGAGCTCCGTGCCGCAGTTCTCTCTCTCTACAATGTTGAATAAGCTTCAGAAAGCTGTCTCAGACTCCCTAAAATGACAGATATTACAACCATTTTAGCATTCTGAGACCAGATAAAACCGTTTAAGCATTCTGAGACCAGATTAAACCTTTTTAGCATTCTGAAACCAGATAAACCCGTTTAAGCATTCTGAGACCAGATAAAACCGTTTTAGCATCCTGAAACCAGATAAACCCGTTTAAACATTCTGAGACCAGATAAAACAGTTTCAGGATTCTGAGACTAGGGCCGTGTTCGAATCAGCACTCTTCCACACTGTTGAGTAGCCTTGGTGAGTAGATAGGGTGAGAAAGTCGTAGAGTACGCAAAAAAATTTCTAATTGCAGTATACTTCAAATACCCGGATGACACACTTACATTTCCGGGGTTTCGCTGAGTACATTCGGGAGCACACTTTTCAAGAAGTACATGAATATTTTGATCGCATAAATATGACGTGAGCTTCGTTTAAAAAAAATGAGGCACAGCTCTATTATAGGCCAAATTCTAGGCTATTTTGAACTGAAACCAACGTATTTTATCATGTTTTTACTTTTTAAAATAAGTGCGTGCTTCGCGACTTTTCATTTTTACCCATGACTGCACTTTGAAAGTATCCCAATTTAGCTGTAAAACCGCGGACATGACTGCTAAACAGTGCACATTAAACAGCACACTTCTGCCAGTGCACTGTACGCAGGAGACAGGGCGCAGTAGATAGGGCTCTGATTCGGACACAGCCCACATAAAGCATTCTGAGACCAGATAAAACCGTTTTAGCATTCTGAGACCAGGGGCAACATGTATAAAACTCTGAGTTAAAGACTGCGTAAAAGAACTCTCAGGGTGAAAGTCGGAAATCTGCTTTAAAAGTTTTGCATTTTCTACCTCTGCCTTTCTGTCACGGTGTCGCCATATCACAGGGACTCCAAACATTGCGTACGTACGGTGTCCATTGTGTGCAGAGGTACGCAGATTCTCACAGCACGTGTTATATTATACATCTGAATTTCTGCGTGGAAACTCGCTTCTGCTCAGCACTGTTTATACATGTGGCCCCAGATCTGTGATTTATCACATAAATGAGATTTCATTGTTTCCTTTTCTTCCTTTGTGAAGGCATTTCTGTGTCCGTCCAAACGCTGCAGAAGCAAAGCACTCTAAAAAGAGATTACATAGCGGCAAGAGGGACAAAGCCACGGAGTTTTTGTCATTTGTGTGGCGTTCAGACTTTCTGAAGGCCGACTATTTCTTTTATTTTTACTCATTGTCTTCAAAAGCTAAACGGATGCCCTGCATTTAGTAATTCTATTCGTCTGTGGCGTCGTCGTCACCTAAAATTCTGCGACTGTTGTGTTGATTAGTGAAGGATTTATATTTTCCCTTTGTCATCCCTGATTAAGTCCTTCTATCGTCCTGCCAAGCAAAATTGCCATCATATATAATTGAAGGTTGAAGGAGAATGCGTATCTCAGATGAATCGAGAAATGCATTGCGTATCATACAGAGTGCATCACTTTCTATCACATACAGAGTAACGCAGTATGACAAAAACAGCTAATCTGGACTAGGGAACTAACGTGGACGAGGGAAATCGTTTCAGTCTTTTTTCTGTCTGAAGGGTGTAACACCCCTGCATACTGTACATAATGGCACTCACGCGATTTGCGAATGCAGCGTGTTATGGTTTCCACAGGGTCTGCTGGGTTTGTTTGTCCCTTAAAATGAATGGCGGTCAGGGCTAAAAAAAAAAGTGCTCGGTAAAAGCGCCACTTGTGGCGTATGAGTTAGAGCCATGGTTTCGGATCAAATCCGACCCGTGCCAGTGCCGACCGGCCAGCATCCCCGCAGGGGCGGCGCAGAATTGGTTTTACGTTGCCCAAGGGATCGGGAGGGATTCGGTCAGCGGGGATAGCGGTGTTCATCGATTGAGCGACTCCTATTGACCCCTGCCAGCTACAGTGTGAAAAGAAGCAGCTGGCTGGCACCGTGTGTTTTGGAGGAGAACTGCGAGTTGTCTTCACTTTCCCAAGCCGGCAGCAGGGCCCCTATATGAGCACGCTTGTACGAAGCTAATTGGACATTCCAAATTCAGGTGAGATTGGAGATGCCAAATAAAAAAAGTATTATTATTTAAATGGTCGAATTGCCATGTTAACCTGTAACCTTCTCCTGATCTATCTTCATCCTAAGCAAGTGGTTAGTACTTGCAAGGATACAAGACATCCTGGGTAAACACATTTATGGTTGGAAGTGAATATGGTAGGTCATTACATTCCAGCATTTAATTGATACTCTTATCCAGAGCCCATATCCAATCCATTTATATCCTGGGTTTTCAACAGGGGTCCACAATCCACTGAGGGTCTGACCTTTATATACCTGAGCTCAGACACCTGTGTAATATTTACACCTGTCTGTACTCTGTACCGGTTGGACATCAGCCCTTGGGGTTGAGGGAGAATGCTGAGACTCCTCTCCATGGTAACGCCACTGTAGCCATCGGTAAGAATATTCCGTAAGATCAGTGCTGAGCCTCCCTGAGTTAAATTTTAGAGCACAAGCTCAATTTGCACATTGTTGTTCCTGAGCCTAGAAAATGGCGCTGCCAGCTCACCATGATTTGCCAAGTTATCAAAAAAACATTAGCCCCATTAAATTATGTGCCTGCCTGTACTGAACCGTTTGGTGGGGGTCCCTGGATCAGAAAAGGTTGAAAACCCCTGATTTATACAATTGTATGTTTACTGAAGCAAGTCAGGTTAAATACCTTGCTCAAAGGTACAATAGCAGCACACTAGCTGGGAATCGAACCTATGATGTTTGTGTTACAAGCCCAATTTCCTAACCATCATACTAGGGATAGTGTACTTTTGAAAATACAATCATACTTCCTTATGCTGATATATGGCGCTAGAAAACAAGTGTGTTACCCTGCACACAAAGATAACCTTGTCTTCATGCTGATGCAAAGTGCTCCTTCTGCCAGATGATTGGTTCATTTAATTTTGTGATCGTCAGGTTTGCAGATGGCGGGGTGGCGGGTGGGAGGCGGGGCCCAGTGACTTGCGCTGTCTCGATCGAATCAGCACCCCGGGTGGTCCTTCCTGTGCCCGTGTGTACGCGCGGCTTAATTAGCCGCCGTTACAGATTTAACAACATGTTCATTTCCCCCAGCAAAGTGGACGCGGTCACCTGCGTAAACATCCGGTCAGACGCAGCCCTAATCGGGAGTACTGGAGCCAGCCTCCTTGCCATGTCCAATTACATTCTGAGCCTGTTGATCGCTGGACCAGAAGCTCTGTCGGCAATGCCCCTGCTGTTAGCATAGCTGTAAACTCCCACCTGTTCACCCTCTCCGCTGATCTTTCCGGTGGCAATGACCCCCCCCCCCCTCCCTTGTCTGCACAGACCTTTCTTCCTTTCTTTCTTTTTTCTCTCCCTCCCCTTTTGCCGTCTTCTCTTCCGTATCTTTTCCCTCTCTTTGTTTACCCAGGCTATCAGGGCCAATCAGCATGGTCTGATAGCATCGGTCCACAACGCAGAGTGCATGGAGAGCTGCTACCCTTTCTAACTGTGATTATTCCGAGTAAACACACACACACCAGAGCCGGAGAGAGCATCTGTATTTCACTCACGGATCAGGAGCCTGGTTGCCCTCTCTGAAGTGTTACAGTCCTCACATCACACACTCTCTCTTTCTCTCTCTCACTCTCTCTCTCTTTCCCTCTCTCTTTTTTTCCTGTGATTATATTTGGATAGTAATTTTGTTGAATTGTCACAATAAAGGTGGTTTAAATTGAAATTATCTCTCTCTCTCTCTCTCTCTCTCTCTCTCTCTCTCTCTCTTTCTCTTTCTCTCTCTCTGGGGGGGGGGGTGCATATGCACAGAGGAGGGGTATAACGAGTGCTTTCCTTGAAGATGTGTTAGTTTTGGTAGTGGTTTGTACAGTTATTTTTTTTGGGTAGTAAGGAGTAATTTTCAAGTGTTTTTAAAAAGTTTTTTATTTGTTTATTTGCTACGTGTGTCATGCTTTTATTCTTTACTTTCTGGTAGGGGTGGGTGCTTTGTTTGTTTATTTACTTGTGTTTGTTTAGTTGTGGTGTTTTTTGTCTGTTTGTTTTTTCTGGGTTTTGTTTCTTGTTTATTTCTAAAATGCTTGTGATTTAAGTTTGTTTGCCTTGTCTCCTATATTGTTTATAATAAAGGAGAATCAAAGGTCTCTCTCTCTCTCTCTCCCCTTTTTTTTTTGAGATGCCGCCGTGTGTGAATAAATCCACGAACTCTCAGCTGTGTAGTATTTTCCCATTCAAACATGCCCATGCCTGCCTGTGCACTCTTATAATACATAATTAAATCAATTATATTGATGCACCTGTTGCCTACCCTTACACACAGCCACTGCAAACTGTCATAATATACTGTAGTATACCTTCTATGGGTGTGAACATTAATACCTGGATTGTAACAAACTCATGGCAGTCAGCCACTGAGGAGAAAAGCTGATCTCCCTGGAACACAGCAAAAACGTCTAACCGTTTAATAACTGCTCCTGTCTGGAAAACTGCTTGTTCTCCTTTTTAATGCATTTAATGGTGCGTTTGGAGCAAGAAACTCAACTATATTTCAAACCATAATCACCACATTTAATCCCTTATGAAAAGATTCCATGTACCTAAATACTAAAATAATAAAAAGAGGTATTCAAGGGTCTCCAGAGTGGCATATACAGATAAAGAACGAGCCCTTGGTGAGGGGGAACGATCCATGGGCTGCTTGAATTTAATCCTGGCCTTGCTTGCGCCAACTGTGGCTGAGAACACTATTGATCACAGCTTCATCCAGGCAGGAAGATTTTAACATTGCACAGTATGACCACGTACAGCTAATTATATGACTAGTTGCCACTCATGTAATATATTATGCATTCATTGTCTCATTTTAAATCTTATGGCATTTTTCAAATAAACAAAATTCCCATAAAACTCAACAGATGAAAGTGGAAATGTGTATATATTTGTAGCCAACGCTCAAATTTAATTTTAGATGTTGACACTCGTTAGGTTTTCATGAGTAATGAGATGACTGCACGTGTTTGCTTTGTCTTCGGTCGTCACACCGTTGAGCGTATCTCTCCGTTTGTACACGCAGGGAGGAGGCCATCATGGCGACGTACTTCGAGACGGTGGACGACCTGCTCTCCTCTTTCGGGCCGGTCCGGGACTGCTCTAAGGACAACGGCGGTTGCCGGAAGAACTTCAAGTGTGTGTCGGACCGGCGGGTAGACTCCACGGGCTGCATGGTAAAGTGGGGCATCTTTTAAAAGGTTTTTTTTTCTTCTCCAGAGACAGTGTCGTCAGGAGGTGCTTTATCTGTCTCTGCAGCATCATAATCATCAAAAAAAAGTATGAAATCATGGGGTCAACCGGGGAGCTTGTCCTTTCTAAAACGTTCTTGTCGTCTGAGGAAAGTGGGGTTCATTTTACGAGCATTTTGTATTGTTTCTTTGTTCAAGGACGTCTGGTCCGTGGCGTGTCCGAGGTCTTCCTTTGCCAACTTCTAATTGAAAGAAGTGACAGCTGGCAGGACGTGCTTCTGGGAGAGAGCGTGCATTTATCTATGACCTGCCAAAGGGGTGGAGGACCTTGCAGCGATTAGATGGACCTTTCATTAAAATGATGGGCCTTTCAAATTGTAAGGACAGTGAAAAAAGGAAGACAAAGGTTAGAAATAACCTTAAGAACTATAGAAAATACAAGTAAACTTTTCCCTACAATTCACTGCTAAACCACCATACTACTGAACATTCAAACCTGCCTTTTTAGTGTTGGCATGGTCAGAATGTGTGGTCAGAGTAGGTTTCTGAATAAAAGAAAATCTCAACCGGATGTGTCTCCCAGGGGTATTTCAACCTGTCAGATACTCACATGTAATGACCTCTATATACCTGAGCTCAGACACCTGTGTAATATTTACACCTGTCTGTACTCTGTACCGGTTGGACATCAGCCCTTGGGGTTGAGGGAGAATGCTGAGACTCCTCTCCATGGTAACGCCACTGTAGCCTATCGGTAAGAATATTCCAGAAGATCAGTGCTGAGCCTCCCTGAGGTAAATTTTAGAGCACATGCTGTAAAGCTCAATTTGCACATTGTTGTTCCTGAGCCTAGAATATGGCGCTGCCAGCTCACCATGATTTGCCAAGTTATCAACAAATCATTAGCCCCATTAAATTGTGTGCCTGCCTGTACTGAACCGTTTGCTTCCGGTTAGATTATTCATTATTTTATGGTTTGCTTTGGCAGGCACCATTATCGAGGCTTCATTTTTACCCTGTTCTTCCGCTTTGTCAGTCCGTCACCTCTGACCCGTATTACTCCGCTGTGCACGTATGTGCCAGAGGATGTAAACGCTACACTTTGCTGCTTCTTGACTTCTGATTTCCGCAGTTATGGAAGCAGGCAGATCAGGAGGAAAAAGGGAGAGGGGGAGGAATTAAGAGGAGGTCCAATTAATTAAACCATTTCAGGTTTGCTCATAACGGTGCGGGTAAATTCAGAGATCCACATCGGTTTAATTGGCCTGGTTCGATCTGCTCTGAAGTGTTTTGCAGAAACGTGCTTCTTCCCGACCATGTGCAGAGAGATATAAATTACACAGCAGTGCAAAAGCTGGAGTTTGAGTAGGCGGCTGGATCTTATTTGTGCCAATTTAACAGAATACCCAGTGTCTAGGCTGTGACGGACAGGATAATCGTTAATGGGCGGGGCCTTGCTGTAATGGGACAGGTTCTGATTGGGTTCATCCGTTAATGCTGTTTTTCGATCGGCTCTTTTCTTCCTCCTTTTTTTCATTTTTGACTGTTTTTGAAACGAAGGAGGCACGAGGGAGTAAATGTGAATCGGCCAATCCCATCTCGGGCACACGCTGCACCGCCATCGAATGGAACATTGAAATCCGAGGGGTTCTCAAGAGGGCCCCCTTACAAGGAAAACATAACATTACATTGATTTGCGTGAGACAGTCTGTCAAAAACCTCCACAAGGGGGGGCATCAATTTTCAAGCTCATAATATTTTCAACACTAATTATTTTCCTCCAATTAAGGCAGAAATGTTGGTAATTTTCTAGCTGCATTAATTCATATTAAACAGCAAGCAGTATTGCAGTATTCAGAGCAGTTTCCTAACGGTGCACAGCCATGCTGAGAACTGTGTTTACTCAAAGGATGCCTTATACTCAGAGTTCATAACTGATGTTCTAAACTAGATCGTCAAAAGAAGAAATGATAAATGCTGTGCATACTTTTTTATCTGTGTTTCTCATTTTATATTTCCATTCATATTTTGTCCTGTGTAGCTAATATTTGTTAGAAATGGTGCAAGATGAGACTTTATGTGAGACCTTGGAAAATCTGTCCAATTTGATAGCTAGATAGTGCAGTTCTTTTTGAATAGCCTTTTTTGTGTGTTTTTGCCAAATTCTTGTAATAGTATGACCTTAAATTAAGGCTCCATTCTTATCTGTGCCTTGACTCGCAGGCATGAATCTCTTATTGGGAAAGAGTGCCTGTGTCTGCTGTAATTCGGAGGTGATGCAAGGGCACAGGAAAGAGGGAAAGGGAGTGGAGGTTTGTTTTTGGAAACATTGCTCAAGTGTCAATCCATAATTCAATATATGCCTTTTCTACCAGACCGATCACCCACTGAAGTGTCAGAGAAGTGAGGATTAAGTAAAATATGTTCTGAATCCAGCGGTTTTAACAGCCGACGCCCTCGCTTAACGTTCGGCACCCTGAATACAGAAGTAGCATCAACGGTTAAAACCCCTCACTTATTCGACATCCAAAGAAATTCATTTGATTTCATTTGTTAATTATTATCAAAGATATCAGTCATCAATTAAATTGCCGAATTGTTGATAGGCAGAGCAATCTGTTGGATCAACCTTAATGAAAATGTACAGCTCACAACCACATTGAACTTCAGAGATTTATTAAGTTATAACACATATTCAATGTCTCATCTAAAGATGTAGGTTCAACTACCTTAACAAACAATGAATGTTCCAGACATAGACAGGTTACAGTCACAAAATAAATTAATGAAAAAAGATACAAAAGCGCAGCTTGTCTCTCCGAAGGTAATTCATCTCCAGAATGTGTGAAGACCAAAGTCCAAAAACCCTAAAAGACAGCAGAATATTCAAAAAGATCCGGGATGAAATGTAAAAATTGGCAGAAGCTGTAAGACTCCAATGCATGGGCATTAGGAAGTAAGGGTGCAGGTCTGTCAGCAGGCAGTGAACACCTTTGATTGATTTAAATAAGAATAAAGTTAAATGTACTTATTCTGAATGTGTCTGTCGTCTGACTGTGTGGTCCGCTAGTATCACAGTAGCTTAGCCTACAGCCCCCCCCCAAATCTCTGTTATAGCATCCGAGCGATCCTTGTTCTCCGTGTTACATAGATCGAAGACCTGGCTATGCAGCATAGGCGTCATTTCCACGGGGGATGCTTAACCCCAAAGTTTGAGAAAGCCTTATCCAAAAGCCCCCCATTGTTACATTGAAACTGGGCTGGACACTGGGCACTGGTCATATCTCCAAAACTAGAGAAATATTAAAGACAAACTATAGCTAGTCACTTTTACTTCCCGACTATCACAACCAAATGCGAACGTGACATGAGAAACAGTACTACAGTACAGTAATGTCCAAGCTACAGTAATTTCCAAGCTATTACAGAATTTATATTATATACCCTTCATTCAACATATCGGCTTCATGGTTACAGATTTTTAAAGTTACAATAGCCTTCAAACATGTCATACTTGTGCAGACAATGTATTGCAAACACTATTATTAATAATAATAATAATAATCTGAGGTACTTTTTTTGGCAATAGAATTATATAACAATGCCTATTCATTTGTGAAATTTAACTAGTGTTAGCTAGTTTTGGCCGTAAAATTTGAATGTCACTCAGCTACTGGCTATAGTCCGGATTAGGAAGATAGCAAAGAGATGGCCTAGCTTAAACAAAGCGAATCAAAATGCCTTATAAATGCAGAAGTGGATCTCAGTTGAGAAAACGGACCAGCAGAAATGGTTGCCGGATTTGGATGCTAAAAAAGCAGTAGCCTATAGGGCAGGAGAGACTGAATGGACTGGCTAGCCCAGGAGCTGAACTTCCAGAGTGTGGATTTGCTCAACGCATGGCTCAGGTGGGTGAGGGTGTGTTTAGTACAGCTTTTCGATTTGTAAAACTGCTTACAGATAAGAAACGGGTTGTAGCATCATTACATTTTTATGATTCCCACATTATAGAAATCTTGGGTAAATGCGTTTTTAGGGGATAATGACTATGCATTGCCCCTGTAGCTTTTGAGTGCTTGAGGAGAGCGAACGTGTCAAGGCAGTAACATGGGGATTTTTTATATTAATTAGCTAAAGTTAGTATGGTTAAACTTTGTTGTTTTTGGCTGTTTTGTTGGCTGTTGCAATACCAGTTATTGAGTCGGCAAATCTGTACTTTAATAACATACGCATATTGTATGGGCCTACCGTTACATAGACTAGCTTAGCCTACATTCTGAGCCGCCGCTCATATGGTCAAATATACTTCCTCCGTCCCTGCTCCACTTCCCTTGGCCCATACACTCTTGATGAACGATTAGGGGGGAGGTTTGGCCTGATTGGGTGATGGAAGGTGTGGAAGGGGCTCAGACAAAGACTGGCTTATCTAATAGCTGACAAACTTACTTATTGAACTGATCTTTTGTTGTAAGCAGGACTAAGCACCACAATTTCATTATCAAAGAATTCAGGGTTTTTAGCCTCTTCTTAACAAGACCAAACACAAGTATGTTAGGTGGTAATTCTGTTCAGCTATTGAATACCTTCTCAAAAAGGGAAAAAGGGAAGAAAAGTGATGTTTGTGGGCAATAATTGTCAAGACTAGCCAAAATATTGCGTCCATGTAATAAGATTAGTCATAACACACTAATCTTCAATTGAACCTGGAGCAGCCGTTGAAAATGTAAATTCCAAACTGACATGCCTAAAATCATTACCTACATCGTCATCACAACTTTCAATTGATGATTTCAATTGAATGTAATAGATTGGCATTCAAACATAAAATGAGAATGGAAACCAGGTGGCTGTGCAGGGCCCTGACCCCATGAATAGCTTTGTGTTCTGGTGTTTCTCCTCAACAGAAGACAAGACACCCTGACCACTTTAAAATGTATATCATAGATAAGCCAGTGCCTCAGCATGACTTAATTGCCTCTTTTGTGCCTGTAGAGTGGAGAGGGAGAGAGAAAGGCAGATCCTAGGTCAGGTCAACCAGAGCTGGCCTCTTGATAGCAAAGTACTATTAAATGGACTATGAGTATAAGTTTGCCATATGAAATTATACTGTCTCTATCGAAGGCCATAATCTAAAAGCTACAGTGCCCTCCACTATTATTGGCACCCCTGGTAAAGATGAGTAAAAAGGGTTATAAAAAATTCACAAAATTTTCTTATTGAACTTAATGAAAAAATAAGTCCGGAGAAGAAACCCTTCAAGTTATCCATCCATATCTACTGTATTTCTGGCAGCAGAGTGATGGTTTAAGGCTTGTTTGATACATCAGATCCTTGATGACTGAGAGCCATTTAGCCAACCACGAGTTCCATACTGTTCCAGTGTAATTTACAGCTAAATCTAGTCCCACCCCCCAATTTCCATAGAGATCCATTCAAATACAGAGACGTTATAGTATCGCTTGTAAGAGTACCAGAAAATAATATATCAAGAGTCTTTTTATGTTGTTGGGTCACAGACATCACAGAAGTCATGGCATGCAAAGGATATGCGACCAAATATTAAAAAGGATTACTTCATTCTATTCCTATAAATGCAGGTGTGCCAATAATTGTGGCACACATGGTTTTGTTAAAAATAATTAACAAATAATAATTTTTTTTCATAATAAATTTACTTCAAGAAAAGGTTGGATTTTTTCTTTTTTTCAGTGTGAGATTAAGCTAATTCACCAAGCGGTGAATTTTTTATCAGCCTTTTTACTCATCTTTATCAGGGGTGCCAATAATAGTGGAGGGCACTGTATATACCCAACAGAAGACAAAATAGCACCTTTGCAAGTCTGAACTGGAGAAATGAAGCCTACTTTTGTAGAAAATGTCATGGGAAGCAGATTATGGTCTTGAAGCCATTGAGGACATCAACAAGTACGTCGACCAGCGCAGAGAGATGTGGAGACAGATCTGATCGTACATCTACCACTATCTATTGTATTTTTTTTTTTAATTATTAAAAAGAAGAAAACAAAATCCCTTACATCTGTGGAATCTGTTTAAGGCCATTAATTAGATGTCATTTCTGTTGTTTGTGTTCAATAGTTGCTCTCTTTATTTTATTTGGTTGCCTGTTGTTTTATTTGGCATCTCTCTAATGAAGAGTCTAAAGTCAAAAATGGCCAACTGAGATTCCCATTACTTCCCACAGCAATGGTACGTGATAAAAAATAACAAAGCTGCATATTTGACAGACTACTTTTATTATTTTTTTTAGAAGTTATTGCAGAGTGTTAATTTACTGAACTCCTGTTTTATCTTATCCAATGATAACAGTATTTTCCATTTCTGTTATCACAAGACAAAAGTGTTTAAGAGCGTGAAGAAAAATGTGCATTTCAGATGACGGGCGTGCTCGTCTCTAAAACTATAACAGAGGTTGAAGCGATGCATGCGGCTTGTGAATACAATTTGGCATCACAACTTGGAGGAAAAGGGGGAAGAATAACAACGTGTTAAGGAAATTTGTCTCAAAATTTTGTAAAACAGCCCATATTCACTCATTTTACATTTCCATAAGGTTAAGTGAAAACGTTTTTTCTTCACAAAAAAGTTAGTTAAAATAATTTGGAATACTCTAAACTGTGTTGGTGAAGATAGTGAGTCAAAGTTAATGAGAAATGTTCATTGATTCCAGGCCAAAGGGCCATAACTATTATAGAAATGCACCGCCAGTTGTGATAGTGTGACCCCGGACTGTTGTATTATTCACTCCACCATGGTTTATCATTTTTTGATTTTCTAGTTTAAGTGTTACCGTTCAGTCCCACTTACTGAGAGGAGAGGGTTTGTTTTCTTTTCCTCTGAAACACCTCATTCAGTTATACAAGTGATTCCCTAACTGTGGTTCCAGACTGCTTGTGGGTGATGAGAGGCATGATGTGGGTTG
The DNA here is from genome assembly GCA_022702515.1 of Ilyophis sp. 1 JC-2022. NCBI lineage: Eukaryota > Metazoa > Chordata > Actinopteri > Anguilliformes > Synaphobranchidae > Ilyophis > Ilyophis sp. 1 JC-2022. Next base: position 51,600,132 of record CM040394.1, read on the forward strand.
AAATATTCATTTGAAAAAGTAACTTTATGTTATGCTTTAATGTGATGTTATGTGTGTAATGCAGAATATACAGGTAAATAACGGAAAGACTTGAGTAAATGAGGGATACAAAATATATTGAAAGCAGGTTCTTTCACACAGGCATGGTTCCTGAGTTATTTAAGCAATTAAATGGATAGTTCATCCATTTTGAAGAATTTAATATTGTTTTACTTACCCCCAAAATGGTATGTGAGGCTGTAGTGATGCTGTCCTGGTCTCACCGTTGTAGCTAAATTGTAGTAAATCCTGAATTGGAGCAATGCTAACAATTAGTATCTTGCCATTGGATATAATTTCCTCCCGGCTAACTTGCTTTAAAAATAACTAAGACTAATCATTAGCCGATGAAGAATTCAAAGACAAAGCAAATGACAATGAGCCAAACCTGCATTTTGTTAATAAGTTTAAGGGAAAGTGATGGAAAAACTTAACCGCACGGGTTTGGGAAAAAAACTAATTGGCCGCTTTTTTTGGAAAGAAAATAGTGTTCATAAAAACTCAGCTTTTTATGCCATTTTAACAAGCTCAAAACAGTGAAAAATACTGTTCTGTGCGCTCAATTTCTTAATATCCCTGGATGATATACTTATATCAGAGTTTTTGCTGATAACAGTATGGAGGATATTTTTTGCATACTGCATGTCACTAAACAGTATGCTAGTACACAGTAAACAGGACACAGTAGATAGGGCTCTGATTCGGACGCAGCCCTGCTAATTGTACACATGACCTTTCACCTTTCCCCGAGCTGGGGTAATTCTCTTTAAGGCAGGGGCGTCAAACTCCAGTCCTGGAGGGCCGCAGTGTCTGCTGGTTTTTGATGCGCTTCAGCACAAGTGGTTAATTTATGTCACTGATTGGCTAAGAAGTCCACACACCTTGTTCTCAATGCTTTAACTGGGTGCTGATTGAAAGGGAACCACAAATACCTGTAGATACTGCGGCCCTCCAAGACTGGAGTGTGACACCCCTGCTTTAAGGGATGCACCTCCTAAGTGTCATTGAGGGGTGGCGTCAGGGACGGATCTAGAAATGATTTGTGCAGAGAAACAGCATGAGAAAGGGGCCCCTCTGCGCTCGTGTAAGCAGCACACGTACACACAACCCTATAGGGGCTCTATGGACCCGCTCGTTCAGTTAAGAACATTCTAATCACATATTTGTGATCTTACACTTTAAAAGGTTAACATCATTAAAATAGGGCTCTTACATTTTCATCCTCTCCAGTGATTAATTACATTTCAGCCCCATTGTAAGTTTCACAGCCGGCCATCTCTGGACTTAATGGCCTACAAGATACGCCTTTGGCTTGAGAGAGACAGTGCGCTGTTTTAAACCATTGCAATGCTGTTTTTTTTTTCTATAAGTTTCAAGTCTTTTTAAACTACAATCTACATTTTTTTCAGTTATCACAGGCGTACGTATATATTTTTACTTCAGCAGTCAGAAAGGCGAAGTGTTCTTGCATAATTATTATATATTTTAAGGATTGTAAACTCGTGAATTAAAATCAGTATGAATGGGGTTCAAGGATACAGTATATTTTTCATTGCAGGAAGAGCCAATTACTGAAGTGAACAACAGTTTTACACCTACAAAATAATTACACCAGTACATCAGAGGACCGGGTTGCTGCATGTTTGAGATGAATGGATGAGAAAAGGGTAAAAATCTATTTAGGCGGATGGCTAAAATAGGACAGTAAACTGAATCAGAAGTGTTCATTGTTACTTGACAAACACAGTCTGCGAGGAACGTTTGAATAAATTTGTCAAAATTATGGGCAACTGCTGATTGAACCAAATACAAGCAATTTAGGTCCTTGGGCTGTGTTCATTCTCCAAATGTTTGCAAAGAGATGGTTCTGAAAGAGTGTCCCCCAGTGCCCACCCCCAGAGAATCTTCTTTATGACCTTTCTGAATAATGATTGCAGAACTCTTCCATCGGTTCCTCCATAAAAAAAAAATTCTGTGGTGAGAATTGTTACATCCCAAGATCCACCTGTGTTTCAATAACCAGGTGTGCAGTACTGGACGTAACACTAAGCCACGTTAAACGATAACCGTAACCCAAAAGGAAGACCAGTGAAGCATGCAGTGGTATAGAAAAGGGTAAACGGATGTTTATTAATATAAACACATACACGTAAGTAAGCTATACTCTAGTTAAACCATGAAAGTCTTTACAAGACAAGAGCAGGCTGCAAGGTTTCACCGGGCAGCCAGCATGCAGGTCCAGACCCACGTCGATGGTAGGGGTCTTCTCTTCCCAGGTCAGTCACAAGTCCGTTCGCGATGTTCAAAAACAGGAACCAAACCATTTACTGTCTCTGGGCTACATCCTGCACGATGTTCCCAAAATAGTTTTAGCTAATAACAACAGCAAGACGGTAGTCAGCGTGTTGTGGAAAATTAAGTTGTTATTAGGATGGTGGTAGTTGTAACTCAAGGAACCAACTATATATTGTCCTGCGTGTTTTCAATCCTGCTGCTCCGTGAAGGTCCTCGGTGTCCCCAGCCATTTAAAATCGGCATCTTTTAAAATCCCACGGCAAGGCGTCCCCTATCTCCACGCATCTCCTGAAGAAGGTTGCCAGGCAACGGCGTGCGTCTTTCCACCAGCGCAGCTCCCAGGATCTCCACGCAGGACCATGACGTCAGCAGCTCCACCTGCAGGGGAGACACAGACAAACACAGCAGCCCAAAGCCAAGCAAACACAAAGCAGTGCTAAAGACAAAACAGAGGGACGTAACAGAAGGGATCGCAGCAGTACAAAAGAGCACAAAACAGTTTTTTAAGAAGTAAGAGTTTTTTTATTGTGAAAAACTTGTTTTATTGTGCATTTTAGGAGTTTGCATGAAGTTTATTTTCTTGCTATAGACCACTAACCCCTGACCTGAAACCCATCCAGGGGACAGATATATTCAAACGTTTTACATCTTCAATTTTTATTTCCACAGTATAAGTAAATCGCCCACGACTATTACTGCTATTAGAAATACTACTGCTGCTATTGCTGTTTCTACTACGACTGCTGCTACTACTACTATACTACAGCTATAACTAATACCACTTTGCTATGACTAATACTATTTGCATTATTACTTCACTACAACTACTATAATTACTAATACTACACTACTATAAGTGCATCATTCAATCAGTGAATCAAATTTTATTTATATATATATACCCAGACGAGTCATTTGAATTATTTTACTGAAAAATGCAAAAAACTAAATATTTGGAAAGGCCCCCCAGGGCGAGGACCCTCCCCGTACTGTGAGGGATCTCATTTTTCAAATGAGCCAGCCTTAAGAAGTTACTTTTTCCAGCTGCAGGAAATTATCATGTGTTAGCAATGTCCAGCTGTTTTTGTCAACATTGATGTTTGCATTAAAAGCTTGTTAAAAAAACTAATTATAGTTGTCATCGAATGGTTAATGTGTGTGTGTGTGTGTGTGTGTGTGTGTGTGTGTGTGTGTGTGTGTGTGTGTGTGTGTGTGTGTGTGTGTGTGTGTCTGTATATACCAGGTGATCAGGCCTGAGGAGGACTATTTTTGGCTGGATGGCAGAGGCATATAGATGCATTACCTTTTTTTTTGTTTCTGTTGGAGACTTTTTTGGTTGCCAGATTGGCCTTAATCTTGTTTTATAGAGGATTTCTGTTATTTTTAGTTGCAGGTTTAAATAAATAGCGGTTGCTATTTAATATATGTATGTATATGTATGTATGCATATGTGTATATATATATATATATGTGTGTGTGTGTATATATATATATATATATATATATATATGTACGTGTATATATATGTGTGTATATATATATATATATATATATATATATATATATATACAGGTGCAGCTCAAAAAATTAGAATATCGTGAAAAAGTTCAATATTTTTTGTCACTCATATCAGAAAGTGAAACTCATATATTATATAGATTCATTACACATAGAGTGAAATATTTCAAGCCTTTATTTCTTGTAATTTTCTTGATGATTATGGCTTACAGCTAATGAAACCCAAAATTCAGTGTCTCAGAAAATTAGAATATTTTGCTTAAATATTTTGCTGGCTAAATGGCTGTAAGTCATCAAGGGTCTGAGCTATCGAACGAGCCCCAAACCATCACGCTGTTGCCAGATATGGAGTAGATGTGGATGGATCACTGCAAGGGTTATTTCTCCTGACTCATTTTCCTATAGAACTATAGAAAAAAGTTAGGAGAAACAACCCTTAAAGGGATCCATCCACATCTACTCCATATCTGGCCGCAGAGTGATGGTTTGGGGCTCGTTTGATACCTTAGACCCTTGATGACGTACAGCCATTTCGCCAGTCATGTGTTCCATACTGTACCAGCGTAATTTACAGCTGAATCTAGTCTTACCCCCCAATTCTCATAGAGATCAGTTCAAATGCAGAGAGGTTATAGTAACAATAATAAAAAAAATAAGATTTTGTTGTTTTGATGTTGTTTTGTCACAGACTTCAGGAAGTGCAAAGGATATGCAAGGATTGCAAACAAATATATGTCATGCTTTTAAGTTTAGCCAGGAAAGAGAGATATTTTAGCCTGGAGACTGGGGGTATACACTGGGGGGGGGAGTTACTTTGCCGCTCCCTATTTTTTTGGAGCAGCTGTGCTCACACAAGTCACAAAAGTCAAAATCGTCTCGCTGTCAAAGCGAATATGATCCAGACACTATCAATTAATCCATCTAATATTGGTCTGGTATTATATATCAGGCAGTCAATCATAGCCTACTTTTATATATATTTTTTATGACAGCTCTTTGATATGGAAGATTTTTAGTGACTTAATTAAATGCAATCACTTTAGCAACATATCGTGAAATGTAATACATAAGGCCTCGGCATTTGCTTTTACGTAAGGATGTGCATTTATCATGCTATAATTAAAAACAAATTGCATTGCATTTCATTGTGTATTCTCTAAAAACACTCATACCGAAATAGGCTACAATACAGGTTGTATTACTTTTCAACGCCAGCTGCGCCAAAATTGAAATGGAAACAAGCCCATTGTATTTAGCTTTGTCAGCATAGCGTGGCGCACGGAACGTGACACAAAGCAATCCTCGTAATTGTATTTATTTACCTGCAGAGCGGTCTGTCATTGCATTTCAACACCAGCTGCGCGGTTTCCGTGCCAAAATTGAAATGGAAACGGGAGCCGATTGCATTTCTCTCTGTCGCCACTGCGTGCCGCACGGGACATGACAAAATTCAAAGCAATATTAATAATAGTTATAATAATAATAATAATAATCAAGTGAACGACTTACAAAATCAGTTAACCTTATTAAATTTGGCCCACTAGAAGCAATTTTCTGGTCTCAAATGGTCTCAAATGCCATCCATGACTATCAGATAAATTCTGTTTGATTATTGTGATGTTAAGTCCATTGTACTTTCTGAAATCCCATTAAGAGCCATTAAAATGTATTGAAGGGACCTGGTCTTATTTTATATTTTGATAAGGTTATTGGAAATATGGCATTTTCAAATTCAAGAGTATTGCAAAATACATCTACAAGTGTACTTTGATACACAAAATAGTAAAGTGATTAGGTAGGGTGGTGTGGTATGTTAATTTGTCGTAAATATCCGTTAATCAGATCTGTGCAGATTAAACAGCTTACTGCTCATGAAAAGCGCCACACGTCAGTTTGCTAGCCTTTGTTGAACTTTATTGCGCTCAGAGCTTTTATGATATAGGTAGGATACAGTTAATGAGAGGTTTTTTTCTCTTCCACCTTATAATTTGCATTCCTTAAGGTAATAGAATAAAGATACAGATACACAGTAATACATATTTTGATATTTGCCTCATAAAACAATCTCCTGTTGTAGCTTTCCGTTTAGTGACATTAAGGAAATACAAAGAAAATACTTTTGAATATGAATAAACTTGTTGGTAACTGCATATTGGTAACTCTTGGTAACTGCATATTGGTAACTCTTGGTAACTGCATATTGGTAACTCTTGGTAAATGCATATTGGTAACTCTTGGTAAATGCATATTGGTAACTCTTGGTAAATGCATATTGGTAACTCTTGGTAACGGCATATTGGTAACTCTTGGTAAATGCATATTGGTAACTCTTGGTAACTGCATATTGGTAACTCTTGGTAAATGCATATTGGTAACTCTTGGTAACTGCATATTGGTAACTCTTGGTAACTGCATATTGGTAACTCTTGGTAAATGCATATTGGTAACTATATTTGAACCCCCAGGGGCTATATTGTTCATTCATGCCATCCATGAATGAACAATATCAGATCAATTCTGTTTGAGTATTGTGATGTTAAGTCCATTGTACTTCCTAAAATCCCACTAAGAGCCATTAAAATGTATTGAAGGGACCTGGTCTTGGCTTTGTTACCAAGCCAAGCCTTAAATACAATCTAAACATAATGTGTTTATGATGTGCAATTTTATGATGTGCAATTTTGAAAAACGTTTTGCCTGTATGGCAGTTAAAGTACAATGAAGCAAGTGGGCTGAATGTGGACATAAGTGTATGCAGTGGCGGGCCGTCAGGGCCAGCAAGGCCTTCTCTGCTGGCCTAAACATCATCAGAATATAAATTTAATTTTGATATATTTTTTCCACAAATATGTATTAAATTATTCCCCATAGTCTATTATCTTCATTTCATAGCTTTCCTCTTGGTTGCGCTGCTTCCAGCCTCAGATCAAGATTTGGAGGGCTGGCCTTTATGTTAGAGCTTTTATCCAATCATATTTCAGCCATAATGTGTTGCCAGGGTCCAAGAAATCTGCCCTTAGGCCTTCAGAATCGACATTGCGGGCGCATGTAGCTTAAAGTGAACTGAAACAAACCTGTGGTGTTAACCAATCAGATTTCGAGTTGGTGACACCGGGGCCAGCTAGCAGGCGTACGATAACGTCAGCACGTGCACGTCTTTTGATTGGATACGCACTATTGAGAGGCAGAGCTATGCTTCTAGCAAACTGAACTTGAACGAGATTTCTACAAGCTGTTTTTTTTCAACCCGCAATGGCTGAAGGAGGAGAAGAGATTGATTTGGTCGCAGATATAATTACAACGCCATTTTCAAGACGAACTTTTCAAGAAAAGCTAGACATCATCAGAAGAGAACGGCCAACCCCGACGCTAGCGAGCCGACGCTAGCGAGTCAAAGTGGACATTCAAGGCTAGGAATACACTTTCACCACTGTCGCAAATATATCCTCATGAACAAATGAAAATTATTTGTTTGTTTTCTTTTATTTTCAGTGAATAGTTTATGTGTCTTTATCGTCACGTTTCTTAAATGAAACTGCTTTGGGTGCGACAATGCGCTGTTTAGTGAACAGACTTGTTAAAGCTCACATGCTTTTGGTGGACTTAATAAAACTTTGTAGACTAATCCCTTAAAAGCGCCTTTTATTTTAAAGTTTTGACAGTATCCAAGCAATCTTAAAGCTGGTAGTTTAACACTCTTAATTGTAAATGCGGATTTATTGATTATAAATGCTTCGGAAATATTAATATAACTCTGTTGTACTTGACTATGTTAAGGTGATGCAACGCCCGGTTATACTGCGTTTCTGTCTAAATGTATAGTTTCTAGAGCCATGGCGTCATAATGATGGTATTAAGAGGTGGAATAATTCAGGTAGGACTGTGTAGGACATCACTGAAGGCCTAGGTGTGAAATGCACGGCCCGCCACTGAGTGTATGTGTGTGCGTGTGTTGACGAATTTGCTTGTGTATGTATAATGTGTGACTTACATGTGTATGTAAGCGTTCATGTATATGTTTCAGTGTGTGTGTGTGTTAAAGACACAATACATCAATCACCTCTGTGTCTTATTGGATATGTAAGCTTTTTGATATTCTGTAGGAACTTATCTCTGCACACCAGTTAGAACCCAGAGCTTGTTTGACTGAACTGCGCTCATGTATGGAATTCTGAGCATTTAAATTAGATATTTATTTTCAGGTCTTGTGAAAACAGAGAAAACACAGAGAATTCAATACAAATGGGCGCATGGCTAATAATAAGATTGCGCTGATCAAATGGTTTCTGTGAGGAACCTCAAAGAGTGTGTGTGCGTTTGTGTGTGTGAGTGGCCAGAGGGCGATCTTGCTAAAGTTTTTGCATCCATGTGATTAAACACACATCTGCGAGCGCGGATAAAGCCCCGTTCCCGTGCCACAGGGCTTCCAGGACTTTACATTAGTGTGTCAAAAAGTAAAAGATAAACACGTGGCGACTTTGCAAATTCCGGTGACTTTGTCTTCCCCCGCTTTGACGATCTCGCATTTCAGGAAAGCATCGCGCTACGTAAGCCGTCTGCTCCATGTCCCCGTCAGTGTTCAGTTTTCGTCTCTCTCTTTTAAAACACCCCCCCCATCATTTTCTGTATTTACTTGATGGCTTTTTGCGAGCTTTCCCTTCTATGAACAATTGGACTTAACATTTATTTTCCTGCAGAGAATGCCTGTGTCAGTGTGCATTATGTCAGAAGGGTAATTGTAAAATTAATCCCTTAACAGCTTGTGATGGCAGTATCACTCTGGCTGAAAAATGCAGTGTCCTTGATCCTGCAGTATAAAGCATCCGTATGCAAACACGAAGCAAGAGCGGGAGTACAAGCCAGACAAACGATATACAGTGTGTGTGTGTGTGTGTGTGTGTGCGCGCATGAGTACATGTGTGTGCGTGTGTGCACGAGCGTGCATGTGTGCGTGTGTACATGTGTGTGTCTGTATGTGCGTGTATGTGTGTGTTTGCGTGCGTGCATGTGTGTGGGCATGCATATGTGCGTGTGTGTGTGTGGAGGTACAGTGACACCTCAGAGAGACAAATGTCAGCATTATGGACTCACCTGTTTACCAGACAGGTGTGTAACTGCAGGTAGAATATGTGATTGTGCCTTAACTGTGTCCATCTCTGTATTATGACTGAACCAAATGGCTGACATTAAACTGAAATTAGTCACACTCAAAATTAGACAAAGGAGCATCTCTTAGTACTATTGCTAAGGAATACATTATGGGCAAAGTCAACCGCGAGTGATATAAAAAAGCATCTGAATAAAATTGTCACTTCATGAAAGATATTGGGTCACTGTTGAGGAACTGTATCAAAATGGGGACATGGCCAGCAGGTGGCTACAGATGTACCCAATTATTATTTTTTAAATATCAAGTAAGGTTTAGAGCTACACATTGAGTTCTGCCTTTTTAAAAATGAAGCCCCAGTACTGCAAATAATAATGGCAGTCAATAAAGCATTCCCGTTATTAAAATTGGAGCATTATGATGTCACAAATGAGAAACATTTCAGAATTCCGAACGACCCCCTGAAGCATTCTATCTTGGAAGCTCTGCATTGCCTCTTGTTCTTTTTCAAAATGTGAAAATAAATTGAACAGCCTAGCCTGCCTCTTTTGAATTGTGCTGAAACCGCTCAGGGTTTTGTTGCTCAAAGAGTCGTATGTGATATTTTTAAAGACTGAATTATCCCTGAGAAGCAGCAAGGCTACTGAGATTATGCCGTAAACCCTCGTCCTAGAGCCTTTGAGTCACCCACAGATGAAGAAGTCTTTAGAAAGCGCTGAATGTGTTTATCATCTCATACACTAAATACTCGGGCCACAATACCCAGAGCAGTACATATGTACAGTCAAGCCGGAAAGTCTGCCCACCCCTTTCACCTTCTCCACATTTTATTACATTACAGACATATTCTACAATAGATTGAGTTCATTTTTTGTCTCAAAATTATACACAAAATAGCCCATAATGACAAAGTGAAAGCATGTGTAAAATTGTGTAATTGGCGGAGACAGTGAGTGCACTTACTCTTTCTGTGGTGTGCAGTACCCCTTGGTGGCCCAGGAATGTTATGTAAGACATTTAGGAGTTCAGGGCAAGGCATACTTTACGTACATACAGCGCATTACACAGTGGCTTTGCTGTCCATGTCCATTGACATGAGTCCATGTCAATTGAACACACTTTTTGACCGCATTGACACCAATTTGAATGGGATTTGGCATGCTGATTTGGTTTTATAAGAAACCCCTGGAACCACACACTTGTCCCACACAGAAAAACAGTTAGTGTAAATCTAACTCTGTTGGTGTAACTTTAACACCATAGGGTGTACATTTAACACCCTAGAGTGTTTTAATGAGACCACGATCTCAAATGTACACTAAGATTTTTGCTATGCAGATTGTTAATCTGGGAGATATGGGCTAACAAGGTTTGGGCTAATGAGCGCGCATCCATGAATTTGACATGCTCTATCTCCATTACTGTAGATCATAGAGAAGTGGGGCCAGATTCAGAGATGGCCAATTTAAGTCATGCGCTTAAGTGCCTCTCCTGCGCGGATTGACTGAGATACGCCGTATTCTAACCTACGCTACGCGGGCGCGTTTCTTAATGCGGGTGGGGCAAGGCATGATCTAATGACCTGTTTCTTGAACCTGCCCCCTGGGTTGCCAGCTTTCTATGAAAAACATTTTTGTGGGGGTATACATTTGCAACGTGTCAGTGACAGTGCCTTTAATAACTGCATTTGCTTTGTAAAACGTATTAATACATTGCATTGATAAAATTATCATAGTTTCTATTGACGACTGGGATACACCATCACACAATCAAAAAAATAATCACTGTACAGTGGTTGCACGCAATATTACTAAGTAAACAAATTAATCGTTGGATTTATTTTAAAAAATGTACTGTTGAACATAATAGCCTAGGCTATATGCGACGTCTTCAATTTAACCAGTTGAAGTCACTATATGTAAAAATAGCCCAACTTGCAACCACTGTCCAAAGATTTATTTTTTAAGTGCATCTGTCATGCTAGAAGTATGTAGCCAGGAAAGAGAGATATTTTAGCCTGGAGCACTGGTAGATCTACACTGCGGGGAGTTACTTTGCGCTTCCTAATCGTTTTGGAGCAGCTGTGCTCACACAAGTCACAAAAGTCAAAATCGTCTCGCTGTCAAAGCGAATATGATCCAGACACTATCAATTAATCCATCTAATATTGGTCTGGTATTATATACCAGGCAGTCAATCATAGCCTACTTTTATATATTTTTTTTATGACAGCTCTTTGATATGGAAGATGTTTAGTGACTTAATTAAATGCAATCGCTTTAGCGACATATCGTGAAATGTAATACATAAGGCCTCGGCATTTGCTTTTACGTAAGGATGTGCATTTATCATGCTATAATTTAAAAAAATTCTCTAAAAACACTCATACCGAAATAGGCTACAATACAGGTTGTATTACTTTTCAACGCCAGCTGCGCCAAAATTGAAATGGAAACAAGCCCATTGCATTTAGCTTTGTCAGCATAGCGTGGCGCACGGAACGTGACACAAAGCAATCCTCGTAATTGTATTTATTTACCTGCAGAGCGGTCTGTCATTGCATTTCAACACCAGCTGCGCGGTTTCCGTGCCAAAATTGAAATGGAAACGGGAGCCGATTGCATTTCTCTCTGTCGCCACTGCGTGCCGCACGGGACATGACAAAATTCAAAGCAATATTAATAATCGTTATAATAATAATAATCAAGTGAACGACTTACAAAATCAGTTAACCTTATTAAATTTGGCCCACTAGAAGCAATTTTCATCTAGGCCCTAGGGGACATCTGGGTAGATTGTGACACAGGGTAGATTGATACACAATGTTTTCGTCCAATCAGAAACCAGCTAGAGTGCTGTACATCAGGTTACACACACCCACACACACCCTCTTTCACTTCAGAGCTGGCTTCGTTTAATTTTCGTACTCACTGAACCACCCATTTAAGAAGGTAAGTTTTTTTTTTTTTGCAGTTACGTGTTTAGCTATGAACAAATCATAATGTTTATTACTTTAAAGTACAATCTGTGGACTGTTAGTAAATATTAGTACAAACTGTCAAACTTGTCGTCTCAAGGTAGCATGAGCCGGGAAAGCATGTTAGGGTATTCAGAGTAGATTGTTACACACAGTGGGGGTAGGTTGTTGCACTTTATAGATCTTTCACATATTGCTGTAATCAACAAACAGGGCTCGACATTAACCGATTGTCCGGGACAAGTACAAAAAAGTGGTCGGACAAGCATAATAGGCTAGGCTACACATTAGCTTGCCCGAACAGACAAGTAAAAAAATAAAAATAAAAATAGGTTAAACGTAGGCTATAGCTAAGAAAGTGCCAGTCTGTCACACTGAAAACTCTCATTAGCCTATTTGTATTCCGCAAATATCACTGGGGTCAATGATTTGTAAAAAGGTTTTTGCGGCGCGAGTCATTTTAGTTCCAAATTAAATTAAATATCTTCTTTTTTTGCTGTTTTCAATTAAATATATGTAAAAGAGAATTTACAAATCACTGCTTTCTGCTTTTATGTGCATTTTAAATACTGTCCCAACTTTTTTTTTGGAATTGAGGTTTGTACATTACAAGCATTGTTGCACTCTCAACTTTCTCATCTTGTTTTTCCTAAGGCCACTACTATAGGCTTACATTTTTACATATTTTTTTTTTTTTTTAAGTGTTATTCGTTTAGTTTTTGTAGGCTGATTTAAGGCATGTTTCAATGTAGGTCTACATAACATTTGAATCGGTTTAAATAAACATGATATTTAATATCTTGTCAATGTTTCATTTTTTAAACATTATTCTTGTTAATCTTGGCTGTTGTATTTTTTAACCACAAACGTAAGCCTATGCTTTATAGCTAGGCTACAGAACATAAATTAAGTCACACCAACCCAAAACTAATAAAGAATAAATAGCATACTGAAATAAAAAGTGTACTTACCTGGAAGATTTAGAATAAGTCATTAAAATTGGAGAAGGAGATGCAAAGATCAGATGAGGGGATGACAAACATCTGAGGGGCTGGCCAAAAATATGAAATTAACTCTGGTAACGTTAGCTAGGCCCTAATTTGGATTAAAATAACTCATGTTGGATTTTGTATCTTTACCAGTACAATTCAAGGAAACATTAACACAAATACATACAATTTGTTTTAAAACGTAATTATGTTTTTTATTTTAGTTTTTAAAAACGTGTAACAACTGACCCCACCAATTGTCACAACCTACCCCATTGGCGCTAACATGGAGTGTGTTGTTTAAGTAAATTGTACCTTTCACATTTACGATCAAGCTTAATAAACAGCACCAATAGTTAATAGAGAGATAGAAGATATTAACTACAAAATATTATCATTATTATGCAAGCGTCTCTAAGGTCTCTTAGTAATCGATTAAAGAAATTATTGTCACAACCTACCCGACCTCTCCTACTAGTTAAGTGTCATATCTCAAAAACTATTCACTGCACATGCATGTTTTAAAGTTCAAATTGAAGAGGTTGTAGGCTACCATTCAGAAATTTCTGAATCGTCACATACAGTAGCCTAGATATAGGCTTCATAATATAGGCAACCCATAAAAATGCGTAGCCTAATGTTTGTATATAGCTACGTAGGCAAAAAAAAAGGCCTACGTTTAAAGGTAGGCTTATGTTTTACAACAACAGAAATGTATTAGCCTACAGCAACAAGTGCGATAGGTGGTCGCTGTGCAAATTTCAACTTTGCTGGAAATTGGCAAACTGTAATAGCCTAAGATGAACTCTTGAGGGTTAGCCTAATAAAAAAACACTTGTAGCGCCAGACAGGATATTTGGTTCTTAACAATTGGTTTGGTTTATATCGCAGATTTTGTTGGGAAAAAAATGAACTGTCTACTAAACCGAAATTGTAGGCTATTTATAGGCCTTCACCTTCTCAGTATCCATCTCCAGTCTTCTCCTGGCCACGACGAACCCCAGAAACTGGAACTTGACCATCGCTTGGAACACAGCGTGGGTATTAGTAAGCCCGAATGGTATGGCCAGGTATTCATAGTGTCTGGACTGGGTATTGAAAGCCTTCCACTCATCCCCCCTCTCGGATCCACACCAAGTGGTAGGCGTTGCGAAGGTCCAGCTTAGTGAACAGGTTGCAGTCTTGCAGAGTGGAGAAGGCAGATGATATAAGTGGTAAGGGGTAGCAGTTCTTGGCGGTAATGTCAATAAGCCCACGGTAGTCAATGCAGGAGCGTAGCGAGCCATCCTTCTTGCCCGCCAAGAAGAATCTGGTGTTAGTGTGAAGAGGAGTCTTCATCGGTGCGAATGCCCAACTGACGAACCAGGGAAGGGCAGATGAAATTAGCGTCCACTCCAGAATCGATATGGACTTGAACAGGTAGCTGGATCCCATTCCAGGTGAGCAGAGCATGATGAGTGGGTCAGGACGTGGAAGAGGTCAGGAAAACAGTCGTCAGGACCTCCTTTTTCAATTGAGAGGCGTTTCCTTTGACTGGGCAGTTGTGGATGAAGTGGCCCGGGCCCCCACAGTACAGGCATAGATGGCTGGAGAGACGGCGCTGACATTCCTGGGGCGTTAGCCGGCCACGATCCACTTGCATGGGTTCAGGTGGGGTGGATGGCTCAGGAGGTAATGGAAGGCTGAATTGGTGTGGAGCAGCTGGAGATGGAGGGACTCGGCCAGAGGTCGCGCTAGGATTTTAAATTGCCGGCCAGAATGTCCAGAATGATTACAGTTTGTCGGACATATGATTTAAAAAACGGCCATATCTATTTTCAATGCATGAACGACAGGCAGGTGCATTTAATGATGTAGCCAAACAACATATGTTACAGCATAGTATTATATTTTGGACTGAAATCTATTTGAAAATAAGGGAATAATATATAATTGTCTTGCACAAGCGTCGCCATTAGGTGTGCGTGACTGCATGCGTAATGTTTTCTCAACAAAAGAAGCTGTCTTGATTTTGCATCATTAGTTTATTAGAACATTTTTTTTTCAGAATAACGAGTAAACACACTGTAAACCCAACTAAGTTAAGTTTACTCAAAAATTTTGAGGACACCGATTACCTCAAAAAAATTAAGTTCATAAACTTAATGGTCTTGTGTACACAGCAATTGAAAGAAATGTGTCCAATTAACTAAAATGTACAGCTCTCTGCATACTCATTATAATTGAGTAGGCCAACTAATTTCGAAGTAAAAAATTAGTTGGCCTACTCAAGCACGAAGGCAAGGCACAAGACGATCTGAAACACAGAACAAAGAAACAGGGGAGACTATATGCAAGATTAACGACGAGATGATGAGGAACAGGTGAGACGAAACACATGAGGAAACACAATTCAGGAGTGGGGAGCGGAGACACGAAATTGGGAGAAAGGGAAAACACGGAACGGACTACAAATACTGAAAATACATATAAACGGACTAAGACATAGATGCACGGGACGTGACAATTATTATTATTATTATTATTATTATTGCACAATACACAGCATTTTTTTCAGTGTACAAAGACATTAATTCCTAGGATGGGGATGGCAAATTAAAAGTATTGCTATCCACAAGTTCAAATAATCTGTGAATATAAAAATTTTTATATGAACATGAACTATACTGATATCACAAAATAATCGGTAATCATTGAACCTGGTGCTATTGCTTATTCAGCCGGTTAATTGTTTGCTTGTTAATGTGGTAAAATAAACAGAAACAGCTTGAGTGTAGTTATCAGTAAGAGTAAAGGTTTGGGCCTCTGTTTTCCATCTCACGAGCAGCCACTGCATGTAGGTGTTGCATGTAGCAAATAGGATGTTCAGTTTTACAAGTTCCTGAGACACTGTAACTAGACTGCTAAATGTGCTGTGGCCATACCTGACTTGAATCTTGTGGATATATTGCTGGTTTGGGCTGGAATGTTATTTCAGTGGTCGTGGACAACATCTGCCAGAGGCCTGAACTGCTTCTGCGAGACTGTCTGGACCTTTGGCCTTTCAATTTTTGTGAACCGATTTATACTTTTCCAGTCTGTACCATCACAAAATCAGTCTTATGTGAGCATTCAGATAAAAGTCCTATTCCAATACTCCACAGAGTATCAGAACCCTGCTCGTCTAATCTCTGCGGAGTTTAAGCAGATAAGTATTTTTTTAAAGCAGATTAGTCACTAACTGCTCATTACGATTCCATGCACACGTCAGGTAATAAAACGTTTTTTTAAGAGTGCAGTGATCCTACACTTTTGTGCTTAGCAGAATAGAGTGCTGTGAAAGGCAGCTTACAAAGAAAAACACTGACCATCATTGACCCCACCCCCCATCATGTCCCCTCAGAACACATTCCAGAATTCTGTCTGGCAGAAAACCTCATTTTTATATATTTCAATACATCACGACTGGCCTTGCATTTTGATCATTCTCCCTTCACTGCAATCATGTTTAAAACAACCAATCTAAGATGGGAGCGTTTCACAAAAGGCATAAAAACCTTTCTTGCACGCGCGTCTGCTGATGTATGAGCTTGAATCCCCTGGAAGGTTGGAGGTTTTTTATTTTCTGGGTCCAATCATTATCAGTCTTTGGACACGATCAAAATATAAGTTTTTTTTTTGTGATTCAGTTTGTTCACATATTTCAGCAATCGGCAAAATTAAATCACCAAATTGCATTTACGCAGAAAAACAGTAGCGCTTATGTTTATCTGATAATTGAAAGTAATGGGGAAATGGTGACTGGAGCCAGGCCAAGGTTTACCCACATCTGTTACAGCCGATCAGCAGAATAAAGTAAAATTGAGCAGAAACAGCAGGGCACGCTGCTGTTGAGTCCGAGTTCATCTTGGCACATTGGCACATTTGGGTTTTAACTGTGCCAGCCCAGCGTGGAATTTGGATTTTGTTTTTCTTAATCAGTAGGGCTGGCATTATTTCAGTATAGTCTGTCTGTATATAGCTATATGAATGTACTTGTATTCAACTCTATCGCTTACTAGCATATGCACACGGTGTGGATGATCATAAGTTTGAATTGATCCGTATGTTTGAATTTGTGCAGGTGGTTTGTTTCGGCTGTGTGCACATGTGTGTGATGCACGCACGCACGCACGCACGCACGCACACAGACACACACAGACAAACATTCTCAGTGCCAGTCTTAATTTATTTACGTAAGATATAAGCCACGACATGCCGTATATATACAACAATATATTCTTGTATAGGCTATACACTGGCATGGAGTGGTTTATATCTCTTATACCATGATTACCAACAACAATGATTATACTTTTACTGATTTTTATCGAATTAATCAGCTGAAATAGAAATATCCTTGTGTTGTTAAGCAGAACTCTGGTTGGTAGTTCTATTTTGAACCGAAAACATTGCGTTGTTACTTCTATTTCTGGTTACTAGTTCTATTTTTCATCGTTAGTTCTGAAAACAATCGATTATATAAGGAAAAAATAGTTTCTTCTTGGTTATTTCTGTCATTACATTATTTTAAAAAATTGTATGAAACCATAGCTCAGTCAAATTTAACGTTACCTGGCTCCCTCTCTCTGTATTGCTTTTTTAAAATGGTTTGGTCACGCAGACGATGCAGTGTAGCCTAGAATAACATTTATTTTCCTGTGAGGGAACTTCAGCTGTTGCCACCAGCAACAACAAAAAAAGACATAGACAGTGGGGCAGCACCACAACACAAAAAAAACATATCAAATAAAGACATTCAATATAATAATTGAATTAATAAAACAAATTAAGTGAATTAAAGTGAAGGTATGAGTCATGATTAAAAATTGAGCATGAAAAGCAACAGCTCCCCATTCGCCCCCGCTGTCCGGAGATGTCCAATGCGATCAAGCAATCCAACAACTGTAGGAACAAAGCTGTCGACACAAACTCCATCTCCGCGACTTTCCTCCATACACGCAGCCTCTGTCCACTGTTCAGTCAAAACGGAGCACTGAACTGCATCAACCTCTCCACTTCCCAGTCGTCGCTCACTCCTCTCCTGCATTCTCTTCTCTTTCCCTTCCCTGGCGGCCTTTTCAGGATTACCTGCAGTCCTGGATCAGTCTTGATATCTTTAACTCCGGTGAAGAGTGATGGTAACTTTGTGGTCTAACGGACATTCCCGAGTATAGCCAATGTTGTGAGTGCTTCTCCATGGTGACGACCATAAACAAAATTATCCCGACTGGATAATTCGGCAATATTATCAAAACGAGCAACAGGAGTGCCCTGAAAAATCTCCAGCCCGCTTCCCAGTCCCACAGAAGACACACAGCTCATGAAAAAACAAAAGACAAAAGCCAGACACAACAAAACACATTCAAATTAACAAACACGAATATGAGAGACAGCTGGACTACATGTCGCCATTACAGCGCCACGTGATGCTTAAAGGGTAACAAAGCACTAAAACAACTTATTTCAGATGAAAACTGATACATTTTGTTTTTTCTAAGTCTTTTTCCAATCTTACTGATTGATCCTGGTCCAGACCTTGACAAATTACTGCAGTCAGCGCAAAAAAACAATAAACTTTAAGAATCTGGCTCAAAAGTGTCTCTAGTGGTAAAACATTAGGTATTGCACGTTCAATCTGTGATTGGCCGGAAATTTCCTCCACTGACTTATTCGAAATAGAAACCTGTACAGCTACGCCCACTAATAGTTCAGTGGCCACACCCTGAAGTTTTGGAGCGAGGGGCAGTGGCGCCCCCAGAGATTTTTCATTGGGGTGGCCAGATGGGGCCACTGAAAATCTCAAAAGCCATAACTGAATTTCAGGACTTCTATTATGTTGTTGTAGTATATAGGCTCGTGGAAAACTATGTCAATATGAGAGTTAAGGAATCGCATACTGATATACTTTGGTTTCTTATTTTACAGTTAATGTTACTAATTATATGATGTGCACAGACTAATACCGGTACCGTTAACATTTTGAGTTCCACAGAAATCCTGTTTAAATGTGTTATGTATATGCATATACATAGGTGATTAATTGTTCTTCAAATAGGCTAGTAGTTGTCCTTTTCCTTAAAAAGACAAATATACAGCTTTAATTTGAAGGAGTAGCGACATTGATTGTAAGGAACAAAACATTTACGAGGAACAAGCCTACTATGAGTTTAAAAACACCACACAGAGGCCTCAAATTCTTTTCAATTCAGCTGTATTTGGCTGTTGCTGTGTCTTTTTGTAAACAAAAATATTATATTATATATGTCCAAAAATGAAAAACAAAACAAAAAAGCATAATCATGGACAACAATATATATTTAATTATAGCCTACTCATAACCTACTCATATCCCTGCTTTATTAGGCTACATTCTTCTCAGCCCGTTTAGTCCACAGTTATCATAGGCTAGGCTATGTGTAGCCGACGGTTTTTTTTAAGGTTTTTTTTTAAAGGGTTTCCGCGTTGTTATTGTTTTGAAAGCTCCGCGCTATGATGGCTATGATGCAGCTTTGACAAAAACTGGTATGCAGTAACAGCATAGCCTTTTTCTTTTCTTTTTCTTTTTTTTTCAAAGAGGGCATTTCCCGATATAATTGCTGACTTGTGGCGAGTGGTGATAGATTTACATTAACATCTGTCCAAGAATGTAAACAAGTCGTCCATTTTCACTGTAAGAAACAATTTTATGACAACGTCACCTCTATTTCGCTAGCTTAGCCTACTTGAACAGTTACAACCTGCATGAGAAGAGTAGCCTACCCATTGAAAGCCGATTGCATTTTCTTTGTCTCACCGTTTGTTTGGAATCTACACGCATACAACGATGAAAAATTATCGTTCTTTGGATGCTCACAACTTTTTTGTTAGTGGATGATAATATTTTGCACTTGCAAATATAATACTGTAACGTTATAGCACTCTGATTTATTCACATTCCACTACAAACCATTTGAATATGGTCAAAATGTTTTAGCGTTTCTTACAGCAATATTAGTTAGCCATACATTGACAATTGGATAACTTATTTGACTTAGGGTACCTGTGAAACAATGCCTGCTGCACACATAAGCACGTGGAGTTTCAGGGTCCCACATTTTCCCCTTTCTTCCCGCCTATTTGAAGTCAGTCTCCTGGCAGTGCACTGCGCTTAAGCGGCTGGCTATACATTTGTTATTTTCTTTCACATGTATGAACTATTATGAAAAATATAATTATTGATTTAAATGAATAGTACCTAATGTAAAATATCAGATAGCATCATATTATGCATATGTGACTCGCGAGGGGGGGCCAGCGATTTTATCAGGGTGGCCGTGGCCCCCCCTGGCCACCCCTTGGCGGCGCCACTGGCGAGGGGAGGGCGGGCAGCACAGCGGTTGATCTGCGTGGAGAGGAGATAGAGAGAGCAAGCCATATAGCTAGCTTACAGTTTAGCTTTTTTGAATATTCTAGTTATAGCCTATGTTTCTCCTGACTTTTTTCCCCATAGAGTTCGAAAGAAAAATGAGTCAGGAGAAATAACCCTTGCAGTGATCCATCCACATCTACTCCATATCTGGCAACAGAGTGATGATTTGGGGCTTGTTCGATAGCTCAGACCCTTGATGACGTACAGCCATTTAGCCAGCCATGTGTTCCATACTGTACCAGTGTAATTTACAGCTGAATCTAGTCTCACCCCCCAATTCCCATAGAGATCCATTCAAATGAAGAGCTTATAGTATCGCTTGTAGCAGTACCTGGAAATAAGATATCGAGTCTTTTGATGTTGATTGGTCACAGACTTCAGGAAGTAACAGCATGCAAAGGATATGCGACCAAATATTAAATATGATACTTTAAAAATATGTTAAAGCAATGGGTATGAATACTTATGTAAATGAGAAATTTCAGTTTTCGATTTTTAATACATTTGCAAAAATTTCTAAAAACATGTTTTCACTTTGTCATTATGGGCTATTTTGGGTAGAATTTTGAGACAAAAAAATTAACTCAATCTATTGTAGAATATGTCTAACGTAATAAAACGTGGAGAAGGTGAAAGGGGTGTTCAGACTTTCTGGCTTGACTGTATCTACAGTACTATAAAGAGTAAAGTGTTTCCTTCAAGATGGATGAAAACAGTTTCATTATTTCTATTAAAGAAATACAAGGAGATGTGCTTTGTCATCCATTATAAAAACGGTATCTGAAAAAGTATTAAAACCAAAAAGGTTATTAACTTGCATCCCAATAAATGAAAGACTTAAAGACTAGCCAGTGTACTAACCCTTTCCCAACTAACCCAATCCTGTCCAGCTGTCAACCAAAAAAACTCTCCAATCTTTATCAAGAACTTGAACTTGCATGTAAGGCTATTTATTTTTACTCTAAGCCAAGTATCTCCTATAAACTTGCTTTACCAACATTTAGGTTGAGCTCACAAATGTATAGAAGCGTGTATTCATTTACACCTTTACATAAATCTTTTTTTTTTTTGCATCTAATCTATTTTCGTGAAAAGGATATTTTATGGTTTTCTTTGACACATATGGATGTGGAGGCCTTGTAGATGTTTCCCCTACTTAAATAAAAGATCCACACCTTGCCTAAAGTGCTGGAGAGATTTATAGAGGGTAGGCTACAATTGAAGTCACGGCAGTGGTAGTGGAGATTTCATTTTTTGAAAAATAGCCGGTCCAAGATGTTAATGAATGCAAGTGGGGGGTTGGCAACATCGCAATAGGCCGACATAACTCCCCGAACATTTGTATATCTCCATGTTAAATCATCATGTCGAAGATAAGACGGCAGAGAGAAAATAACACCAAGGCTGTCTCCAGCCCACCTCGCTTCTTTTTAACGCACTGCTCTCCGCTGAATTTTATGTGGAGCCAGCCGTAAATTCTCCCTAGCAACTTCCATTGATGCGCAGGATACAGGCAGGCAGAACTAAGCGATGATGACGGCATGAGTAAAATATCAATCCGAACGGCGAACCCACGAGCTGCAAGGCGAACTCTGACGGTCTCCAAGAAATACGCCGAGGGAAAGAAAGCAGAGAGGAGGAGAGCGCACAGAAGTGAAAGAATCACAATTTAGGTCTCTAATCCTCTCCTGCTTGTCACACCATCTATGCTGTGAGAAGACTAAAGTCGTTTATTCCTGTAAGAGATTAGCTAAATACGTTGTGTCCTTTTTTCACTCCTTGCCCAAATATAACTACATTATAATGAACGTTGCGAAACACGATCTCTGCCTGTCGTTCAGAGGCAGATCAGCTGAGTTCACATTCATTCATTATGCTGGTTAATTTCCCCATTCTTAGCTGTGTCCTATCATAGGCTATCATGTCTGCACACCATAGGTGTTATTTTATTCCTAAAATTTAAAGTATGTTTAACACTAACATTAGCCTACTTAATGATTATTTCTGTCTGTAGATCGTCTTGGCAATTGATTTTGCAGACTAATGAATGGTAAAGGTTAACGCTGCTAATGTCAAGAAATGTGCAGATACAGCGTACTTTCTTAAGCATACTTGAGCAATTTTACGAATAAAATAAGTCACCGAGCTAAATCCTGTCTAGCTGTCTACTCCGCTCTCAACTTCTGTGGAACGGTGGCTGGTGCCACCTGTGCTAAGCTATAGCCTAACTATATTCGGTGTATGGAAACATTTCCTTTGTCGTTTTTCAAAATGCAGCGCGTTTATGTTACTGTCGCTGTGTTTTCATCAAATGCAGCGCGTTTCTGTTAATGTCGCTGTGTTTTCATTCAATGCAGCACGTTTCTGTTAATTTCGCTGCGTTTCTGTAATGCCGTTGTGTTTTCGTATTTGTGTCTTATTTATTCATGTATTTTCCAATTTGCAGTCATGTTGCGATAATGTTGCGTTGCTTTGTATATCGGCCACCGTACTTTTCACATAAAATAAATCATGCGTACATTTAAATCAGGTTGCAATTAATATTAATTCAAATGTATTTAGTTTTGCTGTTGTATATTCCGAATAATCTTATTGCGTTTTATCATTGCCACTGTGATATTGCTTTTAGGACAGTTTAGTAGGCTGTATGTCAGCCAGGCCCCCTTGAAAAGAGATGTCAAAGTCATTCTTGGTTAAATAAAGGATAAATGGAAAAAAAATTTGATATGTTAATTATTACGAGTGGGTAACTTTTAGCCTAGATGCTATCTATCAAGGGCTGTGCTTGAGACTCTATTTTTTGTTAATATAACTAACATAAATTACAGGCTACTTCGCCGGACAGGGAATCGTTGTAGTTTGGGCAGTGAATGCATTGACGGCCCACGATTTGAGATGACACAATGCTTTAGCGAGGTAATCCTGTGACCTTCTCAGCTATCGCTTCTAACTGCCAACACTACTGCTTGGGTCCAATTTATTGCCCCTGTTCCAAAGTCTTTATTACCGCCATTCAATTTTTGTTCTTTAGTGTTCCCGATGTCTTGCAGTCAGGTCCACAAAACAAAAACAATGGTCAACAAGGGTAACATTCGGTTTCATGATATATTTAGGTGAAATATTAAGGTAGTTTTATGCATTTCACCACGTAAGCACTTATGAAAGTTCCGCTTGGCCAAACCAAACACTTTCAGTGAGTTTAGCTCCTAAGTATTCATTTTAAGTAACGTTCACAGGGCTAGGTAACATGCAGATGTTGCTTCACCAAACCTTTATTAGGAAGAGGAAATGCTCACCGCACACTGCAAAAAAGGCATCGGTCTAACTTGTAAAAGTCCAGGTTTATTGCAGCTCACATATTGTCAATACAAAAGTCCACAAAAAGAAGCAAAAAGTGCACACAAAAAAAAACCTTTCGGTCACACTCAGACTTTCATCAGTGTTGACAGGTGCAACATTCACAAGCACTTAAATAGCAGAGGTAACTTAGTTGTGTCATAATCAGGCTGGAAGGCAATTACCTTTAATGTAGGCATTGAAATAAGCAATGAACACAAAATTTGTAATATTATTTACAAATTGATAATAAGAAATTAGTTAATTGCAGGTAATCCGACTGTTGTAAATGGGCAGTATACAGACTTCATTGATTAATTGTCAATTACAGAATGGTCTTATTTCATACAGAAAAAACTATTTAATCCTGTAGAGATTTACACATATACATATCAAGGTACAAAATATAATTTAGCAGAATATGGAATAGTTACATATCTAGATTATTTTACAACATGGTTATATTCATGTATTGTCCAAACAAGATAGAGTATACTGAAGAGTGAATTCAAGGAAACATGATAAATTATGGTCCTCATTCATACCCCTTGGAAATACAGACTGGAAATCAAAAATATAAAAGGCTTCCCGTTGGAGCAACCGGACCTCAAGGTTACCACCTCTGCGATGGGGTAGAACTTTCTCAATAGCAAAAAAGTGGAAATCAGAACTGTTATGATTAGCTTGTTTGAAATGACGAAATACAGGGGATTTTTAGTTTCGTCTAGTTAAGGCACTTCTGTGCTCAATAATTCAACAACACTTTCTCGTTTCCCAAACCTTTATTAAAAAAAGATTTTGTGTGTGTGGATTTTCCATAATTAAAGCAGAACATATTGAATTATTTATAGAATACCCATTGACTCCTATCTAATGCCCTCAAGGGTTGTGGTAGATACTGTATCTTTTGATAAAAAGACTAGGATTGAGCGGGGATTAGAATGAAGAGTGACTTCCAGCGAGATTAGACCTGAGCTCAACGGTGAGGCGGCCCAAGAGGACAGTAATTGGCGGCTCTCTTTTTTTTTTTCTTCCCGCAACAGGCTTTGATAGATAACACCACACCGGCTCTGTCGTGGGGCCCCTGGGGCCTCCACCGCTGGCCTTTTTTTTCGAGGGCCACATAATTGCCTCTGCCTGTTTTATTTGTTTCCTTAATCTCCACATCAAAATAATATCCATAGCCCCGGTTCGTCTGATCGATATCGCCGCCTAATAGCACTCCACAGTGAATATTCTGCTACCCTTCCCACCCAACTGCATGTTTTCTTGTCACCGGTTGGAGCACTTATGGTGCGGGCGGTCCTTCTCCATTTCCTCCTGTCTGAAATATCTGCACAGAGAAGTATCGATTGGTTGAATCCCTTTGTTGTCAGGAGCAAAATAGCCCAGTCGGAGGGCAAACTGTAGGAATGGCTCAAAACCAAATATGCCTGTTGAAATTATAGTTATTGCTTTTGTATGCACTGTACTTTTATCACTAGACGCAGTCATTTGGATTCAGAGTTCGGGTTGCCGTCTGGCATTTATTGCCAGATACTTCATTTGTATGATTCATTTGATTGCCTTTGTTATAGCTCCATTAAATGATGCAGTTCGCATTTGTACAGTACTTGCTCTAATACTTGGTATTTATACTTGGTTTCATTGATTAATTATTGCGAAAATACTTTATCATTATAACAAGTAATACCACACATGCACGTTTG
Organism: Ilyophis sp. 1 JC-2022; assembly: GCA_022702515.1. Lineage (NCBI taxonomy): Eukaryota > Metazoa > Chordata > Actinopteri > Anguilliformes > Synaphobranchidae > Ilyophis > Ilyophis sp. 1 JC-2022. The sequence goes on from CM040394.1 coordinate 51,625,531, forward strand.
GGTAGGTTTTTCCATTAATTTCAAGCTCATTGATATCCACCTCACATTTGTAATAAAATTATATTTAATAAAAAATAATAAATACATTATGTTGAACAGAGCTGAACCGACTTCCTGCAGAGAAATACAAACCCCAAATCCAAAAAAGTTGGGAAAGTATGTAAAATGCACATAAAAGCAGAAAGCAGTGATTTGTAAATTCTCTTTTACATACAGTGAGCACCATAATTCATTGGACAGTGGCACATTTTTTTGTTATTTTGGTTCTGTACTCTAGCAATTTGAGTTTGAAAGGATACAATGGTTGACATGCACAGGTTGAAGTGCAGACTGTCAGCTTTAATTTGAGGGTATTTTCATCCATATCGGATGAACCGCTTAGAAATTATAGAACCTTTTGTACATAACTTGAAGGGTTTCTTTTCATGACTTATTTTTCATAGAGTTCAATCGGAAAATGTGTCAGGAGAAACAACTCTTAAAATGATCCATCCATATCTACTGCATATCTGGCAACAGAGTGATGGTTTGAGGCTCGTTTGATACCTCAGACCCTTGATGCCATTTCACAAACTATGTATTCCATACTGTTCCAGCATAATGTACAGCTAAATCTAGTCCCACCCCACAATTCCCATAGAGATCCATTCAAATGCAGAGAAGTTATAGTATCACTTGTAAGATTACCAGAAAATAAGATATAAAGAGTTTTTTGATATTGTTGGGTCACAGTCATCAGGAAGTCATGGCATGCAAAGGATATGCGACCAAATAAAAAAATATATAACTTTTTTCTGCATTATGTTAAACTGTCCAATATTTTTGATGCCTGAAAATAGGGGGGACTATGTACAAAAGGTTCACCCGATATGGATGAAAATACCCTCAAATTAAAACACAGTCTGCACTTCAACCTCATTGTCGTTGTATCCTTTCAAACTCAAAGTGCTTGAGTACTGAACCAAAATAACAAAAAATGTGTCCAATGAATTATGGTGCTCACTGTATATTTTATTGAAAACAGTACAAAGAAAAGATATTTAATGTTTTATCTCATCAACTTTACAATTGATACTATAACCTCTGTGCATTTGAATGGATCTCTATGGGAATTGTGGGGTGGGACTAGATTAAGCTGTAAATTACATGGGAATAGAATAGAACCCATGGTTGGCCAAATGGCTGAAAGTCATCAAGGGTCTGAGGTATCAAATGAGCCTCAAACCATCACTCTGCTGCCAGATATGCAGTCGGTATGGATGGATCACTTTAAGGGTTGTTTCTTCTGACTCATTTCTTATTGATTTCTATGGAAAAATGAGTCAGGAGAAACAACCTTTCAAGTGATCCATCCATATCTACTGCATATCTGGCAGCAGAGTGATGGTTTGAGGCTTGTTTGATGACTCGCAGCCATTTTGCCAACCGTGTATTCCGTGTATTTAGTATTCCCATGTAATTTACAATTTAATCTAGTCCCACCCCCCAATTCCCATAGAGATCCATTGAAATGCAGAGAGGTTATAGTATCACTTGTAAGAGTACCTGAAAATAAGATATCAAGAGTCTTTTGATATGCTTTTATACCCAGTGATGATAGCATCACTGGCCACTGTTGTTTTTTTTTGCCCCTGTCCCAAATTTTTAGGAACGTGTTGCAGGCATCAAATTCGTGTACATTTACAAAAACCAATAAAGTTCATAAGGTAAAACATTAAATATATATTTTTTGTACTGTTTTCAATTAGATATATGTAAAGGAGAATTTACAAATCACTGCTTTCTGCTTTTATGTGCATTTTACATACTATCCCAACTTTTTTGGAATTGGGGTTTGTATAATATTCTGGCAAAAGCTGCTCACAATTATCAAATCAGCCCAATCATTTACTCAGTTTCATTAAAAATAATTATTATTTTTGGGGGGTAATTATGACTCATCTGAAACTTTTAGTCCTGATTCTTGTGAAATTTCACACCAGAGCACGCTTGGTGTGCGAGCATCGCTGGCGTGTTTCACAGCTGTTCCCCGGGGACAGAGACGCTGAAGAGCTCACGGTCCAGAATCCAATATAACAACAAAAACAACAATGGCTACAGTAAAACAAGACATCACATTGGGTGCACATGCAGTGTGGAAGTGTTCAATGGGCGCATTTCAAACACATGCAAACACACACACACACACACACACATGCATGCACACAAACAGGGTTTTCTCAAATGCTCCGATAAAACTATTAATATAAAATTGCACTTGATGGAAAATGTGTGCCAACCATGCACAAACACTGTCTTAATTGTGAATTAGCGAGCACCTGATCCATAGACTTAAGATTATTATTATTGGTGATGATTGTTGTTATTATTATTATTATTATTATTATTATTGTGGTACAATTTGGTTTTATTACATCACAGCGGCTTCCCCAGCATTCAGATCCTGACCTAATTTTCTCAAATTCACCCCATCCCTCTCTGACCCCTCCCCATCCCTATCCGACTCCTCCCCCATTACTCTTTGACCCCTCCCCATCCCTATCCGACTCCTCCCCCATTACTCTTTGACCCCTCCCCATCCCTTTCTAACTCCTCCCCATACCTGTTTGACCCATCCCTTTCTAACTCCTCCCCATTTCCTTTTGACCCCTCCCCATCCCTGTTTGACCCTTCTCTGACTCCTCCCCATCCCTCTTTGACCCTTCCCCATCACTCTCTGACTCCTCCCCATCTCTCTCTGACCCCTCCCGCCCTCTCCAGTGTCCCGACGGATTGCGACCGATGAAGGACGGCTCAGGTTGCTATGACTACTCAAAGGGCACGGACTGCTCGGACGGCTTCAACGGGGGCTGCGAGCAACTGTGTCTCCAGCAGCTGGTGCCCCTGCCCGAGGACCCCTCCTCCAACAATGTACACATGTTCTGCGGGTGAGCGGCAAGTTGTAACCGGGACTCTCTTGCTCGCATGCTAACGCACCTCACTCTCCCCATCTCATTGTTATCAGCCTCACCTCGAGTCGCGGGGGCAGTGGTATAGTGTACTGGTTAGCGGACCTCAAGGTTCATACCCTAGGGGTGGCGCTGCCGTTGTACCCTTGGCTACCCTTGACTTTCTGCATTAAATGTACCCGGCAGTGTAAAATGGGGTCATATGTAAAAATTCAGGTTGTGTAAGTCACTCCGGTCTGTTAAGCAGAGATTAGAAGCAAGCTCTTTTAATTCACTGTCCATCGGGCCGTCCAAGTAAACGTGGGCCGCCTGTGAGATTTCTCCAAGGCGTGCAGTGCGAATCGCACGCCTCTGCGATGCACAGGACATCCCAGCAGCCTCAGCCCCTCAGAATTGCGGAAACCGTATCTAAATCTAACATCTGACAGGAAGCGGCCCACGTACAATTTTGGTCAGAGGTCCTCAACCCTGATCATGGACAACCACAGACCTTTAAATCACCAAGAATCCAGGTCAGGTGAGATCACTTTGTTATCAACTGTGCTAATTTATCAAAAAAGTGCTGAGCAACAATATGAACTAGCATACCTCTGCGGAGCTCCATCTCTTCCTGTCAGAATGCAAATTCTAGTCGTCGGGTCCACAGCCAGGTAGGGCTTCATCGTAGGCCTGATGTTAAACTTAAAACAGGTATGACCCATTTCATACATGGCAGGCAAAGAAGATTGCGTGCGTGGCCTTGCAAGTTATTTCAGGTGTGATGTAATTTCAAACCGCTGTTGTTAATTTCGCTGTTTAATTTCAAACCGGCTAAACGCTGGTCACGTCCTTGGTTTTGCTCAATTGTGCTCCGCGTTTGAATTGACAATGAAAATGTTCTTGCAATTATTTGTATTATTATTATTTTTTTTAGAAACAATATATGAAAATAATTTGGTTGAACAGGAAAAAGGCTGTTTTTATTAATGACTCCTGAGCCCGTAGTTTGTAAAGCACACAGTCACAAAGAGGATGGCAATTTTTAATTAAAATGGGAGACAATAAAAGCTAATAGATCTGCTGAGAATCTGGTTTTGATTTGGAGCATTTACATATTCCCTTAAAAATACACACTCTCTTTTTATTGCTTTCTCTCTGTCTCATTCTGTTTCTCAAGTCTAGCATGTCTATTCAAACTGAATTTATTAACATGACAGGAATAGTCCAGTGTTGCCACAGGCACAAAATAAGAATAAATTATTTTTATAAGAATAAATTATTTTCCCTGTTCACCTCTCTCTCTCTCTCTCTCTCTCTCTCTCTCTCTCTCTCTCTCTCTCTCTCTCTCTCCCTCTCTCTCTCCCCCTCGCACTCTCTCTTTCTTTCTGTCTCTCTCTCTCTCAATTCATTTCAAATCAATATGCTTTATTGGCATGACAGATTTGTACAATTGTACTGCCAAAGCTTGTTGGATGAGACAAAGGAACATGTCAACATGAAAAAAGTAACTATAATTATAAATCTGCATAACATATAAACGGTAACACAGTAACAGGTGTGTGTGTGTATGTGTGTTCATATTGTGCATGTCAGTAAATGGTTGTGTTGTGGTTGTGTTCCATCGCTCATTGTCCCTCAGACTGTGGCAGGCAGCAATAAACTGGGCCGCAAGTGTAGAGCACTCCACTATCTCCCTCAGTAGTAGTTTTAATTTTCCATGGTCTGGGAGGTCATTGCCAGAGCCGGTTGAATTTAGGGAGGTATTTTTCTCTGATGTTTTTATGTTTTTCACATGTGGTTGTGAAGCGCAGCTCTGTCTCTACCTCCCTCAGAGGGCAGTGTTGGCACAGCCTTTTCTCAATAGGTAGCCATGATTTTCGGTGGCAACCTCTTTCAATGGCCAAGCTTTGCTCACTGAGTCTGTTCTTTTTCAAGGTGGTTCTCAGTTTTTTTATCAGTCATGGTCAGGTAATGTGTCTTTTTAGGGCCAGGTAGCACTGCATTTTGCTATGTGTTTGTGTATCCCAATAGGTCAGGTCCTTATCTGAAAAGGGCTGGTGTGGGTGCAGGTTTTTGATTTAGCCCAGCACTAAGATGCCTGATTCAAATAATTAACTAATCCTGGTCTTCAATCAAAACCTTGATAAGTAGAATCAGGTGTCTTAGTGCTGGACTAAAACAAAAAAAACCTGCACCCACACCGGCCCTTTTCTGCTTTTGGTTATAATTTGGTTGACTCTAATTGATTTCAGAACAAATCTCTCTATCGCTCATATGAAAATCCCATTGCCAATTCAAATTCAATTATTTTCTGAAACACATACTGTCACCCGCCTCTTTCTTTTCACACTGCAAACTAGGGTCGCTAGATAGTGATGAATCACAGACCCCTGACTAACAGAACCCTACCGTACCCTGGGCACACAATCGCCGTCCTGTGGAGCTACCAGCCAGCCGGCACTGTTAAAGTTAGACTCTATTTCTTCTGATGGTCCAGACTGGCTCAGCCTGTAAAGGCACTCTAACCAAGAGCAGATACATCTTTCTCACAAGGAGTTTGCAGCCAAATTACACAATTGCTTGAGGGGGGGTAGGGAGGGTGCAAGTTGACCCAGATTCCTCAGGGTTGATGTAGCCCAAAGTGATGTGGTATGGGCTACCAGCTGTCATCATTGAGACACACGTCAACACTAGCAGCCCTGTGGTTCTGTGGCCTGTACTGTGGAGCAGTCTCTAGCACCTGTGTGAGAGCATGCACTTGTGCCGCAGGCCTGCAGGTGGCGCTGTGGCGACAGGAGAGGCACAGCTGGGCAGGATTTAAGTTTGGTAGGAAAGCGGCAGAAGGGTAGAAGAGACAGAATAAACTTTTTGTCCGCGCAGGTGCGTGCAGGAGTACAATCTGGCTGCGGACGGCCGATCCTGCATACTACAGACGGACGGATGCGATGGGCCCAAGTGCCAGCGGCGCGATGCGCGCTTCAACGACACACTCTTTGGGGAGATGCTGCACGGCTACAACAACAAGACCCAGCAAGTCAACCTGGGCCAGGTGTTTCAGATGACCTTCAGGTGAGTGTGTGCGTGTTTGTGTGAGGGTGAGTGTGTCATGGTTATTGGCAACCTTGGTTGTTTCTGCAGTCGTCATTCATATTGGCGGCGGTAGAGCGATCTATCAGATTTTTTCCGCCTCCGTTCCAGTGTTTGGATCTCATACCTGTTTTGAGTTTCCTGCGGTTATAAATAGCTCAGAACTTCCCTCTTCCTGCTCTTCGATATTGTCTTTGCAATTTGGACAAACAAAGTCGGTAACGGTATAGGAATTCGGTCACTGCATTTCGGATTTGTACAAATAAGAAACGCAGCAAGTCCGGTTATTGTTTAGGATAAAATTGGGTTATTTCTTTCACTTCCAATCTTTTGCTTTATCCTAATATCTCTCGACCTGTTACCTTTTTTGTGCAGCTCTTTTGCCACAGAGTTTAGGTAACAAGCTTGATTTTCTATTTCTTCCATTCATCCGTTACCTGGGTTTTTCTTTTGGTTTTCAACCTCTCGTTTGCGCTCTTTGATTTAGAGCGTGAGGTTATTTTATTATTTATACTCGCTATTTTCGAGTCTCGCCTTCTTTTCAGGTAGTATTCATTTTCCTTGTGCTAGGGAAGTTTTGCTCCCGTTCTTTTGTTTCACCCCTTCCTGGTGCGGTTTCTTCCGCTTTTGTGGCGTATTTTTTGAGATACGCTTTTAGAATCCTTATCGGTCACGTTTGGTTCTCCGAACCTTACACCAACCATCACAAAGTATGTGAGAATGTGTGCGTGTGTGTGTGTCTGCTTGTGTGTGTTTGTGTGTGTGTGCGTGTTTCTGTGAGGGTGAGCATGTTCGGGTGCGTGTGTGTGTGTGTGTGTGTGTGTGTGTGTGTGCTGATTTAAGCTAAAAGTGCAGAGAAGTTTTCCGTACCAATCAAACAGAAAATTTATGGAGAGATAAACGCTTATCTAAAATGATCTTATCTTATGGTGCAGCTCAACAAAAGATTTTTATTGTTTTCTCTCAATGCACAAATGATGAACTATCAAATAAAAGGAGCAGAGAATATCTGGGCCCTTATGTGCTGATCTCAGTATTTATTGCTTACAATATTTTGTGCTTCAACTTCAACAACTGCAGTCTTCTGTTTTTTTTGTCTCGTGCTCAACAGTGGTGAGCGCATTCCTACTGTCTCTCAGTACCTTTTTTCGTTTTGTTTTCAACTCTGATGGATGTGCAGAAAACAGGGGCCTGGATTTAATCAATGCTGGTTCTTTTTATCTTCCTCAAAAACTGTTTGGAAAGCACTTTTTGGTGATTGCTGAACTCGCCAAACAGTTTTTGTGAAGAAAAACAACGAACACTAGCATTTATTTGTAAGTCAAAGTAAAGAAAAAATGATGATTGAATCCAGCCTCCAACTTAGCCTTAAATAATGTATCACCTTATATACTGTATATAAGGTACACAGCTTAAACCTAATTTAAATGTAAAGTAACAATGCAACAAAAAAAAGCCAAAAAGCATTTTCTTCTTCCTTTCTACTAGGTTTAATGCAGGATTGCCAACAGACACCCTTTAGTTTTTCTTGTTTAAAAGCACTCGCACTTTTGATAAAATATGATTGTCCGTGGCCATAAAACAAATATTTGTACAAGCAGAATAAATCATTCAGAAGCACGCAAATCTAATATTTAGAATAAGACAAAACACTATGCTCGAGACAATATTTGTCAAGAGACACAAATAAAAGAACAAAGTTTAAAAATAGCTTGAGGGAAGAGCTTTGTGATTTCAGAGGTGTATTAATCAAAAGATATGGTGGAACAGTTGGTTTTGTGAAAGGGAGAGCTTTTAATATTCTGGAATGATGGTGTGCCAGGCTGAAAGAAGGAAACAAATGTTCCGGAAAGCTCCTGATATTCTCCGGTAAAGCTTTTCCATCAGGCAACTGCCGTGCTTTGATGAAGGGGATCTCCACTCTCTGACTACCTGTCTGCTTTCTCGATGTGGACGTCCTGTTTGATAATAAAGATGAATGCCACCTGTTTCTGCAATCAGGTTTCTGCAATCAGGAACAATGAGACGGTTTCTGTCTCCCTCTCTTTCACGCCATCTCTTTTTGATTTGATTCTCTTACTCCAGCTCTCTCTCTCTCTCTCTCCCCCCTATACTTTGCGTCTTGCTCTGGTTTCATCAAAGAGGACGTGTTCCGAAATAGAGCAAGCGTGATACTTAACCCCTCCCGACAAGGACGACATAAACAGCAGATAAGACAGGCAAGCTGCAGCTGCCGGGTCGATCTTCTCTGCTGGCAGCCTTGACCGTTTTGGATGGATCTGTTCTGTGATTTAGAGGATGGTTCCATTCTGGTTCAGGAGAACTAAAGCGTTTTCAACGTATGATCATTTCGGAATGTTGGCCTAGCTGTCTAATAATGGGCTTGCATTCCTAATGTCTTATCATACAACTCCTGGATTTAGTTATCAAGGGTCTGACGTATCAAACAAGCCTTAAACCATCACTCTGCTGCCAGAAATACAGTAGATATGGATGGATAACTTGATATAGCCTATCGCTCACACTCAGGATGCCGGAGAAGGTTTTCAGGCTGTACGCACGTCCTCGGCAGTCAAATCAGTTTACCTTGTGGGCTGCATGAGGTCGAGATTTAAAACAAATTAATCTTTTAATGCACAGTACCCTGGAAAGGAGACAGGATATAAAAAATATTCCACATGCTTCTACTAGTCTCTTCTCGTTTATCCTCAGATATTATATAAAATGATATTTATTAGAAGGACACCAGACTTCAATTGAAGTCCTCAGCTAGCAGGTAGTATAGAAACGCAGTTTTGAATTTAAACAATTGTTGTGCCTATATATGTGTTCAGTAGGGTAATGCATTGTGAATACGGTTGTACCTTCAGGCGCTCTGTGGTCTTCTCCCATTCATCCGATTCCTCCCATCCCCACGACTTTCTCATTTTGCAGGGATTTTTCCACCTGTTGTTCCATCTGTGTTAATATTCTTTCCTTAATTGGACCACCACCTGTGTCTTTTTCCCGCATCATGGTGTAGGAACGTTTTTCTAAAATCATGCCATTTTTTCATTACCTCCTCTACTGTTCATTAATTAATTTTGTTGTATGTGATGTCACTCCAAAATGTTCTCCTCTCCATTGGTGTTCCTTTGCTTTAATACCGCATTTAATTCCGCATTCATTTAAGTTTTCTTTGTCTTGTGGTTACCTCACTACTCGGATTGCTCCGTATCCATTTCTTAGCACATTGTAATCCGGAGGGGTCATTGTTCCTGACCCTTTTTATAGGTGTCTCATCTCCTACCGCAAAAATTGCGACTGAGGGCATTTCATTTCTTTCATTGCGTAATTAAAACCAGTCATAGTAAATCGGTCATTAATGTGTCGGTATCTGCAACCGCAACAGAGCCGCGATATATGTTTTGTGCTGCGACTGTTTCCTTAGTAAATCCGGCCCTCAGTCTTTAAAAGCTTGAACATTTCCTGTTTAAATAATATGTAAATTCGACCTGTGGTTGTCATTCGAAATGGCTGATCATTGATCTGTCACTTCTGAGCCAGTGAGCAAACTTTTGTGAAATGGAGGGAGGGAATGATATTTACAGTCTTTTCCACTTCGTGGGGAGGGAGGAGAGGATTCCTCAAAGTGGGAGGGGATGTTGACCGCGCCCTCCGAAAAACAGGGAATTTCTGTTCTGAGAGTATGCGCAGGTTGTATCATTTCTGAGGAATGAGTCATCTGGCACATTATGTGTTGAGATGTGACCTCTGTTGACCTTTTACGGCAATGCCCTGTTAATTCCCCCCCCCCCCCCCCGCGGCCTTCTAATGGAGGCTCCGTAAAATGGCTCCCAACACAACAACAAAAAAAGAAAATAGAGACGGGGAGTCTCTGGCCTGGATTCATTCAATGTTTTCCTTTACCTTTGACTTTCAATCAAATATAAGAGTTTGCTTTATTTCTTCCTCACAAACAGCTTGTTTCATGTTGTGTTTGGGGGTGGGGGGGAGCAATGCTTCCTCACAAACAGCTTGTTTCAAGTTGTGTTTGGGGGTGGGGGGGAGCAATGCTTCCTCACAAACAGCTTGTTTCATGTTGTGTTTGGGGGTGGGGGGGAGCAATGCTTCCTCACAAACAGCTTGTTTCATGTTGTGTTTGGGGGTGGGGGGGAGCAATGCTTCCTCACAAACAGCTTGTTTCATGTTGTGTTTGGGGGTGGGGGGGAGCAATGCTTCCTCACAAACAGCTTGTTTCATGTTGTGTTTGGGGGTGGGGGGGAGCAATGCTTCCTCACAAACAACTTGTTTCATGTTGTGTTTGGGGGTGGAGGGGAGCAATGCTTCCTCACAAACAGCTTGTTTCATGTTGTGTTTGGGGGTGGGGGGGAGCAATGCTTCCTCACAAACAGCTTGTTTCATGTTGTGTTTGGGGGTGGGGGGGGAGCAATGTTTGCATTCATTTGTTAGTCATAGTTCAGGACAAATATTGATTGAAGACAGGACTCTTTCTGTAATTCCAGCTATGGAACATAAGAAAAGCCCCATTGTCTGATTGTTTATTCTTCTTTGGCTGTGTAATTGATAAAATTGCCTACGTGCTTTGCATTTGACTGTGTAGAACAGCATGGAGCTCTTTGGGGTAGGATTTAACAAATGAAACAGGAGTATGAACAACGCTAGAGGCTGGCTGAAGGGATAATTATTAAGGAGATGTGTTTTTTTTTGCCTTTCCGTTTTAAAAACATGGCAGCATTCAGCCTCTAGTCAAATCCTTGTTTTGCTTTGTTTGTTTGTTTGTTGTTGTTTTTTTATCCGTTTTACTCGGCCTTATAGAGCAGAGTTCCCTGGTGAGAGGTAACTACAGGCAGCTCTGCAGCCGTAGCAATCAACGTTTCTGCAGGCTGGTAATGGGGTGCAGAGAAGCGGTGTCGTTTTTTACCGGACCGCGGCACTACAGATGTTCAAACCCAAAGAGAAACACTGCTGAGTAAAGTGCTGTAGTTTCTGTTCACCTAGTTTCCTGGTGTGGTGCCATTGCTGGCAAATGACCGTGTTTGCTTTAGCTTCCCAGGCTAATGCTTAGCATTCTGCAGCAGGTTAGAGAAAAACCTAAATTGGACCTCGGCGCTCCGGGTACTTCGGCTATTTGCAGAACACCCTGTGATTACTCCCCAGGCTAGTGCTAGTTCTGCGGTGCATGATAGCAGTGCCGCGCTCGGCCTGACCACTGCTAAATCATAGCTCATGGGGGCTGAATTAATGGACCCAGCATAGGCTAACACCGGGGGAGTTCGCCTCCCGTCGGAGTGGGCAGACAAAAACGTGCCCGCCCTCGCTGCACCCAAGCCTGCCTATCCACTGGGATTAGCCACGATTAAACTGCCCGGGCCTCGCCGCATGCTCTAACCCTGCAGACCTGGGCCAGCGTGAAGGTAATCCTGTTATTTTTATTTTTTTACAGCAAGGAAACGGGAGGCCGTCACTCGTGGAAGTAATTTTCTCTGAGCCCTTGAGAAGCACACACAACACACTCTGTAAACCTGAGGCTGCAAGAGCCGCGACTTCGCTGCTGATAAGGAATTGGCTAAAGGATTATCCTCTCACATTCTTTAAAGGCTGTGATGTCATAAGGCTATGACAGGGGAGCAAGAAAGGCTGTGATGTCATAAGGCTGCGGCAGATGAGTCAGAAAGGCTTTTTAAAATTTATTTTCACGTCCAACATGGGGCCGAGCATCTCCAATTCCTGTCCCAATTTGGAATGGCCATTCGTATGCAACCGCAGCTGCATTCATGCTGCAAACCCCACCGCCGATTCTGGAGAGTGTACACATCTGCGGTTCTCCCTCCAAAACACGCGGTGTCGCCAGCTGCTTCTTTTCACACCGCAGACTACAGCTACAGTCGGAGGACGAGCTTTCATATGCGGTTTGTACATGCAGTCCACAAGCACGCGATCGACCTGCGGGGGGTCGTTAGATAGTGATGAATGTGGATTCCTAACTGACTGAACCCTATCGTAATCCTATGGAGCTACCAGCCATAGTCGGCACTGGCAAGGTCCGGATTCGATCCGAGGCCTTGATGCTCATTGGTTCACCACAGTGCAGTGCTTCTACCGAATGAGCCATCCAGCAATCCAGAATGCTAAAGCTATAATGTCACAAGGCTGCAACAGAACAGTAAGGCCTCATCAACCCATAAAGGAGTAAGACAGTATAACTCATCCAGAACTTATCTATTTATTTATTTATTTACATATATTTTTTCACACAAAATGAACAATATACATAACTTAATTTGTGGGGTAGAGCTTACAGGTTAGAGCCTATAAAATTGTATCATTCTACTGTGCAGAGTTTGGCTTTTGTTGGTTAGACTTAGTGCCAGTGCCAGCATGGGTAGTAGCCTCATCCATTATAGGGTTTGTGAAACCTCTCTATTACCACACATGCCTCAGAAGGCCCACTTTATTTCCCAAAAGGTGGGACATATGGAACAGGGGGACGCAGCTTTTGCTTTTCTTCAAATGTCAAGGTCTTGATTGAAATGTTGCAGCCCAGAACACCAACATTTTCTTCAACCAAAAAAAGATTTTTTTCTGCTTTCAAGATACGGCTCCTTAGATATGACTGAAGAATCAATCATATTTTTTCCCCAGAAATTGATTTTTATTTTCACCTTATTTCACAGCAACACATGACCAGTACTCCATGCTCCTGAGCTTGTGTAAATTGCCTATCACGTGGATTAGAACACGCCCTGCCTGGTCGCAACAGGCCGAACTGATTTGATCTCGTGCGGCTTCTGACTTTCTGCTTGACATGGACCACAAAACTAGCCGTAACTGATGACACTCAAAAACCCGACGTAAAAATCATATGCATTAACCATTCAAATCAACGAAGCAAGAAGTACGTTTTTCCCCACATATCTTAAAATATAGGCTACATGGCATCTTTGAAAATGCATAATTTTATTACAGCTGTCAGTCACTGTTTTCATTCGTGCTGCTGTAAGCGCATATTGTCCCTCACGATCCAGGTGCGCACGCGCACAAGCACACACAATCAACCCTGAACACGATTCCCATTCTTCGATTACACCCAGTGTAATTGTACTCCATTAAGTTACCATTTTAGGCGTTGTTGGCGGCAGATTGGTTAATGATTGGATTATAGATGTTAAAGTAAAGTGTTTTAAAGTTTTTTAGGAGTATGCAGAGAACAATAGAGTAGTCTCGCAGGTCCACTGCAATGGTTGAATGTCAACTGAAGTCTGCCGATATTTTGATTTGCAACATTATATAGCAAAAGTTTTTTTTGTTTTGTTTTTCAGAAAGATGCGTGATAATTGGCCATCAAATTTTATGTCTATGTTATTGATGAGTCCTACATTTGCCACTTTGTTCCAAGCTCTTTGTAAACGTGCTATACGGAATTTATTATTATTATTATATTATTAAATGCAGTGGAGACTACAAACCCAAATTCCTAAAAAGTTGGGACAGTATGTAAAATGCACATAAAAGCAGAAAATAGTGATTTGTAAATTATCTTTTACAGATATTGAATTGAAAACAGTACAAAGAAAATATATTTAATGTTTTACCTTATCAACGTTATTGATTTTTGTAAATATACACTAATTCCGAATTTGATGCCTGCAACATGTTCCAAAAAAGTTGGGACAAGGGCAAAAAAAAGACTGGGAAGTTCAAAAAACTTCTGTTTGGAACATTCCACAGGTAAATGGGTGATGCTATTATGACTGGGTATACAAGGATATCAAATGACTCTTGATATCTTATCTTCAGGTACTCTTACAGGCGATACTATAACCTCTCTGCATTTGAATGGATCTCTATGGGAATTGGGGGGTGGGACTAGATTAAACTGTAAATTACACTGGAATAGTATGAAAACCATGGTTGGCTAAAATAAAACGTCATCAAGGGTCTGAGGTATCAAATGAGCCTTAAACCATCACTCACTATGCAGTAGATATGGATGGATCACTTTAAGGGTTGTTTGTCCTGACTCATTTTCCTATTGAACTATCCAATTCCCATAGAGATCCATTCAAATGCAGAGAGGTTATAGTATCGCTTGTAAGAGTGCCTGAAAATAAGATATCAAGAGTCTTTTGATATCCTTTTATATCCAGTCATGATAGCATCCCACCTGTGGAATGTTCCAAACAGGTATTTTTTTGTCCCTGTCCCAACTTTTTTGGAACGTGTTGCAGGCATCAAATTCAGAATTAGCGTATATTTACAAAAATCTATAAAGTTGAAAAGGTAAACCATTAAATATATTTTTTTGTATTGTTTTCAATTAAGTATATGTAAAAGAAAATTTACAACTCACTGCTTTCTGCTTTTATGTACATTTTACATACTGTCCCACCTTTTTTGGGTTTCTGATAAAAAAAATTTGATACAGCCTAAACTGCATTTGAGATACTTTTATATTCTACTTGATAAACACTTTATTTATTTGTCTGTTTCTATATTTTACTCAAAACTTAAATAGCCTACACCACAGCAGCACGGTGTAATTTGGACTAACACTGACCTCTTTTGGTCAGAAATTATTTAAGTTTTTGGTAGCTACCAGTAACCAGTTGGTGCGCGTAGGTGTAGTATACATGCAAAGCGGTGTTTTCGTCATGATGTTGTTTTCTTCAAAGTATTCTGCCGTTTGTGAAGGCTGAGCCTGCGTATGTGGGTTTCGAAAGAAAGTGCACAGTGCCTATTTATATGCGTGTCCTCAGTCGTGACAAACGACTCCCAACCAATTGCCTTTAGATGAGGCGAAAAAGGGACGGCATCGGCGGCTTTTACGAACCACGGGGCCGTTGTCCTTGTTGCCTTTCGATTGATTCCTTTGCAGTCTGTGAACCTGAAGTAGGCTACAGACCGGGGAGAAGTCCACCCCCTCGCCCAGTCAATTTGTACGGTAATGTGTTAACGATGGCAACGAGCTCATTTTGACATCGCATTTTGGCGTTATGCTGAAAAAACGCCGTTTGTCAGGTTGAAGGACTAGCCTACAATATTCTAACCCAGAGTGGAACGGCTTAAAGCTGCCTTTATGCTAATATCCATATTGATTTTATCCTCAGCGGTTCGAATAGCAAGGCATATTGACAAGGAGGAAAGCCGGATTAACATTTTCACCCGCAACACTTGTGACCATCCTGTACCGCTTCTATGACTTTTTCAGGCTGATCTCTGATTTTAACCTTTGAAGTAGGTTTATCTATTTTTGGCTCCAAGATGTGTGCATGCCTGGAAATGATCCATGTGTGCGTGCCTGGAAAAAAACCTGGATTTTCAAACCCTAGGTAATATTGTGATCATTGTAAATGTTTATACCATCCCAAATGTCACCCTCTCTTCTCTGGATCAAGATATAATCGTTGTATTTTTATGGGATCCTCAGTGACAGGATGGCTTTGACAATGAAAAGGGTGGAGACCCCACGCTTTACGTAATAAAGCAATATGCTAAACATTAGCATGTGAGCATAGCTAGTATTAGGCTATTAGCGGTGGGCTGGCAGTGTAGCATAATGGTTAGGGAACTTGGCTTGGTACTCCAAAGTTGGAGGTTTGATTCCCAGCTGCAGTTGTAGAGTTGTACCCTTGAGCAAGACACTTAACCTGAATCACTTCTGTAACATATCCAGCTGTGTAAATGGATTGCATGTAAGAAAAATGTAAGCTTTGTAGTTTCCTGTGGATAAGACCGTCTGTTTGCAAATCTAAAAATACTTTATTAGTGTCCATTCAGAGATGAATGGGCACAGTTGTTTCATTAATTTGGGATAAATTCAGCTCTTCTCCAGCTTTCTCTTTAGTTTTTAATTTAGGGTTAGTTTTTATTTCTATAAATGAGCACGATAAACTCTCCAGTCTGCGTACTGCAGGTGTACGCATGTGCTATTAAAATTAGTTTTATTCACTCACGTGGTGTTAAACTGGTGCTCAAAAGTGCATTAGTCTTGCTTGGGGCTCCCTGGCTCACTGGATAAGTCGTCATATTCCACCGGTAAGCGGAAGCGTGCCACTTATTCCACACCTCCCATGTCTCTGCCCTTTATATATACAGTACCAGTCAAAAGTTGGACACACCTACTCATGTATAAAAATGGCTACAATTGCTACACCGTTCACTCAATATGGACGTAAAAACCTTCAAGTTAAAGCTGAAAGTCTGCACTTCAACCTCATAGTCACTGTTCCATTTAAAATGCAATGTGCTGGAGTACAGAGCCAAATCAACAAAAATTGTGTCACCAAATAAATTTGGGAGAGTGTAGACATCCACGTTTCTCCTCAGATACACGTGTTGTTACCAGCTGCTTCTTTTCACACCGCAGACTACAGCTGAGCTGGTATAAAACAGAGTCGGATGAGGGACCTTTTCTAATACACTTTTAGAGGACCGTTTTTGCACTGATGTGAGTGAATAAAACCAGTTTCATTATCTATACCTTCGTCAGCCATGTGCGTGTCTTTTTGTAACGACACAACTGATTTCTTCAGTCCTACACAGCTGCCTATGCCAAATTTTATAAGCCACAGCCAGTTACAAACTTTCCAAACTACCGTATCTCATTTTCATATAAATGCTTAAATTGAATACCTTTATTGTTTTGTTTCCCCCTCAGGAATTAATTTTGCATTTCAGTGGGTCACATTTACATAATGACTGTCAACACATGATATATCACATTTACAACATCAGACAGTTACATCTGACATTGTTCTGTTGTAGTTGCAGAGCTGCCAGTGGCTACACACTACACATATGTGTGATCTGAAACCTATTGCTCCTGCTTGGATCTCGTTTCATTACAACACAATCTTGGAGAGGATCTCTATGCCCGGAGACACGGAGGAAATATTGGGAGATAAAGGAAGTAAGGTGCGATCCATGACAAATCTAGAGTGTCATTTTGTATGAGCGTAAAATTAGGCCACTCTAGTTTGTTTTAAATGCTGTTTTGAATACCTAATGGTTGTACTGTGCCAGTCACTGACCAGTATTATGTGAAATGTCTTCAGTGATACCAGCCTGCACCAGGAGCTGGATCATAACCGCAAAATTATGGTGTATCACCTATTGACAGAACCTGTCTGGGCTGCTGGGTTAAATTAGTTTTAAATCAACATTGATAAATACGGCCCATAAAGATGTGTGTTTTCTATTACTGCATTTCTCTAGACACTATAATGGCTAGTTTCCATGTACGTATAGCCTACACAGCATTGTGCTTTTGGCATGAAATCAACCAGCATTTTTTTTAAACATAGATTTATAAGTCAGGTCAGGAAAGTGTTTTCAATGCAACACATGTTTCTCCATTTTTGTGATTGTTGAAAAAAGAAAATGTGAGTGAAAATCCAGTACATTATAGAATCCATGCCTCACAGGAAATTAGTTTAAGTTAGTTTTATTTTTTTACCAACATTAGCACCAAAATCTACTAAAAATTATGTGTAAGAGTTAAATAAAGCTAAAACCTACTTAAATTTGACACCGAGTAGTGGGTGAGCCTGAATCTGGGTTGAAAACTTTGTCAGATTAATTAATTGACCTTTTATTTGAAAACAGCTGGGAGTCAAACAATCATCACAGTTCAAAGAAAATAAAAACCACTCTGACACAATAACACATTTTTATAATGAGTATAAATGTCTTATATTCCAGCCGTACATCTGGCACGTTACATGTACAGTATGCATCTCAACATGCCAGCTCGATATCGCTCTAATGTGACCTGAATTTGGTGGAAACCCGTGTTGTGCCGTTTTTCGACTCTCCTGTAGAGGAGTTTAGTTTATGTTCCGCACAGCGGATGCTCGGCTCGTGTTGTCTGGGCCCAAATTCGGTATTCTGACAATACTGGCTGGATCAATGGTTCCAACGGCATGCTCTCTCTTGGGCAGAATTTGAGCAAGTCTTTTCAGGAGATCTTTTGTGTTTCTGCGCAGCATAATAATTAACCCCATTTGGACTACTTGTCAAAACAACATTCGGGGACCAAGGCTGTAATGTAGTTTTCATAGTCGCGCTCTCTCTCTCTCTCTCTCTCTCTTATTATCGAGTGTCGCAAACTAAAAGTGAAAGCTCATATTTTCTGGACAGGACCAGATTGATTGCGCAACTGTAAAGGCCAGTCAATATCCTCAGTCACAGTTTCTGTATTATCCAGCTTCTATGTGAAGATATAACACACTAGAAACAATTCACTGAGGCATTAAAATGTCTCCCAGCTTGTGTTAGTATAAAAAACGAGGCGTGCAGTAGACATCCCCCTGGTGTGAGAAATATGTTTATTTTGAAAGTGTTATATCGATAGAGATCAATTCGCTGTTTTGAACGAGCGCCTTTTCCTTTTGTTGCTAGATGCCATCGCGTTTTATTCCAGCTGCTAGCCCACAGAGAAAACGTTGCGAGTTTCTCATTTGAAACGGCTCCAAAAGAAAACATTTGCTTTGATACGCTTCCCGGTTCTACGTTCGGGCTTTGAATCATAATGAAGCGGGCCAGCCTGCAACTCCACTGGAAACCCTCGGAAAAGAAAAGGCCGAATTAATCCCCTGACAGACCGAGCGCGATGCCGACCAGCGTGTTTGTGATTACCATTTCCAGACAGTTTTGTCTGTGAGTCTTATCAGAGGTCAGTTTTAAATTTGGTAATGAATGCGTGAAGCGCCGGCCTCTCTTTCATGACTCGATTTGCATAATCACCTAATTAGCAGCTTTGATTTTAGAGGAGAAGCAAGTTGTTTTCTCCTCTGATTAATTCATCTGAATCTAAAAAGTCTTTTTTCCTTTAGAGTTCAGTGCATTCAGTCGGATTGAAGAACGTTGTACCTGTTTGACTGTTTAAGTCTCGCAACCATCTGAAAGAGAAACATTTAACAGGCAAAACACTTCGAGGCGACCCATCTGCTTTCCCACAGCAAGACATTCTCTCAGCCAAACACAGACCGTCCACAGACTGAGTACTCCGAGAGCACTCTTCGAACGCCACCTAAATGGTGCGTAATTAAATTTACGTAAAAACGAATTGGAATTAATGGTGCCCATGACACGTTCCCTCCCAATTGCAAGCTTGTTTTAATCTGACTTAAATTGAATCTATCATATTTTTTGGTGAATGTGTTCACCATAGCGTCTGTTAATATTACTTGCATGTGTATGATTCTCATTGCTGTATTTACGATTTCAGTATATGACATTTAGAGCAAATTATTTATAAACTGTGGTTACTGAAAACATAGATAATCACTGTTATTATTCTTATGAAATGTGGCTCTTAGCAGCATTGTGTGGTTTGCATAGAATTTCTGACTGCTATACTTCAGTCTCGCCTACACAGCCTATATTACTGAAGTTGTATTTGGAATTAATGGTGAGTGAAATGTATTTTACAGTGAAGTCTATCATCGACACTGCGTGTCTTTGCAGTTTTTATTGTGTTTTTTTAAAAGTCATAAATGGTATATAGAAATTTATTTAGCCAGTCGGTTGTTGCCTTTTTATACAGGTTGTTTTTTAACGTTCTCATATTATATTACAGTTTACAGATTTGTAAAGTTGAAGCAATATATTGACAATAGGCAGTATAAACATATAGGCAGTGTATGGGTTTGTGCAGTGCCGCCGTTAGGAATTCCAGGGCCCGGGACAGAATCTGTCATGTGTCATGTGTATTGTTGCAGGTACTCGATATACTGCTGTTTACTTCTTTATTTCTGCTTTAGGGTAACTGCATATCAGAGTATTTCAATACTGTATATGAAGAACTGTAAATTAGCCTAGGCCTATATTTTATAGTTACAAATCATGATGTTCTATTATTGATAAGCAATAATTTTTTTTGAGTTGACTGTGTTGAAAGGCCTGCCGTATACACGGCAAGCTTTTACACTCACACAGGCACACACCCACACAGGCACACACCCATATGCGGACCCAAAACACTCAACTCAACTCACATAATCTCATGAGTTTGTTTGTTCGGCTTAATTTGACTCAGGGGACAGGCCTGAGCACATGCCGTTAAAAACAAAATGGGAGCGAGACCGCATCCACCAAGTTCTGAACACAGACGCCTATAACATACGTGACCAGGGAATACATGAACTGAACGCGGGTGCAATAGGCCTACATAAAAAGGCTACGTCGTCTGAATAAAAATGTTATCTTAAGAATCAGCGCACCGGCAGGCTACAGTAAACAAGCAGCACGGTGTGGTTCCCAGGGAGTCCAGCTCAACGCATAATGAGTCACAGGCCTCCATCTGTAGGCATATAGATGTTTTTATTAGCAACGCTGGTGCGGATTTATGTAACCATATCATATCATAGCCTGAGGAGAAGAAGATACAGTGTTGTGTTTCATGCCCCAGAAAGCCAAGGCTGGATTTGGTGTAGGCTGGCTATGCGTTGAGCAAATATGTTAACATTAGGTCCACGGGTATCTCGCCTCTATGCTTTCCATTGAGTTGTTTTTGTTTAGAAGTAACAGAGAAAGGACCGAAGCTTTTAAAGACAGTTTTCCCCCTCCTCGACAAGAGCGCCGTTTGATTCGCTCGGATGGACGCAGTTGTTTTCATCTTATCGGCTGAGCCTGCGCACGCCGTTTCACCAGCAGTTGGAGGAGATAATTTGTTTACAGGGGAAAACAGAATGGTTGTAATAGGATGCCGCTCGCATAATCGCTCCTCGCCGTGACACGTACTCCCGAGCCCCCCGCCTGAACGTGCTTGCTCCCGCCCTTATGCGGGCCTGGCTTTTTATCAGCCCTGGCTGTCGTTGATTCGAAGCGATGTTTACCAAGTCCGCTATTCATTAGTTATGCCTCGGACGTCAGCCAAAAAAACATTTTTTAGTGAAGTCCAAGGTCACGGAAAGAAGCAGGAGCACATGGAATGTTGAACGTCTAAGTGAACCTGTGTGTGTGTGTGTGTGAGAGAGTGAGAGAGAGAGAGAGAGAGAGAGAGAGAGAGAACCAAACGTGACCCCAAGTCACCTCTTGATGACAAAAATACTGCAGTGGGGTGAGTGGATGGGTTTGGGGGTGAGCCAAGTCAGAGGGCATTTTGAACAGCAGGTCTCATGATGGTACAAACAGATTCTGATTCTACCTGAGAAACCGTCAACTCTGACAAATTCTGTCCCAATCTATTCCACCGCGCAGAGGGGGAGGTCGCCATCTAGTGGCAGCAAGGAAAAAATGCAACATATTTCTCGACACAGCACCCTTCCACACACTAATGTGATTCAGGACTTGCAACAGCAGTTTTGGAATTCAAAATTACTCGCGCCCACAAGCATTCCATCTTTTCTTTCCATCCAATAAACTTTGCATCGTAATTTGTCATGCTGAAAATACAGAATCCAGTTACATATAAAAGTGCCTTGATTTTTCCCTCCAAAAAACAAACCGTAAAATAAAAAAAATAAACTGTTTTACATCCCAACTTCTGAAAAAGTAAGTGCCAGATTTGGAAGATTTTCAGTTACTTTATTAAATACAATCACTATAGCGGCACATAGTGAAATGTAATACATATCTGCACTAAAACTGCACACTGGCACACAATACACCCTGTGTTTTTGACAGAACATGCAATGAAATACAATGTAATTTGCATTTTGTTCTTAATTATAGCATGATAAATGTGCATCGTTATGTAAAAGCAATGCAGATATGTATTACATTTTACTTTGTATTGCTCTAGCGAATGCATTTAATAAAGTTTGTTTGTGTGTTGTGGGTCTGCCCCACTGTCTGTCTTTTTTTGTTGTTGCTGGGGCTACAACTGAAGTTCCCTTGTGGGAAAATAAAAGTTATTCTATTCTATTCTATTCTATATTGTGTCTGCTAATGATATTGTCATTCAACCAGCATGTACAACCTTGCAGAGACAGCATGTATTAATGGTAAAAGTTTGCTGGCACCAGATGTTTTTTGGTAGGCAACTCATCACACTACAGCACCTGTCTATCTACTCATTTCAAATTTATCTTTATAAAAAAATAAATTAACAATAATAATGGATTGCATTTATAAGGTGCCTGACACAATTTCAAAGTGCTTTACAGTGAACAGAAGAGCTCAAGTATGTGCGGCACTGGCCATTTTGCCCCAGAACACCAGGCACTATTTGGTGTTGGTAGCGAGGGATTTTCAAGTGGCCAGATCTGGAGTCAGGTTGGGAACATCAGGTTGGGATGTTTAACGAACACAGTGATTTGGTACCTCAGTTTAATATCTAATCCAAAAGGACAGGAAGGTAATATAGAATTCTCCCCAGGTTATAAAAGATTTTGAAAAACAATCCACTTGAAGCCTAAGCTGTAATGACTCACCACTTCAGTGATTGGAGGAGATTGAACACTCGTTTGGGGGTCTTCTCTCACCAGGTTCAGTTTTTCAGTTGGCGGAGTTGGCGCTCAGCAAAGGTTAGATCACATGGTAAAACGCCTACACGCAGAGATGGTAGTGCCACCGTGTGTTCTAGGGCGTGCGAGTTATGGGAACCGGAGCGCCGGAGCACAGTGCACTTTACCACAACAGCTTACCTCCCTGGGGTGGAGATGGATTCACGGTAAACCTACACTCCCCAAGAGCTGGGCACACTGGAGACGCCCGGGCGGGCAATAATACCATCACGCCCGGACCTTTTTTTAACCGAGGTCAAACCTTTGTACACTCACTTTCAGAGCCTCACGCGAGGACCAATCTCAGCACTGTTTGCTGAAGGATCAGATTCCCTTAAGAGCTGCAGGTCATTCAGAGACTGCACTAAGAGGAGTGATCCAACAGTGGGGGTCGCCATCAAGCTGCTTCTTAAGAGCTGCAGGTCATTCAGAGACTGTACTAAGAGGAGTGATCCAACAGTGGGGGTCGCCATCAAGCTGCTTCTTAAGAGCTGCAGGTCATTCAGAGACTGTACTAAGAGGAGTGATCCAACAGTGGGGGTCGCCATCAAGCTGCTTCTTAAGAGCTGCAGGTCATTCAGAGACTGTACTAAGAGGAGTGATCCAACAGTGGGGGCCGCCATCAAGCTGCTTCTTAAGAGCTGCAGGTCATTCAGAGACTGTACTAAGAGGAGTGATCCAACAGTGGGGGCCGCCATCAAGCTGCTTCTTAAGAGCTGCAGGTCATTCAGAGACTGTACTAAGAGGAGTGATCCAACAGTGGGGGCCGCCATCAAGCTGCTTCTTAAGCACTTCTTACAGGAGAAATACAGAGACTGTACTAAGAGGAGTGATCCAACAGTGGGGGCCGCCATCAAGCTGCTTCTTAAGAGCTGCAGGTCATTCAGAGACTGTACTAAGAGGAGTGATCCAACAGTGGGGGCCGCCATCAAGCTGCTTCTTAAGCACTTCTTACAGGAGAAATACAGAGACTGTACTAAGAGGAGTGATCCAACAGTGGGGGCCGCCATCAAGCTGCTTCTTAAGCACTTCTTACAGAGACTGTACTAAGAGGAGTGATCCAACAGTGGGGGCCGCCATCAAGCTGCTTCTTAAGCACTTCTTACAGAGACTGTACTAAGAGGAGTGATCCAACAGTGGGGGCCGCCATCAAGCTGCTTCTTAAGCACTTCTTACAGGAGAAATACAGAGACTGTACTAAGAGGAGTGATCCAACAGTGGGGGCCGCCATCAAGCTGCTTCTTAAGAGCTGCAGGTCATTCAGAGACTGTACTAAGAGGAGTGATCCAACAGTGGGGGCCGCCATCAAGCTGCTTCTTAAGCACTTCTTACAGGAGAAATACAGAGACTGTACTAAGAGGAGTGATCCAACAGTGGGGGCCGCCATCAAGCTGCTTCTTAAGCACTTCTTACAGGAGAAATACAGAGACTGTACTAAGAGGAGTGATCCAACAGTGGGGGCCGCCATCAAGCTGCTTCTTAAGAGCTGCAGGTCATTCAGAGACTGTACTAAGAGGAGTGATCCAACAGTGGGGGCCGCCATCAAGCTGCTTCTTAAGCACTTCTTACAGGAGAAATACAGAGACTGTACTAAGAGGAGTGATCCAACAGTGGGGGCCGCCATCAAGCTGCTTCTTAAGCACTTCTTACAGGAGAAATACAGAGACTGTACTAAGAGGAGTGATCCAACAGTGGGGGCCGCCATCAAGCTGCTTCTTAAGAGCTGCAGGTCATTCAGAGACTGTACTAAGAGGAGTGATCCAACAGTGGGGGCCGCCATCAAGCTGCTTCTTAAGCACTTCTTACAGGAGAAATACAGAGACTGTACTAAGAGGAGTGATCCAACAGTGGGGGCCGCCATCAAGCTGCTTCTTAAGCACTTCTTACAGGAGAAATACAGAGACTGTACTAAGAGGAGTGATCCAACAGTGGGGGCCGCCATCAAGCTGCTTCTTAAGAGCTGCAGGTCATTCAGAGACTGTACTAAGAGGAGTGATCCAACAGTGGGGGCCGCCATCAAGCTGCTTCTTAAGCACTTCTTACAGGAGAAATACACGTCTTTGAGCATTTTTTTTTTTTTTTTTTTTTTGTTTCAGATTTTTTCCCTTTTTCTCCCAATTTGGTAGCCAATTGAACCCCTATTCTAATTAAATTCCCCCCGTGTAGCAACCGCTAGAGAACCACTGCAACACAACCCCGTCAATCGGTATATTAGTAGTTGGAAGGCGGGCGCCACGTCCTCTACAGGGCGCAGCTCCTCGAGCTCCTGACCGTGACACGCCCTGGGTCCCCGTGCGCAGCGATTCTCTCCGAGCCCCTCCCCCCACCCGGAAGCGGCTGCCAATTGCCGCTTCCACAGGGCACCGGCCACGCTTTGAGCATTTCTTAAATGAAAAGTGAAGCAAAACAAGTTGTTTGTCGAAAGATGTGATAAGCCAGGGAGCCTACCGCCATTGGATTTTAATATTCTCTTGACAAAGTAAAATGTTTGCTAATATGAAGCAGTCACGATTAAAAAATAAATAAACGTATTTTCACTAACTGATTTTTACAAAGTGCTCTCTCGGCTGAAAAAACTTGGATTCCCCTCAAGAAAGACAATGCTTCTAAAGAAAATACTACTCTGCATGTTTTATAGTTTTCTGTCTTAGGCTCCTGTACACAACATAAACAAGACTTAATTAGTTAAGCAAAACTTGACTGATTTTACACGCTTAGACAGCAAGCTGTTGCCACTACCACATGTGTGAGTGGTTCAGAATTCAGTCTCTGTCCCGCTAATGAGGCTTTAGACACACTGTTCAGTGATCTAAATGACAACACTTTGGGAAAGAGGCAATAAGCTGATTTTAGCTCGATCACGGGCAAATTTACTTAGATTTTTCTGTGTATTTTTTTTACATCATGCAAAGAGCAGTTTACATCATATTACAGTCCCCGTGCCATCACTTTCTCCTGCAATTGCAGTGTTGATTAAGCGAGAAGATAAAGGTGTGTACTTACTGTTTCAAATTTATGACTAGGAAGATAGTTTAAAAAATAAAATAAAAAGATTTTGATGTAAAGTATTATCTAAACAGAAGCGGACTGACTCCAGATGTCTGATCTAGATATTCCGTTCATGTTCATATCTGATTGGCAGGCCACTAAACAGTTGCACTGCTGATTGGTTAAAATGTAAATATACTGTATGCTATATGAAATAAACATGGTCTCCAAATGGCCAGTACAAAATTATCCTGTAGAGGGCAGCATGAAGAAAAATAACTCATCAGTTGTTAGAGATCACCAGAGTAAAGTAGTGCTTATTACAGACAAATTCACCAGGATAACCTCTGATTGTTTGTTTGTGAGCATCTATTGTATTGTATCATTTGAGGCAACTATTAAAGTTTACCTTACAATTCACAGTAATAACTGTGGCAGTATTTGTATCTAATTAATCTATCAAATATTAAAAAGCAAATGGAACTAGCCTTGCAGTTATCATTATCATATATATTGTCTTTATGGAAATGGGAATGTCATGATTGCATTAAACAGAATGTGCTGCATATATTTCATATGTTTTGAAAATATATTTCACATAGACTACTATAGGGGTGGCAGAACTGTACAAGTTTTTTGAGTAAGTATATCACTGTATTGTACTCTTTTAAGGGCTTAGGACTGAAAAGCACGGCTATATATTCTCTGCCCAGCATTCCCGCTGCCGTGACAGGAAGCCTTGGCTTGGTCAATAAATAAAGGCATATGGTGCGTGTGACAAGGACAAGTTCTCACTCGGTCGAAAGTCCATAAGTCTTCATCTCAAAAGCTCGGACCTCACCCAAGTTCCTCTGCAGTTCTTTTCCGCTTTAATTTCGTAATCGATACCACCACGCAATCCACTGCGGGGTTAATCTTTTTACCGCCACGTGGTAGCGTCCTGGAATTTCTTGTCAGGTCATTCCCGTGCTTGTGGTTTGCCTTCTGCGGCCCACGCAAAAACACTTGGGAGTCGGGAAATTCGAGTAGGTTCCAGTCTGCAATTATTCAGCAATTGTTCTGTGGCACGGGGCTGGCGAGGTGATGGTGGAACGCAGCTAAAAACAACCAATTGCAATATTTCTTTTTACAATGTTGCTGTGAAATTGTGTTTTAGTTTAATAAGAGTGTTTCTGGTTGTATAGATAGACCTATGGTATAGACCTACAGTTTATAACAATGTTGCTTTAATAGCAATGTTGTAACATGTTTATATTGCTTATTGGCTGAATGGATGGCTGACAGTCATCAAGGGTCTGAGGTATCAAACGAGCCTCAAACCATCACTCTGCTGCCAGATATGCAGTAGATATGGATGGATCACTTGAAGGGTTGTTTCTCCTGTCTTATTTTTCCATAGAGTTCAATAGAAAAATCAGGAGAACAAACTCTTAAAGTTATCCATCCATATCTGCGGCATATCTGGCAGCAGAGTGATAGTTTGAGGCTCATTTTATACCTCAGATCCTTGATGACTGTCAGCCATTTAGCCAGCCATGGGTTCCATACTATTCCCTTGTAATTTACAGCTTAATCTAGTCCCACCCCTCAATTCCAATAGAGATCCATGCAAATGCAGAGAGGTTATAGTATAGCTTGTAAGAGTACCAGAAAATAAGATATTAAGAGTTTTTTTATATCTCTTTATACCCAGTCATGATAGCATCACCTGTTTACCTGTGGAATGTTCCAACCAGGTGTTTTTTTAACTTCCCAGTCTATTTTTGCCCCTGTCCCAACTTTTTTGGAACGTGTTGTAGGCATCAAATTCTGAATTAGCGTATATTTACAAAAATCAATATCTTTAATGCAGCATTAAATATCTTTTCTTTTACTGTTTTCAATGAAATACAGTACATGTAAAAGATAATTTACAAATCACTGCTTTCTGCTTTGATGTGCATTTTACATACTGTCCCAACTTTTTTTGGAATTGGGGTTTGTATTTGACCAAAATGAATGAATGAAAATGAATGAGGGCAAAAATGATAATACAAATATCATATTTCTATCATATCAAATGGGCAGGTACTTCAGGTACTTGGGTCAAAAGGGGCATGCGCTCAGTGTCTGTCTGTTTGTGTCTATGTTGAGAGAAACAAAAAAGACACTTTAAAAATTCCCTTCAAATCGAGAACAAAGGAAAGGTGTTTACATTTCTTTACTGAACTAGCATGGGGGCAATGACAGCTGATACGAAGATGTGTTTTAGCACTGTTCCAGGCTGCATTTGATGCCAATAAAGCATTTTTAATAAAGAAAGATTAATAATGAGAGAAAAATAGAGGGCAATAGAGAAGGAGAGAGAGTGAAAGAGAGGCAGGGGGAAAGAGATAGAGTGAGAGGGCAATAGAGAAGGGGAGAGAGTGAAAGAGAGGCAGGGCTGGAGTGAGAGTGGGAAAGAGAGAGGTTGCAAGATTGCAGGGTCTTATCTCTCCAGACAGCTCTCAGACACTGTGCCCTGAGTCGGAAGGGAGGGAGAATCGAACTTCACACACCGCCTCCGGCTTAATGACCAATGAAGCACGCTGCATTTTGTAGTCACACGCCCGGCAGAGCTGGCCCCTCGGGCAGTTAGGCCCGATGCCGTCCCTCAGGAGATCCCGGACAGACAGGAGTCTATCAGGAGAGCTCACTTCATGAGGAAGTGAATATTTCTCTTTTTTTTTCCTCTTTCACAAAAAGGGGTGTGCTGCTGACGGCTACTTGCAGCCAGGGCAGGGTAGAGAACGGCCATGTTCCGTCGAGCAAATGCTTCAAATCAGCAGACAAAATGTTACAAATAAAAAATAAAAAAAATCTATTAGACTATTGGACACGTTTTTGCATGGGAAAAAAAACGGATGCGCTTGACAGTTGAGTGACGTTGAGTTAAAAGTCTGGGCTGCAATCCATTCTTTATCTGTTACCTGCTTTCTACCTGTCTGAATGGAGTGGGAAAAACACCTGAATCATAACATGATTTATTAGCTTATGCTAATTTGCAATGCATATGCAAGCACTACATACTACGTACACTGTGGGAATGGTTTATAAGGGCCTGGAGCAGTACCGTGTGTGTTATTAGACTGTCAAAATTCTGTGTCTTACAGAGACAATAATTTCATCAAGGACTTTCCCCAGCTGGCCGATGGGCTGATGGTTATTCCCCTGCCTGTGGAGGAGCAGTGTAGAGGGGTACTGTCTGAACCCCTGCCCAACCTGCAGCTCCTTACAGGTCAGTGTTTGTGTGTGTGTGTGTGTGTGTGTGTGTGTGTGTGCAGAAAGGGGTGTGTGTGTGCTGAGCCACTTTCCAACCTGCAGCTCCTTACAGTGTATGTGTGTGTGTGTGTGGAAGGTGTGCGAATATGTTTAAGTAGTTTTGATATTTTTCTTGTGTTTCGTGGTTCCTCAATTTTAGATTTTGATCTAAAGCGAGAGAGAGAAACATGAGTGTGTGTTCATGCATGTACATACAGTGCACTCCAAAAGTGTTAGGACAGTGACACATATTTTGTTGTTCTGGCTTTGTACTCCAGCACATTGGATTTGAAATGGAACAGTGACTATGATGTTAAAGTTCAGACTTTCAGCTTTAATTTCAGGGTTTTTACATACATATCGGGTGAACCGTGTAGTAATTGTATTTTTACACATAGTCCCCCCATTTTAGGACAAGAAAAGAAACAACCCTTAAAGTGATCCATCCATATCTATTGTATTTCTGGCAGCAGAGTGATGGTTAAAGGCTTGTTTGATACCTCAGATCCTTGATGACTTACAGCCATTTAGCCATTTTACAGCTTAATCTAGTCCCACCCCCCAATTCCCATAGAGATCAATTCAAATGCAGAGAGGTTATAGTATCGCTTGTAAGAGTACCTGAAAATAAGATTCAAGAGTTTGATGTTGTTGGGTCACAGACATCAGGAAGTTATGGCATACAAAGGATAGGCCACCAAATATAAAAAATGATGACTTTATTTAAGTTGTCCAATTATTGGTGCCCCACAATGGGGAACACTATATGCAAAAACGACTACAATTGCGACACGGTTCACCCGATATTGATGTAAAAATCTTCAAATTAAAGCAGAAAGTCTGCACTTTAACTTCATAGTTCCGTTTCAAATCCAATCTGCTGGAGTACAGAGCAAAAACAACAAAAAAATGAGTCACTGTCCTAACACTTTTGGAGTGGACTGTATGTGCATGCAAGTGTGAGCGTTTTTTTGTATGTAATACTCACTTAGATGTGGGTGTTGTAGGGACTACGGGATTGTGTGCGTTTTATTTTGCCTCTGTACTCAGAATGTGTGTGTGTTTGAGTGTTTGCGTTTTTGTGTGTGAGATCCCTGTATTCATGTACGTGTGTTTGTACATGTGTCTTTGTTCGACTGTGCGTGTGTGCGTACATATTTGTCCAAGTGTGTTTGTGTACTTGCATGTCCGAGTGTGCATGTGTGTTTGCACGCGTGTCCGTGTGTGTGTGTGTGTGTGTGTTCTCACTCCCTCCCCTCCCCTGTGATAGTGGGAATGTGATTGCTAACACCCCCTGCACCCATAAGCCCTGCACACCATACTCATCTCAGATTGGCACTGCCCTGCTGGAAACACAGCAATTACCTTTTCTTCTCTTCGGGATTGCTGCTACTTATCTATTATGTTTCTCTCCTTTTTCCACACTATGTTGTTTGTCTAGCCTGTTTTCTACCAACTCTAATGTTCAAAGAATGTTAATTTGCTCAGAGTAGAGAGGGGAGCAATTCAGTTTAATTACCAAATGTCATAACCTTACCTTTTCTGAAAGATTCATAAAGCAGCCCTGCCTGTGATAGCACTCTTAACAAAGACAACATTTTAAACCGTTTACATCCCGTTTTTAAAAGTCCTACCAATGTGGGAAGCCATTTAATCCGGTCTGGCTTTGACTGCAGTTATATGTGTAGCATCCATAAATACAATTATATACAGATGTACGCTTCCTCGAACAAAATCAGCGACAGTCAGACTGCGTAAAGCTCATCATCCTGTTTCTTGCTTCAGAAT
The DNA here is from genome assembly GCA_022702515.1 of Ilyophis sp. 1 JC-2022. Lineage (NCBI taxonomy): Eukaryota > Metazoa > Chordata > Actinopteri > Anguilliformes > Synaphobranchidae > Ilyophis > Ilyophis sp. 1 JC-2022. The sequence goes on from CM040394.1 coordinate 51,656,051, forward strand.
CTCAGTTTATTGTTATGCAGGGTTTGGATTCAAACTAAACAAAAACAAGAATCGTAATCGTAATTTTGATATTAACTCAAAATAGCTATAGTAGTCCGGAAAGTTACCTTCAACTGTAACTATACATATTTTTGTTTGTTTGCTTTATTTCTAGCTGAACTAAAAAAAGACAATTAATGTAAAACAATCATATAAAAAAAACATTAAACACTGCATTAAAGAAGACCTTGAGCTGTTCTTTGGGGGGAAAGTATAGTCCAGAAATGTGTTTGTGTGTCTAATGTAGCTTGAAATGTTAGTTTTTTTTTCCAATCAACTCGGTTCACCCCAGGGAAAGTGCTTAGTTGTACATATAACAGAGGCCTGTCCTGAATCACACTTTGGGCCAGTAAAACCATGGTAAATACTGATGGTTCAGCATCATGCTCATATAATGCTGAACCCATTCATGTGGATTTACTAGCCCTGTCTGTACCACATATAAAACTACATCCTTGTAAGAGTCCAAAAATTGGTAGTAAAAGGGTACGAGACAAAAACTGTAAATAATCAGCGTTTTCTTTATTCTGCAGAAGTGAGTTCATACAACAAAGATGTATGTCCACATCCCACAGAGGGGCAGTCCCTCTGAGAATTTATATCACTCTTGTTTATATTACACTCCAGAAAGTCATCACTTGCTATGCTCTACTGATTCCCAAATAAGGTTAATAAGGTTAGATTTATTACTTCTGAGAGGAAGCTTCAGCAGGGCTCCCTCACCACACCCAGACACCCTGCATCTGGAGTACAGTATTAGTTTTCGATTACAATTATGGATATTATTGATTAGTTATTATATTACTTAATATAATGTTAACATTAGTTATGTTCGTAAAAATACACACATCTAAATATAATTCATCCTCATGTTTTAGCCCTAACATCCTCAAACCCATGGCACGTACAGCTATGCTTATGTAGTACTATTATTATTATTATTATTATTATTATTATTATGTACTATTACTATGACACTTTGCATGTGCTCTGCTCATTGCCCAAACCTTTTTATGTGCAGTTTAATTTATAATTTAAATTATATTCCAGCAGCTATCAATAAATTAAGTGTTCTGGGGGGGGGGGGGATCCAGTTTCTGTGAGTGTCCTGTGCTCTAGGCTGTTAAAAAATCTCAACCCGGTCTTCTAAAAACCAACCAATCAGGGCTAGCTATGTAGCTACCAATCAGGGCAACTATCTACAAGCAAAATATCCTCCCCGTAGAATAAACCCCTCCCTGTCTGCCTGTCTCCACACGTGCACTGGAGCAGTGATTTTGGAGCATCATTTGGTGGGAGGGGCTTAGGAGAGAGATTGGAGGAAGGAGAGTAAAAGTCTTTTTGCCTTGTATATTTTCAAACTTGCCTACTGCAGCTTTAAATCCTCTTTCAAACATGTAGCTGTACGTTTGTAGCTGGCATATTGCCAGCTTTAACCTCACAGGTCTTGAGGCAAGCACCTTGGTGGTGGCACTTGTATGACAGTAACTGTGCCCATCTCTACCTCTTATGGCGTTAGCTTACCATGTGAAATGCACTTTTGTAAAACAAAAGTGGTTAAAAGCATTTTATAAATAGCTAAATTGCACACTGTACGTTGTAAATGGATAGAAAAACGTTTTCCCGATTTTACACATGTGTGGACTGAAACTTGATGTATGCATTGAAACAAACCCACACATGCTCTTAGTTCCCAAAAATCAACAAAAGGAGGAATTTAAGTAGGAATAAAAAAGTGGAGAGAGGAGCGCTGATAATAAAAAAAGTTTTAGTGCAAAAAATGGCTGGGATGGGGCTCTTTGGTGGGGTTAAACATAATCAAAAAATTACCGTAGCTCCCTGCTTTGCTTTTGTTTTATATCAAATATTTTCCATGTTTATGCAAAATGAGAGAAAAAATTTTTTTTTTTATTAACATTGAAATACAGGGGGTGGACGAAATATCAGAAAACATAAAACACCTGCTACAAGTTTGCTACGCAAAACCTCAACCTCTGTTCCTAACCTGATTATCTATGCTGTTTTGTGAATCTTTTGCCACGTGCACATTTTATATGATGACTTGTTTTTTTATAATTATGCCAATCAACCATAATTGCCTGTTAGTAATATATTTATCAAATGCTAATAAATCAATAATTACATGTTGCTGTTATATCAGTAATAAGTGAGTACACCTTAACAGATGTACAAGAAGAAATCAGAAAACATTTTGGCACCCAACAACTGTTGATCTCCTCTATGTAGTACAATGGAATGTGATTAGTGAAAAACTTAACTTAAAATGAATAATTAACAATTGGGCCATATTTGTGAATATTACATATGGAGGAGCAAATGTTGGATTCTACACCAGTTTCAATGAGTCAGTTTCTATTTTATTCAGCTGTTCACTTCACTTTGAGCAGGTGTTCACTCCCCACAGCTGTGCAGAGGTGCACATCTCCAGTTGTCATGGACCAAGAATCCTTTCGGTTTTTGTCATTAGCTCGAAAGTGTTCTCACTTATTACTGACACAAAAATTGTATCATTTGATAATAATATGTTTAATGGCTAATTATGATTCGTTATCAAGCTAATAAAAAAAAACAATACTAAAATGTATTCATGCATGTTTCCAATACCCCCCGTACGTTATCAATGTTAATTGTCCACAAATATTTCTTTCTCTCATTTTGCATAAACATGGAAAATATTTCATATAAAAACCATTTTGAAATAAATTGGGAGAAATGCAAGGTCAAAGTTCACTGCAGGGCACCCTGGTTTAAAAAACTGGCTTCCAAATTTGTTTGTACGATGAAATCCCACACAAAGTGGTTACGCATACCCACCAGTGTTCCCGCCAGCACTGTACAACCACATGCTTAAGGACTTAACATGTAGGTATGTTTTCTTGTTACCTTTGTCATCTTATAAGGCTGATTCATAAATGCTTTGTATTACCAAACAGGCACTTTACCTGGTAAAGGAGACCTTCCTGGTTGCCTTCTTATTCACTGTTGATTGTTTGGGCTGAACCTCTTTGCACATCGACTGAATGCCCCCCCCCCCCCCCTGGGTGCGGCTGAAATATTAATGTGGGAGATGTAACCGATAGCAACGGTGTCAGCTATTGTGTTCTATGTCGCTCGGTGCGAAAGCGTGTCCATTGATACATGTGTCTGTATGGCCATGGCAGGGGACGCCCATTTCAGCGAGGCCATGGGGTATGCCATGATGCAACAGTGGAGGGTGCGCAGCAACCTGTACAGAGTTAAGCTCAGCGCCATCACGCTGTCCACAGGTACAGTCAAATCTACTGTAACGCCACGTCCGTTATGCACACACACACAGATGCACAACAAGCTGCTGTGTAACAAGACAAATTTAATATACACTTTCTCAAATTGTTGCAGACACACAAAAATGCACAGTCAAGCACACACACACACACACACACAAATGCACACAGATACATTGAGCACCATAATTAATTGGACAGTGACACATTTTTTGTTATTTTGGTTCTGTACTCTAGCACTTTGAATTTGAAAGGATACAATGACAATGGTTGAATTGCAGACTGTCAGCTTTAATTTGAGGGTATTTTCATCCAGATCGGATGAACCATTTAAAATGTATAGAACCCCTCATTTTCAGGCATCAAAAAATATTGGACAGTTTAACATAATGTAGAATAAAGTAATCATTGTAAATATGTGGTCGCATATCCTTTGCATGCCATGACTTTCTGATGTCTGTGACCCAACAATATAAAAAAACTCTTATTTTTTGGTACTCCTACAAGCGATACTATAACTTCTCTGTTTGCCCATTTGTCCCTGCTGAAAATACTCAAATTCCTTTTCCTCCTCAGAACTGTCAGATTTCTGAGTGTCTGCCATTGTTGTATACGATAGGCGCTAACCAGCTCGCCTCCCCCCCCCCCCAGTTAGACACCCAGTCTGAGCCCTCTATGGTCCGAGCCCTCTATGGTCCGAGCCAAGCTCTGCATAAGTGCATACCAGGACACCTCTGCCACCGATATACATAAAATTTCACATATAAAAGTAGCAGGGCATTGCGAATATAGCTAATTTAAAATAATAGACATTTACAATTTACATTTACAGACCAATGTTGTACACAGTACTGTATGTACAGTAGGGAAATATTTACACTTCCTCCACGTATGACGTCATACATCTAAGATTCTATTGTCAGCGTTTTTTTTAAACTTCGCTAATTTTATATTATTTCCATGTAGTGGTATAAAACATTTTTTATATTGTTGTCTCTGTAATTTGTAAATATAAAATTTGACCATTATCTGGTGCTCTCTCTTTACGACTCTCTTTAAGATCACATAAAACAAGGGAACAGTTCTGGAATTGTTATATTACTGTTCATAGTCCTGGCACATTTCATTTTAATGATGTCTGTACAGTGTCTGTACAACGATCTGTTGAAAGTGCATACACAGTTGACGTTTCTATACTTTGTTTCATTACTATTACATTTTTCACGATTACACTTACATATCCAATATTCCACAAGTGAAATGCTGGACGTTTGGCCGATTTATATTAAGTCCCTCGCTCAAGTCGTCGAGAGCCCCGCCTTGCCGAGCTGCACGACCGTTTCTCTCATGCCTCTCTGACCCCGCCCAATCGCCCTGCTGTCCCCCTCCCGCTCCCTCAGGTTTCTCCAAAATCTTGAAGACGCTGAACTCAGAAAGTACCCGGGAGGAACTGCTTTCCTTCATCCAGCAGTATGGCAGCCATTATGTGTCGGAGGCGCTCTACGGCTCTGAGCTCACCTGCAACATCTACTTCCCCAGCAAGAGAGCCCAGCAGCAGCTCTGGCTTCAGTACCAAAAAGGTAAGAAGCTCAGGGTGCCAGGTGGAACACACTTGCGGCAGGTGGAACACTTTACCTTACAGGGGCCTTCGAATGCACTGAACAGAACAGGACAAATGTTCAGCACTCTCAGGCTATGACCAAATCAGCACCCTTCCATACTATTAACTATGCTTGTTCAGTAGACAGGACGAGAAAGTAAAGTAAGCAAAATCTTCTCTAAATACAGTATAGTTAAAATCCCCGGATGATATACTTACTTCGCTGAGTATATTCGGTAGCATACTTTTTCAAGAAGTACGCAAATCCGAAGCTGCGCGACATACGTATGTATTGGTTGCATACATTTTTTGTGCAGCTTCGGTTTAAAAATGAGGCGCAGCTTCGCTGATGTTTTCCTTCAATAACAACAAACTTGGCTGTGCAAGGGTGGGATATCTTATGACACTTCCACAGTACGGTTGGAAAATAGCATTGAGGATATTTTACTAGCATACTGCACATTGCATACTACACAGTACACCGTAAACAGTAACCAGCTGCTAGTACACAGTACACAAGAGACCGGGCCCAGATAGGGCTCTGATTTGGGCACACAGCCTCACATTCAAAGGTTGGTTCACCTGTATTCCTATGAAAATGGAACATGTGCCAATGCATGATAAAATATATGAAAATATGAGACCTGAGGTACAAGAAAAAAGCTTTAAATATTTGTAAAACCTAAGCCCCTGTTACTCAAATTAGGGTCCTCGCGGGCCGAGAACTGTTGGGCTGCGTTTGGATCTGAAATTTATACTTTCTTCCTGTCATTCCCTTCTCGTACTTCAAGGGGGGAATCCCCAAAATGCCAGGATGAAATATGGCAGCCACACCAAGTGAGATTCAGTTCCAAGTTAAGAAAGGTCTGAGGTATCAAACGAGTCTCAATCCATCACTCTGCTGCCAGGATCACTTTAAGCGTTGTTTCTCCTGACAAAAGGAGTTCAATACAAAAATGAATCTTCAACATAATTTTTAGTATACATTGTCAGTTGTACTTCTCGTATATAAAACATGTGTATATCAATGTTGTTTGTCAATTTCACTGCCCTAAACTACATTTGTGAGTGTCAATATATGCCTATGTTTGACATTTATTTTGAAACAGAAAAAATCATGGCTAGAGGTTGAGTCTGGTATCAAAATGTAGGGACAAATTAACCTGGGACAAATTAACCTTTCACCTGGCATAATTTGTTTTCACCAACCAACTATCTCACTTGGTGATATGAACCTTCAAAGAAAGTACAAAAATTTATTTTTCGAGATTTCTATGACGATTTCACAGAAAGCAGATTATATGTACATGCTACCAATGCCTGTTTGTATTAGTCTAGGCCACATACATTAAACTATTGCAGTTTTAACATTGATACTATGATATATCCCATAATATTGGTGGCCAAAGTTGGTTGTCTTGAGATTGTGAAGTGTTATGCATGTACATAAAATAGGCCCAATTGTAGTTTTGAGTACAACTCCAATGTATCTTTGAGCCGGGAAAAAATTATGTGGCTAGCACCTTTAGTTATGAAGCTATGTATGGTGTAAATCTTGTGCCACCAGAAAACTGAATTCGAATTTCATAATTTGAATTTGTATATACAGTACATTTTGAAATAGAATTTTATTGCACTGAATTTGTATTTCATAAATTGAAATTGTATATACGTTTTGAAATAGAATTTTATTGCACTGAATTTGTATTTCATAATTTAAATTGTATATACGTTTTGAAATTTAATTATGTGATTTGAATCTGAATTTCAGTAGGCCATTCAATTAAACTCGGATTTCAAATTCAGATCTCAGAAATTCAGTTTGTAAAAATTAAACTCTCCAAAAGCTACCTTTCAGTTTTTCAGCTTGTGCACATCCGCTCACTTCAGGAAAAACAGTTGTTGGCAGATATCGTCAATCTTTGGAGTGAGTGGCGCTGAGTGCATCATGGTTCTCATTTGGTTCCAGTTTGGTAGCTGTGGGTCAGCTGTGTAACGTTGCGATGAATTTACATAGTTAAACGTTATTGAGACAAATTATTGCCATACTCATGCCATCAGAGCTACTGCATTGATATTTTAACTACTTGTCAGACTACTGTCTGTGTAGGCTACTATGTAAATTAGACTAACGTTGTTATCGTATCTATCTGCTGCAAGTTAACGTTAGCTAACGTTAATCATCTAGCTAGACCAGTGGGTTGTTGTCGTAGCTATCTGCAGTAAGTTAACATTACGTTACCAAGCAAGGTAGCTAGTTAAGGTTCATTTTTATTAAATTTCACAGTGATTTAGGATGCCGGTGAACTTGTTTGTGCAGGCTGCACATAGTTCACGTTTTTCCCTCAGGAAAAGTTAGCTATGTTTCTGCATGGGTGCGATTTGTGCAGGTGAGGAGCCGGGACCTCACTGCTCATCTGTGTCGAAAAACGTGATCGTGTGCGATGCCAATTTTAGGGAGCAGGATTGTCCCCGGGGATTCATGATGGGATTTCGAAAACAGGACCGTGATACCTGGTGCGGTCCTAACATTATTCGTTCAGTCGGCTCCTTCAGTTCCATCGACTTTAGCAGCCTCTACCGCTGGCCCTGGTGGAAACACTTCTCACAAAGCCAGGAACTTTACGGAAACGTGAAATTTTTATGGTAAGTGATTACTATTAGCTATCAATTAATGAAACAGTGTTGCTTGCTGTGAGGCTAGGTAGCTAGGCTAGTTAGCTAAACTGACTGATCTAACAGTAGCCGTCATAGCTACTGTTAATATCAAGCAATGTAACCCCTAAGTTTAGAGGTCATCTGTGGCAGCATGACGTGTTGTATGACAGCAATTACACTTTGTTGAGGGTGTAACCTTAATTTAAATGGCGATTGTGGACCGCCGAGGGGGAGAGAGAACTTTTTCTTTATCCTTAGCTAGAGCCTAGAGATAAAGAAAAAGTTACCTTTTTGATTGCCTTGTTGATGTGGCACATTTATGTGATCATTCATCTGTCATGACTGTGTGTCTCCAAACAAGCCTTTATGAAATAAATCCCGTTTGTGACGACTTTTTAATTTGTGGCCGTGCTGTGCGCCATAGATGAGTCAAGTTAGAGGAAGCACTGCAACGTTAGCCAGAAGTCAAGATATTATAAACTATTTAGCTAGCTAGTTTTGGTGAGACTGTGGAGCTATGAGGTTCAATAGAATGGTTTGTCAGCCCATGGTTTCACATGCATCCTATGCGTAGACAGCTAGCAAAAATGTTAATATTGACTTTTGCCAAATGTAGCTTTGCTTCAAACTAGCGCCATTGCCCATCAATGACTCCATTATACAGTTTGGAGCAGGAGACAGCGGGACAGCAGCCACTCTTTCTTATTTCCATGTAAGCAATCAATATTGGTGAATTGCATATTTTACTTTTTTTTTTCAGGCTCCTATTGGCACACCTGTACTACAATGACAAAGGCAGCTGAGAGGTAACTACCACTAAAGATGGGGAGGCGCGCTACGTGGTTCACTACCCGAGGTTCCACAAGGATGGTTGGGTAGTCCGCCCTATCAAGGAGAGGCCGTGGTACGGTTAGCAATTTCAATCAATCTTCAAATCGGGATTTATCTTCTGAGTACTGTGCATGCTTCAACAGCTATATCACTGAATGTGATCTAAAAGATGTTTGTTCTCCCCCAGCATACACATCAGCCCTGATGGAGTCTCTGAGAGAGGGCTACTTCAGGTCACCAGCTGCTCTATGTGAGAGCAGTACTGCCATGTCCTACACCACGCCTGGCCCCCTGTCCAGATCCAACCAACAGATCACCAAGAATGAGGTTGTTGGGCAGTACCTATCACAGAAGTCATGGTTCACCACAGGACATTAGGAGTAAATAGTGGCTTCTGGTAGAAGCCTTGCAGTTGGAGATTAAAACCAGAGAGAAAATAAAATGTCTTATTTGCAGTTTATTAGAATAGGAATGCAGTTATAATTGCTGTCTTTATTAATATAGGATACTTGTATATGTTATAAGCCTGCTGGATTAGGATACTGCTGCATGTAGGCCTGTAGTCATTAATGTTGCATCAATTTAATAAAGGTATTTTTTACCCATGTAACCTGCAACCTGTGTTGCTTCTTGATCAGAATTGTATGACAAAACCAATGTTTTATGTATTAATTTAGGACACAATTTGTTTTGATAAAATTTATTGATCATCATTGCCCAAATGAAGCCATAGAAAGCCTCTATAAGTTCCTCCTTCTTCTGTAAATAATATTTTTTTATTTTTTGTTTGTTTCTCATCAATCCTCCCTTGCAGAGCACCTTTTAAGTTTGCTTGCATTCAAATCCAATTTAACACACTCCCTTCCTTTGCTGTCTTCCCTCGAGGGAGCTATCTTGTGACACAATTTGCTACGTGCAGCAAGCAAACTTAAAAGGTGCTCTGCAAGGGAGGATTGACGAGAAGCAAACAAAAACCGCCCTCGCAACATTTCGGAAGTGCAACACCATAGAGTTGAAATGTGACCGCCACATAGTTCTGTGATGACCGTCCACTTTTTTTCACGTGGAGCATTGCATTGTGGGATTCCCTTTTTACTGGAAGCTTGCATTTTATGCCCTTGGTGGAAAGGAGGATAAATGAGGGAGTGAGGGAATATAATTAATCCCTCCCTTTTCTCCAATTGTATCCGAATCACACTTGGTGTGGCTGCCATATTTCATCCAGGCATTTTGGGGATTCCCCCCTTGAAGTAAGGGAATGACAGGAAGAAAGGATAAAAAAAAAAAAAATTAATTTTTTTTCTAATTTTCTGATTTTTCCCTTTTTCTCCCAATTTGGTAGCCAATTGAACCCCTATTCTAATTCAATTCCCCCCCATGTAGCAACCGCTTGAGAATCACTGCTACACAACCCCGTCAACCGGTACTAGTTGTAGGAAGGAGGGCGCCACGTCCTCTACAGGGCGCGGCTCCTCGAGCTCCTGACCGTGACCCCACCTCCTCCTGGGTCGTCCGTGCGCAGCGATTCTCTCCGAGCCCCTCCCCCCACCCGGAAGCGGCCGCCAATTGCCGCTTCCACAGGTGAAAGGATAAATTTCTGATCCGAACGCAGCCCGGCTCTGTTCCAATGTTACATCACCGTTCGATTTCCCATATTATTCAGATTTGAGGTGCACATGGCCAATTTTGTTACAAAAATAAGCACAGCCTAGATGTAATAAGTGTATTATAACGTTATATATTTTTTATTATTTTAAAATCCCATTGCTACGTCAATTTCCCACATATGAATTCACAGGGGATGGCAACCTAAAAGATTCCTTTTAATATTGTAGGCTACATTAGCATTGCAGCCATAGCTAGCTACAATATCTGTGTGCAATGTTAGCAAGCAAATCAATTTTAAAACCTTCGTGACTTTAAATACCCTAATCTAAGTATAACTAGTCTAAACGTAACTGAACAAAGTTACCATTATCTGTCCACTTATCCATCATGATTGCTAACATTACTGTTGCCACTGTTGCCTATTGCCGGTAACGTTAGCTAACGTTAATGAAGTTTACTTTTAAGTCTTACTTTTACGTAGCTAATACACAGACAGTAGTCTGACTCTGACAAGTAGGCTAGTTAAAATATAATGACGTGTGTATGGCAATAACGTTTGTCTGCCAACAACTGCTTTTCCTGAAGTGCCCGGATGTGCACAAACTCAAAAACTGAAAGCTAGCTTTTGGAGAATTTAATTTTTACAAACTGAATTTTTGAGATCTGAATTTTAAATCCGAGTTTAACTGAATAGCCTACCGAAATTTAGATTCAAATCACATAATTCAATTTCAAAACGTATATACAATTCAAATTATGAAATACAAATTCAGTGCAATAAAATTCAATTTCAAAATGTATATACAAATTCAAATTATGAAATTCTAATTCTAATTCAGTTTTCTGGTGGCACAAGTTTTACACCATACTAGAAATTACAGTAAATTTAATGCGATTTAAAAAGAGCCAGAATTTGAGCTACCCCTAGCCCCCAGGTACTTCAAGGGGCCATACCTCACAAGATATCCATAGTATAAAGTTTAAATTTTGCATAGCTTCATTAAATAGATTATAGTTCATATACAAAAAAAAATCTGGCAATTCTGAGGGAGTCCGGTGGGAAGCACTGATTGATTTTATATGGAATGACCCATATATATATAGTCAAGCCGGAAAGTCTGCCCACCCCTTTCACCTTCTCCACGTTTTATTACGTTACAGACATATTCTACAATAGATTGAGTTCATTTTTTGTCTCAAAATTCTACACAAAATAGCCCATAATGACAAAGTGAAAACAGGTTTTTAGACATTTGTGCTAATTTATTAAAAATCAAAATGTAAAATATCATATGTACACAAGTGTGCACACCCTTTGATATGACACCCAAAAGTGAGCTGAGGTGCATTTTGTTTCCACTGATACTGCTTGAGATGTTTTTACAACTTAATTGGAGTCCACCTGTGATAAATTCAATTGATTGGACATGATTGGGGATTGCCAACACCTGCCTATATAAGGTCCCACAGTTGAAAGTGCATGTCAGAGCAAATTCCAAGGCCTTTATGGTAGAGTGGCCAGACGGAAGCCCCTTCTTAGTAAAAGGCACATCACAGCCCGCTTGGAGTTTGCCAAAAGGCACCTAGAGGACTCTCAAACCATGAGAATCAAGATTCTCTGGTCTGATGAAACCAAAATTTTACTTTTTGGCCTGAATACCAAGCGTCACGTCTGGAGGAAACCAGGCACCGCTCATCACCTGGCTAATACCATCCCTACAGTGAAGCATGGCGGTGGCAGCATCATGATGTGGGGATGTTTTTCAGCAGTGGGAACCCCCCTGATAGAGGGAAAGATGAATGCAGCTAAGTACACCGAGATCCTTGAAGAAAACCTGCTCCAGAGCGCTCTGGACCTCAGACTGGGGCGAACGTTTACCTTCCAACATGACAACGACCCGAAGCACACAGTCAAGAGAACAAAGGAGTGGCTTCGGAGAAAGTCTGTGCATGTCCTTGAGTGGCCCAGCCAGAGCCCAGACCTGAATCCAATTGAACATCTGTGGAAAGAACTGAAAATGACTGTGTACCGACACTCCCCATCCAACCTGACGGAGCTTGCAAGGATATGCCAAGAGGAATGGGCAAAAATGTCCACAAATAAGTGTACCAAGCTCGTAGCTTCTTTCCCAAGACGCCTTGAAGCTGTAATCGCTGCCAAAGGTGCAGCAACCAAGTATTAGGCTAAGGATGTGTACAGATATGTAACCCCTAAATAACCTATTTTTGTCAGTAAAATAAAATTGCATATTTTCTAAAAACCTGTTTTCACTTTGTCATTATTGGCTATTGTGTGGAGATGTTTGAGGCAAACAATGAACTCAGTCTATTGTAGTATAAGTTTGTAACGTAATAAAACGTGGAGAAGGTGAAAGGGGTGTGCAGACCTTCCGGCTTGACTGTGTGTGTATATATATATATAATGTACATAGGTACACTAAAATACAACTACACTCACTCTACAAAACAATATACAGTACAGCATTTTAAAATTGCGTTTTACTTTTCTAACATACAGTATGCTTTATGAAATAAATTTATCGAAGTGGGAAAAAACTAACATTTACGACCAAAAATATAAGAACATACCACCATATCACATAACTGCAAATTTTACACACATACCAAAATGCAGTGTAGGGTATACATTTGGGATATTTATTAATTAACAGTATGTAGTATGAAAGTATAATCCTTCCATTTTTAATTCTGTATTAGCTTCTCCATTTTGCTGGTTAACCAGCATGTAGGTGTTCAGATTACATAGCCGACACTTCCAGAACTGATACATTGTGGTGCCAAATGAAACTGTTCCTATGGCCTGCCTTGGAAGACAGCTTAACATATTATTACTTTGATTGAGGCTGAAAAGTTGCACATTCCTCTGCTGTTGATGGTCTTTGAGGGCGTATGGGGCATCCAGAGCTCTAATATACTTCAAAATCAGAATCTTTGTACTTCAACTCCCATGATGCTCTATGTGCTTTCTGACACTCAGCCTTTTGAAGCCACCTTTATTAAACTACTCTCTGTGACCAGATATCTTTGTAAGCCTAATTGTTTTCCTCAAGATGGCAAAGACATTAGATAAAATGAAAGTATGGTGAACCTTGATATTACAACTCTGCTGGTTGTAGTGTAGTTTGTATTACATTTTACTTGACTTTATCAATCAATCCGATTCTTACATTCTAGTTGGTACACCACATAAAAAGTTAATTTGCAGAGTGTTATACAGATTGCATTGATGATGTAAAAAATGTAATCTTCATATGTGAATGGTCTCACCTAACATATGCAAGAATTGTGATTTATGTTAACACATTGTTTTGGTGTGATTGATCCAGTTACACTGGAACTGAAAATGGGCAGAATGAATCAGTCTCATGATGTCACTTATTTAGCAGAGGAACTATTCATGGTGTCAGTGCAATGCAATGGAATGCATTGAGTCTGTCCCTCAAGAGTGGCTATTGGTTAACATGGGCCCATTATTAGTTATCATTAAACTACGTTCACATCCATTGGGATTTTGAACATGGGCTATTTTAGGTTATGTATACACGTCAATGTACAAAAAAAATCGGTCTGGTGTTTAACCTTGTCATTATTATTTGTTTAGTTTGCATTTGCATTGTTGATTTTTCCTTTTGTGGAACCAACATACAAAAATTGTTACATTTTAATTTTTACACTTTGACACTCATCCACTCTTATCTAGAAAGACTTACACAAATGACTATTGTATATACAATCCATTTATACAGCTGGATATTTCCTGTAGGAATTCAGGTTAAGTATCATGCTCAAGGGTACATGTGTTCCAGCTGTAAATCGAACCAAGAAGCCCAATTCTCTCGCCACAATACTACACTGTCACCCATTAATGGGGTTTCATAAATCATTAAAGGGGTTTTGATTGGTTCCATCCCAGCAATCTTGGTGATTGACACCAATTTTCTGCTCCGCCCATTATAATGTCATAAATTCTGCTACCACTACGAAATCAACAATGTGCCACAGCCGACTTTCACATCAGTCATTGCTCTCATTGAGAAATGATGGAACAACATCTTAAAAAGAAACAATATTAAACCTTTCACTTCTGGTTTATTGCACTTATTAGATAATAAACATTACAAACCGGTAACTGAGACTCACTTTACACAGATAACAAACACCAAAAAGCAAAAACGGTAACATTTTAGTCATTGTATTCGTCGATGAGAGGTCATCAGCAGGAGCAAGAACAGCCCAGGGATTGGTGGGCATATTGGTAAATGTATCATCAAGTTCCTGATGTACACAAATAAACAGCCCAGAATTCTGTACGAAAGGAAGTAATTAAATCTTCAAAAAGAAAACCTCTCTCAAAAACAAGCCTCTCCACATCATTAAACAGTAAACAGTAATTCAACCTTGAGATGAGAAGCAACAGATTTGTGGCTTGTCAAAGTGAACAAGGACACTTGTACATTCTAACATCTTATGTATGGCAGTTCTTTACCAGCTTAAAGTGTCATTTTGAGGAGTGCTACCTCAGAACTTATTCAGTGAGTACTTCTGCAAGAGGACTTGAGCACTCTTGTGATTGGCATGCCAAGGAGTGAAAAAATATCACTAACTGAAAACCCTTTGAAGGGTAAATACGCATCATAATCTGAAAAGTATGAAAGAAAAAAAGAAAAAGAAAAAAACTCTGAAAAACATGAAAAGATATTATCAGTGACTGTGTCTGACAGCACGCATGGAGTCCTGTCAGCTGTGCGTTCTGCGATTTTTGTGACTGCTCTCGACAGCAGAGCGTTTTTTTCCTCCACAGAGTTGTCATTCCTGATATTTCCTGATGGTTAGCTAGATATGCAAAGCTGCAGGCAGCCTTTCCATGTTTCACTCTGTGCTGGGGGGCGAGAAAGTGACCAATCATAGAATTCAACCAACCATCAGTTAAGTGAACTGTCCAATCGGCAAGATCATCAAGCAAATGGCTCCTGCCAACCAGTGTCCGCTGTCAGGATTCTCAGTCAAGCCCTCCCAACAACAAAAACACGATATCTGCATCGCTTAACAAAAGTAACTTACAAATAAAATACAAAAAACAGTAGAAACCACACAAAATATTTGCAAAACACTTTTTGCAAAACCTCTTCATAATAACCAACAGTATTATCGAAGCATCCTTCTTGATTTTTTATTTTTTTTTGGTACAACCAACAAGAAATCTGATTGGCCGAATGTCTTTGAATCGTAAAATGGAAAAATCCTAGCTGAGCATTGGGATGGGTTGGAACATGTTGTCCACGAAAATTTGGGTACACTCCGACACTGAAGCTGAGCAATTAAGGAGACGTCACGTTTACATGAGATGCACATCACTGGAGACAGAGGGGGAGGTCCACAGTACTGGAGGAAAACTCACCCGCCTGCTCAAAATTAGGGTAACAGGATCACTTAGGTTTCAGCATAGTTGATGGCTTTTTAAAAATTTTATTTTATTGTTTTACTGATGTGTTATTTTTCCCCAGTGTAATTAATGAATTTGTTATGTTAATAATTCACATTATTTGTACAGCGCAGTATAAATATTTATATTTTTTATTTTTTATAAAGTTGTGAATACTGAATGAATGTCTGTCAACACACACACCCACACCCCCCCCCCAACATGAAAACAGTTACATTTATTACTGGATCAGCCAGAAAGATCATCGCCCTACACGCCAGAACACGGAACACACAGCGGAGCTCGGGTAACAGGGAGAGTAGAAGGAACACCACCACAGAGATTAGACGGATGTAGTAGTGACATGCCCGCCCGATCTCCCTTTGAAACCGGAGACCATGCCCCCCTTCTCATGTGCTCTAGCACGTGGAGGAGCGTCGCCGCTGCAGGTATGAGTACACTTTGACGCAGTGGTCCCAGCAGTCCAGCACCAGCAGCTGGCCCTTTTGGGTTACAGCCACGCCCACAGGGCAGGTGAGGCCCTCATGGATCAGCACGTTGAACCCACCCTCCTTGGCAAAGCGCAGGATCTCCTTGCGGCCGCTGTCCGTCACCAGCAGGTCGCCATTCATGTCCACGCACATGCCCGTGATGCAGCGGAAGTCCTCGGTCTCGGAGAAGAAGTGGCTGAGCTGCTTGCCCAGCTGGCCATCGGCGCCCACTGAGCCGATGGAGAAGCCGCCTTCCAGGTGGTGCTCATTGTGCCGGTTCTCGATGTTCAGGCCCAGGCCCTGTGTGAAATACACCGTCCCCGAGGGGTCGCAGGTCACGAACTTGGGCCGCACCGCAGAGCAAAGCCGGTTGTAGTTCACCACCCCGACATTGCGGTCTACCGCTAAGCACCAGAGCTTCCCGCCCTCCACGTCGGACACCACAAACTGCCCCGACGGCATGGCGGCAATGCCCCAGGGCTTGATGAGCTGGTTCTTGTGGCAGGCCACACAGTGCCCCTCAGCGGTGTACACCTTGACCGAGTTGTCGTAGTTGTCGGTGACACCGATGAGCCCCTGCGCGGTGATGGCGATGGACAGCGGGATGAGGTTAGGGAGGTCGGCGCCCAGGAAGCTCAGGACGAAGTTGTCGATGCTGCTGGGGTTCCGGCGGATCTCCCTCTGGAAGCCCTTGCGGTTGAAGATCTGGATCCGGTAGTTTCCGCGGTCGGCCACCAGGACCTCCCCCTGGGGCGTGACGCAGATGCTCACTGGCAGGTTGAACATGCCCGGGAGGTTCCCCTTGCACCCCATCTTCTTCACAAACTGGCAGAGCTGGGGGCCCGACCCCACCCCCGTCCCACCAGAGGCTCCGCCCGTTGCTCCGCCCCCATCCACCGACTTCGACTTGAAGCTGCCGGGCGAAGCGCAGACGGCCTCCTCCGTGGCGGCGATCATGTCGATGTCGCGGTACAGGTCCAGAGGTGGCGCCGATGGCAGCTCCTGCCCGTCCTCCTCGTCCGTGTTGACGGTACGGGGCTTGGTGTTGAGCCGGCCCACATCCAGGGGCTTGTCCTGCTCCGTTTTGAGTAGCTCGGGGTCCTGAAGCTTGAGCAGGGCCGGTAGGCCACCCCTGAGATCGGGCTCGTCCTCCTCGCTGCTCCCGCCGTCCTCCAGCAGCGCCATGTCGACCTGCTTGATGCGTGTGGTGAGGTAGTCGCAGCGCGAGACCACCTGCACCTCAGCGATGTTCAGCAGGTAGGTCTGCTCCTCCAGGATCTGGGCGTTGAGCTTCTCCACTTCGGCTAGAGAGGCAGCAAAAGCCCGCCGAGAGCGGCCCAGCTCCTCCTGCAGCTGCAGCTCCGCCCGTGCGTACTCCTGCTGAACCGCCTTGTACTTGAGCCGCAGCGACTTGGACGCACTATCAATAACCGTCTTCTTCTTCTGGATACACGCCATGGTCTCCCGCAGCGCCGCCAGCCTCCCGCCTAGCTCCCTGCGGCGGCGCTCGGCAGCTGAGCGGATGCTCAGCACACCGTGTCCCTGCTGCTGGTGGCCCTCGGCCTTGCAGGCGTCGCAGAGCACCAGGCCGCAGTCTGAGCAGTACTGCCGAGGCAGCCTGTTCTTACAGGACCTGCACATGAGCCCGGAGGCCGAGGCGGTGGAGCTAGCGCAGTCCACGATCTTCAGCACCGTGAGGTTGTCGGCCAGCTGCGAGATGCTGCTCATGCGGGACACCTTGCTGCAGAAGGGGCAGCGGACGCCGTTGATAGTGCTGGCCAGCAGCTTCTCCAGGCACTGCCGGCACACTGTGTGGCCACACTGCAGCAGCTTGGGCCGCAGCTGGTCCTGGTTGTAGGTCTCCAGACAGATGGGACACTCCAGCACCTCTCGAATCAGCTCCAGATCCAGAGAAGCTGCGGCGGCCATGGCCTTCTGCAGTGGGCACACCAGGCACCTGCAGAGACGAGAGCAACGCACATGGCTTAATGGGGGGTACATATCTAGCTCTTTCAGGGGGGGGGTTAAGAAATAAACTTGTTATATGAACAAGCTTATTTCTTAACCAGCTGCGTATGAAGTTTTTTTTCTGAATGGTACGGTTATTAACAGTGCCGTCCCGTTATTAATTACTAAACAGTACTGTTGTGCAGAGATAGTGAACCACTGACTCAAAAATGGCTAAGGAAGTGACTAGCAAATTAAGAATTAAGTGCTAAAATTGAAGCAACAAACCAAAGACTCCTCAAGACTTCGTGAACTGAGTGAAATATTTGCTTAACAGAGTGAAGTCATACATTTTATAAATATTCCCAGTTATGCAAGTTTAAACTGAATCGGATGCTTAAAATCTTTCCATGCACCTGAGCGCCTACGTAGGTAAAATTGCTATGCTAGTCCGCTACATGATGAAAACTAATTATACCCGATGTTCCACCGGTTGATGTTTACATTTATTATGCAGAAAAATAGAAACCTAATGATTAATGAATAGGCTACTGCTTACTAAGAAAAATCACAGCATAGGTATCCTATTAAAAAATACACGACAATTAGATATACACTTTATTGTAAAATGCAATGCAGATTCATAGCTAACTACGTTAGCTGGGTAAGATAGGACCGCAACCAGCAAGCATGCCACTTGGAATTTAAGACTGAGGAATGAAGATAGCCAACTGCTAATCATAAACAGGGCGTGAGAACTGAACGTTGTTCAATATACGCAAGCTAGCTAGCTTTGCAAAGGTCATAGCAATCTGGAATGACAGCCCGCTCATCAGATTTCCAAACAGATCGCAACATAACTCGACAAATGCATTAAAGGCGTTTATTTCAAGTCTTAGCTGGCGATGCGGCGGATTTAGTCAGTAGTAGCCATGGCATGGGCCTTTGTAAACGCCTACCTGATAACGTTGACTAGCTGCCAATCTGCCGCTGTCGAAGAACCCGTGAAACGCAATGTGTCAATCGGCCCACGAAATGCTGGTGCAGTCAATTCAACAGCTTCTGAGTTCAGCGATGTCTGATGTCACCCGCTTGTCATTTTAGACGTGTTCTTACCTTCGCGACAATGTCAGATCTTGCAAAACCACAGTGTACTATCTATGGTGTACTCGGTGTGCTGCCGAGAAAGACTGTAGTTTCAACAGTGACGTAAAGGAGGCTAGATCATAATTCCCGCCCTAGCTTCAATTTCATTCGTTTATCCCTGCATCGCTGACCGCTTTCTCCAATGCGATTGGTGGGTGTCATTGGCGATTGGCGATTGGTCAGTCAGTGTTCAGGATTAAATCATTATGGGATATGTAGTTCAGCAACCTTGCTCGTGGTGCTTATGTTTGTTTATTTATTAAAACATGATTGCCTTATTGAACATTGTTTTGACGCAAGATGTCACAATTGTCTGAAAAATGGTATTGCGAATTCGATGGCTTAATGCAATACGATTTGTAACTATACAGCTGTACTTTTAGACTGCATTAAAGCAATATATTTCATTGTGTTTA
The DNA here is from genome assembly GCA_022702515.1 of Ilyophis sp. 1 JC-2022. Taxonomy (NCBI): domain Eukaryota; kingdom Metazoa; phylum Chordata; class Actinopteri; order Anguilliformes; family Synaphobranchidae; genus Ilyophis; species Ilyophis sp. 1 JC-2022. Next base: position 51,675,514 of record CM040394.1, read on the forward strand.
ATTTAATGCAATATTTATTTTTATCGCCGAATGTTCTGGAGAAATGTCCCTTAGCGAAACCACAGTTGTTCTTTAAAATACGAATTTGAATAAGGTAAAATATAATTATATGAGTGAAGCAAAATGTAAAATTGATGTGGCAAATTTAATTATAACAGTTTTTTACGACCTATTCCTATCCCTATTTTCCGACATTAAAGGAGTCAGTGAATTATAGCCTACCTACGTAATTGGTTTGGAAGACAAACATTAGAAAAACAGAAATTATTATTATTATTATTATTATTATGTGCCACATGTTAACCCATAAATACTAACAGAGGCCATAATTTGAATGAAATTTTCATAATTTTTTTCTAAACTGCAGTGGCCTGTGTGCATGCATGTAAGTGTGCACACACATAAACAAACAATTAAATCTAAATGTATACTGCAGGACCATGTTCCTCATACATGGTTAACTCAGTTATCTGGCTAACTTTGCTGAGTAAAACCTGGAAACCCACAAAATATGGATCATATGAACTAACAAAAACATGTTCCGGGTTTTACTAAGCGCAGTTAGCGTTGAGTTAAGGAATAGAAATAGGGCCCGGGGGGTCTGTATCACAAAGCAGCATTACTGAGTTAGCTGGATAACTGCACTGAATAAAACCCAGAACTCTTCCAAATCTGGAACATGGACTGAAGTAAAAAGAGTTGTGCTGGGTTTCACTCACTAATCCAACTAACTCAGTAATCCTGCTTTGTGATACAGGCTCCTGGTGGGAAGCACCAATAGAAACATTATTTATTCATTATTGATTATCCTGCTCTAAAATACTATGCACAGCTACCGTGTCTATAGGTCTATAGGATATGAAAACATTCTGCATTGAAAACTTGACAGGATTTTTTAACCCATACGTACATCTATCCTGTGCTATAAAAAAGAAAAAAAAAGGAATGTTTCTGTATGCTTGAGAACAATGTTGTTTGCTACCATGAGCAAAATTTTGTTTCTGCTTCTGGCCCAACCACAACTTGAACTTCACCTTGCACACCCTACCTATTCAGTCATCGCAAAAAAACTTTATAAACAAAGGTGTCGAAATTCAACTCAGTGTATGTCATTTTGTAAAAGCTAAACATGCTCGTGTTTACAATAGAAGAAAGACAAAGAAACAAGTGAAATATAAAGAAGAAATTATCCAAAAATGTTAAATGCTAAATGCTTGTAAGTCATCAAGGGTCTGAGGTATCAAACAAGCCTCTGACTTATTTTTCCAAAGAGTTCAATAGGAAAATTAGCTTAAGCTAGCCCTGTGAGAAAGCAACCACTTCGGTGCTTGTTTCAACTCCGTACTCGCTCTCTCTGCCCTGAGCTTGAAGGTCTGGCTGCACAAATCACTCACTCACTTGCTCTCCCAGCCCGCCCGGAGCTGTCTGACTCGGGTTGCATGAAACACTCACTCACTCGTTCACCCAGTACCCGCTCTCCCAGCCCCGGAACCCGCCCGCTGCCCTGAGCTGAAGGAGCAGCTCTGACTCACTGATTCGCTAACTTGTGAGTGAGAGTACTGAGCAAGCCCCCAGAACAGCGCCAGGCTTTGAAGCCAATTTGATTTAGTGGTCAAACCGTGTAATTACAACTTCCAGGTCCGAAAGCAGTTTTTTCACACTAAAACGGTGGATCATTTTCTTTGAGCATCACAACCCCCGCAAAATAACTAGTTTCACAATCAGAATTTGATCCATTTGTTTCGATAACATTTGGAAAGTCTCGAAGAGCCACACTATTAAATTATTTTATCCCATTCAGGAGGGCTAAATCGGAATTTAGACTGACTTGATGACTCGAGTGACTCCAAAACCCGACTCTCTTTAGTAGTTAAGAACCTCCCATCTCTTTGACTTTTGACCTACCTGCCCAGTAGAATATGGGAGCTCCACATCTGTCTGTAAACCAACCCACTCCCAAACATCCACCACCTTGTAAAATGAGCAGCTATGTTTACTCTAGTTTTCGAGCGAGCTTTATCTAATTCCCTTTTCTTTATCTTTGCTTGAAATAACGCCGGTGTGATATGTTACTGTGAAATGTCTTGCGGTGAACTGGCAAAATCAATCTCACTGTTGATTGGTTTGCGACGGGAAGTGGCCTATCTCTCCGATTGGTTTATGTCATAAGCCACTTTGGGCCGATTCGCTGGTTTCAGAATGCAGAATTTGAGGGTGTAAACACAGTGTATGGCGCCGGATTTCTCTCACAACAGTTCTTTATATGATCTACCAACTAAGCATGCCCATTCACCAATATCTTTCAAGAAAAAAGTTGCGTACTCCAGCTTTAATTTGTCTAATTACTTTTGGTCCCCTAAAATGGGGGGACTGTATAAAAAGGGCTACAATTGCTAGACAGTTCACCCGATATGGATGTAAACACCCTCAAATTAAAGATGAAAGTCTAGACTTTAACCTCATAGTCATGGTTCCATTTCAAATCCAATGTTTACAGAGCCAAAACAACAAAATATGTTTCACTGTCAATATACTTTTGGACTGCACTCTATGATAGGTCGAGCCATTTTGTGGTTCTTTAAATCTCTTTCATCTATAAAAGGTCCCTTTTGAATTTATCTGAACTATGCTCTGGATCTGACTTCAGGTAACAGTAAATATATGCATTTCGATTTAAAAACATCATTGGGATGGCAGGTATGCCATCCGCCAAGTTACGGGTTGGTGGGACATGCCCCATATCTATACAGCACAGAGAGTTTGGCGCTTTTCAGGGTTTCCTGCAGAAGTAACCACAATGACCACAGACTATTAGCCCTTAAAAACATTAACTTCTTCACGTTCTGACCTCATGTAACCACACATAATTCAGATGCAACTTCACACATCCACACAATAAAGCCCAAAACTTGGGTTATTTTTGCCTTCCTCTTCTGCTTCTTCTTCTTCTTCTTCTGTGATTCTTCCTGTCGATTTCGTCATCACAAATGCTCCTTGCCCACAAATAATAATTATTACCATTGGATAACAACATCTCATCAACCAATAACAAAGTGTTATCAAAGTCTTAGATAGACTGCATGATACACAGGCATGATGAATGATGTGCATTACGTAATGCTTCTTTATATCCACATAAGGATGTGAATGTCATGGTTTTGGATTTATAAGGAAGTGCACATGTGATGGTACTTCAGCCAATAGAACATGCCATCTCTGATGCCACAGAATATTTTACAAAAACTGTCACCGTCGCCATCTTTGTTTCGTACCGCAGCTAGCTTGTTTTAATTTTTAAAAATGTAACTATTGTTTTTACACCTGAATAATTTTTGTAGGAAGCTCTTTTTTATACATATACAAATCTCGTAATATCGTTCCATGACTCAGGTAGCTACATTAATACAAGGTAGGCCATAAAAGCCTCGGACTGAATTTGTAACTTAATCCCACACAGCGCTCTGTCATTCACTAGGTCGCCCACTTGGAAAATGTTGTGGCTACGTCGCTTACTGCTGCTCTGCTAGAGAATCCGATGTGTGTCAGTATCAAACAAAACATCATTCAAAAGAACTATGTCTTTGTCGTCACCGATTATGAAATTCACCCAGGTAAGCTGCCCACCTACTTTGTCAGAAAAAATCTAACTAAAATAAAACTGTATAGCCTATCATTTTCAATCGAAAATGGCTAACGTTGCTTACCCTGATTTTAAGTTGCCTTCAGTCAAATTATGATTCCCTTCATCAGGACACATTGACCATGAACCTTATTCAAAATCCATCTTCCGAAAGTTTCTTGCTGTATCCGATATCGTGAGATTCTCTCATTAGAATATCCCGAGCAACTACTGATTACCTATCGTCTACCTACAGTAGGGAAAATAAGTATTTCACCCCCTGCTGATTTTGTGAGTTTACAAAGAAATGAAAGGTCTATAATTTTAATGGTAGATTCATTTTAACAGTGAGAGACAGAATATCAAAGAAAATCCCAGAAAATCACATTATATGAATTTAAACAAATTATTTGTGTTTGATTGAGTAAAATAAGTATTTCACCCCTTAGCAAAACATGACTCAGTACTTGGTGGAGAAACCCTTGTTGGCAAGCACAGCGGTCAGACGTTTCTTGTAGTTGGTCACCAAGTTTGCGCAGATCCCAGGAGGGATTTTGGCCCACTCCTCTTTGCAGATCCTCTCCAAATCCTTAAGGTTTGGAGGTTGTCGCTTAGCAACTCGAAGCTTCAGCTCCCTCCACAGATTTTCTATGGGATTAAGGTCCAGAGACTGACTAGGCCACTCCATGACCTTAATGTGCTTCTTCTTGAGCCACTCCTTTGTTGCCTTAGTCGTATGTTTTGGGTCATTGTCATGTGGGAACACCCATCCATGACACATTTCCAGTGTCCTGGCTGAGGGAAGGAGGTTCTCACACAAGATTTCATGGTACATGGCCGCGTTCATCCTCCCCTCGATGCGGTGAAGTCGTCCTGTCCCCTTAGCAGAGAAACAGCCCCAAAACATAATGTTTCCACCGCCATGCTTGACGGTGGGGATGGTGTTCTTGGGGTCAAAGTCAGTATTTTTCCTCCTCCAAACACGGCGAGTCGAGTTGATGCCAAAGAGCTCGATTTTGGTCTCATCTGACCACAGCACTTTCTCCCAAGCCTCCTCTGAATCATCCAGGTGCTCATTGGCAAACTTCAGACGGGCCTGTACATGTGCCTTCTTGAGCAGGGGGACCTTGCGGGCGCTAGAGGATTTCAATCCATTACGGCGTAGTGTGTTACCAATGGTCATCTTGGTGACTGTGGTCCCAGCTGCCTTGAGATCATTAACAAGCTCCTCCCGTGTAGTTCTGGGTTGATCCCTCACCTTTCTCATGATCAACGTCACCCCACGAGGTGAGATCTTGCGTGGAGCCCCAGACCGAGGGAGATTGATGGTCAATTCGTGTTTCTTCCATTTTCGAATAATCGCACCAACAGTATTCTCCTTCTCACCAAGCTGTTTGCCAATGGTCTTGTAGCCCATTCCAGTCTTGTGCAGGTCTACAATCTTGTCCCTGATGTTCTTAGACAACTCTTTGGTCTTGCCCATGGTGGAGAGGTTGGAATCTGATTGATTTATTGATTCTGTGGACAGGTGTCTTTTATACAGGTAACGAGTTGAGATTAGGAGTACTTTCTTAAAGTAAGAGGACTAATCTGTGTGACTCATGGTCACATAACCGGTTTGTGGGAGCCAGAATTCTTGCTGGTTGGTAGGGGGTGAAATACTTATTTTACTCAATAAAACACAAATCATTTTTTTAAATTCATATACGTAATGTGATTTTCTGGGATTTTTTTTTTGATATTCTGTCTCTCACTGTTAAAATGAACCTACCATTAAAATTATAGACCTTTCATTTCTTTGTAAACTCACAAAATCAGCAGGGGGTGAAATACTTATTTTCCCCACTGTACCTACAAAAGAAAGCAAGAAAAAAATAAAAACAACAACCAAGCTATAGCCGACTCAATTCCCTTTAGAAAACAATGCGTCTTAATATCCGACCTGCACTGCGCACAACAATGTCATTAATTGACGACTGAGTGACTATCCTAATGATGCAGGACATGCTTCTGTCTGTTAAGGCTACGCTATAGCCAATTATGGCAAGTAAACAGTAATTCTTGAACAAAAAAAATAGGTGTCTTCTAAACTGAAAGTGCATCAGGTACTGTCAGTGTTGGGCAGTAACGACTTATGAGTAATAATATTACTATTGTCGATTAATACTATTAACAAGTATTTCTCTATCGCTCAAATTTCACAATATGATTTTTATTTTATTTTGCTGCAGCGTTTATTAAGCCATGTTCTGAGCCATGACAGAAACGCTCAGCAGGCTATGTTGTTACCAACTTTGCTGTAAGTCTATATAACATCTTATTAAATAACTTTTAAAATGTGGGTCTGTTGTTGTGATTTGCTTGTGTGGGTATTTGCCTATAATGTTGGTATTAAATGTTTAGGCTATAAATTGTAAAGTCGCCTCTAATTCAGCCTTGTTCTTAAATGTTGTGTTACTACTGTCTCCTCCCATCAATTACGGATGTAACGGAAAAGTAATATAAAAGTAGTGTAACAAATTATATTTCTCACGGTATTTGTAATGTAATTTCTCATATGTAATGTATTTAGTTACTGTTGGAAGTAGTAACAAGTAGTGTGTAGTATTTTACTTTTTAAAGTAATGAGCCCAACTCTAGGTACTGTATACATTAAGCAAGGGAGAATTATTTTTTAAAAAGGCCAAGTTACTCACACATAGTATTGTCTGTAAGTCCTTAATTCCAACTTGCAAAAACTAGGCCTGCCTTTAAAAGTATTGATATCAAAATGTGGCCAAGTTACAACTAACAATATTGCCTATCATAGCTCACACTAATTAAACTAGCTCTATTCCAAAGCAATGCTATCCAAACTTTCCTAAATTATTGAATGCAACTTGGTCTTGTTTTTTCATCTTAGCATGTGAAGAGATTGTAGTCAATGAAACTGTATGTGCCACATCAAACTGTGAAAGGACAATAATTTATGGTGGAAATAATCTGAGATTCACATGTGTTGCAATTACTACACTACAGGGTATATTTGAACAATTGTCTGCATCCAGTGCTTTGGGTCTATGAAAAGCACAGCATGAATACAATGTATTATTATTATGTATTTATTGATGTATTTATTTATTTGGAATATTTAGATTTTAGAGCCTACAGATTCTACAGAGCCTAGACATTAATGTGTTCACAAAATTCTGTTTGCAAATAACAGAACTATTATTTTGTTAACAAATTATTACTATTACTTATTTTAGCAACACAAACATACAGGAGGCCACGTTGACAGGGTGAACATGTCTAGATAGGTTTGTGAAAATGCTATATGTAGGCTATTTTCAACGTCAACATATTTTAATTTTTTATCTGGATTTATATATTCATCCCCCCTTTCTCTATTGTAAATGTCTGTTTGTGAATTGTAGAGAAATCTGTAGCAGCAGCAAACATTTAAAAACCTGTAAATTTTCTAAAGTAAAGTTTACAACAAAGTATAAACATATCATTTCTGGAGTGTAATTATTTGTCAACCGTTTAAAACATTAATTGAAATGATATGTTGTTCCATGAGGCCATTTTTATTATTTGTCATTTAAAGTCTGAATGACCACAATTTCTTCACATGCTAAGATGAGGGCCAAGTTGCATTAAATAATTTAGGAAAGTTTGGATAGCATTGCTTTGGAATAGAGATAGTTTAATTAGTGTGAGCTACAATAGGCAATATTGTTAGTTGTAACTTGGCCACATTTTGATATCAATACTTTTAAAGGCTGGCCTAGTTTTTGCAAGTTGGAATTAAGGATGTACTGTATACAGACATTGCTTTGTAGGCTATGCATGAGTAACTTGGCTTTTTTTTTTACTTTTTGTTTTGGTGAGATATATTTTTTTATACAAAGGTCTTCATCGCTAAATCCCTTGTTTTCATAATTATTACCTTTCAGTAGCTGTTGATTAAAATGACATAGTTTACATAAAATTACATCTCATTACATAGAGTATACATACTGTGGTGATTAAAAATGATAAATTATTTGAAAAAATTATTTGTAATCAGTTGAGGCAGTTGACTTATTTTTTGAGGCAGATGTTGACAAGCATAAGTTCAATAAAACGTCACACAATTTCATGAGCGCAGACAGGCTTCTTAGCACACTTAAATATTTTCACTGAAAATAAATTGCTACCGCATAGAAGGTAGATCAATATCCAATTATCAACTAAATCAAACCTAATTAACTGAGATTGATTGGAACACATACCTAACATAGACAAGGGACAGAGGATGGTGTAACAATAAGTCAAATGCGTGTTCTCCTGAAACTGAAGCTTAGGTTGATTTGAAGTATTGTAAAGAACAAAAACCCATCACCAAGATGTATTGGTTCTCTCGTGTCCAGATTGTGAATAATTATTTAAATATTAAATATGCATAATTATCACCAATGTTAGTATGTGATTGTAACATAGCATTAATAGCATAATCATGATTCAGCATTAATTAAAGTGACTTTTTTGTTATCCTTGTTCATTTTAGTTTTGTTTGCTGTTCTGTTGTGTTACACTGACATAGGAAGCTGCATTGTCTCTAGATGGCAGTATACTGTATGTAAGGGCTAAGTCATTTAATGTTGCTGTGCTGTTGTGAATGTAATGGGTCTGATTACGCTAGTGCTAGGACTGCTGTTTCTTTCTGTAATACTAAGATGTTAAGACCAAATTTCATGAATTTGACAGACCCCATAAACCTTCTCCCACGCTACTCTTCTTCTGGGTCACCCCACAGTCCGTCTCCCCTTCCGTTTAGTGACAAGGCGCCTGACACGTAACCTGAACATCACAGGTTCAAATTCTAGGTGCAGTTGCCGTGGTAACTTTGATCACCGCAGGTAATCTGAGCGGAATAATCTGTCCCATAATGCCTGGCGGTAAAAAATAATTATATGTTGAATGTGTTATTTATCCTGGATGCTTGCTTCTGCTAAGCATATAATGCCTGTGTTGTTATGGAGTTTAACCAGGTCACTGTAGCTCATGTGGGTCACTTCTGGATTGGGACACCCACAGACTCCTCTGGTCTCAGATCACCCACACAGGCCTTTATTGACCTGTACACGGCAATGTTGCCACTGTTTCTTATTCCCACACAAGTCCTTTATGGAATATCAAGAATGAGGACAATGGCGAATAATGGCTCTGTAATGACAGGCTTTGCACTGGACCTGAGCTCCACCAAGAATGTGGAGAACACAAACCTTACCTGTGCCAGTACTGCAAAACTTACCTGTTCCTGTACTACAACCCTTACCTGTCCCTGTACTACAACCCTTACCTGCCCATGTACTACAACCCTTACCTGTTCTTGTACTACAACCCTTACCTGTTCCTGTGCTACAACCCTTACCTGTGCTTGTACTACAACCCTTACCTGTGCTTGTACTGCAAACTTACATGTCTCTGTACTGCGACCCTTACCTGTCCCTGTATTGCAACCCTTACCTGTCCCTGTACTGCAACCCTTACCTGTCCATGTACTGCAACCCTTACCTGCCCATGTACTACAACCCTTACCTGCCCATGTACTACAACCCTTACCTGTCCACGTACTACAACCCGTACCGGGCTATGTACTACAACCCTTACCTGGCCATGTACTACAACCCTTACCTGTCCCTGTACTACAACCCTTACCTGCCCATGTACTACAACCCTTACCTGTTCCTGTAGTGCAACCCTTACCTGTCCATGTACTGCAACCCTTACCTGCCCATGTACTACAACCCTTACCTGTTCCTGTAGTGCAACCCTTGCCAGTCCATGTACTGCAAATGTACTGCAACCCTTACCTGCCCATGTACTACAACCCTTACCTGTTCCTGTAGTGCAACCCTTGCCAGTCCATGTACTGCAACACTTACCTGGCCATGTACTACAACCCTTACCTGTCCCTGTACTGCAAAACTTACCTGTCCCTGTACTGCAACCCTTACCTGTCTATGTACTAAAACCCGTACCTGTCCCTGTACTATAACTTTTACCTGTCCCTGAACTGCAACCTTTACCTGTCCCTGTACTGCAACCCTTACCTGCTTCTGTACTACAATGCTTACCTGCCCATGTACTGCAACCCTTACCTGTCCCTGTACTGCAACCCTTACCTGTCCATGTAGTGCAACCCTTGCCAGTCCATGTACCACAACCCTTACCTGTCCCTGTATTACAACCCTTACCTGTACATATACTGCAACCCTTACCTGTACATATACTGCAACCCTTACCTGTCCATGTACTACAACCCTTACTTGCCCATGTACTACAACCCTTGCCAGTCCATGTACTACAACCCTTACCTGTCCCTGTACAGCAAAACTTACCTGTCCCTGTACAGCAACCCGTACCTGCTTCTGTACTACAACCCTTACCTGTCCATGTACTACAACCCTTACTTGCCCATGTACTACAACCCTTGCCAGTCCATGTACTACAACCCTTACCTGTCCATGTACTGCAACCCTTACCTGCCCATGTACTACAACCCTTACCTGTCTCTGTACTATAACAGTTACCTGTACATGTACTGCAACCCTTACCTGTCCACGTACTACAACCCTTACCTGTCCATGTACTGTAACCTTTACCTGCCCATGTACTACAACCTTTACCTGTCTCTGTACTACAACAGTTACCTGTACATGTACTGCAAACCTTACCTGTCCATGTACTACAACCCTTACCTGGCCATGTACTACAACCCTTACCTGTCCCTGTACCGCAACCTTTACCTGTCCATGTACTACAACCCTTACCTGTCCATGTACTGTAACCTTTACCTGCCCATGTACTACAACCTTTACCTGTCTCTGTACTACAACAGTTACCTGTCCATGTACTGCAACTCTTACCTGCCCATGTACTACAACCCTTACCTATCCACGTACTACAACCCTTGCCTGTCTCGGTACCGCAACCTTTACCTGTCCATGTACTACAACCCTTACCTGGCCATGTACATGCAACATTTTAACTTTATACTATGAATATCTTGCAAGTTATGGCCCCTTGAAGTACCTAGGGCTAGCTAAAATTCGGGCTCTTTTTATTTCGGATAAAATTTTCAGTCATTTCTGAGCCCTCATAGCTTCATAAGTAAAGGTGCTAGCCACAAGGAATTGGCAGGCCTCAAATATGCATTGCAGTTTTACTTTCTTTGAAGGTTCATATAACCATGTCGGATAGGAGTTTGGTGAAATCAAATTGTACCATGTGAAAGGGCTCGTTTTTACATACATTTTTATACCAGGCTCAACCTCTTGCCATGATTCCTTCTATTTCTAAATAAATGTCAAACATAAGCATATCTTGATGCTCGCGGATATCGTTTAGGGCAGTGAAAGTGATAAACAACATTGGTACACACATGTTCTATATACTAGAAGTACAACTGACAATGTATGTACATATATGAGTATACTCATAATTATGTTGAAGATAAACATTGGAAATCACATCATCAGCGAAGGTCACAATCTGACAACAGAAAGGGTTAGGAAAGAGTTTAGGGTTTAGGGTTTAGTTTAGGGTTAGGGTCCCATTCAGGTGAAGATGCTGAATGCTCCCAACTTTCGAAGTGTTATATCTTCATTATAATTATGAGTATACATTGTTTTACAGGGAAAAAATGGCATGACTTATTTATTGAGCATTATACATAAATTTATAGTTATTGTATATTTTTAACATGTAAGAGTTAGTGAAAATGCATGATTTAACTGGGTTTCACTTTACACTTGAAGATTTTCTTTGCCATCCTTGTGCACATAATGTTCCTCCGCTCGATTGTGCAGTAGTTTTTGCACACAGAATACAGCTCTGATTGGCACGGAGTGTCGAAAGTCACAAGAATTATGGGCAATACGCTTCAGCCAAGTTTGGTTCGATACGGACTCACGAGAAGGCCACATCAAGGGCTCATAAAGTGCGTAGTCCTGAAGCTAGAACATTTGCCAGCATTTTCCAAGATGGTGGAATATTATTTTATTGTAATCTTATTGTAGGGGGAAACCAGGGACGGATATAACTAATGACTATGACAAAACCTTGAATATCTCAAATCTCAGAAAAGCTAGAGTGATGAAACTCACTCTGTAAATGCTCACTTAGTTTTTCTTCTTGCATGTATAAAATGAGACCTGTATCATACTCTCTGAGGGAAATATAAACAAAAGTTGCTTTTTGATATCTAAAAATCAATTCTATCCGATTAATTCATTCATTTTAATCTTAATTTAATGTTCATTAATGTTCATTAATCCATTGTGTACTTTTGGGACTAGATAGAGCTCATCAAGAGCTTTCATTTTTAAAATGTTTTGCCCAAAATGCCACTGACGGCCCTCTGGTTCCAAGGCCTCGATGTGCGGCATTAGCATACGGTCCACGGGTGCCCGGTCGACCAGCAGGGGTCGCTAATATAGCAATGACGTGGATTCCTAACCAACTGAACTGTCTCATACCCTGGCCGATGCAATCATCAATTTCGTATCGCCCTATGGAGCTACAGGCCACAGTCAGCGATGACACGGTACAGATTCCATCCGAGGCTGTGAGGCTCATCCATGCACCACAGTGTGGTGCCTTTACAAAATGAACCACCCAGCACTCCCCATAAACTGGCATATTTAATCCACGGGGTAACACATTGGAGCTTGCTTGTTGAGTTTGGCACAGAACCAAGCAAAACAACAAAGAAAAATTTAATTAAAGAGACAATAGACAAATATTGAGGACAGATACGGCACCCTGACCAATAGCTGCTTGAGATGCCATGAGGGTCTTCTTTAGGGAGACAAAAAGCTTGCATGTGCACCTGTTTAGTTCTATAATAAAAGCTCGCTCCATTTAACAATGAAATATAGTCCTTTGCTGTCTGCAAAACAAGGCAAATAGTGGAGATGTATAATGGTCGCATACATATTTAAGTGATTTATGCTGTGAGTATAATGGAATTATATCACAGTGATTTATATTGAGTTATAATGTCCGGCGGAACCAAGGAAGAGTCTGAATAACTAAGAGGGTGTCTATATCTGGGTTTGAATCCTACAGAGTGCAATTTGATCGCCTAAAAATAGAAGGCGAGGAGAGCTCCCCTGTCGTACCAGGCCAAGTCACTGAAACTGAAGCTTTACCCTCTGCACACCCCCCCACATGGACCTTCTGCTGACAGGGACCCTCATTATTTTGCGGGTCATGACAGTGATGGGTATCATTAAAACTTGATGGAATAACTCTCCGAAACCCAAACCCAAGCGCTCTCCATGTGTTTTTTTTTTACTTCAAATTACACCGTGGGTGCAACTGATGCCACAGCGGGGGCTGTGTGTGTGTGTGAGTGTATGTGTTCATGAGCGTGTGTTTGTGTGTGTTTGTGAGTGTGTATGTGTGTGTGTTTGTGTGTGTGTGTTTGTGTGACAAACCGCCCCCTATTTTATGCAAGGCAGCACAATATTATTGGTTTTGCTTATGTAGCAAAAAAAAATTATTCTCTGAAATTTTTGTTTATAATTATGATTTAGTCATAATTTGATGATAACATACATCCAAAATTCAGCACAAGCGCTCGGTAAAAAGAATAATGCAAAATAAGAAAGAAATACCAGCACACTCCAATAATTCTCCCAAGTGATTGACCGTCCAGTGTCCTACGTGTACTATTACGTAATCTTTAATTGATTAATAAGGTGTTGCTGATGTGCCACTATTCGTATACAGTGAGCACCATAATTAATTGGACAGTGACACATTTTTTGTTATTTTGGTTCCGTACTCTAGCACTTTGAGTTTGAAAGGATACAATGACAATGAGGTTGAAGTGCAGACTGTCAGCTTTAATTTGAGGGTATTTTCATCCATATCAGATGAACCGTTTAGAATTGTAGAAACTTTTCTACATAGTTCTCCCCCCCATTTTCGGGCATCAAAAATATTGGACAGTTTAACATAATTTAGAATAAAGTAAGAATTTTTAATATTTGGTCACATATCATTTGCATGCCATGACTGCAAAAGACTCTTGATATTTTATTTCCTAGTGCTCCTACAAGGGATACTATAACTTTTCTGCATTTGAATGGATCACTATGGGAATTGGTGGGTGGGACTAGATTTAGCTGTAAATTACACTGGAACACTGCTGCCAGATATGCAGTTGATATGGATGGATAACTTGAAGGGTTTTTTTCTGACTTATTTTTTCATAGAGTTCAATAGGAAAATAAGTCAGGAGAAACAACCCATCAATATCTACTGCATATCTGGAAGCAGTGTGATGGTTTGAGGCCCGTTTGGTACCTTAGACTTCGGATTACTTACACTCATTTCGCCAACCATGTATTCCATACTGTTACAGTGTAATTTGCAGCTAAATCTAGTCCCACCTCCCAATTCCCATAGAGATCCATTCAAATGCAGAGAAGTTACAGTATAGTATCGCTTATAAGAGTACCAGAAAATAAGATATCAAGAGTCTTTTGATATTGTTGGGCCACAGAGGTCATGGCATGCAAAGGATATGCATTATAGCAGTATGCTGGTGTTTCTTACTTATTTTGCATTCGTCATAATTTGAACCTTCATTAGGTTTTATGAGATGTGAAGGTGTACAATTTTATGTTAGAAAAAAAAAACAGACATAAAGTTTTTGAACAACACTGATGATATCCAAGCACCAAATACACTGTAGACACAATGATCATTTTAACTACATCTATATCTATATCTTAATGTAGACGCCAAGTCCTGTTGAAGTGATTTTGGAGTGATTAAGATCAGGCATTCTTGGCTGCAATTTATTCAGTTACCTGTAGGTGGAGTGGCAGGACCTCTTTTTGTCTGAAAATGTGTTCTTTAAATTTATATTTAAAAAAGGATTTGGATGATTAAGAAAGCAGGTTAGGTTTGTTAACTGTGTAGTCAGCTGCTTATAACCGGTTGCTGAGCAACAGCGAAGACCTGCCCCCACCACAGCCATCCCAGGCTGATATGTCGTCTCGTGAACACAAAATAAAAAAATAAAATTATAGCTAACACACTAGACCTATCAGGGGTGGGGCCATTCCAGGCCGGGGCCGCGGTGTGTGTGTATTTTGGTTTGCCGCCAGTTAAGTTAACAATTATTGAGCCCCATCGTTTTACACGATCTGATATTTTAATCTACATATCCGCGATATATGAAAAGCAGCTGATGATGTTCTTTTGCGGGGATGCGTCAATGCGTGTATTGTAGCATTTTATCGTTCTGTAATTTACAAGTGAATCGGTGATTGTGTGTATGACTAATTAGCTGATTGAACCGTGGTAACTGGTGGCAGTAAAAACCTGCATACACACCGGCCCGCGAGGCCTGGAATTGGCCACCCCTGCCCTAGATAAAGAGCACCTGCAAATAAATAACAATATTTATAGTATTAGGTTGTTAAATAAAAAGGACAGCAGTGCACCTGCAGGAGTGGGAATCAGGCCCAGTATTTCTCTTCCGCCCGCCAAGGACAGAAACATCCTCACTGCCGACAGTGACCTCTCCGCTTCTGCAGATGTTTGTTTAGATTTCCATTGTGCCTGTATCTTTTCCAGAGAGAGAGAGAGAGAGAGAGTTTTTAGTTTTAAGGTCTCCTGTAATGCACAGAACAAGGGATGAGACCTATGTGTTCACATACAGTCAAGCCGGAAAGTCTGCCCACCCCTTTCACCTTCTTCACGTTTCATTACATTACAGACATATTCTACAATAGATTGAGTTCATTTTTTGTCTCAGAATTCTACACAAAATAGCCAATAATGACAAAGTGAAAACATGTTTTTAGAAATCTTTGCAAATTTATTAAAAATCGAAAACTGAAATCTCTCATTTACATAAGTATTCATACCCTTTGCTTTAACATATTTTTACAGGATCATATTTAATATTTGGTCACATATCCTTTGCATGCTGTTACTTCCTGAAGTCTGTGACCAATCAACATCAAAAGACTCTCGATATCTTATTTTCAGGTACTGTTACAAGCGATAATATAACCTCTCTGCATTTGAACTGATCTCTATGAGAATTGGGGGGTGAGACTAGATTTATACTGTAAATTACGCTGGTACAGTATGGAACACATGACTGGCGAAATGGCTGTTCGTCATCAAGGGTCTAAGGTATCAAACGAGCCCCAAAGCATCACTCTGCGGCCAGATATGGAGTAGATGTGGATGGATCCCTTTAAGGGTTGTTTCTCCTGACTTTTTTCCCCATAGAGTTCTATAGGAAAATGAGTCAGGAGAAATAACCCTTGCAGTGATCCATCCACATCTACTCCATATCTGGCAACAGCTCAGACCCTTGATGGCGTACAGCCATTTAGCCAGCCATGGATTTAAAAAACCTGCCACAACTGTAACACTGACTGGTAGAATGGTGTCAGTCCTGACCAGTCCACCTCTTCATGCTGAAGCAAAAAAAGCTGCTTATCATATCCAAGGCCTGCTGCCCTCCTCAGCAGCAGTCTAGCCACATCCAGCCTGTGGGCAGTGGGCATTTTTTTGGATCTCCTGTTCCAGTTTTTTTCATTTTGGCTCTGACCCTGGCTGTAGAGTGGGCGGTGTACTGCTGGCAAAAAACACGAACCTGTGTCTTTCCAACCTCCCACCACTGACTTAAGGAGTTAAATTCTGCTTTTCTGCTCCTCCATACCTCCCAAAAAAACTCAAAACTTTTACAAAAAACACTGTCTTGTAACAGTTTGATGTTAAAGTGCCAGTATGAGTTGCACCTCATACTGGGTGAAATACATACATCAGTGGTAACTAAATGATGATCCGTGAAACCTACTGGGTACATAAAACTCCTTGCTAACCTGGTGCTAAAAGCCTGTGATATGTAGATTCTATCTAACCTTGCTGCAGTGATCCTACCATCTAATACCCTAACCCATGTGTACTGCCTAACCTATGGGTGTTTAACCATCCATGTGTCTATTAGATCGAGCTGTGTCAACAAATTGGACAAAATAGTGGATGATTGTAAGTGTGGTTCCTCACTTGTTCTATCTAGTGCAAAATCTACAGTACAATTAAAATCTCCCCCTAATATTGTGCAATCCCCGTGATCACCCTGTGCTAATGTGTCCCTCAATCTCCTAAAGACTTCCACACGCTCAGAACCCACATTTGGAGCATAAATGTTTACAAAGTAAAAAGTTGTTTCTGCTATCTGAGCCCGCACAGTGTGTACCCTACCCTGCACTACCTCTGTAGTGGATAAAATATTTACGCTTAATCTAGGCGAAAAAGGAATAGCTACCCCTGTGCTAACATTGGTTCCAATGCAAAGAAAATACTGACCCCTCCACCACAAGCCCCAGTCTACTTCATTAAATGCATCAGAGTGTTTCCTGAAGGAAAACAACGTCTAAGCCTTTCTGTTTAAAAAGTTCTGACACCAAAGACCTCTTCTGCCCATCCCTTCCTCCATTAATATTTATGGACCCAACCCTCAAAACCTCCATAAAGAAATTAAAGAATGGTGACAGAAAAACAGACAGAATAGAAACACCCTGTGGTACACAATCATTCGCGTTATTTAATGATTTTCATCCGTTTCGCATTTTTCCCTTTTTTGGCAAAGATTCTTTTCTCAGAGCAGTAACATGCTTTCTTAATCTGTAACGCTTTTACCAAAAGTCTCGTCAAGAAAACTATTCATCTCATGTAGCGTGTACACATCACCACTCTGAGACATTGAATCTGCCGCTGACATGCCGTCCGAATCAGAATCATACTCCATTTCATCATAATCTTCGTTTCTCTGGCTGTCGATGGCAGGCGGTTCGGCCCCCGCCCCCGCCCCCTCCCCCTCCCCACTAGCTTGTCCATCCTGCCCGGTTTCAATTACCTCTGCTATCGGAGAAGTTATGCTCACATCCCCGCTGTTATCATCGTCGTCACTTGAGGCTGTGGGGCTGACATTTGCCGTCTTTCCATTGAAATCAGCCTGCGTTTTCTCAGACTGTTTCTCAGGGACTAAACTGACCACCTCCGGGGAGGATACGTCCTGCGAAGCCTCCCTTTCACCCTGTTTACTCGTCCCATCTCCTCGGCCTCTGCTGACGGAGCGCTGGTTTCAGCTTTATCTGCAGCCCGCTGTTTGTGCGGGCAAGCAAATCGCTTGTGACCAACATCACCACACTCGAAGCATCTCAAGCTTCCAGAGCTAGCATAAACCATATAGACACCTTCTTCGTGCTTAACCCTGAAAGATATTTCTAAAGTTTGCGTAGGTGAGCTTAAAAACATAAAGACCTGTCTCCGTAGAGACTTGACATGGCGAAGCTTTTTGTCTTTACAGCCGAGTCCAACAGTCCTAAAAGCACTAGCTATTCTTCCAAATCGCTGAAATTCTCTCATGAGCCTCATTTGGGATGAACGGTGGAACACCAGAAATGGTATCTTTGTAGACGGAGCAATTAGCGGTGAAACTTGAACGAAAACATCATTAAGATAAACGCCGCTCTCGATTAACTGAGCAACAAGATGTTCCTCTTTCAGAAATGTTACCACCGCTTTATTCATCCTGGAGGCATAAAACAGATTATCGTGACCAACTTGGAGAACCAGCGAGGAGAACCTCTTTGACCATGACAGTTGGATCCGGCATTACCCTCACTCCATGACGGAGCGAGAGGGACGGCGTCTCCCTAGACGCCATCCGCACCAAGACCCCACAAACAAACACACCAAGGACAACTAGAAATGAAAGCACTACACCATATATTACACACACAAGCAGCACAAAAGGAAAAAATAACGAAAAATGCTTGTAGCAACACAACACGCTCTCATTGACAGCACACTCTCACAGACCTAACTCCCAGCATGCACAGAGAGAGAGAGAGAGAGAGAGAGAGAGAGAGAGAGAGAGAGAGAGAGAGAGAGAGAGAGACAGAGAAAGAGAGAGAGAGAGAGAGAGAGAGATAGAGAGAGACAGAGAGTGAGAGAGAGAGAGATAGCAGCAGCAATAAGATGAGCTCCTGAACTAATATGAATGATATTGCATAGGAGTGGATAAGATGGCATAAGTTATACATATGGACCAATGAATCAACACAGAACAAACTAAGAATATCAAGAACTATCAACAAGAAAAAACACTGGACCTAAAAACATTCCTAACTCAAAAACAACAACTCAAAAGAGAGGAAATGAAAGGAAAGAAAAAGTTGTAAGGTAAAAAAAACCTTTTATAAATATACAAAAGGCTCACTATACAGCAGTAATAGCCATTCTATTAGACTGTTAAATTCTGACAGTTGCCATTTTGACAGTTGGAGCACAAAGTTCCAAAATGGAATGTTGTGGTTCAACAGACCTGCACTGTGATCAGATACCCTGACAATGTCACAAATACCAAGGCCAGGAAACTTCATAAGGAGAAAGTACTGAGAGCGACTATCCCAGTGCCTGGCACACAGCCCTCCAAACAACTTTCACCAAACTTAAAAGGAGAGGCATTTCTAAAGGGAGACAGCTAAATTTTAACATAAATATATAAATAATTATAATGAAGCTAGCCTGGAAAATTTTATAATATTATTATAATTAATAAATATATATTATAATATATATTAATAAATATATTAAAAAATATAAAAACAAATAGCAGAGAGAGCGAAGAAAACCCATCCCAAACAAAATCCAGAACAACAGGCATCAACCTCTGCTCCTATAATTTCTCCCAGAGGAGACAGAGCCCCACCCTGTGCAGCCCAACCCAGCGGAGCCCAGCTCAACAGAGCCCCACCCTGTGCAGCCCAACCCAGCGAAGCCCTGCCCAACAGAGCTCAACCCCGTGAAACCCAACCCAGCAGAACCCAGTTCAGCAGAGCCCAGCAACAACCTCCGCTACAGCAGTTACGCAGCTATTGCTGCAAAACCAAGAACCCTGGCAAGTTCTGAGATGGGAGAAATTCTCAACATAATCAGCAGAATAATTGGTATGATACATATTTTACAATCATAATTATTGATCATATGCTACAAAATCTAAATTAAAAATAATTTAAGTCTCACCCCCCAATTCCTATAGAGATCCATTCAAATGCAGAGAGCTTATAGTATCGCTTGTAACAGTACCTGGAAATAAGATATTGAGAGTTTTTTGATGATGATGGGTCACAGACTTCAGGAAGTAACAGCATGCAAAGGATATGCGACCAAATATTAAATATGATACTTTAAAAATATGTTAAAGCAAAGGGTATGAATACTTATGTAAATGAAAAATTTCAGTTTTCGATTTTTAATACATTCTAAAAACATGTTTTCACTTTGTCATTATGGGCTCTTTTGTGTAGAATTTAGAGACAAAAAATGAACTCAATCTATTGTAGAATATGTCTGTAATGTAATAAAACGTGGAGAAGGTGAAAGGGGTGTTCAGACTTTCCGGCTTGACTATGTGTATATGATTGTGTATGTGTATGTATATGCACATTAGTAATATTACTACATAATAGTAGTGGTATACACATAATCTGTTATATTTATTGTTGTTGTTACTTTTATTATTTTTAGTAGTGTTACTACATTGTTAATACTAATGTTGGCAGTTTAAATGTATTGTTGTTGTCGTGGTTACTTTTGATTATTATGCTTTGGCAATATACTGTATATGCAAAATATGTCATGCTAATAAAGCATTTTAATTGAATTGAATTGAATAGAGAAAGAGAGACAGAGAGAGATTTAAAACCTCTTTTATTTTCATTGTTCCATCAAATTCAGTTCACAAGAGAGACATGTTTACCATCGCAATTTTACCTGATATTGTTATCAGGTTAAAAAACTAACACTTTAAAGATATCTGCCCTGTATCATCCACCTCAATGTGATCAGGCTTCGCAGCTGCAGAGATGATTATGGGTGGGAGCTCATCTTCATCTGCTTGGTTAGTTTTCCTGCTCCAGGAAGTTCTTGCAGTTAATGGGCAAAGCGGAGCACACTTTCTCCACGAATTTCTTCACTAACCGTATTGACTTTACATCAAGCCATTGCTGTAGAACTTCAGCTTCCATCCACTCCACTCCATCTTTTATGTGGCACACTTTTGTGAGCCCATTTCTCACCATGCTCTCCTTCAGGCTAGGTGACAGGATTTTAGTGTGGATTATTAGGTTGTGGAACAAAGGTTCATCCATCACCCATCCCCCAGGCCATGAGATGTCCCTTTGCACTTTCAGTGTCTGAGCCCAAACTCTCAACAAGGACACATAAAATGGCGTAAGAGGCTCCAGCCGTACTCCGTCCAGGTTTAAAAGAACAATTGGTGGTCGTAGCGCAGGTTTCCCACATTCCGCAGGAGACACGTAGCAGTCTTAGTCCAAGCCATCTCTTTGTTAAATAGTAGCCATTGCGCTGCCTGTAGCCAAAAAGCACTAATCCTGAGGTCTATGAGGCCCTGCTCTTTAATTTTTCTCATATTTTGCATATATTAGTGCTCTTTAATTTCCGAAACAGCTCTACTCTTTCTGTTTCTCTATTAGGAGCATAAATATTAACAAAAGCAAATATGACCCCTCTTACTTCTGCCTTTACCAACAGAAGCCTCCCCTTCTCAACCTCGAAATTAGATAGAATATACATTTCTATGGATTTATAGAAAAGAATAGCCACTCCTGCAGTGACATTGGTTCCATGACTTAGAGAAAACTCTCCTTCCCACCATTTTATCCAGTCTATTTCATTGGACCCATCACTGTGGGTTTCCTGTATAAAGGTAACATTAAGGTTTTTGTTCTGAATAAACTCTTTAAGAATGGCTTTTTTGGCTACATCTCTACCACCATTTATGTTCAATGAGCCTATTCGCAAACACATGTAGTGATGAAGAAAAAGAGTCCGAAAGAACAGAAACCAAAAACAGAAAGAAGAGAACACACCACGTGATAGTGAATACATCTTTATTTCTTCCTTTTAAGCGCGGCTTTCCCCCTCCTCATTTTCGCTAAAATCTTTTTTAAACTGAATCTTTTTTTCTCACTTAATTTTTCAAACCATACTGTCCGTTGCAGCCTCATTACTGATGCGACAAATTTATCCGCATCAGGGAAAAAATTGCGGATTTCAACTGTCCTTCCATACATTTAGTCTAAAAAGAAGTCTATTTCCTGCAAAGAGTATACTCGCTCTTCGTTTCGTTGTCTAATAAACTCAGAGCCTCCGGAAACATCCGATAATGCAGCCTTGTCATTTCTTCTTCACTAATCTTCTCGCATATTTGGCCTCCCGCTGATGACCCTGCCTTTCCTGCTGACTGCTCTAAACTATCAGCGAGTCTCGCAGTGCCCTCTTCTATCTCAGTAGCTACCGCTCCGCTTTGTCCTACTGTTAGTGGTTCAACAGCAGACCTTTCCTCAGTTATCTCACTGGCCTCAATCGCTGGCTGCTCAGTTTGCACTATGCTATCCTCCACTTCTAGCCCATCAGTGATTTTAGTGCTTGTATTCACAGGTTGTTGTTGTGATACCGGACAATCAGCCACAGCAGTATTTTGATGTCGCAATTCTTGCAGAACCCCTGCTGCCGCTGTTCCTTGAGCCTACCTCGCCGCGGCTGTGCTAGTCTCCGCACTTTCCTCTGCTTGGGTTCTATGAGGACACGTAACACGCTTATGTACAACGTCCCCACATTCAAAACACTTCATACTCTCTGTGTTCGTGTAGATCATATACGATTTACCTTCATGAGATAATTACCTTTATTCAAAAACATAAACACAGGCCGTCTCAACGATAAGACCATTTTCACTCCACTGGCAAACCTCCCCAAACGAGTGAGTTCACGTTCAATATCCTCGGATCGAATAAACGGTGGTACATTAGAGACGCTTTTGGAGGCGCTAATAACAATGCTAACACTGACAACTCTTGACAGTAAGAGTCTAAGAGACCACACTGTGTTGGTGGCATAGACTACAGCCCCCAGAGTTCTGACTGTTGGAGGACAGCAAAAAGCTAAGATTCTGAGAGACAAACAAGAGTATAAGAATAATAATTAATTCTGACAGCTGTGCTATATTTTTTGTGTATTTCCACAGGAAATATTCCAGATGAAAGTTCAGAATCACTACACAAAAAATTTTGTTAAGTTATTATATGTGTCATGTAATGGTTTGTGGGTTCAACTCACAAATGGGCAGCTGCCATTGTACCCTTGAGAAAGGTAGATAACCTGAATTACTTCCGTAAAAATATACAGTTGTATAAGTGGATTGTGATCAGTGAAAGTTGCTCTGGATAAGAGTGTCTGCTAAATGCCAAATTTAATATTGTCGTTATTAACTATGAAACATTACAGGCTAAGTTAACCTACCACAAATAATTCCTTTCAGTGCACCAAGGACCCTTGTTTTAAAGCTGGTTATTTAAAAACAATTTACATTTATCGATTGCTGCTTACAAGAACGCCGTGTCGTCAACTCAATGCTGTGTATACGTCCACAGAAACGTTAGAAACAAGCTGTTCTCCCCTCAGCCACTCCATCCAAATATTTCGGGGCAAAAAGGTCGATCAGTAAGCGACATTACCGCCTGGCCAGAGTGTTTACAGATTGGACACGGAGCCCAGCAGACGAGAGGGAACGGCAGCGGTTCAGGCGGAAGCGCCGCGACTCACTCTCTCCCCCCTCTGCGTCCCCACAGAGAGCACAGACCTGGGCAGCCGGAGGGAGCTGAGGTCGGTGCCCTTCATCACCTACCTGTCGGGCCTGCTGAAGACCCAGCTCCTGGCCGACGACCCGGTGGCCGGGGTGGAGATCCGCTGCGAGGAGAAGGGCCGCTGTCCCGCCGCCTGCCACCTGTGCAGGCAGACCGGCCGGGAGACACCCAGCCCCGCCCCGACCCTGCTGGAGGTCAGCCGCATCGTGCCTCTCTACAGCCTGGTGCAGGATAACGTCACCAAGGAGGTCAGCGGGAACCACAGAGAATGGGGGAGTGGTGGAGTGAGAGAGTTGGGTACCTAGGAGGAATAGAAGGATGGAGAGTTTAAGAGAGAGAGGAAGATCGAAGGATCAAGAAAAAGGGGGAGAGGGGAGAGAACTAGGGAGAAAAAGAAGGAGTGAGAGAGAGAGAGAGAGTGCGGGGAACATAGTAAGAGAAGAAGGACAGAGAGTTTGAGAGAGGAAGAAAGTGATAGAAGGATTGAGAGAAAGGGGAAAGTGGAGTGAAAGGGAGGGAAGAAGAGGTGAAGGATGAAAGCAGTTTTGAGTCAGACGGAGAGAGATCATAGCATGTGCTGTGTACAGGTAAATATTTTTTAAACGAGTGATAGAGAAGGCTGGACTTAGTGTCCCAAACTGTCTAGTTTTATTTGTAGGCATTATATTTCATTATAAAATGTGTAATTTACCAGGTGTACACACATATAACTGTTTATTTCCTGAAGAATTTACCAGCTGGTATTTTTTCAGGTGGACATTTGGCTCAGGCCTACTGTTTCCTCTGAAGGTTTGTTACTAAAAAGGCACATCGAGTGCAGGAAGATTAGTACAGTGAGAAACAGCATACAACTGTCTGTTTTTCATATTTTTATTTTCACATTTTTATCTTATGAGATATTTAATTATATTGGGTGTTAATTGACCAAAAGAAAAATGTCACAACCAACTGAAAATATTTTGTCTTTCCTAAAGAAAATATGCTGACAGGGTTATCTTCCTGGAATCTTGACGTGAAGTTAGTTCAGTGTCTGGTCCAAAAATTGTAAAATAGCTGAACAGGAAATGAAAGTTGGAAAAGCGCGTATTGTGCTTTGTCATCCTGTAACAAAGCCACAGATATTTTAATTCATTTGGACTGGCTGCATCCTCTTGTTTTTTGTGTGCGCATGTCACTGTACAATCCGAAGTACAGTAATGCCTACTGGTGAAGCGCTGCAGAACCCAAAACTGACCAGTAGGTGGTGCACGTGGTCTGGAGTTGGCAGAGAAAGGGAATAAACTGGTTTTCCTGGTGCCCTTAACCGAAAACAACAAAAGGCTTATTGGATATGCCATACATGGTTATGCATTTCACACTTTTTATATATTGTCTTGAAAAATGAGTTTGTCCCGCAGGGGGGGAGCGGGAGAGAACTGCAGCCTAGAATCTGTGATGTAATGCCACAGACGCACACTGTTTATCAGCACAAAATAAGAAATACGAGCCCCAGTTGACCTTTCTTTTGCTGTATCAGTATTTCACAAATGTTAGAGACTTTTTGGCTCATCATTTACTACACACCTTGCTCATTATTCTATTTCTCCCACCCCCAATTTATCGTCGGGGGTTCTGTGTTTGCGGCACAAGTTGGTAAGCCACGTTGAATGGTACTGTTTCCTTTCTCCAGGAGTTGGAAATTGCAACAAAAAAAAGAGAAAAGGTCGCACGCTAAATGTGTTCCAGGTCTGAGGTGACGCTAACAGAGCCCTGCTTTGGTTACCCTGAAGTCCTGAAAGTTTGGTTGTTATGGAAACTCCCTTCACGGACACTTCTCTGTGTGGTCCACGAACACAGGCACCACAGTGATCTTCACTTCATTATCTAGACAGAGAGACTTCTGGTGACTTATCTAGACACAGGGCTTTAAGATTTACTAGCTTTATGATGTCAAGAGATTTATGTTTCTAGAGGGGAAACAAGAAATTAAGCTGTTTTTTTATTATTATTGCTACCAAGCTAATGGGATTAAGATGTTTTACCATTACAGAGTTGAGGAAATGTGATGTTCTTTTATTGAACGGAGCAGGTGTGTTTTTCTCTGTCGGTGGCAGAGGGCGCTGTGTGTCACAGTTGGTGTCTGTTTGATTTCACTAGAGAAGGCTTTGGTCACAGACGGAATTGGGGAGGGAAAGGATTACCTATAAGAGCTGCTGTTTAATGCTCATCATTGAGAGACTGTATGTACATGTATAGATTATTGGAGGTTGGGGGGGGGGGGTAGAGGTCATGTCTGTGTCACCCTTTTGAGAACTTAATTACTCACACATACTCACACACACACACACACACACACGTACAAACACACACACACTCTCACACATACGCACACACACACACACACACACACACTCACACATATGCACACACACACATACAAACACACTCACACATACGCACACA
Organism: Ilyophis sp. 1 JC-2022; assembly: GCA_022702515.1. Lineage (NCBI taxonomy): Eukaryota > Metazoa > Chordata > Actinopteri > Anguilliformes > Synaphobranchidae > Ilyophis > Ilyophis sp. 1 JC-2022. The sequence goes on from CM040394.1 coordinate 51,701,320, forward strand.
TGCACACACACACACATACGCAGACACACACACACACACACACACATACAAACATACACACACTCACACATATGCACACATGCACACACTCACACATACACACACACACACACACACACACACACACAGTTAAAAGGCTTAAGTAACAGCAGGGCTGTCCACTGAGACGGCCCTGTAGCTAAACGCATGTGAGGACCCTGTATGTACCCATCCCTCTATCGGCACGTTTGGGTTTGGATACTGAGGGCACTTTGCCGGGTCGTTTAGCGGTCTTCCCCACAGGTCACAGGGATTGTGAGCTCATAACTGAGGTCAGCGACCTCCGGTGGTCTCCCGGCAAGGGCTCCAAAAACTCTGCGTCCTATTATCTGGGCAGACTCTCCGCTTCGTCAGACGCTTAGCTCCAGAGAGTTCCAGCTTCCAAACTACAGATACTACCATTTCAGCCACTGCAATAACCCCTCCCCCACCCCACCAAAAGCAACACACCCAAAAATGCCTTTCACTACCTGCCTCTTGCTTGTCATTTATGAAAGAACATGTTTTGTTTACAAGTGAGAAACAAACTTTTAAGGAAAAGGTGAACGACCAGACACGCGCCCACCCGCCCGCAACTACCTCACCACTCTATCATGCCACTTTGTTTATTTTGATGTCAAGGAATGGACTCCTGACAGAATGCGTTCCTGCCATTCTGTGCATTTGTGTGGATGACGCTTTAATTGTGGGATGCCTGTTTGCACTCTACCACAGCTGACAGGGTCTACTATACTCGCTCACTGTACACTTGTTTTCGTGTGCCTTGTCAATCTCCTCACAGAATAGTACTGTGTAGATAGACAGGTGTCCTGTTACTGTTTGGAGGTAGTTATCTGCTTAGCTTGGGGAATAATGTAGTGTTATGCTGGCCTGGGCTGGTTCTGTTACTGCCTGGTCTTGCTATTCTTTTTATTGCTTTTGTGCCAACATACCCACTAGAACCCACATATTTGCAAGGTTACATTATTCTCTGTACCTCTACTGTCCAACTACAATTCTGCCTGCAGTTTCTGAAGGGAGAGTGAAGTCTAAGACCCAATTGCAATGCCAAAATGACCAGGCATTATGAACACATATTTTTGTTTTCTAATTTTTATAATGTAACTATTTATTTCACTTTAGGGTTGTGATTCATGCAGTGGGTGCATGTGTCCGTGTGTAAATTTGCATGTCTGCGTGTGTACGCTTTTATGCGTGTTTGGTTGTTGCATTTTTTCCTAAATAACCATGTAATTAGCCACATACAGTATTTGTAATTGAAACAGTTTCCAGGGCAGTCAGTGTAAATAGAGGTACCTTGTACCCCAAGGTAAATTTTTGGCTGATCACTCCTGAGCGCATGCAAACTCATGTGTCCCTTACTAAACAGATTTACAGCGGTCAACCAAGCACCTTACTTGGGTTTCCCTCACTTGTGGGACACCCTGAGGGGCAATGTCTCTAACATGGCCATACCAGTGCAGATATGTACATCTCCGCACATTAAATGACCATAGTCTGAGCTCACTTCAAACACAAGTCCCCTGTGTTCTAGTCTTCGGTGCCTTTTGACACATTCCATACAGCTTAATCACAGTCTAACAATCAAACATAGCCCTAACGCTCAGCAGTAAATCATAGAACAAAGGGTGTTTCTTTAATACCGACCAACAAGGCTTGTCAGCTGTTGAGAAAGCCCTTTTGATAAAGTGCTTGGTAAATAAATAAATAATCCAAGTCGACCTTGGTGTTGGGGGGTTTGGGGGGAGGGGGGGCAGACCTGCCAACAGGTTTGTGTTTTTCCTTAGGCAGGGCAGTACTTTTGATTAAATCGTGGCGAGCCTTTTGAAGAAATTGAATATGTTCCTTCTGATTCATAACACCGTATATCTCGCTTCCAAATCTCCATTTACTATCTGCTGTTTTGGCTTCATAAATACCCCACCCCCCCCACCCCCGGTCCCTCCGGCACGGAGATGGAAAGTGGTTTGGGAGGGGTAGGAACACAGTTTGAATCACAATGCACGTCCCACTGATGTACAGAAGTACAGCTTGACATGTCATTTGGTCACCCAGGTTACAGGAGCAAAGTTGCCTTGTGACATCACTGATTGCAATCAAAATTCTGTCAGCGTGTGCCAACTTTGGCTCATTACAGAACTGGGGGTGGTGAGGTTGGATCACGACCCTATTCTCAAATAAATATCGGTCACGTTCTATTTTAATAGGATCCGTATATACCGATATAAATCCAAAGTTACAACACTCACATTCTTTAGCCTTCCAAGACACACAGTACTTCTTTCAGCCTCCTGGCAGCCAAGAATTTTGGAAGGCTTCATTTCTTGGCCACTGTACATATAGTATAATAAAAATGCATTCACAAAATGCTGTGGCATATTATACACTATTTGCACAAAATTGCATTAAACTGTCGGTAAAGGATATTTATGTACTTCTGTTTAACCCCTTCTCGAACACCACCTTTTTTGAACACAAGCCCGAACATAAAATGGTTACCTGTTCTTGAGCCCTACAGCCTGACTACAGGCATAATTCTGGTCTCTTCTGTAAGGTAACCCCTGGGAGTTTGTTTTCCAAGTGTCAGAATTACAGAGTGTCAGAAGTATTACTGAAACAAAGTGACAGAAGCTCAAACACAGTGGAAGTGGAATTTATTTTTTCTTGCCTGAAAATGTTTTTTTTTGCCGGGATAAGTATACCAACTTTACCGTTATTCATGTTGTCTGTGGATTTCTGTGGAACAAAGAACGTGCGGAGTCGTCGTTTTTATTGAGCCTGTTTTGTGTCTGGTTACAAAATAAGAAACCACTGTCACTTAACATTGGGATGGCAAATTAGTTTATGGAGATAGAAGCGTGACTTTTAAGACTTTCAAACAGTGTATTGTGTGACCAGATCATTTAAAGATTTCACCGTAAAAAAAACGTAGGCCTAAATGAATGCAAATAAAATAAACCACTTCATCATTGAGTGTTAACTAGTTTAAGGGGTTAAGTGTGGCTCACTCAGTTAAGGCACCACGCTGTGGTGCATGGATGAGCCTCACGGCCTTGGATCGAATCCGGACCGTGCCAGTGACTGTGGCCGGTAGCTCAGAGTGACGCACAACTGATGCCATACCCAGAGTATGGGAGGGTTCAGTTGGATACCCAGAGTATGGGAGGGTTTCATCATTATTGGATAGGGTTTTGTGTGCCTTGCTATCTAGCGACCCCTGCTGGTCGATCGGGCTCCCATAGATTTCAAACAAAGCATATGAAATATGGATGATTTTTAGTGACTTCATTAAATGCAATCGCTTCAGCGACAAATCATGAAATGTCATACATATCTGCGTTTGCTTTTACGTAAGGATGCGCATTTATCATAATTAAAAACAAAACGCATATTACATTACATTACAGTGTATTACTTTTCAACACCAGCTGCGTGATTTTCTTTTGCAAAATTCAAATGCAAATGAGCCCATTGCATTTAGCTTTGTCAGAATAGCGTGGCGCACGGAACGTGACACAATTCAAAGCAATCCTCGTGATTGTATTTATTGACCTGCAGAGAGGTCTGTCATTGCATTTGAAGACCAGCTGCGCGGTTTCCGTGCCAAAATTGAAATGTAAACAGGGGCCGATTGCATTTCGCTCTGTGGCCACTACGTGCCGCACGGGGCGTGACAAAATTCAAATCAATACTCGTGATGGTATTTATTTGACCTGCAGAGCGGTCTGTGATTGCATTGCATTTACCGTTTTATTGCATTTGCATTTTGTCACTGACAAGGCGGAGCACTTCAATAAATGCAATCAACTGTCCAATCATAGTCCGTGGGGCGGGGTGGGGCGTGGGGATGAAACAGTGCGAAGAAGTCCATCGTCCTCGATTTAGTGTGTGGGTAGCCGAAGCTATCTTGCAAGTGAATCGCTGACTTGACATTCATGTTGTAGGCCTATAAGGTTTTTTTTTTATGATGTATCCTTAAAACTAATGTAAATGAGAGTCCGGCGGTGGCGAATGAGAAGCCGGCTTAATTCACCGAGGCTGGTAACTGTGCCTAGCATAGCTATCCACTGGATTTGTGACTGACTTGGCTGGTCACTAGCATTCCTAGGCTGGTAACTCACATGCCTAGCATAGCTACCAGTGGATTTTCAACTGAATTAGCTGGTCACTAGCTGGTTACCCAAGTTGGCTAACCTAGATTGGCGATTTCTTATTTATTTTTTGTTACTACTTTTGACTTAACGTCTCATTTGCAGTTTGAGTCCACAAGGTAACAGTTGTTCAGTTGAAGGACTTACAAAACCAGTTAACCCTATTAAATTTGGCCCACTAGAAGCTATTTTCCTCTAGGCCCTACTAGTTAAGTGTCATATCTCAAAAACTATTCACTGCACATCCATGTTTTAAAGTTCGAATTGAAGACTGTAGGCTAGCATTCAGAAATTTACAACAGAATAAATGTAGGTTATGTCAGAATCGTCACATACAGTAGCCTAGATATAGTCTGCATAATATATGCAACCCATAAAAATGTGTAGCCTAATGTTTATATTTAGCTACATAGGCTAAAAAAAGGCCTATGTTTAAAGGTAGGCCTATGTTTTACAACAGAAATGTATTAGCTTACAGCAGCAAGTGCAATAGGTGGTCACTGTGGAAATGTCAACTTTGCTGGAGACTGGCGAACTGTAATAGCCTAAAATGAACTCTTGAGGGTTAGCCTAATTAAAAAAACACTTGTAGCGCCAGACAAGATATTTGGTCCGAACATGTGTTTATATCGCAGATTTTGTAGGGAAAAAAATGTACATTCTACTAAACCAAAATTGTAGGCTATTTATAGGCTACAACTTTCTAATAATATAGGCTATTTATTATTGTTCCTACATCAGAATATGATTTTTTTTAGCATGTAGAAATGGTGCCTTTTATGCATTTATTGTCTGTGACGGTGGCAAGAGGAAGGTTGCGGCGGAACTTTGGGGGTTTAAGATGTAAATAATTTCAGAGAAACATGTAATTGGGACATCGACAACTACCGCTAGGTGGCCACCATGGCTAAGATATTCATAACCGATTTGTCAATTTTTTTGTCATTTTAACCCATTAAAACTAAAAACCCTAGTTTCTAATTAATTACAGTCCACTGATTTCATTTCCACGTTGAAAATTTGTTTAAAAATTTGAATGAGCAAAACGATCAAGCACTACAACTTATGATAGGCCTATTCCACAGAATAGGCATCTTTCTCGGTAGCCCAGTGGTAAACTTCCTGGTTACAAATCCAGATCTCGGTCTGAATCATAGACTGTATAAAAAGGTCTGAATCTCACATGGGGCAGAACTTTTTCTCTTTTGGACAGGGGCAATCCTATTCAACACTGGCTACCAATATTAGACATTGTGCCATTGGCCTAGATGAGGTTTCAGATTTATTTTAGATTTATCCAATAGAATACTCAAGTGAGTATGTCAGACATGGGCGGAGTCTGGTTTCGGAAGTAAATTCCCTATGACAGATAGAACGGGCTTCGGAGACTATTTCTTGAAATCTGATTTATAGAATGAGCCGAAACGTTCCTGGATTAGCCTGTGTGGTATAAGGATATAGACCATATATCGCATGTTCCAATTTTTATTTTCTAAAGTAATGGATTAATGATTGTAGTTTGACTTGTAGTCCACTTTAACGGACTATATATCCAGTACTGCAACGCACGGGTGGTTCTCGACCAATAAGATATCATCATCTGGTCTGTCTGGACATTTTTGGCAGATGGGAGTACTGCCGCTGAAGACGAGCTAACATTAGCTTGCTAAGTTGAGAAGCCCACCCGACAAGGTCAGAAACTATGCTAAGGTTAACCACATAAAGCAATTCTAGCTTTTAGTCTTTCAAGCTAGCTAGCTAACATTAGAAAAAAGTGTTACATGACAACGTTAGGAGACAGCGCTGCTCGTTGGGAATTATGGGACGTTGAGTTTTTAAACAGTGCCAGCGCTGATATATTCACAAAAAAATACTAAAATTTAAAATTACTCGTAGCTGGTCGAGAAAAAACGACATAGTTTGCGAACGAGCGTTATATTGAACAATCCAGGAAATTGACAGACATAATCACTAGAAATGATTTAAAAGTAAGTTTTACTTAATGTCTACGCTCTAAATGAATGGGGAATTTACTTCCGAAACCAGTGTGACGTAGTCACTTGAGTACTCTATAGCGACTGCTGTCTAAAAGTAAGTAATTCGCTTGAACTGAATGACTGTTGCCTTGTGGATACTGCAGACTCAAACTGAAAATGAAAGATAAGTTAATACAGAAATTGTAAATAAATAAATAAATAAATAAATAACAATTGCCAATCTAGGGGGTTGCCAGGCTAGTTATGCTACATGAGTGACCAGCCGAATAGTGACCAGCTAAGTCAGTTGCAAATCCAGTGGGAAGCTAAACTAGGCACCAGCCTCGGCGAATCAAGCGGGCTTCTCATTCACCACCGCCGGCCTCTTAGTTTTAATAGGATACATCAAAAAATAAATTAATTTAAAAAACCTTATAGGCCTACAACATGAATCACAAGGTAATCGATTCACTTACAAGATAGCTTTGGCTACCCACACACACTAAAACATGGATGATGAACTTCTTCTCACTGTTTCATCCCCACGCCCCACCCCGCCCCACAGACTGATTGGACAGTTGATTGCATTTATCGAAGTGCTCCGCCTTGTCAGTGAGAAAATTTAATTCAATCACAAACCGCTCTGCAGGTCAAATAAATACAATCATAAGTATTGCTTTGAATTTTGTCTCATCCCGTGTGGCAGGCAGTGCTCTATGTGAGCTCAGCTGTAGTCTACGGTGTGAAAAGAAGCAGCTGGTGACACCACGTGTTTCGGAGGAGAATACATTCTTTTTTGACAATGTCTAACACATTTGGCTCTTGTGTTTGACATTGTGTCGACGTGTGTCACTTGTCAACGAGGGACCAGTTTGCGGAGTGATCAAGACATCTGTGTCACCTTTCTGCCTTGCTACACTCTGCGGGCCCTTCCCAGAATCCTTTTCCAGGAAGCGGCGGTGGCGGGACACAGGAAACGGCAATGGCATTAAAGCTCAGTATGAGGGAAACCCACAGCGGGACCCAAAGCGCCACGGGGCCATTAGATCGGGTCCATTTCCCCGGCCAGATGGTTTGTGTTTTCCACCATCAAGGGGTCGGAGGTGGACAGAAAACAGGGGCGAGCCGGAAGCACTGCAAGGCAGATACTTTAGTAACGCAGCAAACATCCACAGCAAACATCCCCCCACCACCACCACCACCACCACCACCGTTCTCAGAAAGGCGCGAGGTGTAACGAGGACGTGTGTGGCCTGGTACACCACCCCCCCATTCCTCCCTGTCTCCCGCATGGTGTGGTGACCTGCCTGAATACCAGGCGGCGACATTGCATAGCACAGGAAGTAAAGAAACAGGTCCCCATGTCACCCCCCCGTGTCTCGTATAGCTCCACAATCATTTGGTAACAGAGTTATGTAACACGTCATTCAGTGAGGATTTTTTTAGCCCCCCCCCCCACCCCCAAGATGAAGGATCAGATGTCAATATCTGGTGAAATCATAAATCAAAAAAATGTCAGGAATACCTTGCTTAAATTAAAATAAATACAAGTAGATTTATGCCATATGTTTAAAATATATACATTGTAACTTATTGCGACATTCTTGCACGCGTACGTTCCGTGCGTAATTCACAATGCATTTTGGCCCGAAGATCTAACTGGGAAATAGAGTACGCAGTTCTGCCTCGCTAGGGAGAAACCACATCCCCCACCGTGTTTGCATGACAATGCTAATGAGATCGTTCAGAAGCAAAGGGAAAATTTTTGGTTCTGACCAATAACCAAGAATTTGCAGGAGAGCAGGATGTCCCTGCTCTGTTTCGCTAGGCACAGTAGTGAACATTCGTGTTGCTCTTTCAAATGTACAGTTAAATGCAAGAGTATTGGGACAGTGACACAATTTATGTTATCTTTTTTGTGCATGAACTAATGATGCAAAGACACACAGCCATGCAGCTGTCCAATTACTTTTGCTCCCATAAAATGGGGGGACTATGAATAGAAAGGGCTGTCATTCCTACACGAATCACCTGATGTGGATGGAAATAATCAAATTAAAGCCTGCACTTTTACCTCACGTTCATCGTTCTATTTCAAATACAATGTGCTGGAGTACAGGGCCAAAACTGGTGGCATGATGGTGTTTGACGACAACGGTGGTGTGGTAGTTAGTCGCCTCGCAATAAAGAGGTTCATGGTTCCAGTCGTGGTCCAGGTCCTCTCTGGAGTTTGCATGTTCTCCTCGTGTTCACATGGGTTTCCTCTGGATACTACAGTTTGCTCCCACACCAAAGACATGTAGCTATGTCAGGTTATATACAGTCAAGCCGGAAAATCTGAATACCCCTTTTATCTTCTCCACGTTTTATTACATTACAGACATATTCTACAATAGATTGAGTTCATTTTTTTGTCTCAAAATTCTACACAAAATAGCCCATAATGACAAAGTGAAAACATGTTTTTAGAAATTTTTGCAAATGTATAAAAAATCGAAAACTGAAATCTCTCATTTACATAAGTATTAATACCCTTTGCTTTAACATATTTTTAAAGTATCATATTTAATATTTGGTCGCATATCCTTTGCATGCTGTTACTTCCTGAAGTTTGTGACCCATCAACATCAAAAGACTCTCGATATCTTATTTTCAGGTACTGTTACAAGCGATACTATAAGCTCTCTGCATTTGAATGGGTCTCTATGGGAATTGGGGGGTGAGACTAGATTCAGCTGTAAATTACACTGGTACAGTATGGAACACCTGGCTGGCTAAATGGCTGTAAGTCATCAAGGGTCTGAGCTATCGAACGAGCCCCAAACCATCACTCTGTTGCCAGATATGGAGTAGATGTGGATGGATCACTGCAAGGGTTATTTCCTCGAACTAATTTTTCTATAGAACTCTATGGGGAAAAAAGTCAGGAGAATCAACCCTTAAAGGGATCCATCCACATCTACTCCATATCTGGCTGCAGAGTGATGGTTTGGGGCTCGTTCGATAGCTCAGACCCTTGATGACGTACAGCCATTTCGCCAGTCATGTGTTCCATACTGTACCAGCGTAATTTACAGCTGAATCTAGTCTCACCCCCCAATTCTCATAGAGATACAGTCTGCTTGACTGTATACTCCTGCCATCACCCTTGACCAAGTCACTGGTCTCAGAACTGGAATTGGTCCCCGGGCGCTGCACTGTGGCTGCCCACTGCTCCTAAGTAGTTAGTATGGGGTTAATAAAGTATATATATATAAAAACAATAAAAATTGTGTCACTGTCCCAATACTTTTTCATTTAATGGTATATGACATGTTAAGATGGTGGCGTGTGGATCTTGAAAGGCTCATGCCTTTTGTTGGATGGTTTTCTTTCCCTCTCTGTCTGTCTTTCTTTTTTTTTTGTTACTTTTAATTTATGTGTTTATTTGACGTAAATGTAACTGCATTACTTTTGAAGAATATGCATGCGATGGGCTGTGTTTACCAGATGCGCACTTTAATGTGCAGTCAAGCGCACGCCTTCCTCTGGCGGATTTATTTCTCCTGAGGTGAAGGCGCGGTCGGCCGGAGCTGCGCGCACATTTGTCTCCATCTTCCAGCCCGTCCCTGGCCCCTCTGTTTTCTGTACAGATAAATGTATGTGACACCCACGCATTGACACGCAAGCCAGCTCGAGCGCAGACGCCCCCCGTTAGCCTTCTTCAATGGGCATTTAGTATCATTGACCGAGAGGCTCTACAAAGGCTATTGATTTGTCTGTTTCCAAGAGGAGAGTCATTGTGCTTGAATGGATTGCAGGTCTTTGTCCGTCCACATATCGACCATGTGAAAATCAATAGTATTCCATGATTATTTTTAAGTGAAAATGAGGATATCTTTCAGGTGTGGGAGACCTGTCTGTCTTATAACTGTCGATCATATGGGGGCAGATAGGTGGTGCTTCTGGAAATCTTTGTTTAGTTTCCACAGAAGGCAGTTTGTATCTCTGTGTCTAATTGCAAAGCCATTAGGCTTTCTATATCAATTATACACAGATACCATGTGGATTGGCCGATCTTTAAATCCTCTAGACGGCTTGTTCTAATTACTCAGTCAGTCCACCACCACCAGAAGGATTGGTGAATCCAACTGGCTTTGATGCAAGCTTAGATCATGTGAAGATTAAACCCTGCGAAAGCTCCTGCAGTAACTGAGCTGTCCACTGGAGGAGCTCTTCTTTCTAGGCTTTCATTAGAAGGGTTGTCAGCACCCTGGATGTCTCCATTTGACCCGACCACTGCTTTGATTGATTTGCCACATCAGAGGGGTCTGCAGTATTTTGACCATGAAACTTGGATGCCATTGTGGTTGTCTTAACTTTTGTTGTGGGAAACAGAGTTAGTTTTGGGTGTACGGAATATGTGTGACAGGAGGGGGGATGCAGGCAACACTTTGGAAGATAGGGGTAGTTTTGCAGTTCCTGCACAGCTTCAAACCATTTTAAGGAATAATGACAGAAAGTTGGGTTTTTTTCCCTTCTGAAAAACTTTCTGTTCTGTTCTGTTCAGTTAAAAAAAAAAAAATATTGGCGGGGGTTTAAGGACACTAAGCTAATGGGCCCGTTCTGACACCTAAAAGACCCCTCTTACGTCACTGTTGGTAATTATCTGGAGAAAAGATCCGGTCGGTGATAAGGGACGCTCTGGTGGAAAGGTCACATTGCCCTCACACCCACAGTCTGGAGAACATCACCCAGTCTGATTCGGCCCAATTGTGATTTCTTTTCTTTTTTTTCCTGAGAGGTGATAAATTTACTTTTGCTGTTGATGAATGTGGCGGAAGAGAAGCAGGAGAAGCGACATTCAGTGACTCAGACGTGAGGATGTGTGGGGTGCTTAGTAATGAACGTTTTTTCATCTACCCCCCCCCCACCCACACTTTACCCCCCACAGGCCTTTAAGAGTGCCACCATGAGCTCCTACTGGTGCGCGGGAAAAGGCGATGTCATCGAGAACTGGTGCCGCTGTGACCTGAGCACCTTTGGCAAGGATGGCCTCCCAAACTGCAGCCCTTTACATCTGCCTGTGTAAGTCCCCCAGCCCCCAGCCCCAGTCACAAATTCCCATCTCCGCCTCACCAACCACCACCTATACCCCTAACCAAACCGCCCCAGCACAAACAGTGTAGTATAGATCATGCAATCCCCCCCCCCACCCTGAAAGTACAGTGTGGGTCAGTGGGTCAGATAACGCACCCCCCACTCCACGTCACTCCATCATTAGACCAGCTATCCTATATCCCCCCCACCCATGTGCAGAGACTGTACAGTAAGTCACATAAGCTCCTCCCACCAAACCCAACGCACTCCCATGAAAACCCAGGAATCCCCTTTATTTACAAATGATTGCTTCCTAATACATTGTTAAGGTAATTATTAAAAAGGCTAGTGTTCCCTCTCCTGACGTGCTCCTTGTCTGCTGTGCCACAATCCTGTATAAATTAACCCCCCCACCCCCCACTGTCTCAAATTGCTCCCCCCCTCTAACAGCCTGCGTCTGTCCCCACACCTTGAGCCCTCCAGCACCATGGTGGCCCTGGAGTGGGTGGATGTGGAACCCATCATCGGCTACAAGGTTTCGGACTACATCATCCAGCACAAACGGGTGGAGGACCTGTCCGAGGCAGAGATCTACACAGGTAAGGTCTCTACCGGAAAGGGTGGATGAAGGGTGGTGCTGCTGCTGGCTCACTGGGTGCAGCACACTAATCCCAAATCTTGAGATTTGCTTTGGTAGGACCATTGTTTGGGAGCAGTGAACTACATGTAACTAAACTAGTAGTTTAACTACATTTTGTTTAGGACAGGTTTAGGTCTCAGGGGTATTCCAGGAAGCTGGATTGTCAGCTCACCTGTAAAGAATATTTGGCTATAGTTTTTAATGTTTTGAATCTGAATTTGTAAAAACTAAACTTGAATATATTTGGTGTCAATTAGTCATAAGTATTGATATTGCTATTTATTAACAAATGTTCAGAGAAGTTGTTGCATGCTATTTTAGAAGTTACCTGGACTGTTATAATTTAATATCACATGTACATTGTCAATAGTTTGAAGTAGTTTGAATTACTTTTTCTAAGTAGCTTTAGTTAACCAAACTAGATTTCTCCCTATGCTTTCTAAGTAGCTTCCCCAACACTAGGTAGGACCCCTTGTGTTAACCAGGAAAGTCAACTGACTGACGGGCTTATTTCTCATTAACAGTGATAACCTGGGAATGTACTTCACCTCACTCTTTATTGCTGGTCATATACATGCCAGCAGCCAACATGTAGGCCTATTGTTTGCTTGATACATTGTGTTACATTATGTTACATGACATTATGTTGCATTGCATTAGTTTATGTTTATGTTAGTTTATGTTCGATTACTCTACATTGTGTTAAATTATTATGTTACATTATATTATAACCTTGAGAAAATTTCAGGTATTTATTTAGTATTTAATGGACAATTAATATTTTGATTTTGTTCTTTTATAGTATTTAAATTCTAGGAATGGGGATGACCGGTTTTAAATAAAAAAATTTCCTAGTGGCATTCTGACTCCGCAAACTGACAGCAAACTGGAGTGATCAGTAGAATGAGAGTGTGTATGTGTGTGGCACTGTGGTAAAACACAAACACAAAAATATAGCTGCAAGCAGCAATTGCGGGGTCCAAGCAGACTGATGAACATCATTAATATATTGTTTTGGTCAGCTCCATGTGCCCTCTAACTCGATAAATGTTTCTAGCCAATGAAGCAAATCTGTAGTGAATTACAGTAATTTACATAATTTATACATAAATGGCAGATTTTAATTGAACACTGTAGACATTTGTCACATACAAACTATATTTATATAGCTTTTAAAGATAAGAGTCCACATACCATATAAGTGTCATGCAATTCGGTCAATCACTCTAGGAGGAGATGTTGTATCAAGTATTTTTCATTCAATTCTAAATTGTATAAAGTTTGCAAAAGACAAAATTTGACCAATTTGACCTTCATGAGAAGAAGATCTAGTGGCACTATATCTGTGTCTGTACAACAATGTGGTCAAGATTTATGACAATTTAAATTGACAATTCTGTTTATTGTTATAGCGCCACCAAGTGGCCAATCAGTGCAATAATCTATCAGTGGCCATTTTGGAGTTACGTCCTACTAACCTGCCAAGTTTCAGAGGTTTCTTCCATGTAGTTAGGTCAAAACTGAGGAAAAAGGTAAATGGCGATTAATATTTCTAAAATAATTGCTAATTCAAGATGCCGATGCCAATGAGGATGCTACACACATATGTTCCAGATGAGGAGGTTGATCAACAAAAGAAACCTGTCATTTTTAGTGAATATCAGAATTTTTAAAAGAATATTGTGGTCTATAGCACTCCGTGTGTTTGAATTGGGCCAATACTTTGAGGGCTGGATTTACTTAAGGATTGCGACTGGGTCAAAATCGCTATTAGGATATAATTGGTGGGGGTTACTTCATTCTAAGACTTTCCTTTTGATGCATAGTTAAATGTCTTTATGCATATGTATACCTGGACTGAACAGGCTAAAATAGTATTCCGTCTGATTTACTAAAGCATGCATTAATTGCGACTCCCATGTTTGCGTGGGAATTTTTTGAATTCCTGAAAGCAGGCGGTAATTTTCCTGGATGCGCTGAAATTGCCTATAGGTCAGGGGTTCCCAAACTTTTCCATGCCAAGGACCCCCAAATAGTCGTAGCCTCTGGCTGGGGCCCCCCTATTGCGAAATGGCTTTTAAAAAAAACTTTTAAATTACACTGGCAAATATAAAAAAATCTAACATACAGCTTCTTAATACACAACACAATACTTTTGACCCTATTTTGATTCCATAATCGGGCCATTAGCAGCTCAACGTAACGCTTTGACTGACAGGCAGACGGTTAGTTATTGGCTGCGATTGAAAGAAGGGCATGGCAAATACCTAATTTCGATATGAAAGGATTTATAACAATTTATATCTTATTTTAAACCGGCACAGTAATCTTATGAATTGAAATAAAAAATTGTAATAAATGAAAAAAAAAATTTTTTTTTTTGCATTTTCCATTTTCCTCTTCCTTCCAATTGGCCCCCCTGGCCCCCACTTTGAAAACCCCTGCTATAGGTCACACACAGGATGCTGTAGAAAGGTGTCGGGCTGTAGGCCTATACAAACGTCCTCGGCAAAACAAATAAATTCTCTGTATAGGATGTATACATCACTCAAATGTATATCACTCAAAAGGAGACAGAATTTTAAATGTTTTAAAGGACGCAAGACTTTTATTGCAGTCATCAGCTAGCAGTATAACAACAAAAACGCATGTCTGAATTTAAACAATGTATTGTTGTGCCTGTGCGGTCAGTATGATAAATTGTGAATACTTTGTGCACTTGCAGATGGCCTTCTCCTGTCACAAGTTCATGCGCATGCTAATTTTGCAGGGATTTTTCCACCTGGTATTCTATCTGTGTTAGTATTCTTTTCTTAGTTGGACCACCACCAGTGTCATTTGCCCGCATTATGTTGTAGGAACATTTTTCTAAATCACGCTTTTCTTCAAAATTTCTTTATTTATGAGGCAACTGTTCATAAATAAATTTTGTACGTGATGTCATTCCAATGTTCTCCTCTCCGTTGGTGTTGTATGTATATACTGTAATACAGCGTTGTGTACCTCGTAAATTTAAGTTTTATTTTTCTTGTGGTTATCTCGCGACTTGTGCCTGGTTGCTCCGTATCCATTTAGCGCCTTGTAATCTGGATGGGTCGTTGTCATAGATGTTCCTACCGCATATTTATAGGTGTCTCCTACTGCAAAAATTGGGAATGGGGGTGTTTAATTTATTTTATTGCGCAATTAGGACCAGTGATAGTAAATTGGTTGTTAAATGTATAGCTTTAAGGGTTGTTTATCCTGACTCATTTTCCTATTGCTCTATGGACAAATTTATCAGGAGTAACAACCCTTAAAGTGATCCATCCATATCCACTGCATATCTGGCAGCAGAGTGATGGTTTGAGGCTTGTTTGATACCTCAGACCCTTGATGACTTACAGCCATTTAGCCAACCATGGGTTCCATACTATTCCTGTGTAATGTACAGCTTAATCTAATCCCCCCCTCCCCTCCATTTCCATAGTGATCCATTCAAATGCAGAGAGGTTATAGTATCGCTTGTAAGAGCACCAGAGAATAAGAAATCAAGAGTTTTTTTGATGTTGTTGGGTCACAGACATCAGGAAGTCATGGCAAGCAAAGGATATGCAACCAAATATTAAATATGATGACTTTATTTAAGTTTATGTTAATTTGTCCAATTACTTTTAGTCCCCTAAAATGGAGGGGGACTGTGTATAAAAAGGGCTACAATTGCTACATAGTTCTCCTAATATGGATGTAAAACCCCTCAAATTAAAGCTGAAAGTCTGCAATTTAACCTCCATTTAAAATCCAATGTTCTAGAGTACAGAGCCAAAACAACACTGTATCTACCAAATTTCATCACTTTACATCAAACTGCTTGGAAGTTATTATAATTTTTTCAGTAACATATTAGAGGACATTCCAGTGAACAAATTGGTCAAAGTTTCATGTTGATTTGTCGAATGTTCGAGGAGGTGATGTCTTTTAAAGGTTTTTCCATAAGTAAAAAATTCAGAATGGTGTAAAATCCAATATGGCTGACATTATGGGTTCTATGGAATTATTTTCAGGTCAAGAGAGGACTGGTTTTGTGCCATGCTGCTTGGACCCCTAAAAAAATCTCCTGCCTCAGGTTAAAAACCTCTTCTAAAGTCAAGCTTCTCAATCATCATCCCTCCCTGCCACACGTTTGCCTCCACAGCCAAAAGTCAAAAGGTGATACTAATTAAGCAGTGGGGCGAGGATCACCCTCTATGGCAAGGAGGCTCATTGGTAAATTTAGATAAGCACTCACTTCTGTTGATCTGGAGTCTGGATATTATTCATCTCTGCACTCATTTAAAAAATAAAAAAGATCATGCATGTGGTTCCCATTAAGAAGGGGGGGGGGGGATTCAAGTATTTGATGAGATCCATAACTGGCACCAAGCCGGGGGGGGGGGGGGGGGGGGGGGAGCATGAGTCAGCCCCAACAGTGATAGACACTTAATGAAGGAGAGAAGATGTGCTATTGAGCGAGAAAGGATTAGTCATCAAGATTAGTCATTAGTCATAGTCATCAGGCGAGTCATGCGAACATCCATTGGTGGAGAAGCACTTGGTATGGAACGGAATGGTGACTCACCCCCCCCCCCCCCACCCCACCCCACCCCCACCGACAGGTAGATGGAAGAAAAGTCCGGGCACTCTTAACTTTCTCCAGCGAAAAAAGTTTGGATTACTGTCAGCTCGGCTGCAAACTGTGGTTTATTAGTGTGCGTGTGGAGTCTGTTGTGAACATGTGGTGATGCTAACAAAGGCTATCATTCAATTCCTGTGGTAGAGAACAGCAGGTAAACCCATTGGCATGACATCTTTCAGACCGTCTGAAATACTTTCTGGCCTGTCTGTCATAAATAATAAGATACAGGTTCAAGTGATGGACATTTTATGGAGCTTAATAAACATATTTGTTGACCTACATCATTAAGATCAACAGTCCTATATAAAATTGAAAACAGAATTTATGGAATTGTGAGGATCTGTTGAAAAGGAAATGATGCTATTGATTTTTAAAAGGACAGCTCAGCCAAGTATCAGTAGTTATGTTTCAATCTCAGCTTTAATGGCAGAATTCCTCTTAAAATATCAACATCAAAGATCCAAGTGTCCCATCTCCTTATAAACCCAATGTATAATGGGAAATCTAATGACTCGGTAATCCCAGCTGATACCCCCCGCTCTCCAACCCCAGGTGATGCTTGAACCAATTGTGCATCACCCTGCGGGGCTGCTCATCGCACCGGCACAGCTTGTTATGCACACTTAACCAGCTGTGTGACTGTGCTTGAATGTTAAATGTAAAAATTGTCCTTGGAGTCATTATTAATGGGAACATTTTTTTTAAAAAGTGATCCCAGCCAGGGCAAAATAATATATACTGTAGAGTACAGGGGAAACTGATGTTTTATTGAGGTAGAAGAGTGAATTATTAGGCTACATATTTATGTGCGTGTAACAGTGTGATATCAATGTTTTCATCTTCAACCATCAGAAGCGACACATGTATATGCTTTATAATGGACAAAACTATTTGTATTCATTTTATGACATGTATTGGATTGGCTTTTGGACCCATAGATATCTACCCCTTATACTGATGAAAATATAATAATTCCCATTTGAAAATGATGCAAGTAAGTTTTATGATCCAAAACAGTTGACTTGTAGTTAAATATATCATTATTTTATGAGCAGTGCACAATTTAGCCATTTGGATAGTTTTGGAGACACTAATGGACAACAGGTTACACTGCCTATATTTTGCATAATCATAGATTTTTAGTAGTTCTGTATGTCATCCGATCTGCATATACAGTGGTCCCTCGCTATAACGCGGTTCACCTTTCGCGGCCTCGCTGTTTCGCGGATTTTTTTAGTGC
Source organism: Ilyophis sp. 1 JC-2022 (assembly GCA_022702515.1). Taxonomy (NCBI): domain Eukaryota; kingdom Metazoa; phylum Chordata; class Actinopteri; order Anguilliformes; family Synaphobranchidae; genus Ilyophis; species Ilyophis sp. 1 JC-2022. The sequence goes on from CM040394.1 coordinate 51,719,099, forward strand.
AATTTTTCATGCTTTTTTTTACAGCGTATGAACTCGCATTGTGTTCTGCGTCCTGATTGACAATGGTCTACAGTCCCTTAGCCAATCAATCTCCTCCGTGCCGTGTCTTCTCAAATATAATCGAAGGTGGCATGTCTGTTTATAAGAATCTTTTCGCCCAGAAGAAAAAACAGCGCCAACAACTACCCATAACTATGTTCTTCACCCGAAAAATGACACCTGCTCCAAGGCCTTCAGTGGAAAAAGACGCTACAGCGGAGCGGCGCCAGGACGAAGAGGCACGGTCAAAGGAACTGTGAAATACGCGCGAGTCACTATTAATAATTTCTTATGTGTCCATCCTCGTAGGTTGATCATTAAAATTAAATTTGTGTCTAAAAGCTATCATATTTATGTATATGGAAAACGTTTATATTTTTATTTCTCAAATAAATGTTTGGGCCTGAAAACAGCTTTGATCTTTGGTTTCATTCTATAATACTGTACTTATTTTTTTAAATCTACGAAGGTTTGAACTTTGAGAGTGTTTAAACAAGAAAGAAATGTGAGAAAATGTTAATGCCTGTCTGAGAAAAGTGTATAAAGTGTGTGGTGAGGGGTTTTACAGCCTTAAAACATATATAATAATTGTAAAAAATAAAGCTGACTACTTCGCGGATTTCGCCTATTGCGGGTTATTTTTAGAACGTAACCCCCGCGATAAACGAGGGACCACTGTATTAGATTTTGCAAACTTGTGGACACAGAGTTTATGATCCAGGGAATGTATATATTTACCTGTTTCACATATGTAGCTCTCAGTATTTCATTGCAAACTAAAGAAAACCTTTTTTTTTTTGTGCATTTTTACAAAGTTTCTTTGCATTTGTGGGACTTTATTTTGACTTAGATTATGAAAATAAACAAATCTAAATCCGTATTGTAAATGATACAACTGTTTTGTTTCATTTAGCAAGTTTCTGTGATGCTCACACCTGGAGTTATAAAGCCTTAAACAGCACCCTCTATAGGTGAGAATTGACCAAATTTGCCATCTACGCGAAGGGGTTAAAGCACGACTGAACTTTGGTAGAACTTTGGGTTGTGTAGTTACCTGGCCATGATATGGAGTCCAAATGGTGGTGAAATATGTTTGTTAGTTGCTCTGTGCTCCCCTGGGGTGATAATCCAGAATAAGGTATTTGTCACTCTCCATTCACTTCTATAGGGCAGTTAAAACAATCTCAAAATTACACTTCAAGCACGTATACGAACTAGACTGAAATGGATTCTGTCAATACAAACAATAACCTGTCCACATTTATATATTTTTATTAAATGACCCTTTCCTGGTTTTTTCGTATTTTATTTGGAACATAGATTCGGTAGGTAATTATTGCGCAAGAAACAGCGTTAATACACCGATTCGTCAGAAACTACTCATTGGTCCAACTTTCCAAGGAAGCAAGCATTCCTGGTAGTAGCCTATATATCTATGGTAAACAAACCAACATGCCGACATTTTTTTTGGAGCGGACACCTCCGCAGAATCGTGTAATTCCGACGACATGACATTTCATATAATTCTGAAGCAGCGGCGGCAATGATTTTGCAGCTGTGTGACTGTGCTTAAACAAGCTTGTGACTGTGCTTAAACGAGCTGTGTGACTGTGCTTATACGAGCTGTGTGACTGCTTGTACGAGCTGTGTGACTTTGCTTAAATGAGCTTTGTGACTGTGCTTAAACAAGCTGTGTGACTGCTTAAATGAGCTCTGTGACTGTGCTTATACAAGCTGTGTGACTGTGCTTAAACGAGCTGTGTGACTGTGCTTATACGAGCTGTGTGACTGTGCTTACGAGTTGTGTGACTGCTTATAGAAGCTGTGTGACTGTGCTTAAATAAGCTGTATGACTATGCTTATACAACCTGTGTGACTGCTTATACGAGCTGTGAGACTGTGCTTATACAAGCTGTGTGACTTTGCTTAAACGAGCTGTGTGACTGTGCTTAAACAAGCTGTGTGACTTTGCTTAAACAAGCTGTGTGACTTTGCTTAAACAAGCTGTTTGACTGTGCTTAAACAAGCTGACTGTGCTTAAACAAGCTGTGTGACTGTGCTTAAACAAGCTATGTGACTGTGCTTAAACAAGCTCTCTGACTGTGCTTATACAAGCTGTGACTGCTTATTCGAGCTGTGTGACTGTGCTGCCTGACAAACTAAGCTATGTAAGGTTATTTAAGGGAAAAGGCATCTGCTAAGCAAGTAAAATTTCACAAGTGTGAAAGGCACAGAATGTCAGATAGTGCCCCGCCCATACAGTGGCCTTTATGCCTGCCGTAGCACCCCCTCATAAAGCCCCTAGTGTATGCTGTCTAAACCAGGAACACGAGCGCCTAAAGCCATGTAGTCCTCTGCCTGATGTCACAGCAATCTCCGTTCAGATTGAGCATGCTCACACACCCCACACTTCCTGTAGTGTGTGACCCCCCTAGCCCTGGTCTCGCACACCTTTATTTATACCCTGACCACTCCCTCAACTGTGTGGCTTCCGAAAGAGGCGAGAGGAGCCGTCCCGGGGCTATTTGAGAGAGAGAGAGAGAGAGAGAGAGAGACAGAGAGATGGGGAGAGAGAGGGAGGGACTGAGTTATGGATAGAGGGAAAGAGAGGGAGGGAGAGAGAGACTAAGAGGGAGGGAGGGAGGGAGAGAGCGCCTTGCGCCTTTGATGTGGTTGGATGCCGGCCCAGTCGTCAGTGCATAAATCCCTCCCTTTTATAAGCGGTGCAATCTCGCTGGCAGAGAATCACTCACGAACACAGTCCCCCTCAACCCCCCTGCAGGTATCATCTGTCCGCTTCAATATCAGGGCATTATCCTCTGTTCTAATGGCCTTTTTATTCCTTTTATATGGCTTTTTGTACCGCTTTAGTAATGTTTGTCTTTTTCTATTTATCTTTTCATAATGGGTTCCTTGCTATTGCTGGTTGCCAGTTATGGCTCTGATTAAATGGGGGGTTCAACAAATCATTGCTCATTCTTTACGACTGTCTGAACAGATTGCGAACCAGCAGAGATGGTAAGGGGAACTTCGTCCGTAATCAGGTGGTGTGTGGTGGTGGCTTTGAATCCCAGGTGGTCTAATGCCTCCGTGTTATGGAAGCAGAGCACTTGCCCAAGTACCTCCTGGCCACGGGTGGTGCTGTGCTGGTCAGGGTTTGATCCTGGGGACTGTACTGACAGCAGGAGCTTAAGCAGGACTCGCTATGCGGGAGTCTGAGATTACACACATAGTTTTGAAATTGCGTGTTTGCATCTGTATCTGTAAATTCCGTCCTGCAGGCTGTAACAGACCACCACACACTGGACCCATCAGTGCTCTCCTTCTCCTTACTCTCTCTCTCTCTGATTCTCTGTCCCTCTCTCTGACTCTCTCTCTGTCCCTCTTTTTGACTCTCTGTCTCTCTGATTCTTTCTGTCCCTCTTTCTGACTCTCTCTCTCTGTCTCTCTCTGATTCTCTGTCCCTCTCTCTGACTCCTCTCTCTCTCTCTCTCTCTCTCTCTCTCTCTCTCTCTCTCTCTCTCTCTCTCTCTCTCTCTCTCTCTCTCTCTCTCTCTCTCTCTCTCTCTCTCTCTCTCTCTCTCTCTCTCTCTCTCTCTCTCTCTCTCTCTCTCTCTCTCTCTCTCTCTCTCTCTCTCTCTCTCTCTCTCTCTCTCTCTCTCTCGTGTTGCGCAAGCATTGATGCATAAATGACAGACAATAAACACTCTCCATATCCGAGAAGGATGAGAGAAGAAAAGAAAAGAAAAAAAAATATGAACAACATATCTTCATGCCAATTGTCAATGTACAGATTTTTGTTGATCTTGTAAAAAATTTTTAATGCTGTGGTTGTAGCATTTTTTTCAAATTGTTTATTTATGGTCAGTTGTCCGAGGGGGTCCCTCTCTGGGTAGAGCTGGTTGCTTTTCAGTGCCTTGTGCTGATAGCAGTGTGGATCAGCCTGATTCAGATGAACCCATAATTTGAGTGCTCTTTTTTCAATTGGCAGCAGGAGGGGGAAGCGGCCTAATTCAGCCCTGCAGGCATTATTTGGGGCATTTCTGTGGACATGCAATACAGTTTTGCAGAACTCCAGGTGAAATTTGTCGATTTGATTTTCATCCCATTTTTTGTTTTTGTTGCACAATAGAGGGCCTCACACTTCACTCCCATAAAAGAGAATGGGCTGGATAATGCAGTCAAATATTTTTAGCCAGATCATTATAGGGGGATTGAATTTGTAAATAGTTTTTTTAATTGCATAGTAGGCCCTGTGTGATTTGTCCCTTAATGCATTTATTGCCATTTCAAAATTCCCTGAAGCACTAATCACCAGACCCAGGTAAGTGTAGCTGGTGGTGTGCTCCAGGGTGTGTGCTCCTAGGGTAAATTGGTTTACCTGTTTCCCTGTGATCTGGATTTTTTCTGGAAGACCATAACTCTGGTTTTTTCCAGATCTACTGTCAGTGCCCAGGTCTGACAGAATTTCTCTAGGTATGACAGTCTCTGCTGTAACCCCTGTTCTGTGGGTGACATCAGAACCAGGTCATCCGCATAGAGTAAGAATTAAATTTCTTTATCGTGTAGAGTGAGTCCAGGAGCAGCAGACTGTTCCAACTGTAAAGCCAATTCATTAATGTAAATGTTGAAGAGTGTTGGGTTCAGATTGCAGCCCTGTCTCACTACACGCCCCTGAGTGAAGAATTCAGTTATTTTATTTCCAATTCTGGTACTGCACTTATTCTCTGTGTACATCGATTTTATGATGTCATAGACCTTACCCCCTACACCCCTACAAACATGCAAATATTTTTCCTTTGTTCTTTTGGTGGATATGCCTGTTTATGAGTGTGTGTAGGGTGTAAATATAGTCAGAGGTGCAATGATTTGGTAAAAAGCCAATCTGACTCTTACTCAAGACATTGTGTTCCGAAAGGAAGGCCAGTATCCGGGCATTAATTATACTGCAGAAAGCCTTCCCCAGATTACTGCTCACAGAGATGCCTCGATAATTGTTTGTGTCAAATTTATCTCCACTTTTAAATATAGGGGTAATCAAGCCTTGGTTCCAGATCTCTGGGAAACACCCAGTATTAAGTGTTAAATATTTTGAGGATGGCCTCATGTAGTTTAGAGCTGCCATGTTTTTACATCTCACTGCAGATACCATCAGGCCCACATGCTTTTCTGGCCTTCAGGGCCTGTAGTTTGCTTTTTAACTCCTGCAGAGTAATTAAGGTGTCTAAAGGGTTTTGATTGACTTTAATAGTTAATTTTTTAAGATTAATTCTTTAATAGTTAACACTTTAAAGTGTTTTTTCCAGATATTGCAATTCTGTAATATCAATTTTTCCCTAGTGTTTGACGAATTTAGTTTTTTCCACAAATCTAGAAACGTGTTTTGATTAATTGCGTTTTAAATTTTGTCGATTTCTTTGGACATATATTGCAGTTTTTTTTTCTGATGAGCTGTTTGTATAGTTTCAGGGCCTGGTGGTATCTGAGGCGTCCTTCAATGTCACTTGGCTCCTTATGTTTATGGTTGGACAGCTGTCTCAGCTGCTTCCTAGCCATAAAACATTCCATATCAAACCATTTTTCTTTTGGCTGATTCTTATTTTTTTATCTTATTTTCATGTTTGCAGGTTTTAGGTTAGATTTTATTGCCAATTTAACTAATATATGATTTAAATGTTTCGTTGCCAAGTTTAATAAATATTGATTTGATTTGATTTGATTAAGCCCTCATTGTTGCTTGGGTACTGTGTTTGCTGAAAGGCATTCAGCATGTCACCTATTTCAGTACTGCTCAGTGCTGCCTGGTATTCTGCAGTACTGGTCTGGCCCCACCTGTATGTGGGTTCTAAGTTGAACAGTTTTGCTGTCGGGTGATGATCTTTCAGGGCCTGTTCAGTTTTTTCCAGGTAGAGTTACCTGGCTGTGGTCAGAGAGGGGTGTTCGGGGTATGACAATAAATGCATTAATACATTCTGGGTCCATGTCTGTAATGGCGTAGTCAACAACACTGCTACCCAGCACTGAGCTATATGTGTATTTCCCCAGAGAGTCCCCCCTGGTCCTTCCATTAACAATGTACAGATGTACAATTTTTTATTCACCACACTGTCGTAGCTCTGCCTTTTGTGGTGACCTGTGTGTGGCACAAAGGGGTTTGGCTACAAAAATTGAGATTTCTTTCTGCACTGACATTATCAATCTCTCTGCCTGTTCTGGCATTGAAATCTCCCATTATCAGTACATATCAGAGCCTAATTGTTGGAAATGGAGAATTTCAGATTGGAGATTTTGATAACTGTTTTCTATATAGTATGGTGATTCAGATGGGGGGATGTAGATTGCACATAGATAAATGTCTAATTGTATGTTTATTTTTATTTTTTAAATCTGGATCCAAATGTGTGTCTGACCTCTCTTTTGTGGCAAAATGTAATTATGGAGTTTCCCTTTGTACCAGATGATAATGCCCCCTGAATCCCTGCCACCTTTAGCATGGGGGTGTTTTACAGAGGGCACTATCAGCTCTCTATAATCAAGTGGAGGGTGTGCTGGTACATCTCCACGGCACCATGTTTCCTGGAGAATTATAATATCTGAACTATTTACAAAATGTACAAAGTCAGGGTTTGTGCTCTTCAGGCCTAAGGTGGAAGAGTACAGGCCCTGGATATTCCAACTACTAATTTTAAAAGATGAGATTGATTTTTTCTCTCTGTCTTTTTGATTCTCTCTGTCCCTCTCTCTGACTCTCTCTCTCTCTGTCTCTTTGATTCTCTCTGTCCCTCTCTCTGATTCTCTGCCCCCCTCTCTGACTCTCTCTCTCTGTCTCTCTGACTTTCTCAATTTCAATTTCAAAGTGCTTTATTGGCATGACAAATACAGACACTTGTGTTGCCAAAGCCGGGGTTACATAATAAAACTATGTACAGTATGGATGATGGATTCAAAAATAAAATAATAGAAATGCCTATAACAAGAATGACAATAAATTATGTTATGTCTTGTGTGTGTCTGTGTTTCTGTATGTGTTGTGTGCGTGTGTGTGTATATTGCTTGCTCATATGTGTGTGCAGGTATGTGTGTGCATGTGTGCATGACAGGGTCACTCACTGTCCCTCAGAATGTGGCAAGAGAACACAAATTGTGCTGAAAGTATGCAGCAGTCTTTATTTTTCCCTAATAAGAAGGGTAGTTTATCAGTATCCGGTGTGCTGTTGAATTGGGGACATTTTTGGCTAATTTTGGGATAGAATTTATTGTGAATTTGGTCAAATTTGGCACATTCAAACAAGAAGTGTTTTTCTGTTAAAATTTTGGTCTTTACATTGGCACAATCTTTGTTCTTCTGGCAGCCATGATCTTTTGTGCCTGCCGGTTTATATGGCTAGGCGGTGCTCACCTCGGTGCTCACCTCGTCAAGGTGGTTCTCAGTTTTTTGTCAGTAACTGTGGTCAGGTAGTTTGTTACAGTGTACTTTTTAGGGCCAGATAATATTTCATTTTACTTTGTGATTTTGGTGAGATTCCCAATAAGTGATATAATTTTGTTTCAGTTGTGTTGCAATTTGGGTAATTCTAATTAGATTTGTAGTTTTGTTCTGATCCTGAGCCAATGAGGAGTTAGTGTCTGTTAGTGTGTGTAGAGAACTAAGGCTCAGGACCAGCTGAGTGAGGGGATTGTTTTCTTTGCTCAACTCTTGGTATCGCAGGGCTTTGTATTGATGTGAGTGGGGGTCACTGTGTTTTAAATGTTTCCAAAATTTGATTGCCCTTTGGATATTGGCCTAATGTTTACAGAATTCTGCATGCAGGGTTTCAATTGAATGTCTGTCCCATTTGCCAAATTCTTGACTCATGAGTGGACCGCACACCTCACTACCATAAAGAGCAATTGGTTCAATTACATCTTCAAAGATTTTTAGCCAAATTCTAAATTAAATCTCTACAGAAATGTGTCGTTTTATGGCATAGAAGGCCCTGCGTGCTTTCTCCCTTCACTGCAATGTTGAAGTTTTCAGTAGAACTGGGTTTTAAACCTAAATAATTGTAATTTGAAGAATGTTCAATATAATTTGTTCTTAACATTAATTTGTGTTTTGTTCCCTGAGATTTGGATCTTTTTTTGGAATGCCACAATTTTAGTTTTATTGAGGTTTACTGCCAGGGCCCAGGTCTGGCAGTACTGTTTTAGCAGATCTAGGCTTTGCTGTAACCCCTGTTCAGTGGGGGACAGCAGAACAAGGTCATCTGCATAGAACAGGCACTTCATCTCTCAGTTGTGTTGAGTGAGACCAGGTGCTGCAGATTTTTCTAATATGTTTGCCAATTCATTAATATAGATATTGAATAGGGTTGGGCTTAAGCTACAGCCCTGTCTCACCACATGCTCCTGAGAGAAGAAATGTGTTCTATTGTTGCCAATTTTTATGCCGCATTTTTTTTCCTGTATACATTGATTTAATGAGATCATAGGTTTTACCCCCTACACCACTTTCAACAACTTTGTAGAATAATCCTTGATGCCAAATAGAATCAAATGCTTTTTTTAAATCAATAAAGCAAGCAAATATTAGTTTTTTGTTTTGGGTTACATGTTTCTCAATTAGGGTGTGTTGGGTGTAAATATGATCGGTTGTGCGGTGATTTGGTAAAAATCCAATCTGATGTCTACTCAAGACATTGTGCTCAATAAGGAAGGTTAAACATCTAGAGTTTATGACACTACAAAGAACCTTTCCCAGATTACTGTTCAGACAGATGCCTCTGTAATTGTTTGGGTCGAATTTATCTCCATTTTTCAATAAAATGTCATCAGGTCTGGTTGCTTTTTTAGGTTTCAGTGTTTTAATTTTATCTTTAAGTTCTTGCTCAGTAATTGAGAAGTCCAATGGATTTTGATTATGTTTAATAATCAATTCAAGTTAATGTGATTTTTTGTTTATATGGTTTTTCTCAGGACATGGACCTAATTCCACTTTCTTAAAAAGTGTTTGAAAATGGTCTGTCCAGATATCCCGATCTTGTATCGCCAATTCTTCATGTCGTGATTTTTTCAGATTTTTCCATCGTTCCAAAAATTTGTTTGTATTTATTGACTCCTCAATTTCTGCCAGTTACTTATGGGTATATAGAGTGTACGTTTGTATTGCTTTAGTGTTTCACAGTAAAGAAGGCGTATACTTGTATTATTTGGGTCTCTGTGTTTTTGATTAGACAATTTGAGTTCTTTTTGGATGTTTTTACAGTCTTGATCAAACCAGTTTCAGTCTATTTTAAATTATTAGTTGTGCTAGTATTGATATTTTAACTGCCAGATTAACTCCTTCTGTACTGTGAACATGTGTGGTGTCCAGAAAGATGTCTAAAAGGGTTTGAATTTCTTGATCACTAATTGCTTTCTGGAACTCTTCTGTGCTATTTTGAGCCCATCTGTATGATTTTCTAATATTGAACAGTTTACTGGGCTTTTTGGGTGTAGTGCTGTTCATTTCTGTCCTTTTGAGAATGACAGTAATTTGTCTGTGGTCAGACAGAGGGGTTAGAGGCTTGACAGTGAATGCTCTGAGAGAGAAAGGGTCTAAATCTGTTATCATATAATCAACTGTACTATTCCCAAGAGGTGAGCAAAATGTGTATCTTCCTAATGAATCCCATCGTAACCTACCATTGACGATGTACAGACCCAGACTTCGACAGAGCTGCAAGAGTTCTCTTCCGTTTTTGTTGACCACATGATTGTGTTTTTTTCTGTGGGAATAGGGAGAATAGTTGTTAATAAAGGACAATTTTTTACTTATGTAGTTATCTCCCTGTGTGCTGGTAAAATCAGGTTGTATTCCCATTATCGCATTCAGGTCCCCGCAGATAAGCTAATTTCCCTGGGCCTTCCCATGGCGTGCCTCTTTTTCTAATTCAGGGAACATCTCTTCTGTGTAGTACGGGGACTCTGAGGGAGGAATGTATATGGCACATAGAAACACATTTTTCTGTGAAAGACCAACGTCTTTTTTTATTTGAATCCAAAAATAATATTTTCCAATCTTTAAGCGATCTATAAAAAAAATTGTGCAATTTTGCTTTGTACCAGATTATTAGACCCCCTGAATCTCTGCCCTGATGTACAGTGCTGATCTTTTGGGAGGATATGATGATCTCTCTGTAGTCTGGGGGACAGTGAGTAACAGTGGCTGCCTTACACCATGTTTCCTGTAGGGTGACCATATCTGCTGATTGTGATTATGCTCTTTTGGAAATCGTCAATTAAACTCTTTACTCCAAAGGCTGATGATTTCAGACCTTGGATGTTCCACATGCTGATTGAAAATGAAGTCATATTAAATAAATTAAATTACATGAACAACAATAACTGTATTTGTAATATATCTATTAACTTCTATGGTGTGTGTTTACTTCTTTTAAAAAAAATTTTTTATTTTTTATAACATAGAATCTTTATGGAGAAATGTGTGCCCTGCTACGCACATTTCTGTCCCATTTTAGATACATGCATACATACATACATAAATGCACATACATACAATGGGGGAAATAAGTATTGGACACGTCAACAATTTTATTATCAAACATATTTCCAATGTAGCTATTCACATGAGATTTTGACCAGACATTGGTATTAACTCAATAAAACTACACAGCTAAAGAAATTGTAACGTTCCAATTCTTTAAAAAAGTTATGTGCAATAAAGTGAAATGACACAGGAAAAAAGTATTGAACACGCTAAATTAAATGTATTTAATACTTGGTAGAAAAGCCATATTTTTTATATTTGGTTGCATATCCTTTGCATGCCATGACTTTATGATGTCTGTGACCCAACAACATCAAAAGGCTCTTGATATCTTATTTGCTGGTACTCTTACAAGCGATACTATAACAGCTCTGCATTTGAATGGATCTCTATGGGAATTGGGGGGTGAGACAAGATTTAGCTGTAAATTACACTGGAACAGTATAGAACACATGGTTGGCTAAGTGGCTCTAAGTCATCAAGGGTCTGATGTATTAAACAAGCCTTTAACCATCACTCTCCTGCCAGAAATACAGTATATATGGATGGATAACTTGAAGGGTTTCTTCTCCTGACTTATTTTTCCATAGAGTTCAATAGGAAAATCTGTCAGGAGAAACAACCCTTAAAGTGATCCTTCCATATCTACTGTATTTCTGGCAGCAGAGTGATGGTTAAAGGCTTGTTTAATACATCAGACCCTTGATGACTTAGAGCCACTTAGCCAACCATGTGTTCTATACTGTTCCAGTGTAATTTACAGCTAAATCTTGTCTCACCCCCCAATTCCCATAGAGATCCATTCAAATGCAGAGCTGTTATAGTATCGTTATAGTATAGTCTCTCGTTGCGAGTTCGTCACTAATCTTGTAAGCGTTAGTCTGTTGCCTGTTTTTCCCCCCGAGTGAGCTAATATCTGTTTTTCCGAGTCTGTGTTTCGTGTTTTAGTTAGGTTTTTAATTTCTGTTTGTTTCTTAGTTCTTGTTTCTAGTTGTTGGTTTTTGTTGTCCGTTCTTTTGTTTATTTTTCCGTGCCCTTGATTTCCTGGCTTTGACCTCAGTCCGTGTTCTCGCGACCCTGCTTCTGGATTTTGTTTTGTACCTCTGCCGTGCCTTCCTGTGATTGACCCCTGCCTGTTTTGACTTCCCTTTGGATATTGATTTTGTACCTTTGTCTTGACAATAAACTTCGTTTTTGTGCACTCCTGCCTGCTACTGGGTCCCTATTCCACCGGACGTAACATTCCAGGGACAACGTGCATCTATCCCAGGAGAGAAAATGTTTAATTCTGGGGAAATATATGAATCTCTATTTCACAATATGCATGTTTGTGCACACCCCTGTATGATGCATATTACATCTTAATATTGCACAGTTAAAATAACATTGAAACAACTGCGACATGACTTAAGACCAGGTTTGTGGTGGTTTTAGGGCAATTGCTTTCTGCTTGCTCAAGATAGCAATACACCAAAAATGATCTTGGCCACACTTCAGGCCAGATTCAGAGTTGAGTTAAGCACGCGCAAATGGGACTTACTCCCGAAATTCCACAAATCATAAACTATTTGTGATTCAGTCATATTTAGCAAAAATGGATATTAGAATGACTGCATGTTCTTTGAAAATAATATTGGTCTTATTTTTCTTTGCCTAGCCTATACTTACAATTATCAAAGAGCTGTCATAAAAAGACAAATATGTAAAAGCAGTATTGTATTGTATTGGCCATCTGCGGTCTGGTATATCATACCAGACCAATATTAGATGGATTAATTGATCCAGTGTCTCGATCATATTCGCTTTGACAGAGAAACGATTTGTGTCAGCACAGCTTCTCCAAAATGATTACTTTGAAGACGTCGCATATAGGCTATTGTGTTCAACCACCATAGGCTACATGACTTTATTAGGTAAATTGATTTAAAAAGATTAGATTTTTCAGATTTATTTTTTTCAGTAAATCCAACGATTTGTTTACTTAATAATATTGCTTGTAACCACTGTCCAGCGATTATTTATTTTGACGATGTAACATCCAAGTAGTCAATAGGAGCTATGATAATTTTATCATTGCGATGGATTAATACGTTCACTGCCTTCCCCATCACGCAAGAGTATGCCCTGTGCCACCCACATTTTTAGAAACGCAGCCGCATAGAATACGACGTATCTCATCCAGCGTTGAATCCGCGCAGCAGAGACACTTAAGCGTATGGCTGAATCCGGCCTTTCATCTTAAGACCAACCTGCCCAGTTCACTTGCTATGGGTGCAAGTTCACTTGTTATTTAAACAACGTGAGCGCTGGACACTAAAATGAAAACTGTGCATTTAATTTAAAAGTTTTTTTTTTAAAGCCAGCTTGCAATAGGGGGGCCCCAGCCAGAGGCTACGGCTATTTGGGGGTCCTTGGCATGGAAAAGTTTGGGAACCCCTGTCTTAGTGTATGACATTTAAACACATACAGGTGCAGCTCAAAAAATTTGAATATCGTGAAAAAGTTCAATATTTTTTGTCACTCATTTCAGAAAGTGAAACTCATATATTATATAGATTCATTACACATAGAGTGAAATATTTCAAGCCTTTATTTCTTGTAATTTTGATGATTATGGCTTACAGCTAATGAAACCCAAAATTCAGTGTCTCAAAAAATTAGAATATTTTGCTTTAACATATTTTTAAAGTATCATATGTAATATTTGGTCGCATATCCTTTGCATGCTGTTACTTCCTGAAGTCTGTGGCCAATCAAAATCAAAAGACTCTCAATATCTTATTTTCAGGTACTGTTACAAGCGATACTATAAACTCTCTGCATTTGAACTGATCTCTATGAGAATTGGGGGGTGAGACTAGATTCAACTGTAAATTACACTGGTACAGTATGGAACACATGGCTGGCTAAATGGCTGTAAGTCATCAAGGGTCTGAGCTATCAAACGAGCCCCAAACAATCACTCTGTTGCCAGATATGGAGTAGATGTGGATGGATCACTGCAAGGGTTATTTCTCCTGACTCATTTTCATATAGAACTCTATGGGGGAAAAAGTCAGGAGAAACAACCCTTAAAGGGATCCATCCACATCTACTCCATATCTGGCCGCAGAGTGATGGTTTGGGGCTCGTTTGATACCTTAGACCCTTGATGACGTACAGCCATTTCGCCAGTCATGTGTTCCATACTGTACCAGCGTAATTTAGAGCTGAATCTAGTCTTACCCCCCAATTCTCATAGAGATCAGTTCAAATGCAGAGAGTTTATCGCTTGTAACAGTACCTGAAAATAAGATATTGAGAGTCTTTTGATTTTGATTGGCCACAGACTTCAGGAAGTAACAGCATGCAAAGGATATGCGACCAAATATTAAATATGACACTTTAAAAATATGCTAAAGAAAAATATTCTAATTTTCTGAGACACTGAATTTTGGGTTTCATTAGCTGTAAGCCATAATCATCAAAATTACAAGAAATAAAGGCTTGAAATATTTCACTCTATGTGTAATGAATCTATATAATATATGAGTTTCACTTTCTGAAATGAGTGACAAAAAATATTGAACTTTTTCACGATATTCTAATTTTTTGAGCTGCACCTGTATTTTGCAGCAATATGTGCTGTTGATCCCTCCCCCAGGACTATTGGCAATGTATTGCTCTCCTCAAGAGTTAGAAAGTTGTGGATATGTTTTTATTTTTATTTTTTAGTATTAGTATTTCCTACATTTCTTAGTATAGTAAAGTATTTTTCCCAAATTTTGTCATGTTTTTGGTATTTTAGAGTGTAACTCAGTTTCACCTCTTTCTCTCTCTCTTTCTGTCTCTCTCTGACTCTTTCTGTCCCTCTCCCTGACTCTCTCTTTCGCTTTGTCTCTCTCTGACTCTCTCTCTGCTTCTCTCTGTTGTTGACAGTGATACCTGCAGTATGGTTTCCAAACAACAAGTGTGTGTTCTCCTCAGGAAATTGACTTATTCCCCGCAGTTGGGCCCTGCATTTGCTAATTAGACTAAATCAAATATTGTGCATCGTATTGAACAAGGCTGGAGGAAGCCAGGATTTCTCTGGCACCATCCTTACGCAGGAATGTGGGTATTTATTATGCCTGGCAATACTCCTCCCACATTGACTGTAGAGTTGAAAGCAACTGTGGCAAGTGGCCATGCCTTTTCCTTTCGACCTGCTCCTGCAGAAAAATCTTTATTTCCCAAGTCACCCCTTATGAGGGCCCCTTGGGAAAGAAAAATTTGCACTAGCCATTCAGTGCACGGGAGTTTTTAAATAGGAAGAATTTGGTCCCTCTTGCGTTGAAGTGTTACGTGCATTTGTTTAGTCCACCTGAGAATATGGTGTTAAGTTTTCCAATCCAGTGTTTTTCTACAGGGTTTCTACGTCTGTCCTCTGGTGTCCAGCAAATATTTTAATGGAGGCCCGATACTTCTAGTGCCTCAAGCCCATGGTGAAGGAAACGGGCCACTAGGTGTGTGTGCCTGTCCCTGTGATATTATTTTTATTATTTATTACTTAATTAAATTTTTTCCCAATTTAGTAGCCAATTGAACTTCTATTCTAATTAAATTTCCCCCGTGTAGCAACCGCTAGAGAATCACCGATACACAACCCTGTCAGCCGGCAGTAGGACGGAAATCGCCACATCCTCTTCAGGGTGCGACTCCTCCTAGGGTACCTGACCATGATTCCAACTCGCCCAGGGCCAATCTATGCGCAGCGATTCTCTCCGAGCCCCTCCCCCCACCTGTAAGCAGCCGCTAATTGCTGCTCCCACAGAGCACCGGCCATGCTCGGATCTGGCAGGACCGGGGCACGACCTGAGTACAACTGCACTGACTATCGCGGCGGCCTATATCCCTGTGATTTTTTAATGTTATACAGTATATGTGCTGTGCTAATGTGGTTCTAATTGTATTCCCTGTCTCTCCTACATATTTTATATCACAGTGATTACACTTTATGTGCCCTCCACTATACAGTGCCCTCCACTATTATTGGCATCCCTGGTAAAGATGAGTAAAAGGGGTTATAAAAAATTTGTTTGGCACCCCTGCATTTACATATAGAATAAAGTAATCATTTTTAATATTTGGTCGGATATCCGTTGCATGCCATGACTTCCTGATGTTTGTGACCCAACAACATCAAAATACTCTTGATATCTTATTTTCTGGTACTTTTACAAGCGATACTATAATGTCTCTGCATTTGAATGGATCTCTATGGGAATTGGGGGGTGGGACTAGATTTAGCTGTAAATTATGCTGGAAGAGTATGGAATACATGGTTGGTAAAATGGCTGTAAGTCATCAATGGTCTGACGTATCAAACAAGCCTGAAACCATCACTCTGCTGCCAGATATGCAATATATATGGATGGTTCACTTTTAGGGTGTAGTGGTTCTCTGTGCCAGAAACACGGAGGAAATGTTTGGAGGTCCAGGTGCGACAGATAGGGAGTCTTAAAGTGTTCCTATGAACACCACAGAAATGGAAAAGGGGGAAATAAGGGGAACACAAATAACCTCGCAATAAAAGGCGAGGAGCTCGATATCCGAGCAAAACAAAAGAAATAAGCAGTCACGCTTAACACAAATAACCTCGTGATAAAAGGCGAGGAGCTCGATATCCGAGCAAAACAAAAGAAATAAGCAGTCACGCTTAACACAAATAACCTTGCGATAAAAGGCGAGGAGCTCGCTAACCGAGCAAAACAAAATAAATAAGCAATCACGCTTAATACAAATAACCTCGCGATAAAAGGCGAGGAGCTCGATATCCGAGCAAAACAAAAGAAATAAGCTGTAGCGCTTATCTAACTCCCGTTTGTGGAGTGAGCAAATAGAAAGAAAAGAGAAAACTCAAAAGCCCAAAGACTTAGTGAGAGCACTCGTAGGTATAAGAATAAAACAAAGAAATGAAAACCCTAAACTCTGAGCTAAGAGCTAAAAAGATCACTTTGTTTTTTCTACGTTGTACTGCTAACAAGTCCCGCGTTGATAAGCAAAGCGGTCGATAGCAGAACAACTTCCTATACCCTTTTACCGGCTCGAATGTTACGTGAAATAACATGGAAGCAATGAGAAACGGAGGAAGCGGGGTATAAGTAGTGAGCGGATATGCAGGACAGGTGAACTCACTATTTACCAAGACGAAAGCAAAACCCGTAGCGGAACACAGAAAAATCCGATGGATTACCGGTAAAATCAAAAAGGAATAAAAAACGCGGAGATAAGAAAAGAGAGGCATGATCCATGACAAGGGTTGTTTCTCCTGACAAATTATCCTATTGAACTCTATGGAAAAATAAGTCAGGAGTTAGTCTCTTCAAGTTAAGAGTACCAGAAAATAAGATATCAAGATGTTGATGTTGTTGGTTCACAGACATCAGGAAGTCATGCTATGAAAAGGATATGCGACCGAATATAAAAAATTGATATAATAAATGTATATATTTTATTCTATATATAAATGCAGAGGTGCCAATAATTGTGACACACGTGGTTTTGTTAAAAATAATTATTTCTTGATGAGGGATTTTTTCTCTCATAATAAATCTACTTCAATTAAAGGTTGGATTTTCCTCATTATTTCAGTGTGAGATTAAGCCAATTTACCAAACGGTGAATTCTTTATAACCCTTTGAACTCATCTTTACCAGGGGTGTCAATAATAGTGGAGGGCACTGTATATGCATTTGTATGTGTTGACTGTGTTTGTTTAATAAGGTATGTTGTGTTTGTATGCAGTGTTGTTCTTGACTGTAGTGGCCTGTTTGTAAAATACCGTGTGGGTAGAGTGTTAATTTCCGGTAGTTTGCTACTTACCAGATCAACAAATTGGGGTTAGTGGGTAGGGTTATGGTTTGGTTTAGGATTAGGGTTTCAGTTTGGATTACGGTTGGGGTTATAACTTGGGGTTAGGGTTGCGGACTTAGGTTTAGAAAAAATCTTTATTTCCCAAGTTTGCACTGGCAATTCAGTGTACTGCAGCCTTTAAGTAGGAAGAATTTGGTCCCTGTTGTGTTGAAGTTTTTACCAGCATTTGTTTAATCCACCTGGGAATATGGTGTTGAGTTTTCTAATCCAATGTCTTTCTGTCCTACGTCTGTCCTCCTGTGTCCAGTTAATGTTGGAATGCAGGCCTGATATTTATACTGCTTCAATAGGAAATGAGCCACTATGTGTGTCTGTTTTTCTATGGTTTTTTATGTTATATATGTGTTGTGCCAATCTGGTTTTAATTGTATTTTCTGTTTCTCCTACATATTTTATGTCTCAGTGTGTGCACTTTATGACATATATGCAGTTATATGTGTTGGCTGTGAGTGTTTGTTTAATAAGGTATGTTGTGTTTGTAGTGTTGTTTTTCACTGTAGTGGCCTGTTTGTAAAATATCTGGCCTTGTGTGGGTAAAATGTTGATTTCCGGTAGTTTACTACTTACCAAATGATTTTTAAGGTTTTTGTTTCTTTTGTAGGCCAAAATTATTTTGTATTCTTGGAGCAGGTCTGTGTTTTGCAGAATCCTGGCCAGGTTCCGTTTCATTTTTCTGTTCGCTATTTGGCTGAATGTCGAGTAGGTGGTGATAAGCGGAATGATTTTTCTAGTGTCCTGTTGTTTTGTAGCCAAGAAGTTTTTCCGAATCTATCTGAGGAACGATCTGGAATACCCCTCTTGGTTTTAATGCATTGAAGAGGGTCTTGGTAGCCTCCTCAAAGTCTGTAATTTGTGTGCAGATTCTGTTGAACCTTAGTAATTGGGATTTAATCAAACCTCTGAATGTATGTTTTGGGTGGAGACTGTCCTTGTGTAAGAGTGCATGCGTGTCTGTGTCTTTAAAAAAAACTTTAGTGTCTAATGTGTGTGTTTGGGGAAATGAGGGCCCCTTGTATGTGGTAGTGTCCAAAAAATCAATATGTTCATAGTGTGTGGTGTGTTTAATTGTGATAGATGTGTGGTGCGTGTTGAGGATCCATGAAGTGTTTGAAATCTTCTGAGCTATGTGTCCATGTTCCCCAAATGTCATCTAAATACCTAAAATAATTAGTGGGGAGTTTGGGACATTTTTCAAAAACTGTCTCCTCCCAATGCGCCATGTAAATGTTGGCATAAGCCGGTGCAAATTCTTTGCCCATAGCTGTGCCGCTGGTCTGTCAGAACAATTCTTTATTGAATTCAAAGTCTTGCTGAGGCTTATCTCCAGTAATTGCAGGAGGATCGTATCCGGTCGATTGTTGTCCGGGTACATTTCCATCCATGTTTTTACCGCTGTTAATCCTGCTGCTGTGTTTATGTTGGTGTATAGACTATCTATGTCTATGGTGAACAGGATACCTTCAGGTATTTTGGTGGTTTTTATTTTATGAAATCATATGTGTCTTTGATGTAGCTTTTGTGTTTTGTGGACAGTAGATGGAGAAAAAAATCTAAGTATTCAGCTATCCTATAGGATTCGCTGTTGCAGTCTGAAAGAATAGGCCTCCCTGCCGGGACCTCATATGGTATGCTCCAAGATTCTGGTGGCTTGTGTATTTTAGGGAGGAGGTAAAACATCCTAGGTTGTCCTCTCCCCTCAGGTAAAAACTTTGTTTTTTCGTGATGTATTTGTTTTCTACTAGTGTCTGTATGATGACATGTATTTCCTGGGCCGTGTCTGGGTATATGGGTCCATCTAATTTTCTGTAATGTGAAATGTTGTGAAGTTGTCTATAGGCTTCCTGTATGTATTGTGTTATATCTATAATAACTATGGCACTTCCCGTATCTGCTGGTTTAATAATTATCAGTTTATTGTTAGCCAGCTATAGTAGCGCTTGACTCTCACCTCTGCTGAGGTTGTTTTGGTCTTTGTGGGTTTGCGGGTTCAGTGCCTTAATCAGTGTGTTGTCCTCTTTAATAATTTGTGCGATCTCTTTTGGGATTTCTTCCGGTCTGGGTTCCCAGTTGGATTTTGGTGTGAAAGGCGTCTGTTCCCTGGTTTCCGCTCCCTGAAAGAAAGCTGCCAGTTTCAGTCTCCTGTGGAACTCCTGGACTTGTCCTTTGAGGGTTTTTTTTTTTTTTCCTGCGGATATTTACTGTGGGTACAAATGACAGACCCCTGTTCAGCAGATTGAATTGGTCTTCTGTGGGTGTAAAGTTGTTACTTAATAGAATAATATTTTTGTTACCTTCCCTGTTTGTGCTTGGGCTTGTGGGGAAGTTGCGGACTTAGGGTTTGGGTTGTGGTTAGGGTTGGGGTTAAGGTTAGGGTTTGAGTTCGGGTTGGGGATGGTTGTTTGGAGGATCTGGGACTCCATCCCTGGAGAGTCCCAAAACAGGTGTCATGTCGTAACCCATGCTGACACATGATTGGACTGTCTGCCAAACTGTCCGGGCAGTGCAAACGGTGACATGACAGCACAGCACACACTGAGACTGTGGGATTAGCACCACTCCCCTCTTTTTTGAAAGGTCAAGTATAATCCCTCCATTTTTACGAGAGACCTTACCGGATCTTCCAGGAGGAGCTAGCCACTCCCCAGCGACCCAAATTACAATTACAATGTAGTATTTAGCAGACACTCTTCTCAAGAGTGATTTATAGGTAGTACAGCATCAGAAGTGAACATTCAGCACTAGCAGGGTCAACACTGGCTTAACCTCTTAAGTGCCATGAAAAGTAAAGTGCATTAACAGTAAGAAGTAGACTACATAACATGTGTATATGTCTTGTACAGGGCAAATGTTGTAGTATTATAACACTTGGGTCCAAGCATGAAGGCATAGTGGGCCAGCGATAAGTCAAGTGTATAGATTAGACATTTTTATGTTTTTGAAAGAAATTGATACTTTTATTCACCAAAGTAGCATTAAGTTTATCAAAAATACTGTCAAGACATTGATAATGTTGCAAACTACTAATTCTATTTCTACTTTAGCAACTCAAAGAAAGACATTTTATAGCTTCATTAAACGGGTACAATTGTGTTCAGCTGCACTTAATATAATGGGAATGGTTTCTCTCATACCAAATGAGTACATTGGCATGATTACTTAAGGACGAGATAACACAGTGTGTTGTTAGGGTTATGGTTAATGGCTGCTGAATATGGGGCTTTGCAATCATATATAAAGATTGAGTTAAACAAGACTAGGAAGCCTAGCTCAGCCCGGATGCCTGTGTGCAGCCAATGAGGAACATGTGACAAGGCACGGCGGATCATGTTCTGGAGCATGCATGTTGGCCTGCATACCGGGGCAACAGAGTGCTGATTCTCTGATTCTCAAAGGTGTGAGTGGGAGCGAGCGAGGAGGGGAAGCAGACATAATTTAATTAAAGTGATGAGCACTATTAGAACGTTACCACTCAGCAAGCTCCAGTTCACTCCGGTACCGCTCAGCCTAGAATGTCTTGCTTCTGCCAATAGTTCTAATTTCAATAGTAAAAAATGTAGTTTTGGAAATATTTTACAATAGCCCCAGACAAAGGTTACAAGTTTAGCATAAACTAAGAAACATTCTTACTACAACCCTGTGCAACGTTGCTGCAATATACAACGTTGCTCTACAACGCTGTAGCCACGTTCAAACATAATCTCAATAAAACGTTTTTCCAAGAGACTTTGCTCCAGCATTGCTGGAACGTTGCTAGTGCAACATTGCTGCAATGTTCCTGATTTAGCTGTTTTTTCGTGTTTGTTTTTTTGTAACTTAGCATTTTATTTTATGTGTTACTATTGAAATTTAAATAACTGTTAAGACACCACAGCATTGTCAGCAATCCTGATTGCCTCCAATTATTTCTCAAATAGGATTCGGAACCATTTAAAAATTCAAAAGACAAGGCTCAAACCATCACTCTGCTGTCAGATATGCAGTAGATATGGATGGATCACTTGAAGGGTTGTTTCTCCTGACTTATTTTTCCATAGAGTTCAATAGGGAAATGAGTCAGGAGAAACAACCCGTAAAGTGACCCATCCATATCTACTGCATATCTGGTAGCAGAGTAATGATTTGAGCCTCGTTTGATACCTCAGACCCTTGATGACTTACAGCCATTTAGCCAACCATGGGTTCCATACTATTCCTGTGTAATTTACAGCTTAATCTAGTCCCACCCCCCGATTCCCATAGAGATCCATTCAAATGCAGAGAGGTTATAGTATAGCTTCTAAGAGTATCTGGAAATAAGATATCAAGAGTCTTTTGATATCCTTTTATAGAGTCATGATAGCATCACCTGTTTACCTGTGGAATACCTGTTTACCACAGAAGTTGGTTGAGAGAACGGCAAGAATGTGCAAAGCCGTTATCAAGGCAAAGGGTGGCTACTTTTAAGAATCTAAAATAAAAATATTTTTTTGATTTGTTCAACACTTTTTAGTTTAGATCTTTGCATAATTGCATTTGTGTTTTCTCATAGTTTTGAGATAAAAACCTTCTATGAGTAGGTGTGTCCAAACTTTTGACTGGTACTGTATGTATATATATATATATATAATTTGAGTGTCAGCCAGGTGAAGCATGAATATATTTTGCTGGAGATGGTAATAGCAGGACTGCAGATCTGCCATTGTTGTTTGAATCTTTTTATTTTATTCTCCGTGTGACCCAGTAAGAAGTTGCCTTGGACTCTGAGTACACCACCCTCCCTTGCCCCACATCCAAGAACCCATGCCTTACGTTATCGGGTAACATCCAACTCTCCAAACAGGGTTTGCTGCGATGGCAGTGATAAATCAGGCCTCAAACAGATTCAATTAAAAGGAGATAAAGCGTGTCCTTGAGCTGGATGGCCAGATAACGCCCAGGAGTGACACAGCAGACCGCTCCGCCTCTTTTCTCTTTGTTTTGTTTTGTTTGGTTAAATAAAAGATGACCTCATCCCTAAAAATGGATTCTGCATTCTCTCCTCATCAGGGGTTGATGCCGAGCCGTCAGCCGTCAGCGAGCAGGAGCCAGGGTCTGCATCTGTCCCTCTTACTCACTCTCTCTCTTTTCCTTTCACTCCTCGTCACACTCTATTTATCTCTCACTTTATCGCTCTCTCTCTCTCTCCCTGATAAGGACATATTTGTGTAGTCAAAAACATATACGTAGCAAACAAAAAAAAAAGCAATTATGCAAGAAAATAAAAGACGATAAATATGTCTCTGCAATACATTTTCTTTAACAATACTAATTTGTTATCATACGAGGATAATAATGCAGTTTCTGCTGCTGATGTTGATTATGATTACTATTACGATGGGGTTGACATAACAGTCACCATTATTATTATTATTGTCATGTTTATTAGAAGCGCTGCTTATAGCAGTAGAAGGAAGAGTGAGTAAGTAGTGTGTAAGTTACGGAATGGAAATAATAATCGTGGTAGTTTTAATCAAAGTAGTGTGTGGTAGCACTACAGTATGGGTAATAGTAGTCATAGATTTTATGAATGTTAGTGGCTTTAACCTTCCCCCTGACTTGTTATTCTTTCTGCTCTGCCTTCTCTCCAATCCTCTGCCCTCCCCTGTAAAATTGACGGGTTATTAGCTGTGGCGTTAGTCAAAGGAGTGATTACAGTTCCGACTTGGAAGATGAATGAAAGTCATTGAGTCACAGTCATGCTGGGCCTAATGAGACTGAAGGTGGAGAGGCGCTAGCGCACGTCGCCAGACTCGCCACGTCCGCGCGGTTCTGTGCCGTGCAACTCATTCCGTGCCCCCTTCTTTCGAAAATTAGGATGAGTCACTCCGACCTGTCACGTCTGGCAGACCTCTCCGACCCAGCTTGCCTCGTTGCAGCTTGTAGGTGATGTAACCAGCTTCTTAAAGTCTCACCAGATGGTCCTAAATGTATTTGATGGTTATGAGAGAGATTCTTGGCCAGGTCAGGACTTCCGAGAGATTGCGCATGCGATATGACCAAGAAGGCACAGAAGCCCATTTATAATCACTAATAATCACTAAGGGCCTGATTTACTAAGACCTTTAGCATTGCACCAATCAGTGGTTGTGTTATTAGTTTTGCCTGTGTCTTAGTAAATCTAAGTGTAATATAAGTGTAATATTAATTTGTATTTGTCACGGTTTCACAGGTTGCCGTTCCCTCTCGGTGGAGGTTGATTTCGCAGCTTCTGTCCGACGACCTCGCCGGGTTTTTTCCTCCACCTGGTACTCATGGCCCTCACCTGTTCAGGTGTTCCGCTGCCTATTTAAGCCCTGTGCCTTCCGGTCTCGGCACGTCCGTGTTGTCATTGTATGTTGCCACGAAACCGGTATCGGTTGTAAGACCAAAGTGACCACTTTACTCCATCATACTGTTTTGGAGTAATGCGGGACTTACCAGTTAGGTCTGTTTAGAGTTTCTTAATAGGATTTTGTTTTCTCTTTTGCACTTTCTATTCCTCGTTCTGGTTTTCCTTTCAGTTCTCCCAGTGTTTTCTTTTTGCCGCTTTCCCCTTACCTCTCTTTTATGTGCTCTCTCGTATTGAGGGTGAGAGGTAATTCTCTTATTTTCTGTCTACCACTCGAGCCTACGAGTTTTTTCCGCCCAATTGTCTGGGTCGCTATTATTTGTATCTCTGTTCAGCACTCTCTCGTACTGAGAGCAAGAGGCATTCTTCCCTTTCTCCTTTCGCGGATCTATTTCCGCTCTTGTGGTTATTCCACTACGTGGATAACCCTCACAGTATTGTAACACATGAGACAAATAACCTGTCTAAAACAGCTGTACCTATAACAATATCTGAAAGGAAATCCAAGGAAAGAAAGACAGAAGAAAAAGAAAGGACATGAAAAGAGGTTCGGGGGAGCCATGGTGCAATCTGAAGAAGCAGGCCCCTGTTTCCCAAAAGGATCTTAGATAAAGGATCTTAGGCTATTTTGTTTTTATATTACTTTCATTGTTTGTTTGTTTTTCAAAATTAGTTTTTGTCTTCCTCCCTCTATTTTTATTATCTTTTTATGTAATATCAGTAATTTTTTTTTTTACTCGTAAAATGAATTAAGCACACACACAAAACACTCTAAGATGATCTTAACTCTAAGAAGCTTTTTGGGAAACGGGGCCCAGGTTGGTTTTCTCTGGGGCTTGAGCAGCCTGTGCCGTATGTCGCTTCTCTTTGCTGGTCCTTCAGCCCTTTCCCGTTTCCATCGCAAGGGGAAGCTTTTAATCAATCAGTTCCCGGGTATCTGGGTCGCGGCCATAAGAATGATCACGCTCTGCAATAAACCAAATGGATGCAATGACATCAGATTATCAAATGGATTTTTTTTCTTTTCTTTTAAATGTATTTATTTATATAGATCAAAGCATTGGACGTCTCCAGCCCCAGCGACCGCCAACCCACCCCCCTTTTACCATCTCTCTAATTGTTTCATTTTGCAGAAGCCGCATAATTTGCACAAGTGACCAGACACAATAAAACAGTCTTAAAACACTTGAAGAGTAATATTTATTGTACTGGAATGCTGCCATTATTTTGTGTGTGTGCGTGTGAGGGTGTACTTATTTGTTTGCTTTTTTTGACAGAAAGAGAAAGAGAGAGGATTTCACAAAATTATTTTGGTTTTGTAAGTTTAATTTCAAGGCAGTTTGTGCGTGCGTGTGCGTGCGTGCTTGCGTCTGCACATTCTTATTCCAAAAGTGACATAGGGGCCCACAGGCTGTCCATAGTTGAGTCAAAGGTTGAGAGAACTGCTCAATTCCCCCACCCAGCATGTCTGGGTGGCCATGAGCTAAGGGCAGGAGGCAGAGTACCTGCCTTTTTCCTGTAGGGAAAAGGCCAGAAACAGGTGTAGGCTAAGATGGAGAGCACAGCAGATCATAACAGCTTTCAGATGAAACAGACCATCACACACATCCAGTACTCAGACTGAGGTGAGAGGAAGTGTGATTCAGTCAACGTGCCGTCATGTGACGTGTCCGTGCGATGCGTACCTTTGCCGAGCAACCCTGCGAGGTCCCCACCTCACCCGGCCGGCTTCGCTCCGTTCACCTCAAAAGCACTCCCGGAGCCCACGCAATTCGGGAATCGCGGATGCCCGTGTTCAATGTAACATTCCCCAGAGAAGCATGCATTACCACCTTGGGGTAACCCACACCTTCCTCTCCTCCGCCTTAGTAACCAGTCAAAGGAGGCCACATATGAACCAAAATTAACCATAAAAAGTGGGGGGAAATATTGGTTGCTAGAACGCTTTCAGAAACCACATCATCTTTAACTGACTTCCTGGAAGGTAAAATGAAAAATGGAAATGGAAATGGAGGATTATTCAGCCCAAAATTAAAAATTTGAAATATAAAATTGAAAACCTTTCATTTTCTTTTCCATTTTCGTTTTTCATTTTCATTTTTCAGAAGTGTGGCCTCCTATCAGCAAGCAGGGTGGGTTTCATACAGGTTTGGTACAGTGGCACTTTACAAACACCAGGGGGAACCATAGCGCATGAGGGGTTTACAGTCATTCTAACATGTAAACACTTAAAAACATCAACAATTGTACTACATATGGGTAAAAAAAAAAGGAGAAATATATCATTTTAAACCCCATCTAGAACTGCAATCCCAACCCAAAGCATGACAATTGAAGTGTTTTTCCAAAACTCTCTCAGCCCACTTTTACCAATTTTGAGAAAATCTAAATTATTATACATTTTTTATACTTCACTTCTTAAAAATAATAGTGTAAAAGTAAAATTGCAAATATTTATCTGAAAAATTATACCCACCTTGAAAGATGGACTTCAACACTCTTCAATTGCTCTTGGTTGAAACTCTGCCCCCGCAAGTTTTTTCGGTTATCTCACAACCTGTCTTTGTCCATGGTGGTGGTAAATTGTTGAACATAGTCTGACGGGAAGCTGGCTATTGTAGCATCCAAAATGTCATGAGCTTTGTGCCCGTTTTACACCAGATGCGCACGTTTAAAGCACACGTACAAGCAGAGCGCATGCGGAGCGGCTATACACGGAAAGATCCGCTTTTTGAAATACAGCCAGCGAGAAGAGACAGAGATGCAAATGTATTAAGCTTCTTTATTTATTTTGAGAGCTTAGCCTCATCGTGAATAAGCAAATTTACTGCAGAGATGTATTTGAATTAGAAGTTTGGGGGAAACTAGAAATTAAAAAAATGTCTATTTCTGTCATGGTTTTTAGCAGCCTCTGCTGTTTCTACGTTCGGTTTTCTTTTTGGCGTCATTGGGACGCTCTATTGGATTTTTTCCGCTAGAAAAAATGGACATATATTTTTTCAGCTCCTGAGCTGGAGAGAAATGCGGAGGTTTCTTCCACCGCTTCCTTCGTCCGCAGGTGTCCAGCGGTTTGGAGGCGTGTGCGTTCCTCCCTATTGCGCGCTTCAGCCCTGAGGAGTGTGTGCCCTCCAGGAACATGTTGGACACTTATTAGGGACTTTTGTAGAGGCAGGGCTGAGGGATCGCCTGGAGCCGTTCCTTAGAAGGGGGGGTCCTGTCATGGTTTTTAGCAGCCTCTGCTGTTTCTACGTTCGGTTTTCTTTTTGGCGTCGTTGGGATGCTCTATTGGATTTTTTACGTCTCCGTTCCGGTGTTTGAATCTCGCCTGGCAATTATCCTTTTCCCCTGTTTTGGATTTCCTACCTATTATAAATAGCTCAGGATTTCCGGCCTTCCGACACTTCGAGATTGTCTATCTATTTTGACAACGAAGTCGGTAAGGTATAGGAATTCGGTCACTGCATTTCTGGTTTGTATAAATAAGCAAGCAAGCAGCAAGTCTGGTTATCTTAGGGATTAGATTGGTTTAGTCTTTTCTTTCCAATCTTTTGCTTCTTCTTTATTCTCTCGACCTGTTACCTATTGTGTTCCACTCTTTTGCTACAAGAGTGTAGGTAACAGGTTTGATTTTCTTATTCCTTCTTTCACCCATTTCGCTTGGGTTTATTTTTTATTTTTTCTCAACCTCTTGTCTGCGCTCTTTGATTTAGAGCGTGAGGTTCTTTCGTTGTTTATACTCGCTATTTTTGAGTCCACCTCCTTTTGAGGTAGTTTTCAGTTGGCTACTGCCAGGAGGGTTTTCTCCTATTCTTTTGTTTATTCCTTCCCTGGTGCGGTTATTTCCGCTTTTGTGGTGTATATTTTATTTTTTTATTTAATAAAATTTTATAATAATTTATATAATTTAATCAAACAAAAAAATTATACGTAGCATAATAACATTACATACAAAACATACCATAACAATATATATTTTTTTTAAAGTATAATAATAATTAAAAAATTTAAATAAAAAAGTTAAATATAAATAATAATACTGAAATTAAAAACTTAAACAGGGAGGGGGGGGGGGGTTCGAACAGGAAGTCACAGATTACCAATTCATCTACATCTATACATAAATACACATATACATCATATACCCACGCATCTACATATACATACATACCCTACACATATGCATACAGTATCTATACATATAACATACATGCCCCTTTATTAATTTCCCTCTGTCTTTTCATTGTCACTAATTCAGGTTCTAATATTTATTGCCCTCAGTAGTTCATTTCATATCTCCTTAAACTGGTCTTCCATATTCCGTTCTCTTGCTATAACTTTCTCAATATTTAAATAGTATGACATCAAATTCTTCCATTTTTTCAGTTTTGGCACCACACTTGCTTTCCAAATTTTCAGGATAACTTTTTTCAAAACTATGAAAGAAACCAGTAAAACTTTTAATTGAGATTTTCTTAACCCTGAATCCCTTTTCAATTCATGTAATAAACATAATGAGGGTGTAAAGTCTATTTCCTTTTTTATAGTTTGTAATACCAATTTTTCCATCTCTTTCCACAATTTTCTTATACCTTCGCATTCCCAAAATGAATGTAACATCAAATCTTGGTGTATTCTACATTTCAGACATTTATCTGAAATATTTTTATCAAATTTGTGAATTTTGTTTCTTGTATAATAGATTCTTGTTGTAAATTGTATCAGCATCAGGTTTTCATTTATTATAGCTTCTTGTGTATTTATTTTTTTTTTTTCCCAATTTGTTTTAATATCATCTCGAACCAAATTTTTAATTCCTCAAAGGATATCACTTGATTATTACTTAATAAATTTTTTAGATAATAGATTCCATTTTCTTCCCAAGAAGTCCAACAAAGTGGTTTATTTTTAATTTGTATCCAATAAGTATTCCATAATGGTAAGATACCAGGAATTATTATACAATTTTTTAAAAACATTTTCATTTTTACTTTTCTTTTTTGAAAAAAGTTGTAAAAGTAAACTTTTTGACTGTAATTAAGAATTTTCTATATGAATCCATTTTTCATCTGGAGAATTATGTATTATGTGATACAGATAAAAGCATTGAGAGACGAGTTGATACAGCTCAAAGTTAGGAAGATTTAAGCCACCTTCTGCAATTACTCCCTCTATCCTTCACACACACACACACACACACACACACACCTCTGTCATGGAGGAATGAAATTTAATTGTTAATAGCGCAGTGACGGAATTCAAGGATTTTGAAGTAGACGATCACCCACCACCCCCCCCCCCCAGAGTCCCCTACCTCTGACTCCGAGCAGCATGATAATATGGCCCACAGCCATATTTCTTTGAGCTGCTTGCTCCGGTTGCTGAGCCTGGAGCAGCGGCCGTGACAGAGGGGGAGAACTGGAAAATGGGCCAGGTTTCGGAATGGTATGGGATGATAGATGAGGATAACCCTGTTTGCGATACAGCTACGTTTGTGCTACCCTGTTTGTGATACGTTACAGCTAGCATAGTTACCTAGCAAAACTATCTAACCTAACTAACTTACTAACCTATCAACAATTAACATTAACTATCAAAAAACCCAACTACAAAAATACAACTACTGAAAAATGTAAAAACGCTGAATCTCTATCTATGCTCATCCTTTCTCTCTAACTCTATCCTCTCTCTATCAATATCGCTGTCGCTCACACAAATGCTCCTCTCCGCAACTGGCTGGATTTGAAAAAAAAGTATTTATAGTGGAAGGTGGAAGGGTGTAGTCAGATGCACCCAGCTGGTGTGACATCACATTCACTGGCACGTCACATATACTGTACAACAGCTAATAGTAAGTTACAACTGTCACTAGTTAGCCAAAATATACTGCTCTTCCTATAGGCCTATGATGCTAATGCATTGCGTCGCAATTTGCACCAGGATCAATCTCTAGCACCTAGATATGTCCATATACATCAGTAATCAGCAAAAAAAAAGTGGTTTTAGGGTTTAATTTAATTATCCTTTAACTAGCTAACAAGAGCTAGTTATCATGCTAAGTGGCTAATGTCGCAATCGCCTGCTAAATTCAGCCATATGTTGTTGTTTTCAACAATTTTTGTTTTATTCCATGAATTATTGTGACTGCCATTTCCTTTTGATTGTATACTCCTTTCTTTTGTTTGACCTTTGTAGTTTAACAGTCCGACATAGCATAGCCTACTTGTCATGATGTACATTAACTGTACATGTGTGCTTTGTGAAATGCTTAGATTCTTCAGCTCCTCCATTAAATCCAACAGTTTCCCCCTCATGCGCTATGGTGTTTGTAATGTACCTGTATAAGTCCCCCTTACTTGCTTTGACTGATAGGAGGGCCACACCCCCTAATTTACATACATTTTGAAAATGAAAAAAAGGGAAAAAAAGGCTAGTCCTCTTTTTCCATTTAAATTTTCCTTTTTAATTAATGTTTTTTGTTTTAATTTGAATTTTCTTCCATAGAAAGGTACGGGGGCTGAGGCCCAGGCCCAGGGGAATAATTGCCTGAAGGGCGGCCAGCTAAAAAGTCGCATTTATCGTAAACTATTGGCCTACGCCTTCCAGCATGTGCAACAGCATTGTTATGCTAAATATGCAAATATGATTTAATATAAATATATATTTTCAATCCTTCACGTTTTACACAAATACAGAAAAAATACTCTGTTAGCAGTCGGATTTCCCCTTGCCTGCTCACCCTTTGGCTAATCCATGGGTATCTGCTACATCTCAGAAGCAATGCGAAGGAATCCGGCCCTGAGACCGCAAAAGGAGGACGGAGCCGTAACATTTTGGCGCTAAAGTCTCACTGTGAGATGAGTCATTATCCGGGGGGGTTTGGGGGGAAAAGAAACCCCCGTCTGGCTTGCCGAGGCAGGGTCACGCAAGGACACATTTGTGTCCATGGATATTTACATAGCCTACATTTCATACTAGTAAATGACTATGAAAAAAATGTGAGAGAATACATCGGTGACAAATTAAAGAACCCATAATTTCAGAAATTATACATACATAAATTGAATACTTCGGTCCTATATGCGGATGTCAGGTTACGGGTTGGAGGCGTTTTATTTTTGCCTGCATCATATTAACTTAGGTATTATATTTTATTATTATATAAATAGTTATTATTGCTTCCATAAAGTGTATCTTATGTGCACATGTGCACACACACGTGAATTTTTTTTACAATTATGGATTTGCATTGTTTCGCCATTAATCATTTTCTGCTTTTGAGCCAAACACAAGGCCTTTAGTATTTACATAAACAATTGAGGGGAAAAGCATCCTTGTGGTATTTCCTTGTATTAATAACAGCAAACTGTCAAAGCCAATCTTGCTTCCCTACTGGAATCTCTGACAGACCGGAATGTTCCCCAGTTAAACGGCGTCTGTTTGTTTCATTGTGGCCTTTAATGAACGCAGCACAATTCGGACATTCCTGGACGCATCTTGATCTAGAGTTAACAGAAGAAACCGAGAAATGTCTGCGATGCATTTAGAAAAACTAGAAACATCACTCGGTCGACCAGAGGACTTAAAAAAAGAAAGCTTAAGAGACGGAGAACGTGGTTTCACTGTCGGCCTACGGCTCGGCGCTGGTCGCGCCTTCCCTGTGCTGCGCTCCGCAGCCTGGTAGACTGACACGCCACAGGAAGCGTTTATCAATTCCCAGAGACGCGCCCTGTCCCACAGTCGGAATATTCAGTTCGCTCTTTGTTTTAATTTTTTTTTCCCGCACGTTTCGTGTGCTGAATGAAGTGTTCCGAGTGGAAGTAATCTGTCTGGCATGAAGGGAATTCTGCCGAGCTTGCAGGGCTTTTATTTGGGAATATTTTGGTGCACTGTCAAAGGGGATACATTTCAATAGTTTTTAGATTTAGATGGTAGTGCGGTGCCTCAGGGGGTTTTGTGTACTTAAATACTTAGAGGGGTGCTTGTTTCATCAGAATTAGATGGTCACTGTTGGGTCAGCTCAGCTAAATTGTCTAGATTTATCTAAAAATAAAAAAATAAAAAAACTGACTGGCAAACTTTAACATTTTAGATATGCAGGAAAGTTTTGGTTTGTGTTTTGTTAAGACATTTTACAGAACAGGAACCAGCTTTTTTCAGCGTAGCCTAGGCTAATTGTAAAATTTTTCTTAGTTTCTGTGTAAGGAGCCACACTTGAATTACATTTCTCGATAATGATTGTATCCTAACTACTTTATTTTAACTGTAAGGTTATAGATCAGCATTTTGGGAAAGCCACTCTATTCAACAGTCTTTATGAATGCAAACCCAAATTCAAATTGGCTTTGTTCGCATGGCAATACAACTAAAGTGCTGCTAAAATAGCAAAGCACTTTGTGATTTTAGCAAAGAGTGAAAAGGTGAGGGGATGCAATTAAAAAAACAAGACAGTTTGACATAAAGCAAATCAAGTGTGCCCAGCATATGAAATGCAACAAACTCACCTGTTCCCTGCAGTGTCCTGCATGGCCACACATGAGGCGGGCATCATGACATGGATGGATGGAACACTCCCGCTCACGGTTCTAAAAGTGCTCCGGTTTCGTCTGAGGAGATCAAAAGACGCAGCTCGGTTTAGAACATGGGGGGCTGTTTCAGTAACAGAGCCCACCCCTCATCCTTTCCCCACCCTCCCCAAAACAAATTACCCCTGAGAAATCACAGACATGTAGACACTTATCCTCTGTTTAGAACTATCTGGTTACTGTGTCATTTTCTACAACACACTCTCAGAATGTAAACGCTTTATTTAGAACATGTGTTGGATAAATGCACTTTAAGGCAGTCCTCGGTTGTTAGTGGTAATTATGTCAGTCTGTAGGAATCAGTTGTGAGATTACCAGGATAACCTTTTTGTTTTAGATGACTCCCAGGCGGTTGTGTGAAAGTGAAAGTGTTTGTTTGGACGTACCAACCGTTTATAAATCAGCCTTTCGGGAGCCGCTGATTAGCTGCTTTTCCTTTCATAAAGACTAACTTACAAAAAGCTTTATTGACGTTTGTTTTCAAAGAAGCTTGATTGAACTTTTCCAGAAAAGGAAAGAAACTTGATTTAAAATTCCAAATGGATGAGCGTATGTATGAGGGCTAACTTAGAATAATACTGGAACAAAGCGTTTAGATAGTTATGTATTACCTTAATTGAACTGAGCTATCTTATACTTGTTAGTATTATAGCTGTAACAGAAAAAGACATCATAGCAGAACATCTGAGATACAAACACAATGCGAAACAGATGACAGTATAGACCAATTTTAGGAATGAATCCTTAGAATTCTGATGGTGTAGCCTTATTTCTGAACGAGGCTGCTCTCAGTTTATAGCTATAACAGCAGTTATTAATGTGATGAATTTATAAATTTTCTTAAATACATTTCTTAGTTATTTTCTGTGAGCCACTATTTTGGACCCTTTGGCAAATAGTTATTTTGCTGTCCCTTCTTGACACCAAACACTTGTGACTTTTCCTCAGTTTGATGTGTGACTCATTTCCATATAAAGCTCACAAGCCTTTCTGCGTTTGTGACGACGATAAGCACGCTAAGGCGTAATTGTGTGTGGTACTTCGGGTTTCATACCTTTTGGGTTTGGTCGCATTTGTGTACCCAAGGTTTTACTGTTTGGAGCTTCTCACAGTCCTCTGACAGGAATAATGTTCACATTCTCATCACATTCACATTCTCATTAGGTAGGCTATATAAAATAAATGTCAATAACCTGCAATATAGGTATCCATATTCTGCAAAAAAAATGTATTGTCCCATTTACTTTTTTCTTTTATTTTCTAGTTCTTCTCCCCAATTTTGGATTGAATTTAATTTCTCCCGCCCATAAAATGCACTATGCAAAGGTTTTTTTAGTTATTCAGTACAACCCTGCATAAGGTTACAGCAACGCTGTAAAAACGCTGGGGTACCTTGCCAACTGAAACTCTCATTCCCTTGGTAAGGTTTTGGCTAATTATGCAACACCCCGCAGAATTCCTGTCCGCTGCTAGTACTGGGACGATCCGTCTTCCCATCTAAATGAGCGCCACCACTGGATGCATTGCTGAAGAGCCCCTTAAAGCAGCATGTTGTTCATTTCTGGCTACATCCTCAGGTCAAATTTGTAATTTTAGTTTCAGAGGTTGCCTTTTTGCCCTCATCAGTGTCTTATCCTGAGTGGGCCGGGATGGTTTCAGCTTGAGCCAAGTGAAACCGAAGACTTGGCACCCTCTGACCGTTCTCTTTGGCGCTGAGCATCGAAGAGATGGATTGTGGGTAATAGCCCTGTAACAAACTGGTGTCCTGTCCAGGAAGAGCATTCTTACATCCAACCCCCTCACACCACAGGATAAGCTTTCGAGCCTCAGAGCCTGGCACATGTGCGGACAGACTGCACATTAATCTACCCGTAACCTTTAAGGTTAATATGTCCCATAAAGCGCGGTTATGAAGTTGCCAATCCTGCATTCTGTGCACACAGCTGAGTTCATAGAAAATAATTTTCTAAACCTCCTGCACTTTTTAACCATATCAACTTCATTGATTTTTGTAAATATTCGCTAATTCCGAATTTGATGCCTGCAACATAATAAAGGGGCAAAATAAAGACTGGGAAGTAAAAATTTAAAAAAAAACACCCGTTTGGAACATTCCACAGGTAAACAGATGATGCTATCATGACTGGGTATAAAAGAATATTAAAAGACTCTTGATATCTTATTTTCAGGTACTCTTACAAGCGATACTATAACCTCTCTGCATTTGAATGGATCTCTATGGGAATTGCAGGGTTGGACTAGTTACAGGACTGAAGCTGTAAATTATACAGGAATAGTATGGAACCCATGGTTGGCTAAATGGTTGTATCAAACAAACCTCAAACCATCACTTTTCTGCCAGATATGCAGTAGTTATGGATGGATCACTTTAAGGGTTGTTTCTCCTGATTCATTTTCCTATTGAACTCTATGGAAAAACTAGGAGAAACTCAGGAGAAACAACCCTTCAAGTGATCCAGTCTCCCCCCCCCCCCCCGCCCCCTACTGTCCTAACTTTTTTTGGAACGTGTTGCAGACATCAAATTCGGAATTAGCATAAATTTACAAAAATCAATAAAGTTGATAAGGTAAAACATTAAATATATTTTCTTTGTACTGTTTTGAATTAAGTATATGTAAAAGAGAATTTACAAATCACTGCTTTCATGTGCATTTTTTAGAATTGGGGTTTGCAATAAATTATTCAATTTTGGCCCGAGAAGGTATTTTTCTTCTGTTCTTTCTAGGAAAGTCATATTATTCATTCATGTATATTATTAATTTTGTCTGTTTTCCAAGCCGTCCAATGCAGACTCCTCTGACAGTAATGTTCCCCAGCACCACTGAGGGAAAGCGCTCTCCCTGTGCAGTTGGCCTTTCGGCTTTGATCACTGATCATCACCACTCCTTTTCACACGCTGCACAAACAGCCCGAACACCAAAATGTGTGATTCTTTAAGCTCTCTCTCCCTCTCTGCTGCACCCCAAAACCACATTGAATGACGGGAATGAGTGCTTTCTCGTTTCATATAGTGTAGTCCATAAGTATTTGGACAGCGACACAATCTTTGTTATTTTGGCTCTTTAATCCAGCACATTGGATTTTAAATAAAACAATGAATATGTGGTTGAGTGCAGACTGTCATCTTTAATTTAAGGGTAGGAATTTTTGGGGGACCAAAAGTAATTGGACATTGGCTGCTCAGCTGTTTCTTGGCCAGCTGTTTCTTGTTGCATCATCAGTCCATGTACAAGAAAGCTAACAAAAGGCCTATAGTTCATTCTAGGTGTGGCATTTGCATTTTGAGACTGTTGCTGTTGCCTGTCAACATGAGGACCAAAGAAGTGTCAATGCCAGTAAAGCAAGCCATCATGGGGTGGGAAAATCAAAATAAATCGATCTGAGACATCGCCAAAACATTGGGTGTGTCAATATCAACTGTTTGATACATTGTTAAGAAGCAAAAACGTACTGGTGAGCTCAGCAATAGCGAAGAACATGGTTGAACATGGAATACCACTGTAGTGGATGACTAAATAATACTTTCAGTTGTGAAGAAAAATCCCTTTTCAGCTGTCCAACTGATCAAGAACGATCTGCAGGATGTAGGTATAGATGTGTCAAAGACTAAAATAAAGTGAAGACTACACCAGGCAGAGCATCACCAGGATATCCTGGTGATGTGTATGGGTCACAAATACTAAATATGTATACTAATTTAGTATTTGCAAACAAATACTAAATATGACCACTTTATATAAGATTATGTTAATTTGTAAAATGGGGGGACTACATATAAAAAGGGCTGTAATTCCTGCATTTCTACAAATTGTGTCACTGTCCAAATATATAGGGGCTGGACTGTATATGTGTGTGAGCGCATTCTTTTCAAAGAAGAAGAACATTCGGTATGTCCCCATCACAAGATTTCACCCTCAGGAAGAGGGCATCACTTTAAATGAGAATGAGGAAGCAGCTCATCCAGTAACAAAGTTTGGCCACTAGAGGTGCTAGAGTCTATATGAAAAGGGCGTATTTACTTATTTATTTCAGTCATTGACCCTGGTCAAAGAATATTAAATAGAAAGGTGAAAAGGTATGATTTACCTGAAATTTTGATAGCAAAGTGCATTATTTTTAGGTTGAAAAGACAAATTAAGCAAGAATTCATAAATTATATCAATCATGATAATTAATATTTTATGATAATTCAAATATAACCATATTTGCAAAAAATCAGTTAGAAAAAACGACATGAAGCTACACATCATACCCTGTGTGTGCGTGTGCTTTTGTGTTGTGTTCGTGTGTGTCATGCCAAGATGGCCTGAATGACCCATTCTCATTTTAAAAATGTCTAAAGTCTGCATGTTTTCTGTGTTTGTCCCCAGGAGAGGTGTTAAGTTTGGTGGATGACCTCCTGTTGGGTGTGGGGTCTGCCTGTGTGGTGGCCGGGAAACGAGAGGGTGACCGCCCTCACCCCACCCTCTATACTCTGGTCTTCAAGTGTCTGGAGCCGGACAGCCTCTATAAGTAAGACTCCGCCCTCCCAACCCTTCATTTACAGACCTGCAGGTGTCTGCATTTGGACCTGGCGGCCCCCTAGTTGCAACACCATACACGCGAGTGGAGTTATTCTTGGATGGCTGAACAGCTGTTGCTGTGATGTAGTGGGAAAATGGGGTTAACTGACAGAATGACCTTGTGAGCTGTGAGGCATATGGTGCAACCTTTGTTCTGTTTCCTCAGGATGCAAAGGCTTTAACGAAAACATATTTTATTCAAGTGGGCAGAGGATAGTAAAGTGAAGATATTTAAGAACAATACCTCTTAAGTGGCTCATTTGATAAAGGCACTGGTCTCCATAGATCCAGTCATCAAGAGAGGGCACGCCCACAAAACATCCAGGCCCATAACAGTGGCGTACCATCGGCTGTAAAATAGGCCTTCTGTAATCTTACCTTTAACGGATGAGCACTCTCAATCTGTTTGAAAATATACATTATAATTACATATAAATGTCATCACTAGATATATTAAAATAAGTGTATGTCTCATATAACTTTGAATTATTCGAATTGCCTACCTGTGAGTGGACTTTTTCATGTTACTTATAACCCTCCGTTCAATTTAACGTGCAGTCTCTTCCGGTGTCCGAAGTCAAAATGCTAGCGATTGGTGTATCCAAGAAAAATTATTGTGGTGTGTAATGTTAGCAAAGACATGTAGATAGATAAAAAAAATGTTTACCCAATCAAACTGAATTAATATTTTCGGAATTTAGCCAAATATGAAAAGTGTTACATATAAGGCGACGCTCCCTTACTGTTTGGTTTATTTTGCCAAAATATCTTTAGGAAACAATGTGTCAATGTAATTTTCTGAGATTATAATAAAATAACAACAATAACTAGCTTGATCTACGATGTGTCCCTACTCAGAACAGTGACAGATGTTTTCCCCCTCGCTGACTCCCCCTTCGCCCCGCCCCTCGACTATGACAGAACACCGACTGAATCTATTGCTTAGAACAGATGTCCCCCCAACCCTGGTCCCAGGGTACCACAGGGTCTGCTAGTTTTTGTGTTCGCCGTAGAATTGGCAACCAGTTCAGTCCCAATAAAGTAGGTGAAGCGAGGTAATGTGTAATAAATTAATTTTATCAACCAATTACGTGCTTAGTAGCAGTGAATCTCCCTTCAGTACCAGGTTTGGGGACACTTGGCCAGGTTCGATTCCCAAGTGAGGCACTGCTTTTGTACCCTTGAGCAAGACGCTTCACCTGAATTGCTTCAGTGAATATCCAGCTGTTTCAATAGATTCCATGTAACGACTGTAAGCCGTGTACATCACTGTGGAATGGAGAAAATGAGATGTAAATGATTGGCCTCAGTAGTGTTGCACAGCTGGCTTTGTTCAGCAGGTCTGGGGTAGGCTTAACTCAGACATTTCAACAGCAAAGTTTATACTGCTGCTGCTGTTATGTCGTGTTAAATGTTAGGCTATTTGTATCCAGTTGGGTAACGTTATGTTGCACATTATTACCGAGAGATTACTCTTGTTGTTGTAGCCTAGCTACTGCAAGATAGAACCCTGAAGCTAAACTGGAATTCTTAAGTTGGCCTATTATCGCTCATGGTGGCTAGCTCAAATGCTTATGTAATGCTTATGCATTCTTGGGCAGCCTACCTTGCACACAAATAAGTGTTACATTTTCCCATCTAACCTCCAAACCGTAGTTTGGAGACATGGGGGAACCAAAGTTGGCTTGCTTTTTTTGGCCCAGGACCAAGCTGCTAGCTCACAGCTTCAGGGTAATGCCCAATTTATCCACATTACATTCCCATGCAAATGGCGAGGATGCAGGCTTCATTCATGTGGCTCTTTATTAACACCAATGGGCATTATACAGCTTACAGTTTAGAGGAAGAGACCTTAAAACTAGCCGCGAAATGCACGCAACT
The DNA here is from genome assembly GCA_022702515.1 of Ilyophis sp. 1 JC-2022. Classification (NCBI taxonomy): domain Eukaryota; kingdom Metazoa; phylum Chordata; class Actinopteri; order Anguilliformes; family Synaphobranchidae; genus Ilyophis; species Ilyophis sp. 1 JC-2022. The sequence goes on from CM040394.1 coordinate 51,757,953, forward strand.
AACGTTAACTAACTTCGTTCTTGACTGTTTGTTTTCCTTCCATGTCTGCCCTGACTCACACAGACCAATCAGGATATCTTTAAAAAAGTTTGAATTTATTAGACAAACAACAGGCGTTCATTGAATGACTGGAGGTCAATAGAGTTTTTACAAACAGTTTGCTAAACGGGTCATTATCAGACAGACAAAATCAATTAATCAATTCATCTCCTGACAAATTTTCCTATTGAAACCCTTCAAGTGACCCATCCATATCTACTGCATATCTGGCACCGGAGTGATGGCTTAAGGCTTGTTTGGTATGTCAGACCCTTGATGACTTGATGAGCCATTTAGCCAACCATGTGTTCCTTACTGTTCCAGTGTAATTTACAGCAAAATCTAGTCCCATAGAGATCCATACAAATCCAGAGAGGTTATAGTATCACTTGTAGGAGTACCAGAAAATAAGATATCAAGAGTCTTTTGATATTGTTGGGTCACAGACACCAGGAAATCATGGCATGCAAAGGATATGCGATCAAATATTTAAAATGACTACTTTATTCTACATTATGTTAAACTGTCCAATATTTTTTTATGCCAGAAAATGGGGGGGGGGGGACTATGTACAAAAGGTTCTATCATTTCTAAATGATATAGATGAAAATACCCTCAAATTAAAGCTGACAGTCTGAACTTCAACACCATTGTCATTGTATCCTTTCAAACTCAAAGTGCTAGACTACAGAACAAAATAACAAAAAATGTGTCACTGTCCAATGAATTATGGTACTCACTGTATATGCCTAGGTTTTCATTACATTATTACATTATAGGCATTTAGCAGACGCTCTTATCCAGAGCGACTTACACAACTTCTTAGGACCCAGGACCCAGTACTACTTCTCACAACCCGTTATGATTTTGACTGTCCAACAAAAACCAACTTTAAATCCGGCCGGTCTGATGCGCGCCAATCTCAGCATATGTTTTGTAACTTTAGTTGCTGAGATAACTGAAAACACTACTGTGCATGCCTGATCACTTCCACTTGTGAAAAAAAAAATCCAATAGGGAAAAGCACCAGTTGCGTATCTTGTCAAATCTAAAATCTAGCAGTGGTAGCAGTATCATCGAGATGTATAAAAACTGGAGACAGCTTACCGATTCCAGGGATTCCTATGGGAGCTGCCCATTGGCACATAAAGCCAATTCATGAAGGCTGCCATGTTAGACTATGGGGTTTTTTGGAACCAGAACATGTGCACTGGGTAGTGGGTACTTAACATGGCTAAATGTAAACGCGGCATTACTCATTTGCAGGAATCGTTTTCACATTTCATATTTGCCAACGCATGCTCAATGCAACTAAAACAAAAGCAGTGTTACTAAATGGCTGAAGTTGACAATTAAGCTAACCCGTGGGAGCTCATCAGATAGCAAGTTGTCCGTATTGCAGCCATTTAAAAAAAAAACAGCATCCTCATAGCCTATTTACTTGGCTATGCCATTCCTCAATTGTTTTTCAAATCATGTCATTTTAACGTTCATGTCTTATCATAGGGTATATTATGCTGGGAAACAAAAGCAATCAATTGGTCCACCATGGATGTTTGGCAGTGCGTGACGCTTGTACAGAGGACTTGATAAAATGGTAAATATTGTCGCAACTGAAAACAAACAAACAAACAAAACTTGCACAGAATAAAAATGCACCATTTTTGCTAAATAAATAAACAAATAAATAAATATAAATTTTGCATTTGATGTGCAAGATTTATGAGCAATAAAGGAGCTTGCATTTTGTTTTCAATGTGCAATTTATTCTTGCAAATGAGCATAGCCAGTGCGTAAGGCCTTTAGCTTATGTGCCCTCTGCAGCTAACTAAAATAAATGCTAGCATGTGCATTATCTGCTTTGAAGCTAAAAAGCAGCATTTGTGTGCGCGTTATATGCATTTGGAGGCTGCATTGGTGTATGCGCTGTCTGCAGCTGGTGCAGGCAGGGCACCGTTGGTGTGTAGCTTACACTCTAAAAGCAAGGGGCAAAGACCAGACTTCATTTTGACGCTCATTTTAGGTGCCAGCACAGTTTGCTCCAGTACAAGTCTTTCAGGCTATTTCAACGCAAGTCAATGCTACCATGGGTCTGGTTTCACTCCCTCTGCATAGGTGCTACTACAACTGCTGCTCTGCGCATGCCTGCTGTAGGCGCGCATTTCCTGTTTGGAGGTAGAGTTGGTGGAAGAGTCGTTGCCGTTTGGAAAGTACGAAGGAGGATAGCATAGGATGTGCTTCATTTTGTAATCGATATTAGTTCAAGTTTTAAAATACATATATAACCGGTAATCTGTATTCACTTAGGTATAAGTGAAGGTAAAAAAATTTTTTTGCCAGTAAGGGGCTTTTTTGGTGGTTTTTCGCCCTCTGAGGAGCAAAATCTAACTGTTATAAGAGTCCGCCTCCATTATTAATTGGCTAACCGTATAATATGCTCTCAGCTAAACTTGATTTTGTCCTGAGATATAAGTAAAATATTAACAGTTATTAAAATAATTAATGGGAACCTGGCAAATGACGTGAACCTCTACATGTGGGAAATAACGCTCTAAATGTGAAGCTCTAGATGTGGGAATAAAAAACATAAGACAATACTTGATGAGGGGAACTAATCGAAATGTGCTCGATTTGAAAAAATTGAAGACTCTGGGCATTGGATTTTTGCCTACGTCTCATAGTTTTAACAAAACAAACCTTTATCGTGCTCAAAGGCTCAGGAGCTCTCATGCATCTTAAAGCTGCTTCTATTAAGTTTCACCTTGCCGCTTCATATTGCATATCTGATGGATTGCTGGATATTGCATATCGCTGGATTGCCCGGTTAATTTCTTATGCCAAAGCTTATTCTGCTTTATAGGCTATGCATATCTGGTGGAATGTTGGGCTTATTGCTTTATTATAACGGCAAGCCATTTCTAATTGCAAATAATTCAAATGTCTAAGCATTGTAATTAATGGTAATCAAATCCTAATGGCAAGTCGACGCGAATAACTCGCTTTTGATAATAAGCCATACGGCTGCAGTGTGGACTGGCTTCAAACCGCAAGGTTCACATGGAAATTATGACCGCAACCCCACAAAAGCCTCGGTTCATGAACAATGCCGGCAACAGCTGATCCAGCGGGTTCTGTGCAAAATTCTGTAATTGCTGTTAACGTTTGCTTGATTATTTATAATTTAAAAATATATATATAATAAATAAATAAATATTCAAGTGGCTGCTGGGTACTGACTAAAAATTAGTATGTCAGGTTTCTCGTGCAGTGGTTAATGGGGATAACGATTCCTGATCTCCAGAAAGCAACAGGTGCCCTGTTGTTACACATAGCTTTTCTCACTAGATGGTATAAGCCACACGGCCAGGGTGGCCAGGCTACACATAGCCTACTTAGGCATCACATTGCGTAGTATGGCCAATGTCTGATCCAAGAACGCAGCCATGTTCTGTTTCCTTCTGGAAGGATATTGATATGGTCTTCCTGATCTTCAGGAGACTGCAGGCGAGGTTGGGCACTGGGTGATCTGCTGTTTTGGGGGTTTCTGGTCATCCCCTGTTTAGCGGGGGGAGATGCTCGTGCTCCAGAGCAGTACTAAAGCAGATCCATTCAGCGCCAAACCTAAATAATTAGGCAGCACATTCATTCATTAAACATGTTATTTAAATACGTGAGTTGTCCTTACAGAAATGAGCGTCGCGAACGATTAGTGTGTCGAGCAAGTTCTGTCGGAAAACCTCTCGCTGTAGCCGATCATGGTCACGTGTCCCATACCCAACCAATCACATGCACACACCTCTAATGGAGCGACCTTTTTAAACCAAGAATCCGTTTTCTCTGCTGTTTTCTGACGTGCTGCTTACGGCTTGTGTTAAAAGAAATTTGCTTTCACCTTCCACCACCCCAGCTTCCACTAGGGTTGCAGTGGTATACCGGTTTCACGATATACCGCGGTATTAAAATGGTTATCATACCGTAGATTTGCTTATCTAAGGTTGCTAAGCTACTTGCGTAAGAACTTTTCTTTTCAAGTAATACAAATTTTTACTTTCAATATAAAGTATTTGCAGGACATAATACCATTGTGAAAATCAGGGGTGTAAAGTACTTGAGTAATTGTACTTTGTTACTATACTTAAGTACTGTTTTTGGGGATTTGTACTTTACTCGAGTATTATTAAGTTTTTATACTTGTACTTTTACTCAATTACATTTCAGAAAAAAAAAAACATACTTTTTACTCCTTACATTTAAAATGCAGACGTACAAAGTACAAATCTCGCAGGTCCAACGATTTTAATTAGTATATTTGTTTCTCTGGCCGAAATAACATTAACGTTATTAATCATGCGGCCGCACTTTATTTAAAACAGCCAATCAAATGCCCATCAATGGAAAATTAACCCACCGATGCTGATTGGTCCTTGTGTAAGAATAGAAAGCGGGGATCTTTGATTAGACACCTGCTGTCAAAATAACTATTTGACAAGAACCTTAGGATGTGCAATGTCGAACCCACGTGTACAAAAAACTGAACTGAACCCTTAATTTTGTAGTTTGGCCAACTTTACAACTGGATGCTGTGATGTGAATGCCATCCATGTTAGTTTACCTCGACATGTTTTTACAAGTTCGATGGAGAAGTGCATTAAATCATTTTATTGCAAAAAAAATTTACTTTGTTCTTCAATTTCAGCATTGTCTATCACAGAACTCATTCCATTGTGGGCCGAGTGTATGCTGGGTTTCATTCCAGCCGTGCCTAAACACCAGCTGATGATTTCACTAATTAGCTCACCTCTTCAACCTACTCACCTGGTGCAATGTGTAGTTGAAACGAAAATTTCTATACACTCGGCCCACGATGGAATGAGTTTGAGACCCCTTGTCTATCCCTTGCAATAAAAAAAGTTTTTACTTTTACTTTTTAGTACTTTTAAAAGTAGGAACCTTTTTACTTTTACTCAAGTGTATTTTTAGCCGACTTTTACTTGAGTAAGATTTTGAGACAGTATCCATACTTTCACTTAAGTATAATTTCTGGGTACTTTTTACACCCCTAGTGAAAATACAAAAAAAAATTTGTTCAATCAAAAAAACTTGTAACAATTGTATAATACCGTGAAACCGTGACAGTTTCTGTGACAGTTATCATACCATCAAAATCTCATCGAACGTAGCGTTAGTTCAGGCAGGTCACGAGAGTGAAACCTGGCTACGGGTGAATCAGCTGACAGCTCGGCCGAGTAGTGACGATTCTTATCACAGTCTATCCACATAACAAGGCGGTCTATTTAAATGCCTCGCCCTACCATGGTGGTTCTTCTGCCCGCACACCCGCTGCACATTACCAGAAAGAAAACTACTCACTGTAATGCGAGTAACACTTATAATAAGCTTGGTCATTACCTTGTTAAAGACGACCATGTCTAACGCGGATCAAGACGAGGATCCATGGACGCTGGAAGAATGCGTCCCAGACTCACAGCCGCAAAACGATGGCGTAGCAAGGAACAACCAAGGCGGGAACTCCATGTCAGTGCGTAGGAGCGCTTGTCTGGCATTCAGAAGTCTATCGAGTCCGTGCATCGCTCTTTAGCCGATAACCAAGATCCTCAGAGTCCTCTTCAGCCTCAACATTCAAGTTCCATTAGGGGCCAGCCATGAAGAGCTTCTCCACTTTTTAAATGTCAATGTTCCTTACATCGCAAATTCCCCTGCCACGGGAACCCCCGCTTCTACACCTCCGGCCCCCATAAAAGCTTCTTCAAAACGGAAGCATTGCGCTCCCCCTGCCACGTCCTCGGCCGCAGCCTCCACCCCCGCTAAGAGAGTGAGGACACAGTCACAGGGAGCTAACCTGCAGCAGATCAAAAACCCAGTCCTGGCCGCCCTAAACAGCATCCAAACGTCTATCTTTGATATGGACGCCCGGATCCAAAACCTGGAAAATGCTCCTACAGCAACAGGATTCTTCCTAAACGAACTAGGAATCGGAGCTTACTCGGCAGCCACAGATGACGTTACCCCGTACCCTCCAACCTTGTCATAGTGCCGCGAAGAACGATGGGAACTGCCATTCCCGCTGCTCCAGCCGGAGTGCCCTTCTTCCCTCCAGCAGCAGCTATATCTCCACTTCTACGAGCTCAGATTCTGGCAGATAAACTCATTGTAGACTGCAGGGACATACCAGTCATGCTTAAAGATAGTGACCCCAGACTTTCTAAAAGCCTTACCATGGCTAAATTTAACATCGCTTTCGGAGTGTACCGGGACACAATATGCAAAGTCTACCCACAGCGTAGACAGGAACTGGACACTTATATCTCAATAATTTCTGACCTAGCAATGTCTTACGGGGGGGGGGGGGCACTATTCTATGAGTATCACAAATAATTTTCTGCCAAAGCGGCTATGTTTATACAATGCTTCAACCAGAGACTCGACTGGTCCATTGTGGATTTGGCCCTTGTCAGCAGACATTTCATGGGGCCTCTGCCCAAAGGTGGTATCCATTAAAACACTGGCTCGCTATGATGCCTCCAGCAGCGAAGGGAAGGTGATTCCTGCTATTCACACACCTATGTGTTTTAAATTTAATGTAAACATCCTCAATGTAGATATATCCATGCCTGCAGCTACTGCGGAGAAGGGCATCCAAATTCTGTGTGTCCCAGGTGAACCCACTGTGTAAAAAAGAAGAATTAAAGCCTTCTACGCCTGTCAACATACCAGAGCTGGAAAAAGCTCTGAAGAAGTATCCAAATCGTTGTTTTGTTCATTATTTGTTAATCGGTCTGATTCAGGGTTTTTCAGCTGGACTTACTTTCCTCCCCAAAAAGTCTCATGTTTTCCCTTATCTTCAATCCACCGTAAACGAACCCAAAATAGTGAACAAACTGCTTGCCAGAGAGGTCGAAAGGGGTTACGTGATTAGCCCATTCGATAGCTTGCCATTCCCTATATTCCAAATTAATCCTATAGGAGTAGCCACACGTAAATATTCAGGAAAAAATCGCCTAATAATCATCTGCCCCTCATAATAACAACTACATTCAGGCTATTAACAGTTTAGTTCCCCCGCAACCATTTTTCCTGTTTTACGCAACAGTTGACCATGCGATTCAATTCATCAAGCTTGCCAGTAAAGGCGTTTGGCTCTGAAAAGCCGAAATTACGGATGCATTTAAAATCATGCCTCTCCATCTATCTCAATGGCATTTGTTCATGTGGCGTAATAAAATGTACTTTTCGGTCAGGCTTACATTTGGTTGTCGTAGCAGTCCCCGTATTTTCGATACATTATCGGAAGCACTTTGCTGGATACTTTTAAATAACTGCAAATTGCCTTTGTCCTACACCTGCTAGACAACTTCCTAGTGGTCGATTTTCCATACTCCCAAGCGGCTCGTTGCATTACTGCGTTAAAAAATATGTTTAATGAATTAGGCATTCCTCTATCCGAGGAGAAAACACGGGGCCCTTTAAAAGTGTTTCTGGGAATCATTCTAGATAGTAATCTCATGCCGGCCTCGCATTCGCGAAGCTATCAAATATACCGCGGAAGTAGAGTCTATTACAAAAAAAGGAGCTGCTCTCCCTATTGGGTCATTTCAATTTCACCATGCGAATTATCCCTCAGGGACATTCTTTTATATCAAGGCTGCTCGATCAAAAACCGTGAGGCTAAATTGTCAAAATAAAAGTTGTAATTCCCGGCACAAGCCACAAGTTAGTACATGCACATATACTACAAAATACTACTCAGTAGTTAGAATGGCCCCAGACATACGGGAGCTATGAAGCCAATATTATGCATAGCATTCCTCCTTGACCTCCAGGGAGAAGACCAACATGCGTTGATACAATATTAAATTGGCATTGACCTGAATGGATGAATGGCTTCTTCCTATAGGCATGTCAGGCTTCATCCGTAGCTGAAAGGTCACACATAGTACTCATCACTACACATAGAATTCCCCTGGGTTAGTTTAATCTTACTTCTGGCTCCCAAGGAAGTCCAACATGCGTTGGTACACATAGCCAGTGATCCATGCAATGTTAGAAGGGCCTCGAGCTGATGGGACAAAATGGCTGACTCGGTAGATGAAAGGTCACACATTGTTCTGCATCACTACACATAGAATTTCCCTGGTTAGTTTAATCTTCTGGCCTCCCAGGGGAAGCCCAACAGTGTTGGTACCATAGCCACTGATCCACATATTGTTAGAAGGGCCTCGAGCTGATGGGCAGCATGGCTTCCTCCGGAAACGAAAGGTTGTTACACATAGCTATCACGTAAGCCAATTGCAGCACATTGACGTATGGGTTTTTGGCGGTTGTTGCTGCTGCCCTCACTGCCATATCCATGCTTGTTTGCGTGGGTTGGCGGGAGGGCTTTTTGATCAGAACCATACGCCAAACCAAAAATGTATTGTTTCAAGAATGTCAATAAAGCATTTTACTTGAACAACAGTGGTCCTGACTGAAATACCATTGCATCCCAAGCTTCCACCTGTTGTTTGGATCTGCTTTAGTATGGCGGGTTTCTGGTCATCTCCTGTTTAGCGGGGGGAAATGCCCGTGCTCCAGAGCAGTACTAAAGCAGATCCATTCAGCACCAAACCAAAATAATTATGCAGCACATTCATTCATTAAAACATGTTATTTAAATACTTGAGTTGTCCTGACAGAATTAATTACTGCAAAGGTTTGTTGTTCATGGTTAATGACAGACCACTTTACAGACCACTTTTAAACCTGTGTCCAGACGAGTGGCACTTGCAAAGTAAATTACCACAGGTGACCTGAAACAAGGACACAGGTTATTAGCTTTGCTGTACAGAAAATTAATGAGTCACTGTGTTTACCCATAGTTTTGTTTTAGTCTATCAAAAATGAACCGTTACAAACAATACCAGGGATGTAGTTTAGCGGGTCATGGGAAACTTACACCAAGCAGTGTGTGAAAAAGGCTTTACACGTCTTGTCATGCGCTTTCACAAAGATTACGCTACTCAGAGAATACCTATACTGGAGAAAGAGGGAAAATATTTAGCTTATTTTGCTGTGAGTGTCACTCATGCATGGTAAGTCAAGCACAAGCCTTTGAGTCTACGCAGCGCATTCTTGGCAAAAATCGATTCCATAGCATGAAGATTTTTGCAGAGAGAAGAGAAACAAACACCAGGACTATCATAACTAGATGATACAGAACGGAATGGAGAGAGAGAGAGAGAGAGGGTGCTGGGAAAAGAAAGGGAGTGAGAGGGAGAGAGGAAAGATAGATTTCTAGAATAGATGGATAGAATCCTTTGAATCCTTCAGGGAGGGAGAGGAATTAGGCAGATAGCCGATAGAGAGAGAGAGTGAGAAAGCGGTGGGGGGAGAGATGGATGTGGGAGAGAGCGAAGAATGTGGCCCTTGGCTGCCACCATACACTCAAGTGTGTTGGTAAAATAGATGATGAGCAGGCCTGCAGGATCATTTCTCACCTGCGGAAAAGGTGTTTGTGGAATGTCTGGGCCTTCAGGATAAGAGACGCCTTCAGGATAAAGAGACTCTTTCTCACCTCTAAATATTAACCCTTTAAGATGTAGGATCTCAAATATGTCATCAGAATGTTCTTAACTGAACATCTAAAACCCTGTCTAGAACACTGACTTAGAATTTTGAAGGGTGAAAGAGTCTCTTCCCTACTTTACCTTGTGTGTCGCCTTTGGCTGTGTAAGGAGACAGGAATGCGTCTCTGCCCTTTATCAGTCTACAACCCACAAGTTTTCAATGGTCCATGCCATATTTGACAAGGGTCGTAAATTTTTGGTTGCTGGTCGAACCCGTCTTGTCCTGTTACTGTGGACCAATACGGCCCATCTGGCAGTGTTTGAGCTCTGTAGTGACGCCGTTTACCTCTGGTTTAAAGGGAACTGCATCAGCTTGTCCTGTGTGGAACTGGTTTTTGTCCGCTAATGTAAAAATCGGTCGCGGTCGAGTACAGAGATTGCAGCGGATTTGTTTTAGTATTTTTCATGTGTTATATTGTGTTTTATTTTGTTCCTCCGACCATTAGAGTCATCAACTTACGAATATACCTTCTTGTTGCCGGATGCATCGAGACTCTTATACCAACCATTTGTCATAGCCATGACCTCCGCGTGATGATGTAACTTTCTCTATAAATAGAGACACGTCAATGCGGAAGTTCTCTTCTACTTCTCGCTGATGCAGAGTGGTGTAGGAAGAGGTATGAATCTGATAGCAGTGAGCAAGATGATTAGTAATATGATTTCTGAATCATCAGTTTTCACACCGCCTCGCCAATTATGTAGGGAACATTCATTTAAATCTATACACGAGGTGTCACTTATGTACTCGAGTACGCCACTACCATCCTTATACAACTGGTGGCATAGTTTTTGCATAATAAATCAGTCTCATTAAATGTATACTATTCTCAACAGAGAATACTAACTAAAAATGAGTAACTTGAATTAATAATTTAATTACCAATAAAATTACATAATTAATTATAATTATCTTAGCAAAATCACAATATTATGTACTCAGTTGATACTGAATATTTGGGGAATCCCTGCAATTAGCATTGGCTGACTCAGTTCAACACAAGAGCAACATTAATACACACAATCTTGGAAAATGTAATAGTTCATTGAACACAAAGTACCAAACAGCAAAGCACAATTCACTACTATAATGTACAACAAACTATGTGCGAGTGCGTGTGTGTGTGTGTGTTGGGTTTTCCATGTTCTCCTGCATGTGGGGGATCGGACACGTGTTCACAGAGAACAAAGAACCTAAAATGGAGGTTTGAACCTTGCTTTAGCTGGACTAGCTAACAATGGCGCACGACCCATACCAAACGCATAAGGGATAGCCGTAAGCTTATCGGTGAGTGTGCGTTGAGATCAGCGCGCAGTGTTAACATTACGACCGGTTAGTGTTTAAGACAGATCACATGCAAGATATGTTCTGTGCATGATGCATTAAACCTAACGTGGCGCAGTGGATGGCACACAGCCATCCAAAGTAAAATGGTAACATAAAACTTTTACAACACTTAACCATTCGATATCACAGTTACATACATCCTATCACAAACATGTTGCAGTTGCTAACGGATATGCTATGCCCAGTGTTACAGCCTTACTTGAATCAAGTCCTTTGAACAGTTTCCTCCGTTGGATGGCACATTCACAATGAAAAGGGGAAAACTGGTCGCCCTATTTCTGTGGGTGCAAGTTCGCAGGGGTGCGATAGGGGAACTGGTTTCCATCGTCGTCAGGGAAGATAATGGAACCACTCGCATTATTTCTCCCGAACTATGCAGCGTGATCCTACTGCAGACTGCTTGCCTCTATGGGGACTCACCGGCGGTGCTGAGCTGCAGAATCAGTGGTTGCGTGGTTCGCTTAGTGGTTCTTCTTGACCACCGGGTGCTCGCAATGCCTCCTTGCGTCTCGTCTCCGGTCCTCCGTGGCAGGCCGCACGGGGCGAGGAGACGAGACAGTGAAGGCCCTGGCGACTTGAGCGAACAACACAACTGAGAGAAACTGGGCAGAAGAGGTGGCCGTGTTGCCCATTTCATGAACTTTATTGCCAGTCGCGCATTTCCACCGCATCACATTACAATGGGGAAATCACAACCGGGACGTCCTACGTCACTTACAACGTGGAGGAGGAGCCACCTGTGGACTGTATGGAATTGTAGTTCCTGTTCACACTACAGCGGAGATGTAAAATCTTGTTTATATAATTGTGCTATCCCCTGCGCCTTGTGACTACGGTCGGAGCTACGGATCGCCGTCCTCCAAAGGTTGTGAGAGCACTCACATGCGGTAAACCGCTGGTAGCATTGCTGCTAAGATACTTGGTATTGTTTTTTGCTGTTATTGTAATGGGTTTCTTAATAGTTCTGAGATTCAAACGCGAAGGTGGGGGGAATCAGAACAAGTCAGCTCACAATAGTGAATACCAATAACTGGGAGAGAAAATAATAAAGGAAGAAAGAAAAGACAGGAACGTAATTTCTGAAGACTAAACAGCCACAAACGAATATCAACCCACAAAAACGGGCGAACTAGAAAACTAGTGAATTCCCAACTAAATCTCCCGAGCTCAAGTAATGAGCAGAACGGGAAACTTAGCAAACAAAAGAACACCTTCGGCTACCTTAGCTCAGAGCCGTAAAAGTGTAAAACCAAAACAAAAGTACAAAGAAAAACTGTCTCCTAGAGAACAGCAATGTACAAAATAGATAGCGCAGAACGCTACCCAGAGGAAAACAATCCTATACCCGATTAAGTAGCTAAATAGCAAGTCCCCCCTGAACATAAACAAATTTTTATATTAGGAGGTCGCTAGTACCTGGCTATACCTGGCTCGAATGCAATGTCGTAAGACATACAAGCACTGGAGAAGTGGAAGTGAGGAACTTAAGTACCCTGCAGGTAGAAGCCCAGGTGAAAACAATAATGAGGACTGCAAACCACGAAACGGAACGAGGAAAAAATCCTGATTCTGAATCTACCCTGGGTGTAGTCGCACCCCAGTGAGATTTCTCCCAATCTGTGAGCATGTGCACTCCGTTGATTGATTTAAGTGGTGCAAGGAGTGTTGCTGATTCTGAGTCTACCCTGGGTGTGGTCGCAACCCAGTGATACTTTTCCCCAATCTGTGAGCATGTGCGCTATGTTGATTGGTTTATGTGGCAGATTGTGAGCGTGTGCACTCCGGTTTTTGCTCCGGCATTCCCCTACTCAAGTTCATCTGTCCACGTTTGCGTCCTCGGGTGCCTTTCATTTTGCTCCAGGCATGAGCGCCTTGTGCATAGAATGTTGGGGAGCCATGGATATGGCTTTTTGTCACACCAGGTGCTGCCTATGCCTTTGTTTAGGGCACCTCAGCGACGCATCTCTTCAGGCGTTTGCGTAAATGACACGTGAGCTTGGTCATGTAATGTCCTTGCTCACGATGACCACAGTATGGCGCTCCCACACACTGCCCAGACAGTAGCACATATCTCCAGTCTGGGCATCAATGTCAATTATGGCAAGAGCCAGCTAGTGCCGAGCCAGTCCATCACGTATATTGGACTGTTGCTCAAGTCAAGGAGTATGAGGGCATCTTTGATGCCCCGTAGCATAGCCGGTGTGCTCAACGTTGTATGTCGATTCGAGGTGAACGCGGTCCCCGAAATTAGGGTTTTTCAGACGCTTCTGGGCCTGAGTGTAGCTGCCTCAGCGGTCGTGCCTCCCGGACTGTTGGAGCCAGGCCACTTCAAATGTGGTTGAACGCCATAGCGCTGCACCATAAGTGGGACCGTTATGCTTGAATCCGGGTGACGCGTTGGTTTTCCCAGCTACTCCGCCCATGGCGACGAGTCCAGATGGGGGCTATACCATCACAGTGTGTGGTAGTGACAACAGACGCTTCGCTCATCGGTTGGGGAGCTGTTTGTCAGCACCGACCAGCTCAGGGATTGTGGTCGCAAGTATATCAGTCGGACCACATCAATGTTCTCGAACTTTCAGCAGTTTTTCTTGCGCTGAGGCACTTCTTGCCTGTGCTCCGGGGAAAACATGTGATGGTGAGGTCAGACCACACCTCAACATTTTATCACATAAACCACCAAGGCGGAGTAAGGTCCCGCCAATCTTTGGGAGTGACCCAGTGTTTCTTGAACTGGGCACTCCCCAAGTTAGCCTCTCTAACGAATGGTGTCTCCACCCCTATATGGTGGAGTTAGTATGGCGACGGTTCGGTCGTGCTCAGTCAGACCAGTTCGCCTCTCAGGAGTCCACTCACTGCCCCCAGCGATTTTTGATAGCTGAGGATTTGAGCCCCCTGAGAGTAGACGCATTAGCACACAAATAATCGACTGGCCTACTGTACGCTTTTCCGCCATTGCCACTGGTGAAGGCAACCTTACACAGGGTCAGCACTGGCTACCATAAGCTTCTTCTGGTGACCCCCCAGATGGCCAATAGAACTGTGGTTTCTGAGGCTGCTCTGCCTTGTGGATTGCCCTGAGAACTCCTGATCCAGACAGACCTGCTGTTTCAAAAGAAAGGCTCTGTTTGGCACTCTCAGCCAAGCAGGATGAAGCTCGGAGTTGAGGAGTCCGACCCTTCGCTAACTGGGTGTGGTTCCCCTGCGAGGTCCTGGTGGCTCCCTCCTGGGATCCCCCTTTGATTTTACGAGCGCTTACGAGTCAGCCCTACGAGCCTCTAGATATGACTAGCCTTAAGTGACTTTTTTTTAAGACATAATTTCTACTAGCAATGGCGTCAGCAAGGCATGTTGGTGAGCTCTGCACTCTCTCCATCACCGCATCACTTTGTGGCCCAACCCATCTTTTCTACCCAAAATGGTTTTGGCGTTTCATATTAACCAGCCGATTGAGCTTGCTGCGCTTCGCCCCCCACCAGGCGGGAACCTGGGGGAGGCACATTTGGTATTCCAACTTGCGTGTGCTGTGCCGCTATGTTGAGGCTACAGCTTCCATCAGATGTACAGGACAACTCTTTGTCTGCTATGGCAAGTCTAAGGGAAAAACGCTCTCGGCTCAGAGCCTTTCCCGCTGGGTAGTGAAGGCGACAGCTGCAGCCTATGAGGCTAGTGCTAGGCCTTTACCTACATCTGTCCAGGAGTGTGGCTATGTCATGGGCAGCACTGAGGGGTGTCCCTCTTTCTGATATCTGTGCGACAGCGACTTGGGCGTCCACCTGCGCGTTTTCAAGCTTTTATCACGTCAACGTGGCGCCTGTATCAACGGTCGGCTCGGCCATCCTGCCAGCGGCTTTAGCCTCCACTTAACGGTATGTCTGTCCATCGTAACGCGGTGGATTTAAGTCATCCGTAAGTCATCATATGGAGGTCATGGCCATTACAAATAGTTGGTATAAGTCTCAATGCATCCGGCAAGAAGAAAGTATATTCATAAGTTGACGACCCTAATAGTCATCCGGAACTCATAAAACCGTGGTTACAGTCGTAACCTTCGTTAATTGTTATAGTGTGTTGTATGTACATCAATATAATCAATTGATTGTTTTCCATTTATCTGATTAGCACAGAATGGATTTTGATGTAAATGGAGTATAAAGACTCATCTGAAATTATGTGACTGATAAGAGCTATGAGTAAAAAGCTAGCTATGAGTATCCGGAGCCAAATACCCTATTCGGGAAAGCACAAATAATGCGTTGGAACAGATATTTTTTTATACCTGAAGTTGCTCGTAGTATTCAGATTCAGGAAGAGCGAGAGGGAGAGAGGCACTTCGGCGCAGCAAGCTAGCTGCAGGAACAACGCGAAATCTAGCTGCCAGAGATTTAATTCATTGAGATAGCCACTAACAGGAGTGATTAACACTAACACAAATGCTCTATCAAAATCAGCATTATAAAAACAAACTGTGACTTAATTTTTATAAAGCTATTTTGCTAACATATTACTCTAGATCAGTAAGGTCTCCTGTATGCTATTGATAGACTAGCGTATGTTATGTTAATGTTACAAGTTCACAGTGTGGATTCATTGCGAGTTGAATGTTAAATAATTTGGGCAGAAATGAGCATTCACAGAATCCGTGATATAGGCTAAATATATACATTTTAATGGCTCTAGTTAGCAAGCTAACGTATACAGTAAGCTGAAGGTTTAATTAATTAAACGGGTAGTGGGATGGAAACTGATACAATAGGGCAGGCTAAGCTAGCTAGGAGCAATACAGGGGCTGAAACCATTGAGGTGTGTGTGTGTTGGTGGGGGGGGGGGGGGGGGTTCATATAGTAAAAAAAAATGCAGTAGATATGATCCATCCATATCTACTGCATATCTGGCAGCTGAGTGATGCTTTGAGGCTCGTTTGATACCTCAGACCCTTGATGACCCTCATTTTACCAACCATGTATTCCATACTGTTCCAGCATAATTTACAGCTAAATCTAGTCTCACCCCCCTGACTGTAGAGATCCATTCAAATGCAGAGACGTTATAGTATCGCTTGTAAGAGTACCAGAAAATAAGATATCAAGAGTCTTTCGATGTTGTTGGGTCACAGACATCAGGAAGTCATGGCATGCAAAGGATATGCGACCAAATATTTAAATGATTACTTTATTCTATATATAAATGCAGGGGTGCCAATAATTGTGGCACACGTGGTTTTGTTAAAAATAATTATTTCTTGATGAGGGATTAATTTTGTTCTCATAATAAATTTACTTCAATTAAAGGTTGGATTTTTCTAATTTTTTCAGTGTGACATTAAGCTAATTCACCAAACGGTTTTTATTTTTTATAACCTTTTTTACTCATCTTTACCAGGGGTGCCAATAATAGCGGAGGGCACTGTATGCAATGTCCAACCTTATCTGTTTGATTAGGAAAGCACAAACATGCATCTTTACACTATGTGACGTTCATCCGGATTCTTAGAATCATATCTAATGTCATGTCTCTTCTGAATGTTTTCATCTCATAGATGCAACAAGGTCAAAATGCAGGGGTAAAAGTCAAGCTGGCCCACTTTCACACTGGAGCTCCGTGTCCCAACACATCCACGTCACTTCCTTCAGTCGTGTTTGAAGGCTGCTCAGTCGTGTAGGTAGCCACTAAAAACAGAGCAGGTGCATTGCCATCTTCAGGGATGGTCCCATCCCCTAATGCTTTCCCTTAGATGCATAAGCGGGTCAAAAATTACCCGGTGAGGTCATTTCCTTGCAATATCTTTGTAATGAAAAGTTGTTTTTCAAATTTCATATTCCAACTATTCCTCAAAAAACATGTTTTTGATAAAATGGCATTTAAATTTTTAAGGTACCTTTTATACTTTTCAAGAAATTGTAGTTTGTGTATTACTACACCAAGCTTCCATAAGTGGATCAAAAATGGCCTGTGGGATCTCATGGGAACCTTTGATTCTTATCAACTGTGGCTGCAGGAATATATTTACTGCGGGCAACAATTACTATATCAGAATTGTCACCCCTCAAGACGATTATTTTACATAGCAAGATCTGATACATGTAAGTATTATCTTAATTTTTTACCTCAGAAAATATTTGATGTCATCAAATTGATGTATTTCAACTATGTTAGCTAACTATAAAGTAGGCTAATTTGATGATACATGATAATAACACATACTCTTTCATACAATAGTCAGGAATGACACGCACACACACACAATACATACAGTAATGTTAGCTAGCTTATTTATAGTTAGCATTAGCTAACATTACTGTGTGTGTGTGTGTGTGTGCGTGTGAGTGCACGTGTGTGTGTGTGCATTTATTTATATAGCTACATATTGATCGATGGGTTTGCTTGTCATTCAAAACATTCTCTTCTTTACTACTCTCTCTCTACTACACGATGGCCGTGCCAACCGAAACAGCAGTGCGGTGGGAAACCCTGAATGATTTTCAGACACAACTGTAAAAAAAAAAACCTGTACGGCCCTTATCATCCGTAAGACGGGCCTTGCAGCCTTGCTTCTCGGTGATAAGGGCCGATTTACGCACGGGATTGCGTAAGCCACTGAGCCCTCGCATGCTGGACCATAGCTGCTTTTATCTTGGTCAGATAATGGGTTTGCGGTCAACTTTGGTTTGTATTTGATTGTTCCAAGGTTGCCAGACAAATGTTTCCTTCCCCTTCCTGCTATATTTTCATGTGATACTGTTTCCAGTATCAAAGTATTACTCTGGCAGCTGTAATAATGCCAACTGTAACAAGCGCAAATTCTGTATTTGTCTTGCAGGGTATTTCTGTTCTGGAAACTGTTTTGTTAAGTGAAAGAACATCATCTCACTGAAAAAAAAAAAGATTACCATAAGAAAGGTTTCTTGGAATTCATCATTTACATTTTTTTATTCCAAAAGTGTGGGGTTATGTCAAAAACACAAAGTGTTTTCTTCATAATTTTATCAACATAGATTTTGCAGTTTCTTTACATAACAGAGGCATCTTGCAGAAGAATAAAACCAAAGTGTTTTCCATTGTAATGGAGTAGGAATTGTCGACATTTTTGACTAATTTTTATGTCCAACGGCTGGGGTATTGTCCCTTTGACAATAATCTTAGAGTAAACTCTCTTTTCCGCAATGAAGATGTAATGTGCTCAAGAGAAAAAAATAAGCAATAAGCATCAAGTAATGGAAACATTTTGGAAAATGCCACGGATATCTCCATTGACTTCCAAAATGAAACCAGTCAGGAAAAAGTACTTGCTGAACTTGCACCTTCTACATTTTTGCATATAATGATGGAGAGGTGATTATTTATATTGTCTTTGAACACCCAGTGACTGTTCTCGAATGCCATCCATGAGTGAACAATAACACATATACTGTGCTGGAGTATTGTACTGTATACATCCATTGTACTTCCTAAAATCTAATTAGGAGCTAATAAAATGTATTGAAGGGACCTGGTATTGGCTTTGTTACCAAGAAATATAGTATTAACACGCATTTTAAAAGAAAACATTGTTCTTGCATACAATCTAAACATGGCGTCTGGGCAACTTATGAAGTGCAATTTTGCCTGTACGGCTGTTAAGTACAATGAAGCAAGGGGGCTGAATATTTGAGGAATTGATTGTCTTCTGTTTTATATTTCTAAATAATTTGGAAAGAATTATAGTTTTTACTTTTCACATTGATATTGTAGAGTTTGTTGTGTTGAATACCAGCAAAAAAAACTAAAAAAAATATATTCAGTTGATGGAACACAAATTCCTTATAACAATCAATTTGCAGGGGTGACTTACACCAAAGTAAAGTTTTTCCAACTACTTTGTACAAGTACACTTAACAATACATCTCAGAATACATTTACAATATAGCATGTACCACAGGACATGCATAGAATTAGAAATAGAAAAGTGGCGACAATTATTTTAAAATTGCTGGAAAATATAAATATCGCCACTTTCTTATTTCTAATTCTGTGCACATCCTGTACAAAGTGAAGTAGTTGGAAGGTTTTTATTGGTGGAAGCCAGCCCTTCATGCTGTCAGTAGTTAGGAATTTGTTTCAAACTCTTCCATCAAAATCAATCAGTGGCTCAGTCAATCAAACTGACTAAAAGTGCATGTTTAGAATCTCTTTAGACTCTTTTAAAAATGTTATCTTGGCTCTGAAGCTTAAAGGCTGGGGATTTCCACATGTTATATCTGAAAGCATTCTTGTATTTTTCTTTTTTTCCATGCTTTATTTTTCCCAGGTAATATTTGATGTATGTGTAATCACCCCACAAGGTTTAATGTTTCTTCTTGCCATGGCCAATTTTTTATAGCGCCTTTTTAGGACCTACGTCCAAATACCTGTAGTCATAGCAAAGGTATTCCCACAAGACAGATCCAATGGTTTATCCAGCATCAAACGTGGAGGTAAAACAACCTCGTTAAATATAATGAGCAAGAACAATTCTCATTAATGGAGGGGGAAATATTCTCCATAGTTTATTTTTATTACACTTCATAATTCAGCATTTCAGGTTGCTGATGATTTCACAGGCGTACCATAAATGTGTTTGATTGATGAAAACCCTGCAACAAATGGCAACAGGTTCATTTTATTTTTTCCCTTTTTTCATGGTGCTTTTTAAATACTTTTTACACATATTTTGAAAAACACATACACACATAGAGTGAAAAACAGCAGTGGACTCATGGGATTGTTTTATTATTTTAACATATAACCCTAAACCAACAAGTCATGCTAAGTTGGTATAATAGTTTTTTGTTATTTTTTGTAACAAATTATCCGTACATGGCTGCCGTGTACGTTGGATACATTGGTTCAAACCCGACATTATGTGGATCAGTGGACAGCAAAAAAAGAAGTACTATAAACTGATCTTATAAATAGAGTTCTAGCAGTTAAATACCAGCAGTTACGTACATAAATATGGAAAAAAATCTAAACCAAACCGTTTTTGAGAAACCCCTTTGTACTGCTCATCCCTCCTGACCTATGAAAAATGCAAAGCTATGAAGACAATTTGAGTATTTGAATTCATTATTATGTATTGCATTTGCTGTGGACATAGCTTTTCGGTATTCTTGAAGCACATCACAGAATAGGGAGGTGACTCACTTCAACCACCACCTGGAACTGCGCAATATAGCCTACCCACTCTGCATCACAATGACTAACACCCGTCAAAACGTAATTAGCCTACATTTTTTACCTTCATTTTTCAGGATTGAAAGCCTTTTCAAACTGTATTAAATGTGTCACACCAAGGGCATAAAAGAATGTGAGAAGTTAATTTGTCGACAGCTAGAGGAAATTTAATTAAATGAACGTTTCCCAGTGTCGTGCCTTCCTTTGGCGTTAGTTAGCAGGCCCAACAGCGTCTTTCCTTTATCGGGTAAATTTAATTAATGACAGCTATTATCAGAGCAATGTCCACAGGCAGTCTACACTGTGAAATAAACATCCAGTGTTAAATCAACTCTGATTGAGTGCAGTAAATCTGTTCTCATCATGTCTCTGTGCAACTGTGACAAAGAAAAGCAATGTGTGATCTGTAAGGTTCTTATTCATGCTGTCAGCGTAATGGTTTCAGTAGCGGATAATCAAATGCGACGGGGAAGGGGATCAGAACAAGTCACCCACAAAGGTGAGGACCACGAAGGGAGCTTAAACTAATGGGTAGAAAAGAAAAAGGAATAATCCTAGTAGCTAAACAGCCAAATAATAATCAACCCAGGAAAATAGGGCGAACTCGAAAACACGAGTGAGAGAACAAAATAAAGTCTCCCGAACTCAAATACTAGAGCTGACACAGGGAAACAATAGAAAAGAAACACCTTCGACACGTAACACACACGGCCGGTAAGAAGGTGAAATGGAAATGAAACAACAAAGGAGACTGTCTCAGGGAGAACAGCACGGAGTAAGTGAACGGAACGTTGGGAAAAATCTGATAGATTCCCAACCGGAGAGAAAGGATTGAGAACTGCAGCGAAAAAGGAAAAATAAACCACGGACCATGACAGTCAGTGAGAAAAGGTGTGCGACGCACTCATTCTTCTTGTCCAATAAGTCTCTCAGTGATAGACAGTAATATACATGTATAGCCAGAAAGACAAGTCCCCACCCGAACTGACAGAGGTAACCTCAAGCTACTGGTTATAGAGAGCGAGAGAGAGACAATGTTTTTACTTGTCGTTCATGCAGTCTCTGTAAAAGATAATTACATGTTTTATCCACGAATAAACATATTTAAGTCAAATTTTTATATCTGCCAAATCAGAGGTTGGGTGTCTAGTGCAAAATCATTGATTTGCAGTCTTGCCTTTCATTGGAAACCTCATTCATGCATTTACATTCCAAACTTTTGAAGATATAAGCAGTTATTTACAGGTGCTGCCAACTGCATGAACTTTGCTCATTTCAGCTCTTGATTTTAGCAGGTTTTGAAAGGGTTTTTCCAGAATGGATGACAACCTTTTCAGCAAACCAATACTGGCATGCCTGTGTTTTGTCTTCATCTGAAAACTGAATTTCACTGTTCTGAATTGGCCTCATGTCATCTTCAATACAAAAATCATCTAATTTTTAAAATTATGTTTACAACATCCTGGGCCCCGTTTCCCAAAAGGATCTTTGATAAAGATCATCTTTGGCTATTTTCATTTGTATTACTTTCATTGTTTGTTAGTTTTTTGTCATTGTTTTTTTTTTGTCTTTCATGTCAGTAGATTTTAATCATGTTAATTATACAATTAATAAAGCACAAACACAAAACACTCTAAGATGATCTTAACTCTACGATGCCTTTGGGAAACCGGGCCATGTTTAGTCATTTAAATAGGAAATGCTCTGACTGGTCAGGCTTTTGAGGAGCTTTAGGCAGGGGAGGGGGTACTTGAGAAAGCCTCTTATATGTGTGACATTAAGACACACTGAGATGGCTCGCTGAATGGGCTGCTAAACCTGATAAAATCGAAACCCTTCAATTCCATAGACTGCAGCGTGACCACATAATTTAAATAATGAGATTGTACTGTTGGGGATTCTAGTTTTGAGAGCCAGTGTGTATGCAAGCTTTGGATCCTGCCAAGTACCCTGGCTCGATCAATTAGCTAATTAGCTGTATACACCGATGCTAATTTGGTCTTTGATTAAACTGCAGTAAACATTTTAAGCAGGGACACAAAATCAGCTTGTGAGCTGTGACTCATGAGCTACTCAGGAAACTCGGCTGAAATATCAGATCATATAGATGATTGGACATTGGACTAATTGACTAACTAAGAGCAGAGGTTGCATTGAAATCCAGAAACAGGTTACGGCCCCTCTTCCTCTCCCATGTTCAGCAGTTTAGTGAGGTTTGAAAGCGCACACCACCGCATCCCCACGAGCAACAGATGCTTAAAAAATATCAGAAAAACTAAATGTAGCTAAATGTTCTAAAAAACTAAAATGAAATGAAATAAATCAGTGGGTGAAGTAAAGGTTTGGCTTTTTAAAGAAAGCAATGTTTTTTTGCTACCGTGGTAGAAACATTACGCCATGAATGGGTGTGCGTTGCGCATTTTGCCATTGGTCAATGTTTTTTTTTCACAGCGAATTTGTGTTTATATACACATGTCATACTGGTAGTGATCCACCCTGCTTGCAGGTAGGTGTTAATGACTGGGGCTATCTGAACAGTCTGTGTGGTCAGCCTCCCATCCTGTCTGCACACAACACTGCCTCTCCAAAACTCTGCAATGAATGACTCGTCTGCCGAGAAAACACACCAGCAAGACCGTCTTTTTCTTATCCTTGCTTTATGAGAAATGTTTTCCATTTGAAAAGGTTATATAACTTCTGAGAAATCGTTATCAGCAGGAGAGGTTGCTGCGGTGGGGGTGGGGGGCGTTATGAGTAAGACTTGGGGATCTTACTGTGGGGGTGCTGGGTGGTCTTAGACAGACTGTGTATTTTATCTTTAGCGGGGTCCTATCTGTTGTTTAAAAAGAAGGCCCCATTCTGGCCCCTGTTAGGGTCTAGTGCTCCATTTCTGTCTTGCACACCAGGACGATTTTAGGCAAGTTACACACTGGCCTGGAATTCTCACTGCGGGCCTGTCGAGAATCATGGGTGTCTCAGCTTGGGAAAGCCTCAGCTGTCATCGGAGGCTTGTAAAAAATTGCACTAAAAGGGAACATTTTGTTCCAGAGACATCTCAATGTAATGCAGGGCCATATTCAGAAGATTTATGTTGTTTAAACATAGCCAATGAGAGATCTTTAATGGCACAGAGGCTGCTGATTGGCTCTTAAGATGGTACTGGTTTTTTTCTGGTGGTAAAGCCCTCTCTTCCTCTCCCTATCTCTTTCTCTCTCAGGTTCACTTTGTATGCCTTGGATAGTCGCGGGAGCCGCTCAGAGTCAAGTTTTGTCTCGGTCAGGACCTCCTGCCCCATGGTGGATGACAGCAGAGCAGAAGGTGGGGGTGCTCCCTCCCAAAAAAAAACAAAACACTGTTACACTCTCGTCTCCACTTGCAGGCCTTCAGAAGGCTTGTTTATAAATGCTTGATCCCTACAACCAAACCATTATTGTTTATGCATTTTAAGCATGGCCGGCCTTTCTGTGGTACTATTTGAATATTCAGATGTATATGTGTTTTCTTACAATAATAAATAAAAAAATACAAATACTACTAATAAGTATAGTACTAATAATAAGCAAGGGATAAAGTACAACTGTATATCATCCCACTTATACCACAGCTACCTGGCAAATTAATTATATGTCACAAGTCATGTTTAAATTGATTTTAGTATGCATATTTGTACAGTTCTACCTTCTGCCACAAAAATAGTAACAATCCAGCAAACAGCAACAATGGCTTTGCGTATCTTACCAACCATAAACAAGCTAGCTGACAATGTTTTTAATTTTGCATAGTTGGCACAAAAACAAAAATTGGACACTTCCATTGTTGTGAAGTGTGTCATGTTAAAGGCGGAATTTTTGGGGGTGTTGATGGCCAGGTTTGGAGTGTCAGCTTTTCTTGTAGCTTTTTCTTTCCTCCTTCCTAACATTACTTATTTTAGTTTGAAATTAATTAAGTATGAAAAAGCGCTCATTGTACAGAAATAATGACCGCTCACTGGCCAATCAGAATCCAGCATCCATCAAGGCTGTGGTATAAGAATAAACAGAACACAGTGTAGAGCAATGAGCTGACCTTCTGACCTTCTGTTTCCGGGCGGATTTCATCAGAGATTGCAGACAAAGTGTACAACCTGTACAATGGTTACACCAGCGGGAAGGAGCAGCAGACCGCTTACAACACCCTGATGGAGATCTCTCCGCCCCTGCTGTACCGCGTGCAGCACCATTACAACGCCCACTACGAGAAGTTTGGTGACTTTGTCTGGCGCAGCGAGGATGAGCTGGGGCCAAGGTGAGCAATTGTGTGAAATCCGGGCTCCCGCCTAAATTCAAAAGAGCAGGTGATGAAGATGAATGGGACATTCATCTTTACCGTATGCTGACTGGAGCCGGGGGGGGGGCACATTGTCTGTGCGTGTTTGTTTCATTCTAAAATCAGCAGCCATTTAATGCCGAAGGATATCAGGAAAGGCGAGCCAACTGTGTAATTAGCGGTTTTCATAGGCGGAGGGTGAACCAACTGCAGGGTAAGGCAATAGGGGGAAGGGGAGTTGTCCATTGTCATGCGAGTGCACGCAGTGGGCGAGCAGCAAAAGTTTTTTGCATTAATTTCACTGTAAATACAGTTTTTTGAGTACAAGAGCCCATGTAGGCTTTGGTTGGAAATTACCAGTAGAGTTGTGTTTAGGAGTTAGTGTTTATAAATCAAAGGTCCTTAAAGCTTTTGGAACATTTGAATATTACACCATTTATTTTAATAATAATAATAGCACACAAATAGAAAAATAAACACTCTAAAACAGAAATAAAAAATAAGTGTGCAGGATAAGTGTTACAAAACGTCACTGAGGTACACTAGTGTTGAATGTCACAGAGTTAAAATACTGTTAGATAGTAGCCGTGTTGCTGAGGTAAAATACTGTTAGATAGTAGCCTATAGTGTTGCTGCGGTAAAATAGTAAGTAGACAGTTTATCCCTTCATTAAAGATGGTGAAACAACAATCTACTGTCAATACTACCTTCTGTTAAAACATTGCATGAACTTGTTAAAGGTTTTATTTTTCAGAATTTAGGGCTTCAAAAATTTGGATGTGATTTTATTTGCCTTTTTCGCAATTATTCTAATTTTGGCGGCCGCCAAATAATTTACAATGTAGGAAAAACCCTGACACCCCATACAAAATAACACTCCAGGAAATGTGAGTTATTTAGATACGATCACATTTTCACATCATAGGCTAATTATTTAACCGACTCCACTGCAAGATGCGTGATTCGTTTTTTTTCTATTAGCATGGCATCCAACACTTACATAATTTATAATGTTTTGTAATTTATAAGAGTGTGACAGTGTGTCCAGAAATGCTCTGTGAGTCCGTGATGCTCCTTCAGCTTGACTGCCGCGTCACAGACAGGAAAACGCGTTGATGGATGACACTTTCTAGCTAGCTAACTAACTATGCCTTAGTACAGGTAGTCTAACCATGCAGCAATCGGCTACACGCAGCTGGCCAGCTTAGTTATCTCCACCACAGCCACAGTAGGCAGTAGCCTAGTGGATTGAGTGAGCTAACTCGACATCGAATCCTCTATCGCTAGCATTTGTATTTAATAGCCTCCATTATTTTAATCGGCTAAGCCTTCCCCAGCCTTACACACCCTCTGCCAATGGCTGTTTTCATTTAAAGTGCTGATTAGCAGTGGAAACCAACCCACCCTGTAGCTCTACATAACCACGCCAGACCCTTGATCTTGACCACGGGTATCCAATCTTATCCAAAAAACACCGGTGTGGGTGCAGATTTTTGTTTTAGCCCAGCACTACGACACCTGATTTAATTAACTAATCATGGTCTTCAGTCAAGACCTTGATAAGAAGAACCACGTCTCTTAGTGCTGGGCTAAAACAAAACGCCTGCACCCACACCAGCCCTTTTTGGACACCCTAGGGGGGATATTTCACAAAGCAGCATTAAGCAGTTACTTTTGTAAATATCCAATCGGATGTCATCAAGTTCTAAATATTTACTAAAGTTAGCTGGCCAACTCCTTAATCCCGTTTCATGTAATAAGCCCTGATCTAGAAAGTATCCAGCAAGCCTGGTCTTAAACACCTTAAAGCTGTTTGCTTCTGACAAACGGTCATGGCATGCTGTCTCATGTATTATCTCATTAGCTCTGTGTGAATAAGCAATTTGTAATGAATGCAAGAATATAACTCATTTTCACAGGCGTACCTTGTCATCTATTGACTGAAATAAACCTAAGCCTGAGAGATCTCCGACAGTCCGCTTGATTAGTCCCTTTCCAGTAGCTTACAGCTGGGATCAAGTATATACTGCAGTCAGCTTCAGCCATTTCCTCTGTGTGACGTCTTCAACTGTGTGACGACTTTGTTTTTGTACCTCTGCTGTGCCTTCCCGGTTCCGACCTCTGTTTTGTGACCACTCTTTGGACTCTGTTTTTTTTCATTAAACTTCGGTTTTTTGGTACTCCCTGCCTGCTACTGGGTCCCTTTTTCCACCTGACCTTACAGTGCAGAACAATTCAGAAACCACTGCAGTTTCAGAACAGCCTTTGCAGTAATGTACACTGGTGTTTGAAAAGTATCTTGAAAGTATCATTGTCAGCACCAACATCATTAAAATGATCCTATTGTCATTTATCCTTAGAAGGCAGTACTTTAGCACTTCTTTTAGAAGAATGTTTGTGGATATGACAGCCTTTGATTTTGACAGGGTTCATTTTAATTAAAGGGATTGTAAAGGGGCTGAAAAGTTGTTAAAATAACTATAAATTATGACAGAGGGATGTATCCACTACATATCTATCCAATATCTATTCAAAGTAATGTCAATAACTATAATAAACACACATCTCAAGTCAGACATAAAGGGCTCTATCTTGGTGATCTTAGCGCTTGGTCTAAATGCATGGCGTAAAGTGCATTTAGGGCGTGTCTAAGTCAACTTTTGCTAGTTTGACGGCGTGTTTTTTTGCGCTAAGCATGGTGCAACGTGCAAATGGGCTGAACCGAGTCTCTTCATTAATTATAGGTGTGTCTTGGGCGTGACATTCAATAAACCAATCAAAATGTAATATCCCATTCCCCATGCAAAATGTTCAACTCAAAGGCGCGGGGTGGTGCATCTAGGACTCCGATTGCGTCAAGGCAGAGTCTGTAAACCCAGGGCGAGGGGCATGACGAGCGGTCAGCAGATCAGCAGACATGCTCATGCGTGTTTAGTGCAATCAAGGAATCGGCTATATGGATCAATAGTATGATCAATATTATTTGGACTAACCATTATGAGTTCCCGGTAATTACCAACAATGCTGTTATTTTACTAAATATATGCGGTTAAATTTTGTTAAAAGCACCTGCAACTGAGAATAAGCTACCAATGGCTTCCGTCTCACCTTAGAAAACGCCAAATTAGCCTTTAACGAATTTCGTTTGATTATACAATGAAACATTGTCAAACATCAATTCCATGAGGATGTTCTCATGGAGTTCTCGAAGTTCAAGCTTCATCAGAAGTTCATTACCTGCATTCTAATATTGATTACTAACATAAATACCGTTATTTTTCCTTAATGATGTCACTAAATACAATAAAGCTGTCAAGTTGGCAACCTATAGGTTCACGCATATTTTCCCTTGTTTATAATGTCCTGCTTATGGAAATGTGTCCAACCTGTTTTACTGGTAGCGTAATGCTTTAAAACAATTCACTTTCCAAGGAAGACCATGAAAGGTGTGATTTACAGCAAGGGCAACAGACCTGCTCCTGCATCAAGTTAAAGTGCACATGCAGAAAATGGCATTAAAATGAATTGTGAATGAATTGTGTAACGTGCTGCAAATTTGTTTTAGTTTATAATTAGACGCTTAGTTCTCTTTAAAATTGTTCTGTTCAGCTATGGAATAACAGGTGAAATCAGCAGGGTTTTAATAAGCTGAGAGTATGGAAACCTTGTCACTGTAATTAAAAAAATGAAAGACGAAGAATAAGATTCAAATTCAGTTAACATGGTGACATTTATCTCAGTTTTTTAACCGTAGGCTATCGAAAAAACCTTATGCACAACAATAAATGCAATATTTACTGGACAAGGTTTTGAACTTTTTTCAGTCAAAACCATTATATTAACTTACAGGCTGTAGGCCTAGAGAGCTGTATTGTTATGACATCTGAAGCGCATTTTCAGAACTCAAATGTCCGTCTATTGCAGTGCGCAAGTTTTCAATTGAATGACAATTCACGCATTACGCTTGATATAGGTGTTATCAGCAAAGGTTTAAATGGGTAAACATTGTCCCGTAACAGAAGATTGTTCCCCCAGAAGATTACAGGAATTATTGGTAAATATAGGCTAAGTTATAGCTTGATCCAGGATAATTGCGAATAACAGACAGGAGGGTGTACGCGCATTGTGCACACACCTATGTAGACACACTTATATGCGCCCGTAAAATAACATGTAAACAACTGCAACAAAACTTTAGACCAGGTTTGTGGTGGTTTTAGCGCAAGCGATTTCTGCTGGCTCAAGATAGCAATACGCTAAAAAGTATCCTGGCCACTCCTCATCTTAAGATCAACACGCCCAGTTCACTTGCAGTGGGCGCAAGAATACATGGTATTTAAACAATGTGAGCGCTAGGTGTTATAATGAACCCTGCGCTGGGTGTAAGATAGTAAAGACACTTGCATTTGGGTTAGCGCCGCTTAGCGCCGGGTGTAAGATAGGGCCCAAAATCTGTTTTGAAAAAACCTCAGGATTGTGTGGGCGCGGTCGGGACCGTCACCCCGCCTCCCTCTTACAGGCATATGGATTGACATTCTCCATCCATGGTTGATCGAATTTTGTAGGCTACTGAGAAATGCTCAGGAAGCGTATCAGATAACTAAAAATAGCTAGCTAGTATAACATATTTACCAGACCTAGGACCACATGTAGCAAAGTTTGCGTAGAATCCGCACTAAATATGTAACATGTTGGGCTTATATACTCCCTGAAGGAGGATGTAAGCTTTCTAATGATACCAAAATGATCTCTCTAATTCAAATATCAAGCGAGTTATGTCCCATCATATTTGGAATGCAATCAAACCATGTTTTTGAGAAAAACCCCTTCAAAGTTCAGCCACGAAGGTTGCGTTAACGTTACTGGAGAGAAACTTGGCTGGGTCTCATAACCTTAAAAACTATAGTTTCACATTGGATTTGACATCAAGACATGCAGATAATGAAAGCCAAGACATTTTTAGAGTAAAATTAGATGAAACCGAATAACTTTCATTAGCTTGTCGCCGCAAAAGCAGCATATTGTGTGACTGGTTACTAGCTGGCTATATTGTTAGTTTCCAAATGTTCAAAAGACCGGTGCTATACAACAGCTGACATATGTTACAAAAAATTATTTTTTTGGCAAAAGCTCCTTCCTGGCTTTGTTAGAGGCAACGGTGTTGCTTTTTGCTCTTATGATTGTTTCATGTTCTTTGTATCCGTCCATTATATCTGTCCGCATCAGTCTTTTTTCCAGAGGAGAGAAATACGCTGCTCTAGTACAGCCCATGCTGCACCTGTCGGGGTAGCGTACGGAACGAAGGACCAAACGCAACAGTGGAGATTCTTAAAGTGCTCAAAACTGAACACTACAAAAGACCGGTGCTATACAACAGCTGACATATGTTACTGTTTTTCTCCGTAAAAACTTTTACGGAGAAATCTTTTTTTTTTTACCAAACACGTACTACCAGTTTCTTAAGATAAATCAGATCGTCCAGAGTAAATGTTTTCACATGGACGTGCTTAGTTTCCACATATCCATGAAGGAATGTCGGAAACAATGGGCTACATTACAAGGGAAACTATATCAAACATATATTATTACAGCAGCAGACAACTCGGAATAAACAACAAGAGGAGAAATAATGAACTCTCTTAAAAAGGAGAGAATCCGCTACCAAACTCAAAGCGACCCGTTTACGGCGAAAAACTGTAAATCTAGAGATTAAGACAAGACAATACAAAGAAAGACCTCAAGCTCACAAAGAGAGAGCCGCAAAACACAAACAAGAAGAAAACAAGATGGCTAGACAGGTCTGTCTAGGACAGGGAGACAGAGAGGTTACGCAAAGGGACAAACAAAGGGTAGAGAGTAATATTAGTAAGTATCTAGCTAACTTTATGACACCCGAAACAAGTCCCGTGTAACGACAACAAGTTGAAGTCAAACGGTTGTAACGAACTGTCAGTCCTATACCGTGAATTTTACCGGCTTTCCTGGTCAAATCAATGGCAATATGGAAGCAAACAAAGATGACGCAAGGTTTAAATAATGACAGGAAATGTGGCACCGGTGAAAACACTGAGCAGGAAGGAAAACCAAAACACGGAACGGACAACGAAAACAAAAGAAAGAGACGCTACAAGAGCACTCCACAGGGAAGTGGCTAACAAGAGAAGAGCAGGCTCAGAAACCATGACAGCACCGCTATAGGCTCGTTGTTGCAGACACCACCCCTTTTATGGGAACGCGGACAGAGCTGATTAATAAAGCCTGTGTTCACTTACCAAGTTGATAACCACGTTCGTAGTACTGGTTAAGCTATATTCCGGTGGTTAGGCTTTCTGAAGCCAGCTAACGCAAAGAAACCCTGGTTATGTTAAGCTTCCATCGTAGTATACCCCCCTGGTGACTACGAAGGTCATAGCATATGATTCATATAATTTTCATACTCATCAAACCATTCAGTGACCCCTCTGTGGATGGGGGCACTGTCATCCAGGAAGAGACCACTCCCATCAGGGCAGAAATGTTTCATCATAGGATAAATGTGATCACTCAGAATAACTTTGTATTGATTTTCAGTGACCCTTCCCTCGAAGGCAGTGGTTCTCAAACTCGGTCCTGGGGGACCCCTGTGTATGCTGGTTTTCGTTCCAACCACAATTGCAGTCCTAGAATTTTAACAAGCTGTTAATTTATCTTAATTACATGCTTTTTCATGTTTAGAGGGATTATTTACCATCTTAAGCCAAATTATTTTAGCAATATGCATACCATATGCTATGCATACCATGAATAATAAAAGTCAATTACTGACATTGTGCTATACTGAAAACAATTATAAAAAGAGAGGTAAAAATATTTTAACTGATCAAATGAAGACATGAGGTGAATCAATAGGATCCTAATTGGTGAAATTGTGGACACATGGCCACTAAAACTAACCATTTGTTAAATAAAGAAGAAATCAAAAACAGAGGAAATTATAACGAGCCACACCTGCATTGTGTTATTAAATTTAAGGAAAAAATTATGAAGAAACTTAAACCACATGTGTTCAATAACCTAATTAGAAGCCAACTGATTCACCTTTTTTCTTCAATTAGGTAAATAAAATAGTGAACTCTTCTCTTGTTATTGTTTGCAATACAGCACAATAAGCACAAAGTGAACATGGGACATTTATTATACATGGCATGCAGAGCTATTTCTGACAAAGTGGCTTAAGAGGGTAAATAATTCCTCTAAACATGAAAAGCAAATTAAGATAAATCAACAGCTTGTTAAAATTCTGGGATTGCATTTGTGGTTGGAACAAAAACCAGCATACACAGTGGAACAAAAACCAGCATACACAGTGGTCCCCTCGGACCGAGTTTGAGAACCACTGCTCTAAGGGGACAAGTGGACCCAAACCATGCCAAGAAAATGCCCCCCACAGCATAACAGAGCCACTGGACCCCCTCACTGTAGAGGTTTTTTCTTTAATTTGTCACCCGTCTGTATGTACACATTCAATATGTTACAAACTGCTGATTTTATAGTGCCTTTTGTAATATTAAATTAACAGGGTCTAAATAAGATAAATCGATGCAGATGTAAAATACTCCAGCAACTGTAGATTGCCGTTTACCCTGCATTTACCTAATGTGTGCATACAAACTAACTCATCATTGTTTTTTTTGCATCTAAATAAATAATTGTAGAAACAGATACTCCTTTGAGTGACTCTACACGTTGGAATTTCACAAAACCAGATAGCTTTCAGAATTATAACAACTTGGCTTGGCTAAATTCCTCAAACTTGTTTATGGGGTTGTGCCCTCTCTACCCCCTTTTCCTATCCGGGATCATCCTCTCCCTCCCTCGACGATATCGGTGGCTATCGCCGGGCAGATGAACCTGCTGCAACCGGTAAATTGCTAGCTTGGACTGCTGCTAATTTACCGAAGCTGGTAGGCGTAATGTTAGCTATCTTCTCGATAAATAATAGAGTTGTCTGCTGCTGTAATAATATATGTTTGATATAGTTTCCCTTGTAATGTAGCCCATTGTTTCCGACATTCCTTCATGGATATGTGGAAACTAAGCACGTCCATGTGAAAACATTTACTCTGGACGCTCTGATTTATCTTAAGAAACTGGTAGTACGTGTTTGGTAAAAAAAAAAAGATTTCTCCGTAAAAGTTTTTACGGAGAAAAACAGTAACATATGTCAGCTGTTGTATAGCACCGGTCTTTTGTAGTGTTCAGTTTTGAGCACTTTAAGAATCTCCACTGTTGCGTTTGGTCCTTCGTTCCGTACGCTACCCCGACAGGTGCAGCATGGGCTGTACTAGAGCAGCGTATTTCTCTCCTCTGGAAAAAAGACTGATGCGGACAGATATAATGGACGGATACAAAGAACATGAAACAATCATAAGAGCAAAAAGCAACACCGTTGCCTCTAACAAAGCCAGGAAGGAGCTTTTGCCAAAAAAATAATTTTTTGTCACCCGTCTGTATGTACACATTCAATATGTTACAAACTGCTGATTTTATAGTGCCTTTTGTAATATTAAATTAACAGGGTCTAAATAAGATAAATCGATGCAGATGTAAAATACTCCAGCAACTGTAGATTGCCGTTTACCCTGCATTTACCTAATGTGTGCATACAAACTAACTCATCATTGTTTTTTTTGCATCTAAATAAATTATTGTAGAAACAGATACTCCTTTGAGTGACTCTACACGTTGGAATTTCACAAAACCAGATAGCTTTCAGAATTATAACAACTTGGCTTGGCTAAATTCCTCAAACTTGTTTATGGGGTTGTGCCCTCTCTACCCCCTTTTCCTATCCGGGATCATCCTCTCCCTCCCTCGATGATATCGGTGGCTATCGCCGGGCAGATGAACCTGCTGCAACCGGTAAATTGCTAGCTTGGACTGCTGCTAATTTACCGAAGCTGGCAGGCGTAATGTTAGCTATCTTCTCGATAAATAATAGAGTTGTCTGCTGCTGTAATATAATATATGTTTGATATAGTTTCCCTTGTAATGTAGCCCATTGTTTCCGACATTCCTTCATGGATATGTGGAAACTAAGCACGTCCATGTGAAAACATTTACTCTGGACGCTCTGATTTATCTTAAGAAACTGGTAGTACGTGTTTGGTAAAAAAAAAAAGATTTCTCCGTAAAAGTTTTTACGGAGAAAAACAGTAACATATGTCAGCTGTTGTATAGCACCGGTCTTTTGTAGTGTTCAGTTTTGAGCACTTTAAGAATCTCCACTGTTGCGTTTGGTCCTTCGTTCCGTACGCTACCCCGACAGGTGCAGCATGGGCTCTACTAGAGCAGCATATTTCTCTCCTCTGGAAAAAAAGACTGATACGGACAGATATAATGGACGGATACAAAGAACATGAAACAATCATAAGAGCAAAAAGCAACACCGTTGCCTCTAACAAAGCCAGGAAGGAGCTTTTGCAAAAAAAAAAAAAAATGTTAAGTTCATTGTGTAGGTTAAATTCATTAGTTAATACCTTATTCACCTTACCACTCGTAACAAATAAATCTATACTCTCAGTACATTGTCATACAATTTTTTTTTAATGTGATAACTGTACTACTACATTCTAGACCTCCTAAACTTAAACTTGATACAGCATGTTTAAAATCTTGCTGAAGCAATCACACCAATGTTTATTCATTAAAAAAAAGTCTCTCAAGCATGTTTGAAAATCTCAGAATTTTTTTTTGCGGAATTCAATAATCTCGCCCTACGAAGAGATTCCCTCACTATCCGCACAGTTGATTGGTCAAAGGGCAGTGCTTTTACATGTTTCAATCCGATCGTAACCTGCCCCAGAGGTTACGGCCTCGCAATACAGAAAACCCAGGGTTGAAGCTTAATTTAATTCGCTATCCCCTTAATCTCGCTTCGTAGTACCCCCATCTGATCTCAACGTAATTGAACTCCTATGGAATATTTTGGACCGTCGTATTCGACATCACTCTCCACCATTATCATCAAAACACCAAATGAGGGAATATCTTTTGGGAGAATGGTGGTCCATCCTTCCAGTAGAGTTCCAACGACTAGAATCTATGCCAAGGCGCATTGAAGCTGTTCTGGCGGCTCATGGTGGCCCAACACCTAAGACACTTTATGTTGGTTTTTCCTTTCATTTGTCACCCGTCTATATATCACAAAAAAACATCAGTTTTTATTTGTATTATGATATCACATATGCATATAACCACAGGTAGTTGTAGAATATATTGTAAAATTACATTTATTTGAATGTACTATATTATTGTCTTTATTTATAGATACAGTAGATAGATGCCATCTGTTTTGTTTTTCTTTTACAATATATCAATATGACACTGATATATATTAACTGTCCCTTCTTACAGCAATATACAGCCTAATAACCATGTCTTGTTTTTTTATTATTGTTCTTTTATTTTATTTTATTATTTTGAGAAAATTATATTGGTTCAATTTCAAAGCAAATTTTGAGAACTAAAGATTTCAAAGAGTTGAGCTTGGCGTCTCCCTTTAGTATTCACGCCACTGGTATTTGAGATGGTCTGTTTTCACTTCAGGTTTAAGGATATCCATGAAATCCACAGTTTTGCCATGGAACTGCTCTCTGTTCAATGGCTTACCAGTAAAGTCAGCAGAGTGCATTTCACATCCATTTGTGTGTGCTTTCTTAGAAGCTTTCAGAAAGAGCAGTTGAACTTTCACATTTAAACAAAGAACAGGGATGACAAAACTGCCCAAGTGAGCATTATTCATTCGCACAGAGGGAGGCTTTACACATGCCACTGACATCACATGTCACATCTCATTAATGTAATCAGCTGCATATTTACTGAAACAATTCATGCTGAAGGGTCGTGCAGAGAGAGCCCCCCCACCCACCCAGGAATTTAATACACCTTTGGAAAGCCTCTCATTAATTGACCGATTTAACCGTCTTCAACCCCAACTTTAGCCTGGTCTTCAATATGACTGTGTTTCTGACTCACTTCAAACGTCTGCGGCGCTGTGCAGTGCACATGCGTGTCTATTTTTTTTGGTTCTTTGTTTTTTTTGTTTTTTTTTTGTTGGTGGAATTTGTAAAAGTTCCCTCACCTCTTTAGCAAACAAGTGAGAAGCCTGCCTGTGTGCCGGGCTGAGGAGAGGCAGATGTCATGAGTGAGAAGACTGAGGTTCACCCCCCGCCGCCCTTCTCCCTATAATGCATTATATTGCAATTAGGTTTTTTGTTTGTTAAAAACAAGTGTTTTTTAGCATCTGGAAGGAGGGGTGGAAGGAGAGGCAGCAGAGAGAGGCAGGATGTCAGGGCAGCTGTGTGTGAGAGAGCACAAGGCGGTGGTGCGACCTTGAGCTGACCTCAAACAAACCCGCCCCAAATCCACATAAACCTGAGGCTGCCGAGGCCACTCTTTCTCACTCCTTCCCCTTCTTTCCCTTTTCTCTCCTCTCTCATCCTTCACTTTCACCATTTCTCTTACTCTTTCTCCCCCTTTCTCTCTCTCTTATTCAGTTCAGTTCAATATGCTTTATTGGCATGACAAAATTGTACAATTGTATTGCCAAAGCTTGTTGGATGAGAAAGGAACATGTCAACATAGAAAAAAGTAACAATAATAATAAATCTGTATAATATATAAACAGTAACACCGTAACATGTGTTTGTGTGCGAAGCAGTAACAGGGTTTGTGTGTGTATGTGTGTGTGTGTATTTATGCATGTATTTGCGTGCATGCCAGTAAATGGTTGTGTTGTGGTTGTGTTCCATCGCTCATTGTCCCTCAGACTGTGGCAGGCAGCAATAAACTGTGCCGCAAGTGTAGGGCACTCCACTATCTCCCTCAGTAGTAGTTTTAATTTTCCATGGTCTGGGAGGTCATTGCCAGAGCCGGTTGAATTTAGGGAGGTATTTTTCTCTGATGTTTTTATGTTTTTCACATGTGGTTGTGAAGCGCAGCTCTGTCTCTACCTCCCTCAGAGGGCAGTGTTGGCACAGCCTTTCTTCAATAAGTAGCCATGATTTTCGGTGGCGACCTTTATCAATGGCCAAGCTTTGCTCACTGAGTCTGTTCTTTGTTCTCAGTTTTTTATCAGTCATGGTCAGGTAATATGTCTTTTTAGGGCCAGGTAGCACTGCATTTTGCTTTGTGTCCCAATAGGATGTTTTTTTTTTGTCCCAATGTAATTTTGCTTTTGATAGATTATAATTTAGTTGACTCTAATTGATATAATATCAATATGCTGGTCCTGAGGCTTCGAGTTGTTAAGGTTATTTGAGTGAACTAAGCGTCCGGATAGAGGGGACTCTTTTCTTTGCTCAACTCTTGGCATTGCAGGGCTTTGTCATGGTATGAGAGGGGGGTCACTGTTTTTTTCAATGGTTCCAAAATTTGATCGCTCTCTTTTGATTTCTGATTAATAATGGATATTCTGCCCTGCATGCATTGTTTGTTGTTTTTGTACATGTAAGATGCAGGCCCGGCACCACGAGGGGGCTAGAGGGGGCTTTGCCCCCTCAGTTGTATTTTCTGTCCCCCCAGTTTAAGTTTTATGTACCCTATAGAAAAATCAGTAGGCCCAGTGCTGCGGGGGGAAGTACTGATTTTAGCCAGACTCTAGACGAAGGACAATGGTGCCCTATTCTGCGAAAATACCCAGTTAAGAAGTGCAGAGATAAAATGTGATTCTGTGAACGCAGTTTTTCTTGTTTATGGCATGTAAAAAATTACATGAGGAGCAACAGCGGGGACACTCGGAATCGCAACCCGACTTTTTTGTAGATTAACTCCAGAGAAGCAAGGGCCCGATGAGCAGGACATCATTGATGATTTTGCCATGAACCACAACAGGCGCATTGTCCTGCTATAGTATGAGAGACGTCCATTGCTGAGTAGGCTAACGTTAAATTAGATTATTTAGTTTAACACAGTAGGTCTAACGTTAGTGCTATATGTGTAGTAGGCTAACGTTATATGTGTTGGCAATAACAATAGGCCTAGGCTGTCGATAGCCTAGCTACCTGTTGATAGTAGTAGCCTATTGATCGCGTCAAATGTTTCAGTGATTTTTTTGTCATGTTGGCAATATGTTGTGATGACAATAGGCTACTTTTATGTTTCATGTTAGGTCTAGTTTGGACAATTGTATTATTTTTTGAGTGTGTGGTGACAGTCGCATAGCGTGTTCGGTGTTCATGTGTTGTTGTCGTTAGTAGCCTAGCCTACTATAAATAGCTGGCTGACTGTTATAGTGTTATTGTACTCGCTCTGTAGTCACTTTGGATAAAAGTGCATTGTACTGACTCTGTAAGTCTCTTTGAATAAAACATAAAATTTCAAAACGCTTGTAAATTCTAATCTAGGAGGATATGGCTGTGTGCAGTTGTGCGCGGGCATGTGTTGCCTGATTAGAGAAGCAACGATATAGCAGAGAGAGTATTACAGAATCTTTGGATATAGCACCACCTAAGCTACCCCAGTCAAAAATTATATTTAGCCTCCTTGCCATTTTTAACTGCCCCCTCAGTCACTTCATCCTGGCACCGGGCCTGGTAAGATGGTCTTTCAGAACTCAGGGTTTCAATTGGGTGTTCGTCCCATTTAGCAAAATATTGATTTGAAAATTTACCCCACACTTCGCTGCCATGTAGGGCAGTTGGTTCAAATAGTTCTGATTCAAATAGTTTTAGCCAAATTCTAATTGGAATGTCAATATAAATGTGTTAGTTATGGGATAGAAAGCCCTGCTTGCATTCTCTTTCAGTTCATTCACTGCAGGATTGAGATTTCCTTGGAATTTATTTTCAAACCTAAGTAATTGTATTGTGTGCATGTTTCTATTGAATGTGTCCCTAGTGTGAAATGTGATGTAGTTCCCTGAGATCTTTTTTGGAATATCATGGTTCTGGTCTTTTCCATGTTTACTGCCAGGGCCCAGGTCTATGTACTATGTGGACATTTGGCATGGGAGAACATCCACGTGAAATGGCAGCATTGATCCTGAATGGTTTGAGGATGGAAATCTGTCCTGGGCATGGTCATCTTTGAGGAGGGGAAAGTCTTAAGTGGCTTGCTCTGCCACTCTCCTCACAGATCTGCTACACTCTCCTGCTGGGCCCTCAGGTCATTAGTACCTTTGTGGGCTATTATGTGACTTAGTTCACCCAGGTTTTTTTGGTAAGCAGTTCAAATGCGTTTTCTGTTTTTGGAAGAGAGCACACAGCCTGTTCTCTTTTGACAGCCAGGTTTTTTTGTGGTGACCAGCTTCGATGGAAAGGATGTGGTCACTGAGTCTGAATATTGTTAATGTTTATCTTTGTTTCGGTTTTTTTTGGTAATTTTGACCTAGAGTGTGGTAAATTTCCAATTTATTGCTTAATTTAGCTTCTTCAAGCCAATTTTCAATGTGCAGATTTTTGTTGATCTTGTGAAAATTTGTGGTTGTAGTACACTGCCTGGCCAGAAAAAAAATCACACACTCTAATATTTTGTTGGACCGCCTTTAGCTTTGATTACGGCACACTTTCGTCGTGGCATTGTTTCGACAACTTTATGCAACGTCACAACATTTATTTCCGTCCAGAGTTGCATACATTTTTGGCCGAGATCTTGTATTGACGACAGGAGAGTCAAACCACTCCGTAAAGTCTTCTCCAGCACATCCCAAAGACTTTCAATGGGGTTAAGGTCAGGACTCTAGTGGCCAATTCATGTGTGAAAATGATTCCTCATGTTCCCTGAACCACCCATTCACAATTTTAGCCCGATGAATCTTGGCATTGTCGTCCTGGAATATGCCCATGGATAGGATAACCTGGTCATTCAGTACATTCAGGTACTCAGCTAAATTTTATTGCTGCATAACGTTACTGAGCCTAGACCTGACTAATTGAAGCAACCCCAGATCATAACACTGCTTCCAAAGGCTTGTACAATGGGCACTATGTATGACGGGTGCAATGGTGACTTTTTTTCTTGGCCAGGCAGTTCTTGTGTATTGCATGGAAATACGCCAAAAAAATTCAAATGAACCTAGAATTTTACTGCTCTTTTTTCAATTGGCAGCAAGAGTGGGAAGCGGCCTAATTCGGTCCTGCATGCATTATTGACATGTAATGCAGTTTTGCAGAGCTCCAGGTGAAATTTTTATATTTGATTTTCAGCCCATTTTTTTGTTTTGGTTGTGCAATTGAGGGCCTCATATATCACTCCATAAAGGAGCATGGACTTTCTCTCTCTCACTCTGAGTATTTTAGAGATGGAGAGATGCCAACAAGTTTCAGGCGGGCTGTGTTAGCTTTACTGCCTAAGAAAGGGGACTTATGTCTGCTGAAGTTCCAATCTTTTTAAAATCCGAGATATGCTAGATGCCTCTAAGATCTTTGGTCTAGACTATTGGCTGATTTCAATAGACTAAGAAAAGACCTTTGACTGAGTGGACCATGGCTACTTGTTTAATGTTCTAAATGCTTTTGGGCTTGGGGGGCGGGGGGTTATTTCATGGGTCAGACTCCTTTATACAAGGGTTTCATGCTTGGTTAAGGTGGGTGGTGGAGTCAATAGGCTGGTGAGTGTACCGAAGGGCATAAGACAGGGTTGCCCTTTGTGTCACAAACAAGATTAAAATTATCAGCATATGCTGATGCCATCAAGGACCAGAGGGAGTTGCAGGTCCTGGAGACCTGTCTTAAAACTAATGAAAGGGCTTCAACGGCGAAGGTAACCTGTAAGAAGAGTGAGGCATTGCTCTGTGGCTCATGGATAGGGGGGTTTACCTCCTATACTCCCAGAAAATTTGCAGTGGAGGGTGGGTTTTGGGAGTCCCCCTGGGCACAGATGATTATGCTTTTATGAACTGGAAAGGAACTCTGGGGAAGGTTTCAACCAGGTTAGCCAGTTGGAAATAGCTCTGGCCACAGTTGTCATACAGGGGTAGAGCCATTGTGATCAACAATTTGCCTTTTCAGGAGGGTGGACAGGGTCTGATCGACCTGGAGAGCAGAGTCGCAGCTTTTAGACTGCTATACCATCAGGGTGTCTGTTGGAGAGGGCCGGCCTGTGGCCTGCCGAGATGGGCGGGTCGCTTGGTGAAACGTCTGGACTCAGAAAAACCTAACTGCAGACAGGATAAGGCAAAGAACATACTTTATTTCCAGTCCAGATCAAAAGCCAGGTAATCAGATGTAGAGACAGTACAAAATCAAAAGGCAGGAGAATAGTCAGGAAATCAAAAAAATCTAAAACCGAGAAATCACAGGCAACGGTGCAAAAACAGCAGGCAAAGGCAAAGTCACAAAACAAGCAAAAAGTCAAAACCACAAAACAACAAAGGCAAACAAACAGAATCAAAAGGCAAACTCGGAGTCGGAAAACGGAAGGGTGTCTCAGGTATCTCGATAAATCACTGGCTTTACTGTCACAGGCTCAGGAAATACGATCAATGTTCTAACAAGGATGAAGCAGAAATGTGGATCTTAAATACACATAGGAAAGGGAGGGGTAACAAACAACGTGAGGTTAACACATTAGGGAAACAATAATTAAATCATGAGAAAATAATGAAAACATGGAAGGGACTCGGAAACATGCATGACAAACAACGGGCTCGAGTAGGAGCGGAGTGTGCTCAGTAATCAGGGGAGGTGAGATCTAAGTACAAACAGCTGGAGCAAATTAAACAGGTAGCTCAGGAGCAGTTAGAAATGCAGGTAGAAAGATAAAGCGGGGAAGCTGGTTAAATGTTAGTATCTAACTATAAGACAGACCATTAGTTTGTTAGTATACATTAGGGGTGGGACAATGCACCGATCTGAATGTGTAAATACAACTGCATCAATCTGTAAGATTAGAATTGATAAGCATCGATTAATATCGCATTGTCAATGAATGTGCACATGTATTTATTTAAAAAATATATTTATTTCATTATTTCAAAAATATATTTCGGAGACACGACTAGTTTAAAACGGTTTTGACTAGCTTTAATCCATGTTTCTGCTCCAACCCCCACGTAAGCGTGAGTTGAAAGCAGCGACAGGCGGGAATCAAGCGACAATGGGACAGACAGATCTGAGCGAAATGGCTAGCTGCTCGAGTGCGACAAAAGAGACAGAAATTGACAGAATTTGCGATGTTCCGAACATAAAATCAGTGGTATGGAAGTATTTAGAAAGAAGGAGGGTGTACTTGTCAAAACCGCTGCAATATGCAAGATATGCCAAGTTGAAATCAGATACACAGGCAACACCACAAACATGATAAACCATTTGAGCCGACGAAACACCATTGACATGAAGGACAGCAAGCGGGTTAGCAAGCTAAACTCGGGAGTCAAGATTTTCCTGGAGAAATGGTTTTTATTAGTATTTATACACATACCGTGTCCAGACAGTTAATTGTAAAGTGCTTTCTGATATTTTAATTTAAACCATTTTCTATACAAGTAGACGTTAGAGACAAAAAACAAAAATAGTAAGACTATTTCCAATGTCTTACGTTCAATTAGATAACTGTCCGATTCCAAACCTCCCTCCCCCCTTCCCTTACATATCACACAGACAAAAACTAAAATAAAATTAAAAAAACAGTTCTAAACGGGCAAGAGGTGACATCTGCTATAGCCACGTTCATCTGCAAAGACCTTAGACCATACAGTGCGGTAGAAGAAGATGGATTTAGTCGCTTAATTAATGTCGTGGAACCTAGATACACCATACAGAAAACATTTTAGTGAATAAAGGAAAGGTATTAGGGTGCCATGTCTGACACTGTTTGAAAAAAAATAACCTCAATAGGGCAACTTTAGAAAATACACTGTTAGTCATGTTTATTGCTGCATTATTTGCTGCAGACAGCTGCAAAATGTATGGCATGCCTTAACAATAAACATAATTCTGTGAACTTGGCGTAAGGTTCTAATTGAATATTTAATTACTGCTGACTGTTTCGGTATCAAATCACATTAGCATACCTATTACATTTTTTAAAAGTATCAAAATTAATCGAACCGAATTGTATCGAATCGAATCGTGGTCAAATGTAAGATGTTATGATGCATCGAACCTTTGCCTAAAGAATCGTAACCGAATCGAATCGTTATGGGATTGAATCGTCCCACCCCGAGTATACATTTATGTTCATTGGTTTAGTAAAGTGCACGTAACTAATAAAGCACCTGAGTGATTGTTAACACGAGTTAGTAATATATACAATTACATTATAGACATTTAGCAGACGCTCTTATCCAGAGCGACGTACATAGTGCATTTCCGAACTAGGAACAAGCGCGTTAAAACAACCCTAAAAAGGTAAATACGAATCTAAACACTCGGCGCAGTCAGTATGATTGGGTTTTTTTTTTTTTTTTGGGGGGGGGGCTAATTAAGGTCTAATTACAATCACACAAGCAGCGGCTAGTACGTTTAAAAACAGCACTACCTTT
Organism: Ilyophis sp. 1 JC-2022; assembly: GCA_022702515.1. Lineage (NCBI taxonomy): Eukaryota > Metazoa > Chordata > Actinopteri > Anguilliformes > Synaphobranchidae > Ilyophis > Ilyophis sp. 1 JC-2022. Next base: position 51,800,923 of record CM040394.1, read on the forward strand.
CGCGGGACGGTTAAAACTGCTCTTGCTACACAGGAAGGAAGATGCACTCAGGAAGTAGCAGGAAGAAAGCAGGAAGTAGCAGAAAACGAGACTTCGGAAATTAATGAGACTTCGTTAACCCACGAAAACTCCTGAAGTCACCGGAATAGTGCATGCACGAGACTGGGTAAACAAACACACAGATGAGACTCGGACAACCCACGAACAACAGAGGGGAATGTACAGATGAATGAAAAATAATAAATCCAGAATAAATAATGAAATAATTATACAAACAGACAGACAGAAATACAGAACATAACACTTGGGGCTTGATCGGCATTTATTTGTTCTTCAGCTGTACAGTTTGAATGTTGCTAGCTGTTCCAGGTTCTACGAATTAGTGCTGACTAATTGAAGCAACTCAGATCATAACAATGCCTCCAGAGGTAGTGGGGGATGGTCCCTAGCCAGTGGGTCTTGGAGGAGCCGCTATTTGGGAACCCTTTAATAGAAAAAATGTATTACCCGCACACTGTTGAAGAATGTTCCCAATCAGTATTTAATGGAGAAACAAGAAGGTCTTCATCAGGTATCAAGAAAAACCCAGTGAACAACCCAGTATATATACACATGCGCATAGAATAGGTAACTAGAGAGGTGGGTCAAGTAATGGTTACCATATGTCAAAATTGAAGAAACGCTAATATACAATACAACAACAAATAAACTGCCAGGTATGCACAGTGCACACTCTGGGAGTAAAGGTAACACGCATTCTGTGGATTAACGTTAGCTGAGCAAGCACGATACGTTTCTAAGTGCAAAATGTTTCAAACAAAACCTTCATTATAGCTAAGTAAAATTTTGGACAGATTTGTTATCAAATTACATTTTTTTTTATTTAACTTCAATATATCTGTTTGTCATGATTAAATCTGTTTTATTTCCAATGTGTTATGAAATGTAATGTTATTTGGACTTCTATTGGGGTGTTCTCGAGGTACATTGATTGAACTTTCTAGCGGTAGCTATACATTTTCTAATGATTGTGTAATCTTCAGTTGTGTTTATTCAACGTTCAAGTGGATGTGTAACAATAGATTTTTTTATTTTTTTAAATTGACACCTTCTGGAGAAAATTAATAACAAAAAACGATGTTTTAAGTGTTAAGTAAGGCTTGGTTGTTACGTCCCTATACTGCTTTGCGAGTGTGGCCCTTTAAACTGGTTTCATTTGGCTCACCTGGGTCGTGATTGGCAATTGAAGACACCTGTGCCTGATTACCAGGGGAGCATATATACTTGTGGCATTTCTGTCATTGAAAGTTCATTCATCTTTTTCTTCGGTTTGCTTCATGCACGTTGCCAGCCTTGCTGTCATGCTGAAGTGCATATTTTAAATTGTTATTGTTGCGTCAGTTTGATTTGCAGCCACTTATTTTGTACTGCGTGAAAAGGCCTAAATTGCCCATTTTGGGAGGAAGCTTTAATAGAAAGGAATGGATAGAGAAGCATAGCAAGCCTGCGGAAGACTTTTGTTTTGCTCTCATGCACCGTTTGCTTTCCGGGTGAGCTAGACTAATAGATCAGGTGAGTTAGCTTATGAGCTTCCCCTGGTTTTACTGCTGCTGCTGAAATTCCTCTAAATTATATTAAATTAAATGTTTAGGTTCTTGTTGGTGTTTTTTATTTTTTATTTATTTTATACAGGCTTATTTGTGCAAGGCACACATTTTTGTTATACCCTTTGTAACCACTCGGTTGTTGTAACGCGGGTGGGTTTTGGGTCGTAACATGGTCAAAAGCCGCAAAAGACAGGAAATTTAAATGAGCACCAGCAAGCCAAACTTCAGCTCTCTACACTATCCGGGATTTCCAGTACTCCGTTTTTTTATATCTGACTGCTATACAGTTCTGTAGCTATGTTGGTCTACTGTATTTCAAACAACATGTACTCATCACTGGGCAGATTGGTTCAAACCTTCTCTCAAATAGCCTAATTCATACTCTTCAAAATAGTAAGCGGACTACGACTGCTGTATTTGGCTATAGAGTAGGTTTAGACATTGGCTATAATGCATTAAGGGCAGCACAATAGTATATATATTTCTGTACGTGATGCTGATTATTTTACATAGAATACTGTGTACACACTTAACTAAATAGGCTATCACTTGCTCCTGGAGTGCATAAATACAGTGGTATTTCATTTAGACTTAAACCATCATAGATTCTACTCTTAATTTGTTGATTAGAAATGGAATCATTCAAGGAGTAAACTATACTGGACATGTGGCCTAGGCTTACACCACCACCCATGAAATCACTTATATACACCTATGAAATATGTGAAAACATACGCTGTTGGCATACAGAGTAGTAGTCGATAAGATTTCAGTCATAGCATAACATGTAGGCCTAATTAGCCTGATATGTCGTACTGTAATTCAAAGGGTAGAAATAAAAATAAGTGAAAGTATACATTTAATAGCCTAAAGCTATCATAATATGCAATTATACATTGTACTACTTGTATACTACTTGTATATGTCAGGGGTAGCGTAGGAACGAAGGACCAGACGCGACAGTAGGGGTTCAAAAAGTGCTCGACTGAACACCAAAAAGCGGAGGGGAAAACCCACAAACAGGGAATGATAATAGTACAATAAAATAATAACTCTCCTCACAAAGAGAGATACCGCGACCAACTCAAAGCGACCCGAATAGGGCGAAAAACTCTAGATATTAGTACAAACAACAAAGAAAATGAGAGAAGAGCAGGCTGAGAAACCATGACAGTATAGCTTTAGAATACAGTACTTCTAAAAAGGAGTTGAAATGTAAACAGGCAAAGATTTAGATCCACCTTTCAAAAGCTACCTACTAATATTATCACGTTAGCTATCAATATTAGTATGAGGCATAAGAGGAATAGAGAAATAGCCTACACAAAACTGAAGTAGGAAAATGGGTGGCAGCACATACTCTCAATTGTATGAATTTGGTTCAAACCTTCTCTCAAAGACCATATCTGCCCAATGATGAGTACATGTTTGAAATACAGTAGACTAACATAGCTACAGAACAGTATAGCAGTCAGATATAATAAACGGAATACTGGAAATCCTTGATAGTGTAAAGAGCTGAAGTTTGGCTTAGTGGTGCTCATTTGAATTTGCTGCTTTTGACCAAGCCAAACTTAACACTTAAAACATTTTTTGTTATAAATAAATATTGATTTGATTTTCCCTGAGCTGCAGTGGGTGGGTGGCATCTCCTTTCTTTCCATTCTTTCAACCTGGGATGTTTTTAGGAGGTTGGGAAGAAGGCCTTGTATGTTGTTTGCGTAAAGGTCCGCCACTTGACAGAACTGAGTGACGTCAGGCAGGATAAGTGGCAGGGGGTGTTCACTGATGTGGATGGAAGGTATTTTTTTATAAACATCCCCTACCAAAGAGGTCTGGGGATCTACAGTGGAGACTGGTCCATGTGGCCATTGCCTCCAATGTACATGTAACCCATTTAGATCCGGGGGAAGAGTACGGGGTGCCCTTTTTGTTTTAGAATGAAGATAGTTGCTCACCTTTTCACAGAATGACATTGGTTACAAGACTTGTTTGTGCAAGTGAAGGCATTGTGTGGGAGGCTGGGGGTTCATTTTAGTCTTCCCTTATTTATTTTTGGGCCAGGGTACAGTTTTGTACACAGTAGGAAATGCTGTTTAATTAATTGTTTGTTTGGCCAGGCTAAGCTGGCAGTGTGTGTGACGAGGCGAAACAAAATTCAAGAGAGCGGGCCCACAGACCTGCTGTTGGTTTTTAGAGGGGTTTGTGGAAGCACGGCTCCATGTGGAGCCCATGCCCATGGTTTCAAAATGATCTCAGTGGTTTTCAGGCAGTTTCGTGTGTGGGGCAAGCCTTATGCCCTTTTACAGTGGAGGGTCTTGTTATACATCTGACTTGAGTTAAAGGGGCTGGGGGGTAAAGATTTTCTTTGGTTTCAGGGTGTAAGTATTGTAAAGTTGGAAATTATTTGTTTGTCTTCTTGTGTGTTTTTGTTTTTTGTTTTCTTTATTTGGTTTTGTGTGTTTTTGTTTGGGGGGGGGGGTTGTTTTGTCTCTCCAAAGTACTGTGGCGATTTGCCTGTAAAATGGTGTATGTGATTATGTGAGTTGATCTTATTGATGCCCTGAGTGGCTAAAATAAAGGAGTATCAAAGGTCTCTCACTTTCTCTCTCTCTCTCTCTTTGAGATGCATCCAAAATTTAAGTGCCTTTTTTAATTGTTTATTTTTAATGGGTATCTGCCTAATTCTGCTTTCTTTCTCGCGCTCTCTCTCTCACTCTCTCTCTGTGCTTCCTTTGGGTTCCCATGTGTTTTAGTTTCCCTCCATCCAGGACAAGAGATAAAGATCTCTTAACAAAAACATAATTTTCTGCATACTGTATGAATATGGGTTTATAATGCACAAAAGAATGATGTGAAATAATTTCTATTACCGTGTGAGGGATAGTGGATTTATAATGAAAATGTTTTCATTCTGTTTGGCAAGGGTTGCCATGTGTTTTTGTTTACCCTCCTGCCAGGATGGGAATAATGATCAGTAAACAGAAAAGCAGATTTATACATGTACTGTTAAAAATGTGTTATACACCTGAGGCAAATATCCTGAAATACTTTTGCCATGTTTTTGGTTGCCACTGCTTTAAAAAATATGTAATAGAGGAATAATACCTGATAATTATTTATTGTACAGTGTGTGGTCTATTTGATTTATTTTTAAGGTATATGTGGATTTATTAATGAGGGTTGCCTTGTTTTTGGCTTTACCCCTCCAGGAAGGCGCATCTGATCCTGCGCAGGCTGGAAAGGCTAAGTAGGTACTGCAGGTCTCTCCTACGCAGCACCTACATCCAGAGCCGGACTGACCCCGTCACCTACCCCCTGTGTCGGAGCGAGGGGGCCCGGCCCCCCGGCACCACCTGGCGCAGCTACCTGCACGAGATGCGGCTGTCCTGCACCGAGAAGCTGGTGTCGGTCCAGCGCAACACCTACGGCAACGCCAAGCTGCGGTGAGATAGGTCCCTCACCCTCTCCACCCCTTCCTCTGGCTCCGCCCACTCTCTTTGACTTCATTGCTTTTGTTCTCCTCCAAGGAACTGGTTTTCATTCTACCAGAAAGCACGAGAAACGGGGAAGGAATTGGGGAACTGAAAGAAAATGACCTCTGCGGACTTCCTTTTGACTTTTTTTTTTTGGAAAAGAAGCCGAAGGAGAAGCATGAAGTCTGAGGGATTTTCAAATGATAAAAAAAAAAATAGTTTACTTGTAAGTTATTATTTGATATGAAGACCATGGAACAGGTCAGTTCCAAATAGGAGCATGTAAGTGATTCTCTCCCCTGTGAATAAATGGAGCAGTCGACTGAATGTACAAAAGATGATTTTTTCATGGCATTTCCGTTTTGTCAACCGCCAGCAAGGAGGCGCTACTGAGCCAGCAAATCAAATCAAAGATGGCTCTCGTGTTTTTTTTATTGTTTTTTTTTTAACTGGGCGGGGTGAAAAGAGGCGTGGCAGGGCGGGACGGACCACTTATGGTGGATGTATTTTTTCTGAGTTATTTGTAATACTTGAACCACAGAGAGGCTTTATTCACAACGATCTGCAATCTATGTGCTGCGGATTAGGCTTGTCACGGTGTTACTGGTATCAAACTTCCCTTTAAACTGATCATTGGTCTCAACCTGCTTTCATTCATTACCCTTCAATAGCAATCGTGCCAGCAATCTGAATAATCCATTGGCAGGTAAACACACAGCTTCTTTCTTCACATCATGTTAGGGAGATTAAATGATCTGGTCGAATCAGAACGAAATGTAGGCCTACATGTATCCCAAATTTTAATAATGTCGATAAAATGTGCACAATTTTGCAATGCAAATAAAATTTAAAAATTATCACTCGCCAAATAGCCTAATTGAGGAGAACGTGCTAGATTTCATGGTACACAAATAGATGTGTTAAAACAACACATAACGTGTAATCTTTTAACACACCTCCATGTCTAGATAAGGACAACACATTTTATGTTACTTTCAACACAGTCTGTGTTTCGTCTAAATTTTTAACACACAAGCAATTTGACACAAAATGTGTTGTAAATAAAACATAGTGTGTTGGATATTAACTTCTTTTGAGAGATTATTACGTTAAAATAATATAATGTGCCTGTATTAATTTAATAACATCAAAGTTGAAGCCCTGCAGATGCACTTTTATAAATGTTTGACATTTTATTTTAGTTAAATAAAATTTGAATGACGACATACAACGGTATTGACGTTGTGGAGATAACTACACTGGTGTAGGCTTGCTCAATGTATGCCACTGGTTAAACCAAACACCGTGACAAGCCTGCTGTGGATCACAGATCGATCTGTATTGTGGGGTAGTGATGTCATCCCCTGTGTAGTGTGTAATCTGTATGTTAAACACCAGCCAGTCCAACAAATTGAGTCAAAGCCATGTGTTCTGTTTATACGTCCTGACTGGCTCTTGTACTTTTCCTCTGGGGCGAGGGGTTGGGGGGTTAAATTATATAAAGAGACAATTTAGATTATTGTGCGCCGTAGATCACATTTAACCTGGAAATGAGCTGGGGGAAGGGGTGGGTTGGGCTTTCCCATGTGATATCATAATATGTATATCAATAAAAGATACATCAGATAAAAATGAAAAGCAAAGGTAGGAGTAGATACAAGATATGTGCTGCATATATTTACAAATACATCAGTTATTGCCAGTTTTATACTGTATGTTAATTTTTATGCATATATTATATTACATTTTACAAAATATGTAATTTTTTAAACATATTAGCACATAAAACTAAATAAATTTCCTACATGAAAGTGACAATAATTGATGAATTTTGAATTGAGGCAGTATATCTTGACATTTTAAAACATATATTTCTCCTATTTTATATGTGGGTGTTACTTTTTCATAGCATATATGGGCTGTTTTTGAGAAAGACAAGAAATTCTTTCCAAGTGAACTGAAGGAACACTTAAATAGACCATAGAGAATCATGGGACATCTCATATCTGTGTAATCTTGTCCATCTGATTATTTAAATTCACTTGTGTCTGTTGTTATGCTGTTGATATGAATGTACTGTTGGAGAGACTATGGCCTCAATTCAGTCTTACTAAAATTCACGTTGTCCTTAACTTCAGGTAATAAATTTAAGCAGGTGTCATGAATTGAAAAACATTTATGATCGCAGCAGAATTTAAAAGTGTCAGAAAAGAAAAAGGGGAAAAAAAGGAAATTTGTTTCAATTGGTCACTCAGTGTTAAGGACGAGGCATATCACGGTCAGATAAAATGGAGGCCTGTGTCTCCCAATGCTTCAGTGGAGTGAGTCAGAGTATCTCTGAGCTCTCTCTGCAGTTATTTAAATATACAATTTAGTAAATATATTCATAATTATGCGTTATATTGCTTCAGTTTGTTATTTTCAACAAAAAAAATCAAACGTTCTATTGATTGTGACAGTCAATGAATAAAAATTGTAAATACTATGGAGGAGTTTGTATTGTCTTTTTTTGGAGAGGTAATTACAAAACTACACATTTCATGCCATCGTTCTGTAATATATAACCTTTTGGAGGATTTTTGGGTCGATATCATGCGAGAAAAATCTGTTAAACTGCAATTGCAAACAGAGAAATGCATACAGTTGTGGTCAAAAGTTTACATACACTTAGGTTGAAGTCATTAAAACTCATTTTTAACCACTCCACAGATTTTATGTTAGCAAACTATAGTGTTGGCAAGTCGGTTAGGACATCTACGTTGTGCACAAGTAATGTTTCCAACAATTGTTTACAGATTATTTCACTTTTAATTCACTATATTACAATTCCAGTGGGTCAGAAGTTTACATACACCAAGTTGACTGTGCCTTTACATTTTTTATATTTGGTCGCATATCCTTTGGCTTTGCATGCCATGACTTCCTGATGTCTGTGACCCAACAACATCAAAAGACTCTTGATATCTTATTTTCTGGTACTCTTACAAGCGATACAGTAATGTCTCTGCATTTGAATGGATCTCTATGGGAATTGGGGGGTGGGACTAGATTTAGCTGTAAATTGTGCTGGAACCGTATGGAATACATGATTGGTAAAATGAAAATCCAAAAATTATAAATATGTAACTTTTTCATTCAGAAAGATGGAAAATCTTGTTTATTTAACAGTCACGGTGGAATTAATCAAGGAAAATGTGTTTGGAGATATTTATGAGGAAAATGTGTTTCAGGGCAAAAGAGCAAAATACATAATACAGGTGCAGCTCAAAAAATTTGAATATCATGAAAAAGTTAAATATTTTTTGTCACTCATTTCAGAAAGTGAAACTCATATATTATATAGATTCATTACACATAGAGTGAAATATATTTCTTGTAATTTTGATGATTATGGCTTACAAGCTAATGAAAACCCAAATTCAGTGTGTCAGAAAATTAGAATATTGTGAAAAAGTTCAGTATTGGAAACTCATGGTGTCACACTCTAATCAGCTAATTAACTCAAAACACCTGCAAAGGTTTCCTGAGCCTTTAAATGGTCTCTCAGTCTGGTTCAGTAGGCTACACAATCATGGGGAAGACTGCTGACTTGACAGATGTCCAGAAGACAGTCATTGGGTGCGTTTACATGCACTCAATATTCCGATAACTGGGAGTAATCCGAACATGGCAATAATACGATAAATGCGATAATGGGAAAAATCCAGGTTTACATGATTCTGTCAATATTCCGATTTCTTTCCCTGAACGCGATGTGCAACTCAAACGTAAATTAGAAACACATATTAGCCTAACGTTATATATTATAACTTACATATTTTAACGTTTTTACATAACGTGATTATACTTCCTGCTGGGTTGCTAGAAACAGCACGCGGGTTGGTATGCGTAACCGTAAATTAGTAAACACATTAACGATAGCCTAACGTTAGTTACATAAGAAAGAACAGTAGCCTATAACGTATAAGAAAGTAACGTTAAACATGGTAACGTTAGACAGGAATGCTCTTATGGGTTTCGTCGTCATATGGCAGATGTTATGGTTGCGGGTGGCAACTAACACTGTCCTTCAAGCGTTCTGTGTTATGAGCAGAAGACGACGAAGAGCTTTAACGTTACAACAAGCGCTGATTATTGGACCCAGAATAGGCCTTCCTCCAGCACTGTTAAGGACCCGGTCGTGCTGGATGCGCGTTAAGAGCAAGGACTGGTGGGAGAGAGTGGTGCTAAATTAATTCACCGATTCAGACCGTAGACTTGTGGACACCAAACTGGTTCGCTATCAGCCTGTACTCCCCGCAGCTACCGAGTTTGTACAGCGCTATTGCGACTCGCATTTGAAGAGGTACAGCTGGATGCACTGTCACTTCGTCAGGGCTCATTATGTTCTGTACCAAACCACAAAGTTTCATAAATAATCTCCGAGCCATCCTGAAGTTGCCTCTCCATTCTGAATCGGTGAATTAATTTACCATATGACGACGAAACCCATAAGAGCATTATTGAGTGCATGCAAACGTGCTCATTATTTCCGCGTTTCTAACCTTTTTCCCATCTATGAGATGAAGTATATTCCTCTCTATTATTTCGGATAACATTAGGAGGGTTTCCTCCTCGCTCCAGAAATGACTTCTCCGGTTGGTTGACATCTCTCTCTGACCTCTCTCAACTTTTTTGACGTTAGCGTTACGTTACTAACAATATCCGGAGTGGCTGTTGCTGTCAAACACGCACATGCGCAGATTTTAAAAAACGACGAGATCGGAATAAGCGTTTACATGCAACCAATAAAACGAAAAACACGGCAGAAATCCAGGTGTAGTTATCGGATTTCTCATATTCCGATAACTGCTTTTTTCCGAAAAAGCTTTTCAAAATATTGCGTTTACATGACAATTTGAATAATCCGATAACAGCCATATTCCGAATATTATCGGAATATTGAGTGCATGTAAACGCACCCACTGACACCCTCCACAAGGAGGGTAAGCCACAAAAGGTCATTGCTAAAGAAGCTGGTTGTTCACAGAGTGCTGTATCCAAGCATATTCATAGAAAGTTGAGTGGAAGGAAAAAGTGTGGTAGGAAAAGGTGCACAAGCAACAGGGATAACCGCAGCCTTGAGAGGATTGTCAAGCAAAATCCATTCAAGAATTTGGGGGAGCTTCACAAGGAGTGGACTGAGGCTGGAGTCAGTGCATCAAGAGCCACCACGCACAGACAAATCCAGGACATGGGCTACAAATGTCGCATTCCTCGTGTCAAGACACTCCTGAACCAGAGACAACATCAGAAGCGTCTTACCTGGGCTCAGGAGAAAAAGAACTGGACTGTTGCTCAGTGGTCCAAAGTCCTCTTTTCAGATGAAAGTACATTTTGAATTTCATTTGGAAATCAAGGTCCCAGAGTCTGGAAGAAGAGTGGAGAGGCACAGAATCCACATTGCTTGAAGTCCAGTGTGAAGTTTCCACAGTCAGTGATGATTTGGGGTGCCATGTCATCTGCTGGTGTTGGTCCACTGTGTTTTATGAAGTCCACAGTCAACGCAGCCATCTACCAGGAAATTTTAGAGCACTTCATGCTTCCTTCTGCTGACAAGCTTTATGGAGATGCTGATTTCATTTTCCAGCAGGACTTGGCACCTGCCCACACTGCCAAAAGTACCAAAAGCTGGTTCAATGACTATGGTATTACTGTGCTTGATTGGCTAGCAAACTCGCCTGACCTGAACCCCATAGAGAATCTATGGGGTATTGTCAAGAGGAAGATGAGAGACACCAGACCCAACAATGCAGACGACCTGAAGGTTGCTATCAAAGCAACTTGGGCTTCCATTACACCTCAGCAGTGCCACAGGCTGATCGCCTCCATGCCACGCCGCATTGATGCAGTAATTCATGCGAAAGGAGCCCCAACCAAATATTGAGTGCATAGAAATGAACATACTTTTCAGAAGGCTTTTTTATTGATCTTATGTAATATTCAAATTTTCTGAGACACTGAATTTTGGTTTTCATTAGCTGTAAGCCATAATCATCAAAATTTCAAGAAATAAAGGCTTGAATTATTTCACTCTATGTGTAATGAATCTATATAATATATGAGTTTCACTTTCTGACATGAGTGAAAAAAAATATTTCACTTTTTCACGATATTCAAATTTTTTGAGCTGGACCTGTATATATAAGCTCACGTCCGCCCCAAATGTAGAGGATGCATCGGATGCAAACGAGGGAATGGACTTGGATATCCCATCATTCATTGCGCGAAACGATGACATACGACACGCGTGAAGCTTATACACTGGGCTGTCAGGAAAAGTTGCTGCCTGGTTTGTAGCATAGATTAGTTTGTAGCTATTGGTTTGTATAGCGAAACTACAGTCCAAATTTCAGAAGCATGCATTGCATCTCAAGCAGGCTACACAGAGCTCTGAAGCAACGGTGCACAAACTGATATGCGACCCAAACTTGGCTCTCCTGTACACGAATGTGGAGGCTACATTCCAATGCAATCAGGCCTATATAAAGTGATAGTCGCCAGTGTTCATGCTATACTGTATTTGTAAAGAAAAAAGATTTAACACATTTTTTTACTGTTCACATTTGACTTTCATATGATCGTGTGAAAGCCTACTTTATTTAATCTTATTTTGGCGTGTCATTCCTACTGCACTCCAGGAGATTCACCAAAAAGCTGATAACAGTAGCAGCCGTCTGTGTTACAAAGCTAGCTAAGTAGGTTGCTACTTGTATATTGCTCTTACAACAACATAATATTCACGGCTTTAGCTAATCATCCCGATCCAGTCCTTTTGTGCTTTTGACATACAATCTATATTAAAATATTAACTAGCTACATGTGCTTTTAGTTTTCCACTGTGAAATGAATAAAGTAGGCTACATCCCAGCAAAGAAAGATGCACTGACGATGACTGTAACATTAATATAAAATGTTTGGTTTCATCCTACAGTTTTCTGTCTTGCAGCTTTGAGCACTTTCCCCCATTATGCTTCATTGATACAGCCTTAAATTCTGTTAAATGCTTTTTGTGATGAATTGTTTGCTAATTTTAGCAACTTTTCTGCCTTCATTTAGCTTTAAGGTAGCCTATTAAATATAAATGGCTCTTTTCAACAGTTGAACAATGAGTTGTTAATTCATTTGGTTGTGAAAGGTATGGATCGATATCCCTGGGCCATCGCTAAAAAACGACTTTTTACACCCCTGCTCTGAAGGACAGAATGTTGCTTAGTTATAGAAACATGTTTAAAATTTGGTAAAAATCCAGCTATAATGGTGTATTTAATGTCTGAAGTCAGGTGTGCAATCGTGTGCAATAGCAGGGCCCTGCTCTGGTGTTCAACGTCCAATGTTGTTGGGGAGCTACAGTCGAAGTGAATCTACAAATGGAGAGTCTTGTTCTGAGCTGTGGTACCACCTCTGGTATCCGATTTAATCTGGAGATAAAAAGGTAAATTACAAACGGGCAGGTCCCTCACAACCATTATCTGTGTAGACATTTTGACTTTCAATTGATTATTTATATTAAATGTCGCCGATTGGCATTCAAACATAAAATCAAAAGGGAAAGCTTAGAAATATATTGTAAATACTTTCCTGTTCTGTTATTCTTCAGAGGTAATAAAACTCTCCTAGATTGCATAGACAGATAATGAGCTCAGGACATTTCCTTTGATGTGTGTGTATGGGGGGGGGAGACAGAGAGAGAAAGAAACAGAGAGAAGAGAGAGAGGGAGCAACAGACATTAAAGACAACATCCTAACAAACTGGAGTGTGTAGGCTACTCAGGAGCACGGTAGTGCAGTGCATGGAAATCACTGCATGTCGGAGAAAGTTTGCGCGGGACAGAGCTCGACTGCTGAAATAATTGTCACGATTCTGGCATTTTATCATTATTTTATCATTTTATTGTTTTATTATTTTAGTACGATTTTAGAATCTTATTATTTTTGCATTTTATTATTTTTGCATTTTATTACATTTTTATTTTATTACATTTTTTATAATATTTTTTTACCTGCGATTACCATAATCGGCGTGAATTTTTGTAAACGAAGCAGACCAGAAATTATGCCATCCCCCACCTCCTCAATGCCGCTGATGTCATACGCTAAACAGCAAAATTACAGAATTAGAAGCCAGAATTACTAACCTACATTCCAACAGAGGACAAGATTCTCTTAGACCCATTAATTGCGGCCTACCAGACGGTGGATGCCACCGGCATAAATTCCTCCGCTCCCTGTCTTCCCCCTCTCGCACTGGTGGAGAAGGTTCCATGGTCGAGAGCTGGGCCCAGGACTCTGGCGTGCAGTATGCCTGTTGTGTCGATGCCATGGACCGATGTCCCGTTAAGCAGGGGCAAGGGAAGACGCGCCTCGCGCCATCCACGTCCGGAAGAACTGAGCCTGGCGAACAGGTTCCAGGTGCTATACGAGTTGGAGCTTACCATTGATTGGTCCCCTCTGATCCCGCGGGTCAGCGGCGTCTGCCCATGCCGCTGCTGCTGCTTCTAGTCCAGGCGGCACTGCTGCTGCCTCCAGGGTGCATCGGGGGCCCGCAGCTACCACTGGGGCTGGCCCGGGTTGGGGAGACTATCGGCACCAGAGTGGGGCTAGGATCAAGCCTCCACTTCGGCGGATTGCACGGGAAGAGCCCTATCGCGTGCCTTCTCAGCGTGATCGTGAGACACATCAACCTTCATGCAGCCGACACGTTCTGGTTGCAGATATCAATGCATCCAGAGAACCAGTAGCGCGAGAGAACAGTCGTGCATGTTGGTTCGAATGATATTAAGCACCAACAGTCCGAAAAACTAAAGGCGTACTTCAAGGTTCTTACTGACACTGTTTTTAATACTGGCAAGCAGTGCGTTATCTCCGGGCCCATTCAATCGCCCTGCTTTGGTGACGCGAATTTCAGCAGGATTCGTCAGCTTCACATTTGGCTGAAAGCCTACTGCAGCACCCTAAACATTCCGTTTTCTGACAATTTCACAGACCTAGAGGTGTTTCTGTGTCAAATCTCATAGAAGTTCTTATCCAGCTTCCTGTTAATGTCCTAACAGACACACCTACAGTGTATACTATGTCTAAATGTGAGGAGTTTTTTATCAAAAATAGATGATATAAGAAGCCTGGTTCTCCGAACTAATCCAGATGTGTTCATCGCTACTGAATCCTGGCTAATTGACACGGTCTCGGACAATGACATACTGTTGGATGGTTACTGTGTTTTTAGATGTGTCAGGAAGAAGAAAGGAGGAGGGGTGGTGATGTTTGTGAAATCCACGCTTACTGTAAATATGGCTTGGGCTGTACAAATGTTACGCTAGTGGGCGTGTATCGCCCACCGAGCGCTGTCCCCTCCTCCATAATCAATTTGACCAATATCTTATCCGCTCATGCCCATTCAGAATTACTTGTCACAGGTGACCTGAATTTAGATTGGTTGTCGCCGTCCTCAAATAATTTCAAGGAGGTTTGCGACATCCTGTTTTTTACGCAACTTGTAACAAAGTCGACTTTGATTGACTTAATTTTAACAAATAGACCGCATAAATATGCTTTGAATGGCATCTTTCCTTTAGATTTTAGTGATCATTGTCCTGTGGCATGCATTAGAGACATGAAAGCCTCTAAAACAGTTTTAGTTTTATTACTAAAAGAAACTTCAAAAGGTTTTGTGACCAAGGCTTCTTGCACGACATATTTTGGAGTGATTTAAGCTTCACAGGTCTTAGTCCAGACCCTGACCTGCATTGAATCATTTGACCTGTTTTTAACTGTATTGTAGATAAACATGCGCCAGCAAAGAAACTAAGGGTAAAAAACCGAACAAATCCCTGGTTCAAGGAGAACAAATATGCAATCTGATTGGCAGGTTTTTAAAAAACTATGAAATAAATTCTGCTCAATGATAAATAAGGCAAAATCTGATTATTACATCTCTTCACTAACATCAAATGAGGGAAACCCGTCTTTTTGGCAAATCGTCAAGTCTCTAAACTCTAGCCTTGTTTCATTTCTGGACCGGTCACCGATAGACACATGATGTGTAACTTTTTTAATGAGCATTTAATAGAGGCTGGAAATAATAAAAAAAAGGTTATTTTGAGTGTCCCGTGTTGACACTCAACTTGATATCAACTGATATCAATTGAATATCAGTTCAGTGTTCATTGAAAGTCAATTGCATGGAAGGTGATTGTCCACAAACTCCACAAACAGGTGAGTGTCAAGAAACACTGTATTGACACTCAACACTCTTTTCAAGAAACACTCTATTGACACTCAGCAAAGTATAAACTGACTCTTTGCTTTATCTCAACATTCAGTTGATATCAAGTTGAGTGTCAACATGGGACACTCAAAATAAAGTGTTACTAAAAATAAAAATCAAATCAGTTCCCTATAGGAAATATGTCTGACCTCAGCACTAGCTCGACCACCAATTCTCCAGAAACCAGAGTATTGTTTGCGTTTAGGGAGTTCACAGTGACCGAGGTCATGTGGGAGTTAGAACACATAAATGTGAAGAAATCCACTGGGGAGGATCATTTGGTCCCAAACCTTTTGCGCCTTGCAGCGCCAATAATTGCACATTTGAGAACTAATATTTGAAATCTGTCATTATCAACTGGGTCTATTCCCAATGTATGGAAAGCTTCAGGTTCTTCCATTATTCAAAGGAGGTGATGCCAACTCAGTAACTAGCTATCGGCCTATCTCTAAATTGTCTTGCCTGGCTAAGATTTTAGAATCACTTGTGAAGCAGCAGCTATGCAGCTTTTTATCTTTGATCAACATTTTAAATCCACAGCAATCTGGTTTTAGGCCTGGTCACAGCACCATTACAGCTACTTCTTTGGTCATAAATGACATAGTAACCGCATTGGATAATGGACAGAAATGTGCAGCCCTATTCATTGATCTGGCAAAGGCCTTTGATATGGTGAACCATACAATCTTACTAAAAGATTTGTCCTCCATTAGACTTGATAGTATGTCCTGTTCTTGGTTTCATTATTACCTTACTAATAGAACTCAAGCTATTATGGTTGGGGATTTGAAGTCTCAATTCTTAGAAGTCAAGAAAGGAGTGCCCCAATGAACCTATTTTATTCACAATTTATATAAATGACATTGCAAGTAATATAGAGAATTGAAACATACATTTTTATGCTGATGACACTGTGCTGTACTCCTCAGCATCAATGAGAACCCAGGCTATTACATACTTACAATCTGCTATTAATGTTATACAGCAAGCTCTAACTGGTCTTAAACTAGTCCTGAACTCTGAGAAAACAAAGTATATGATCTTCTCCACACAGAATACAATTGCGCCAAATGCTTCCATAACCTCATTGACAGGTGCTCAAATTGAGCAAGTTCAATATTACAAATATTTATGTATCTGGCTGGATCATGATTTGTCTTTTAAAACCCATGTGGCCAACTTGTCTAAAAAAATTAAGCCAAAAATTGGGTTCCTTTATAGAAACAGATGGATTAACAGGAGGAGGATTGTGCAGGCAACAATCTTACCCATGTTTGATTACGGGGATATTTTGTATGGACACGCCTCAAACAATACTCTAAGGCCCCTGGACGCAATTTATCATAGCATGTTGCGCTTTATCACGGGGGATAGTTTTCCGAACACATCATTGTGCTCTGCATGATTCAGTAGAGTGGTATTTTCCTAATTATAGAAGAAAGCAACATAACATGTTATTCATTTTAAAGCATTACTAAACTCCCTCTATACCTGATGAGGCTTTTATGCATTAAAACCTTGAGTCACTATACCAGATCTCAAGATTGGATTATGTTAGGCACCGAGAACCAAAACAAACCTAGGTAATATCGCTTTTAAAGAATATGCACCCTATATGTGGAATACATGTCAAGATACACTAAAACTAGATTGTTTTGTACCCATTGAGTCCTTCAAAAATGTAGTATTGGACATGATTACACAAGAGGCCAAATGTACCTGCTTTGAGTGATGCTGTTTTTACATGTAATTTTATTTATTTATCTACTTCTCTCTATTTGTGTTTGTTGTGTGTGAATTATTTGTAACTTAATTGTAATCTATGCTTTGTAAACAGGGCTCCCCTGGAAAAGAGACCTTGGTCTCAGTGGGACTTCCCTGTGATAAATAAAGGTTTGAACACATGGACTGAAGTAAAAAGAGCTGTTCCGGGTTTGACTCAATAATCCTGCTTTGTATTACACAAAAAAAAAAATTCTAAGTAATTTATCATGAAAAATATATTTTTTGAATATGAAAATCCATCAAAAGACCTATGGCTATATTCTGATCCACAAAAAGATAAAATATTTGGATCATCCAAACTACAAATTAAAACAGTCATTTTAAATATTAAAATTTTCTATTACCATAGATAAAACAATTAGAATGTCATTAATTTAATGAAATATATACATGGAAATGTGTTACAATAAAATTTATCATGAAAAGACATTTAAGAAATAAGGCTATAGTACGGAAGTCGACGGGTGTAAGACACAATGACAAATCGGAAAAACGCAAAACACATCAGCAATTCAGAGAACAACTGCAAATCAGAAAACCCATCAACAATTTAGAAAACACAACAACAAGTTAGAAAACAACTTCAAATCAGAAAACACAACGACAAAACCCGAAACACATTTACAAATCACTATGGAAAGGGTAGGTAGGCTACTCCTTCTGATTGGACACGCAGTATGTCAAATGAGAGTCTGACAGCGCGAGTGACCAACCAACAACAGTTTCCGTTATATAATGTGACATTCAAGATGAGTCTATGGAGTTTATTTAGTTCCATAAATAGCGCGCGTGGAATTATTAAATGAGCGCACAGAAGTTTTTTCTTTGTCGTTTTGAGCTTGTTAAAATGGCATAAATGTGGTGTTTTTATGAACTTAAAAACGGCGAAAAACACTGTTTTCTTTCAAAAAAAAAGCGGCCAATTAATTTTTTTCCCAAACCCATGTGGTTAAGTTATTCCATCACTTTCATTTAAACTTATTAACACAATGCAGGTTTGGCTCATTGTCTTTGAATTCTTAATCGACTAATGCTTAGTTTTAGTGGCCATGTGTCCACAATTACAATTACGAGCATATTGATTCACCTCAGCCTTTATTTTGATCAGTTAAAAATGTAGTTACCTCAAATAACCAATAAAATCAATAGCTAGTAAAATCAATAGGCTTGTAATTATTGGTGATAGCATGGACACATATGCCAATAAAACTAACCATTGGTAGATAATGAAGTATTCAAAGATAAAGCAAATGACAACGATCTAAACCTGCATTGTGTTAATGAGTTTGAGGGGGAAATGATGAAAAAACAGTCCAATGAGCTCCACCTGGCTGCTCCACCTAATCAATGATGATCGAAGTCCGAACAGACCAGACCTGTTCACCACAGGTCTTATATGCTGCTGAACGATCGTGCCTATTAAATTATGTGTATTTCTGCATTATTTGTTTAGGTAATGTTGTGTTAATCTACGCAATGTAAAAGCTAACTTACTGGTATTAAGATTGCTGAGTGAATTCTCCCTGTCACGCAGTAGGCTATGAGGAGTAGCAGCAGCTCCAATGTTGGATCAATTTCCTGACTACTATCTGCAACAAATGTGATTGAATGTTTTCCGTCTCGATGAAGCGATTGAGTGTCTTCTCATCAGATAAGCCTAAAAGGCCATGCATGAATTATGATTTTAAAATACCTTAACTTTTCCTCCAGCAGAATTATAGCTACCATAGGCAAATTACGATTCTACAACCTCCTTTACAATTACTCCATTTCAGTGGCGCAGTGCTTCGCTCTATGCACCAGGGTCGATTCTGCTCATAAGTTTTCAATTCACAATAGATTGTTTTATTGCATTTTAAATATGTTCTGGGTGTGGGTGTTTTGTTCCACACTTTCAATTAACCAATCCCTCTGCTTTGCTGAATAAAATGAATACTATTGTGTTTCAACACATGTCCACTAGGTGGCATTCAGACACCTTTCAGTGGTAGTGTTTAGCCTATGCTACACTGTAAATTCCAATTAGTTAACCTTACTTAAACAAACAATGCAAACCGATTGCACTAAAACTAAGTACAGTGCAATATGTATTGTATGTTGTATTAACAAGTGCTTATTTACTAATACACTTGAGTTTAAGTAGCTAAAAAAAAAAAAAAGTAAAGTTAACTAATTTATGTAAGTCATGACCGCTATTAGATTTTACAGTATATGTACGTTCTTATGTTTGTATAAAACAATTCATAACACATGTACAGATGCATTTTATATCTGATAGATATTTTTCAAATATTGCAAATGCCTAAAAACACAAGAAGAATCCAAATGCATCAATGCAAAACAGAAACATTATCCCTATGCTGACTATAGTAAGCACTGATTTAAGTAGAATACTGGCCAAGACAACGCAGCTGATAGGCCAGCAAATCACTTTGGATTAAATTGTCAGTAAAAGCTCCATTGACAGTGTTAATTTTTCAAGGTTAGTCGCTGAAATTCTTAGTGAACTAAGAAACTTGCCAAATGTCCATTCCTCCTCCCTCCTCTTCGTATTCCATTCAATTTTTATCACCTAGTAGCACCTGTCCTCTATAACAAACCTGTTACACCTGACTTACAGTGCAGTCCATAGTCTATTATGAATTGAAAACATATTAAGCAGAATTGGTCTTGATGCATAGAGCTAAACTAAGCTGCGCCAATGAAATAGAACAATTGTAAATGAGGTTTCACTGCACCGAGCAGTGGTCCGGTACCTCACTCTGAGACATACACCAGTCACAGAATAGCTTCCACCGGCAGGCGTAAAGTGACCTAGTGGAAGGTGCTCTGGAATTCAGAATGGTTTGAACTACAGATTTGTCATATACATCTAAGAGTGGCTCTGACCCCTCAGAGGCCAAATGCATAACTGTAAATGGTTCGGATTCGGATGCCAGATTTGACCCTCCAGTTGTGAAACCATAGTCTCCCTGGCCAATTTTGGGCCACTAGGAGCATGGTGTGGTGTTCTTGGTGAACTGGATGTCGAGTCGCCAGGATTAAGGGAGTCGGAGGAAAGGCATAAAGGAGGCAGTCTAGCCAGGCATGGGCCAGCATGTCTTGACCCAGTGGGCTGGTCTTCTCCATCAAGGAGAACCAGAGGGGGCAGTGGGTCAAGGACCCTGCAGCAAAGAGGTCCCATATAACGGTGCCATATAATGTTTACCACCTTTGGGTGGAGTCTCCACTCCCCTGAGGGAGGTTTCTGGTGGGACAGAAAATCTGCCACTTCGTTCTGCACACCAGAAAGAGGCTCACAAAGTGGGGGAAGGCCCACATCAGAAGTTGCTGTGCCACGCGCAGAGACGGGCCAGACCTGGTGCCCCCCTGGTGGTTTATGTGGAAAACCGTCAAGGTGTTGTCTGTTCATATAACAACATGTATGTTCCTCAGGTATGGCAGGAAATGTTTGAGAGCCAGGAAGACAGCACGGAGCTCGAGCACATTTATATGCTCCATGCTCCATTGGGCATCTCTCGTCACCACCACTCAACGAGAGGGGATCGAGCCTAAAAAGACACCTGTAGTCAAGTATGTCCTCCTCCTCCGGGGCTGCAACATAATAAGGCAATGCTTGGTCACTTTTACCATCCTGTTTCTGTGCCACTTGGGGTCCAAGTGGAGGCCATTCACCCATACCTGGAAGGGTCGCAGTGAAAGGAGACCCACTGGTATTACTGCTGCGGCTGCTGCGAGCATGCCCATCAGTCGGAGGTAGAACTTGTAGGTAAGCAAGTTGTTTCTTTGGAAGCGGTGGAGAAGGAGGAGAATACCATCCACCCGCTGTGGTGACGGCACGGCCCTCATCGTCTGAGAGTCTAAGGCTATGCCGATGAATGTCACCCTTTGACTGGGCATAAGAGAGCTCTTGCTGTAATTCACAGTGAGACCCAGCCGGGTCACATGAGAAATTAAAAGTGCCATATTGTTGACTGCACGCTCGTAAGTGGGGGCGCAGAGAAGCCAGTCGTCGAGGTAGTGGAGCACTTTCACTCCCTGAGCCTGTATCGGTGACAGGGCTGCACCCACACACCTGGTGAAGACCCGAGGGGCCAGGGAAAGGCCAAATGGAAGCACCTTGAACTGGTAGGCCTGGCCAAGAAAGGCAAAACGGAAGAACTGCCTGTGATGGGGTGTTATTGGCACATGAAAGTAAGCGTCCGTAAGTCTGTGGACGTGAACCAGTCGTTTTTCCTGACGGCCTGTAGAACGTCAGCCGTGCGCAGTATGTGAAAAGGCAGAACCTTGAGAAACTGATTCAGCCTTCTTAAATCGAGAATTGGGCGAAACCCGCCCTCTTTTTTTTGGCACAAGAAAATAAGCTGAATAAAACCCACCGGGCTGTGTCAACTGATTCACATGCTCGATGGCGCCCTTCTCGAGGAGGGCAGATATCTCCCGGGAGAGGGCTTGGGAGCTTTCGGGGTCCCTGACCATGGTCATCTTGACCAAGCTGTATGGGGGCCGGCGTTGGAACTGCAGCTTGAACCCTTGAGACAGTGTCACCACTAACCAAGGGTCTGAAGTGCTGTTT
Source organism: Ilyophis sp. 1 JC-2022 (assembly GCA_022702515.1). Classification (NCBI taxonomy): domain Eukaryota; kingdom Metazoa; phylum Chordata; class Actinopteri; order Anguilliformes; family Synaphobranchidae; genus Ilyophis; species Ilyophis sp. 1 JC-2022. The sequence goes on from CM040394.1 coordinate 51,822,673, forward strand.
TTCCAGTAATCGAGATGCAACGATTACTGGACGTCCAACGGCCGGCCCCAAGGTTTCAGGCTCTGCCCCCATGGCCTTTAGGAGCCTTGGGGGGGCGATGACCAAGTGCCTGACCTCATGGCATTTGGAAAGTCTGTCTTCCAGGGGCATAGTGGCGCTGGTCAGGCCGCTGAGGGGGGCACTGCTGGGCCCTCGGGTAACCACCAGGGTGGTGGATGGGGGCGAGTCAAATTGTTTCCTGAGGGGGGCCTGGAATGTGAGGTAGGACCCTTTCGCAGGCTAGCAAACTCCTATCTAGTTTTTGTCGCCTGGACACTACGCTCCAGGGCCTGCTGTGCTGCAGGCCTGAACAGCTGGCCTGGTATTACTGGGAGAGCGCAAAGTGTCTTTCTGCATGCCTCAGACAGTGGGGACTGGGCGAGCCAGACTTTGCGGCGAGCCAGAGTAAGGGTAGACATTAGTCTTCCAAGCTCCCTTGACATAAAAGCGAAAGCCTGAAGTGTTGCAAGGCTTAGCGATGCTGCTAACTGCTATTGCAATTGGCCTGTCGTAATCGCATTGTGATTTCTTGCGAGAAGAAAAAAGGGACAGTCCCCAGGATGACAGGGGGTTTTATAGAGGAGATGTCACCATCCAATGTCATCCTGGGTCACACATGACTTTTTTGGTATAAAGTCTCGACCTGTCACGTACCATGAGATGGATAAATCCAGTGTTAAGCACTGCCTTTGGCGGTCAGTAAGAATGAAATAGAACGCCCAGTTTTTCGCCGTTTTTGAATTCATGAAAACGTTGCTTTTTATGCCATTTTAACAAGCTCAAAACGGTTAAAAATTATGTTCTGTGCGCTCATTTCACAATTCCACACGCTATTTATGGAACTAAATAAACTCCATAGGCTTGTCTTGAATGTCTTATTTGTCGGTGTGTTTTATAACTTGTTGGTGCGTTCTCCGTCAATGGCTCATTAATAAATGTCATCTAAACATGGCTACCAGGTTTGGTAATCATCTGGTGTAACGGGGAAAGGTTAATAGAATCTAACAAAAATAATAAATTTCTAGCGCTGGCTGTGCTCGGACCCCAAATAAAGTGGAGATTTTGGAGTTTTCCATCAGGAAACCAAGAGAGGTGGGTTGTTTCCTTTTTCTCCCACCTGCCCCCCCCCCCCATTGTGATTTTATTGGAGTATATTACATTATATTGTATATGTATCTTAGCAGCCATCCTCATCTGATGACTAGTATTGATTACATACGGCTCCTTTAGACAGTTTGGCCAGTTTTCCTCCATTCACATTAAGGTCTCCTTTAGACAGCATTAATCTACCTGGGTCTCAATTTTTACCTTTTCTCAAACAGTTCACCATACTGCCACTTTTCTTTTTCAAAATGCTACTGTATATAGTAGCCTGAATGGAGATTCAGGACAGATGGGCTCTTTAGCAAGGTGACAAATGATTCCTTTGCCACTGCAGAAAAGCAGTATCTCTTGTATGATGCCAAGCCTAAAATCACAGTTTGATTGCATTTTTCACCATAATAGTTCAAAGTATTCAACATTAGCATTCACAGGTGGTCAATGATATCAGACGTGTATGCAGGTTGTGTCATCTGGATATCTTAAGTTGTCACTAACAATAGAGGAAGGCTTCTGCCACAAATCATTGTTGAGCCTTTATGCAAGTTTTGTGTACGTGTCTGAAGGCCTCATAACATGCACTGCTAATAAACACTACAAATGGGACATGTTGGGTGTATTAGGTGAAAGGAAAAGGCTGCGTTTACTGTTAACTGTAGCACTCCAAACAAACAGGTGTAAGAAAAATTACACAATTGCAGCATAAAGAAAGAGCTCATCCAGAAGTACTGCAGTACACTAGTGTGCCGAATGCAAGATTATAGCCATCAATAGATTGTTTGTTGGCTGTTTAGAATGATAATTGTCATGCATTCTGTCATGCCTAGCAGCGTATAATAATAAATGCACTGTCCTTGTTTCACCCGATACAGGTTGTTAACCTCACTTTTTGTATGCATATACCTTTGTGCCGTTTGTGGAACATATTCTCCTCTGATCAAGTGAGACTCTAATGCTGAAATTCCCTTTCCTGGTTAACACAAACAACATTGACTTAACGGCCTTCAGCTCTACTCTCTCCCCTTCACGGACAGTCTAAAATGGCTCTAATTAAAACCGATTGCTCTCTCAATCATTACAGCGACTGTAGGGACTAGTAACTAGACTTGATTTAACCAGTGTGTTTTTTTCTGAAAATGTTAATTACATGTTAAATTTGAGGATAGAATTTCAGGAAGTTTTAATTTCATTTTTTTACAGTAGATATTTTCATTGCCCAAATGTGCTGATGAGAAACCCTTGTTGTATACCCCAATATGCCATGCTCTGTGAAAGAAATGGCTTAGGGGACCACAGCTGAAAATCTTTTATTTTATATGTTTGCTGGCTTTTATTGTTCTTCCCTGAAAATTAACCTACCAACATTAGACCCTCAAGACAAAAACTCTCTCTTGCTACCATCCGTAATAACCTGCACAACAAACTTTTGACTACCCCCACATTGGAGTGCACATGGGTTATAGTTCAAAGGTCACACAGCTAAAACAGGGAAAAGGAAGACTTTAAGGGTCTTGAATTGGTTTATAGAGAATCTATTAGTAAAATTGTTTTCCAGCTTATTTGATTACCTATCCAATAAAGAACTGAAAGCATCAATAAATCAATTTATGTGGCCTGAAGTATTTTTGTTCAAAAGCAACAGCAAGGATGCATCGTGTCATCCAGAACCGGATTACATCCTCTGACCTTTTTAAATGCTACGTATGACCAGAATATCATCTGCATTTTCATTATGTTGTAGGCTTGCCTTCACTTTGAATAAGAAACACATTTCCAGAGATAGTTTACCAGGCTTCAGTTACGTGTATATATTGCAGGAAAAACTTACAGCACAGGAGAACAAAAGGAACAACACAGAAGTATATATTCATATTCATACAGACACGTTTTGACGCGTTTGCACACTCAAATCAATAATAGACAAATATAGTACAACATTCAATTTTGCGCCATAAGGGACATGGGAAGAATGCTATAAAATTTTTGGAGGACAGTTCAGTGAACAAATACTGAAATATTAACAATTTCTTATCGTTTGTTTTTCATGCAGCAAGGCCAGACCTGTATTTTATCACAGAAAAATTAACAGAAACAAAATGGGATTCCAGAAAGGATAGTTTTAGATTCCACTTGCACCGAATGTCTGTTTATAACAAACTGCAAAGTAAAAAATAATTTAGATGAACAAAGTAAATAATTTAAAAAATGTATGACAATCTCAATAAATACTCTACTATTTACAGCATTATATATTGCCAGGAGACTTAAATACCTAAAATTAGTCAATATAGAAGCAGCAAACATTACAGGCATGAGGTGCAGAAAACAAAAAACAAAAATAATTTTGCAGTTTACAGTAGATGGTTAACATATTCCCCTGCTTTTTTTCAACTTCAAACGTTTAACATCCAATGTTAAACATGAAATGATGTGGGGGAAAAATAAGAGATTTAGACCAAAAAAAAAGCAATGAACTGCATCACGACAATAAGTACAATCACAAAAGGGAAATAGGGAGACAATCGCAGTTTTGGCTTGTTGATTTGCAGACAAATGCACAAAAGAAATTTCCAAAAACACTGGTTACAGACTAGAGGTGCATACGTCCTCACTGGTAATACAGTACCTTAAAAGCAGCAAATAAATACATATAATATGGCAATACCGGTATAATACATTGGATGAAAATGGCGATAAATACCTAACAAAAACAATGAAATTTGTATCCTGCATTTTCTTTGTCAAAGCTATGGCCTGTTCTCAGAGTTTGTGTTTGATTCCGTAATTAGTCTGAAGATTTTTTTAATTCTTCATTTGATTTGTGTGTCTTGCTGGAATGTCTCATTCAACTTGCAAATACTACCTAGCTCCTTTATCTTGCCTACGCTGCTCGATCCTTCTCTCTGTCCCTAGTCCCCTACCCGCTTTGTCCCTGGTACAGCCCTACCTATGATTTGGTTAATGACACATTGGTACCCTCCACTTGGCGATTTGAGTCATAGAAGGCCAAAGTCACCTTTCAGTTACTTGTTACACCGAATGTAGAGCCTGAAGTGGAAAACAGGAAAATATTCAAATTTCGGAAAGGCATAAAATATAAGCTGAAAGCTCTGTGCCTGTCTGAGTTTGTACCAAGCTGCCAATGCATTGCACTCTCAGTTTGGATCTAGCTAATTCTTGGTATCCTATTAAATTTAATTAGTAGTTATTCTGGTTCCAATGCCCAGTTTTGCTAGCATAAGGCATAGGATTTATGAAATAATCTGGGAGGAAAGTCGTCACCTCTACTGTTTAGACTTCCAATTTATTTATTTATAATTCAATAAATTTAATTTTAAGCCAAAAGAAATAAAAGTAATATTGATATAATATCAAGAAATGTTATTAGTTTTACATACCACGTAATAATCAGATGACCAATAATTATAATAATATTAATAATACACTAACAAATGACCTGTCTGACCATAGCAGCATTTCTAAAAGTATAGTTTTTTTTTTTATTCTTTTCTTATTTCTTAAATGATTAGAAAAAGTGCAGTAACCGAGGTCCACAGCTAATACAAATACTGATGAAATACAAGTACAATTTATAAAAAAATAAAAACCAAAACAATAAAAAAAAATGTACATGGTTCAGTAACCTCATTCCTTCCAAACCCAATGAAAAATACCAAGCATCTTTCAGTACAAACATATGTCATATGTACAGAAAATGAGCAGAAAGCTCACCTATAATTACTTTTTGTCTTTACATCTGAAGAGCCACAGGGTTAGCTGGATTTCATTTTCACCTTACAGTCAGCAAACCAGTTCAGACCCAAGAAACCAGGTGAGGCGAGTTGATTTCTTAATCAACGGCTTTAATTATTAAATTAAGTGGAAACCCTGTGGCCCTTCAGGACCATGGTTGGGAACCCCCCTGCTTCATTTATTTATTTATTTTGTATTCACCTTTTTCACTTTTTCGCTTCCGTGACTATATTCACTTCCCAGTCAACGCATAGACACCCCACTGTAACCCTAGTGTGGACAGTCATTCCATCTGAGCGATACAATTAAATATGAATTTCCCTTTTTCAGGACCTGGCTGTCTTCAGTGACCATCAAAATAACCTGAAGTAAAGGACAAACAATAGAGGCTTCAATACCCAGAGGGAGAATACAACCTGGTCAAGCTGCAGGTACTCCAGGTAACACCAGAATATTACTGAAAAAGGACTCCTTTGAAATGACAGCATACACTGCACATTGGCCCAAGAATATTCCAGCAAAGATCACAATGCATTGCATCGTGGAAAGATCACAAGCCCCAAATCCATCACAGAGCTACAGAAATATGCAAATGTGTGTGTTGTGTTTGTGTGTGTGCATGTGTCTGTGTGTGTGTGTGCATGTGTGTGCGTGTGCGCGCGTGTGTGTGTGTGTGTGTGTGTGTGTGTGTGTGTGTGTACGCCAATGATAATATGGCAAAGCTTTGGCTGGAAAGGTGTTAAAGAGTGAACCACTGAAGCGACAGAATTTCTGACTTCAAAATGTGTCACAAAGTACAAGAAAAAGTTTGTTACACTATCTCCATTCAAGAGATTACATCTGTGTCTTAAATACATTCTCAAGGTCCTAGTGCACTGCTCAGAAAACAAGTGAGGCTGGATAGACTGGACAAAGACAAACGGATTGGGCACCTGAAACATCAATAACAATGATCAATGATCAACAACAGCAATAATAATTCAACAAAATAATACTGATAAAAAGAGAGGACTTTAAAGATACCTGTGCATTTATGCATGCACATATTTATGCATGTGTATACGTATGTACTATATATGTGCATGTATACATTGATACATAGGTTTATATGTATGCCTGTATGCATGCATGCAAGTCGAAACTGTGTGCCAAAGTCCAGTATTCCTGTTGTTTCACTGGCTGCTGGTAAACTCAGAACAGGTATGTGTACAAAGTGAGGCAGAGGTGTAAGTGTGTGTAGCATAGGGCTTTTGGGGTTAGGAGTTCAATTACACCTTCTCCCCTCACCCTTATTTGGCCAAAGAAAGAAAACAAATGAAGGAATGAACCCGGATGTAAACCTCAGGATTATTAGTTCTGATTAGAATAAAGCTTTAGTGCTCTCTCTCTCACTCTCTGATTGTTACAGCTCGCCTGAGTCAGAAGTATTCACTAAGCGTGCCAGAGACTGTAGGGACTAAGACGTATTCGCTAAGCGTGCCAGAGACTGTAGGGACTAAGACGTATTCGCTAAGCGTGCCAGAGACTGTAGGGACTAAAAATTTATTCACTAAGCATGCCAGAGACTGTAGGGACTAAAACGTATTCGCTAAGCGTGCCAGAGACTGTTGGGACTAAGACGTATTCGCTAAGTGTGCCAGAGACTGTAGGGACTAAGACGTATTCGCTAAGCGTGCCAGAGACTGTAGGAACTAAGACGTATTCGCTAAGCGTGCCAGAGACTGTAGGGACTAAAAATGTATTCACTAAGCATGCCAGAGACTGTAGGGACTAAAACGTATTCGCTAAGCGTGCCAGAGACTGTAGGGACTAAGATGTATTCACGAAGCGTGCCAGAGACTGTAGGGACTAAGACGTATTTGCTAAGTGTGCCAGAGACTGTAGGGACTAAGACGTATTCGCTAAGCGTGCCAGAGACTGTAGGGACTAAATTGTATTCGCTAAGCGTGCCAGAGACTGTAGGGACTAAGACGTATTCGCTAAGCATGCCAGAGACTGTCGGGACTAAAACGTATTCGCTAAGCGTGCCAGAGACTGTAGGGACTAAGACGTATTCGCTAAGCGTGCCAGAGACTGTAGGGACTAAGACGTATTCGCTAAGCGTGCCAGAGACTGTAGGGACTAAAAATGTATTCACTAAGCATGCCAGAGACTGTAGGGACTAAGACGTATTTGCTAAGTGTGCCAGAGACTGTAGGGACTAAGACGTATTCGCTAAGCGTGCCAGAGACTGTAGGGACTAAATTGTATTCGCTAAGCGTGCCAGAGACTGTAGGGACTAAGACGTATTCGCTAAGCATGCCAGAGACTGTCGGGACTAAAACGTATTCGCTAAGCGTGCCAGAGACTGTAGGGACTAAGACGTATTCGCTAAGCATGCCAGAGACTGTCGGGACTAAAACGTATTCGCTAAGCGTGCCAGAGACTGTAGGGACTAAGACGTATTCGCTAAGCGTGCCAGAGACTGTAGGGACTAAGACATATTCGCTAAGCATGCCAGAGACTGTAGGGACTAAATTGTATTCGCTAAGCGTGCCAGAGACTGTAGGGACTAAGACGTATTCGCTAAGCATGCCAGAGACTGTAGGGACTAAGACGTATTCGCTAAGCGTGCCAGAGACTAGGGACTAAAACGTATTCGCTAAGCGTGTCAGAGACTGTAGGGACTATGACGTATTTGCTAAGCGTGTCAGAGACTGTAGGGACTAAGACGTATTTGCTAAGCATGCCAGAGACTGTAGGGACTAAGACGTATTCACTAAGCGTGCCAGAGACTGTAGGGACTAAAACGTATTCGCTAAGCGTGTCAGAGACTGTAGGGACTAAAACGTATTCGCTAAGCGTGCCAGACTGTAGGTACTAAGACGTATTCGCTAAGCGTGCCAGAGACTGTTGGGACTAAGACGTATTCGCTAAGCGTGCCAGAGACTGTAGGGACTAAGACGTATTCGCTAAGCGTACCAGAGACTGTAGGGACTAAAACGTATTCACTAAGCGTGCCAGAGACTGTAGGGACTAAAACGTATTCGCTAAGCGTGCCAGAGACAGTAGGGACTAAAACGTATTCGCTAAGCGTGCCAGAGACTGTAGGGACTAAGACGTATTCGCTAAGCGTGCCAGAGACTGTAGGGACTAAAACGTATTCGCTAAGCGTACCAGAGACTGTAGGGACTAAAACGTATTCACTAAGCGTGCCAGAGACTGTAGGGACTAAGACGTATTCGCTAAGCGTGCCAGAGACTGTAGGGACTAAAACGTATTCGCTAAGCGTGCCAGAGACTGTAGGGACTAAAACGTATTCGCTAAGCATGCCAGAGACTGTAGGGACTAAGACGTATTCGCTAAGCATGCCAGAGACTGTATGGACTAAGACGTATTCGCTAAGCGTGCCAGAGACTGTAAGGACTATGATGTATTAACTAAGCGTGCCAGAGACTGTAGGGACTAAGACGTATTCGCTAAGCGTGCCAGAGACTGTAGGGACTAAAACGTATTCGCTAAGCATGCCAGAGACTGTATGGACTAAGACGTATTCGCTAAGCGTGCCAGAGACTGTAAGGACTATGATGTATTCACTTAGCATGCCAGAGACTGTAGGGACTTAAGGCCGTGACACACTGGCCGCGATTTACTCGCACGAATAAATCGCACGTTGAAAAATAAAAACGAACTCCTGTATTGTTAATAAAATCTTGCACATCAAACGCGAAATGTCCTTTGCGAAAAAGCGGCATTTCATTTATTCGCTTCAAGTTCGTTTTTTGCGAGTTTTCGTTTGCGAAACTTTTTATCTATCCAATCATAACAAGTTTCCATGACTGACGTCACCGCACTACCACAACAAACTTCAACATCAAATATCGCGGACCAAGTGATTTTATATGTGTCACAGAATAGCGTCCTTTTCGACAAGAGACATCGTAGTTACAAAGACAACGATTTGAAGGACAATTTGTGGAAAACCATAGCCGAGCAAATAGGCTATGAAGATGGTGGGTTTATAGCTAAATGGTTGCAATACGCACAACTTGCTATCTGATCAGCTCCCTCAGGTTATTAGCATTGGCTTTAAAGTTGTCTCCAGCTAACCTTTAGGTCTAACGTTAACGTTGATAGCAGTTCATGTAAAGAAGATAACAAGCCAGTGGCGATTACACACAAACATAGCTATTTATTGTTTTACTTTAGGCGAGTTCATGTAGGCTACGCTGTCACCGGCTGGGTTGTTTGCCTTGGTGAAAACAGGATGAAAGCTCGCGAACACTTGTCTGTGTGCGTGTCAAATAAAGTTCCACAAAAATCTTATTCCGACTGCTGTGTGGATTTCCTGATTACTGATAGCCAAGTTATATAAATAACGAGGAAAACAGACGAGGTCTGCCTGTAGCGATCGTTTTGGAGAAAACTCTTCAGACTTCATGAGTTGATACACTGTATAGAAGACTACGACAAATGTATTTTAAAGATGTTTGCTGAAATGACGTAATGTATTGTTATGTTGTGGTTACGTTGTGGTTACGTATGTCCGTAAAAGGAGGGAAGAGAAGGAGAGCATGTTGTAGACAAAACAAACTTTACATAAGTAAAAACGGACACATAATAAGCCCGGTTCAATATTTTGCCAATGTAATTTAAGCATGTTCTGTTTTTAACGTTCTGGTAGAGGGAAAAATATATACTTTCGTTCCGTGATGGACCGAACGGATAACCATGTCGTCATCGCTTGACGAAGAGTAATCCATTTTTATTCGCACGGATTTTCAAACGCGAAAAAGAACGCGTTTTTGTTTTGTTTTTTCGCATCGTTGCAGACGAATTTTTCGCACTTTCGCCTCGCTTATTCGTTACGTCCCCGATGTGTCACGGCCTTAAGACGTATTCGCTAAGCGTGCCAGAGACTGTAAGGACTATGATGTATTAACTAAGCGTGCCAGAGACTGTAGGGACTAAGACGTATTCACTAAGCGTGCCACAGACTGTAGGGACTAAGACGTATTCACTAAGCGTGCCAGAGACTAAGACGTTATAGTCGGGTGTGAGTGAATCTTAGTGGCTAATACTAAAAGGAGATTATTTGGTGTGTGTATCTGAGGCATTCCTCATGTGATCCAGTGTGTGTATCGGAGGCATTCTTCATGCTGTACATGTAATGACTTTACATGAACATATGTACAGACAGTTCAGTGGTAATCTCCAGGATAGAATCTCACCCTTAAAGCATTTTTGTTCTCTATCTCTTTACATTTATTTTGCTTGATTGACAATGAAGTTTTTAATTATCTTAATAATCCCTACCAATCGTAACTAATTGGCTTTCATTATGGTAAAAAAAACTGTGCTTTCTCCTGAAAATATTCTGCAGCAATATCCACAGATTATTTGTAATAATAATATTGTGATTGTTCATATACTTAGAATTTATTTAAATGGTAATTCCACCGAAAAACAACATTAACCTTATTTAACAGATCAAGACGCAACTAATTAAGTCTCTTTTTGTCGCTGGCCATAACAATATGTGAAATGAAATATTGAAAGCTAAAGTTACAAATTTGGTGGAGGTATAGACTCCGTCAAAATGATCGCTTTGAACATCTGATTACAGAAGCAATGTTAACGATGTCATTTTCTGGGCTAGTGTCGTTAGCTGTTGTTAGCCACGGGTTTCCTGGCATTAAACAAAGGTGCAAATCTGGGTTTTAAAATCTGTTTGCCATGCAGCAGCTAACCCTGCATTAGTTTATGGCAGGAGGTTGGATATCGGAGGTGGTAAATGCGTAATTTCCGCGTCAATACCGACATCACTGCATTCGAGTTGCACAACTGGGAAAGTTTTGACTTTGCGAGCAAATATAGCTAAAACAACTACAACAATAATGTTTTAACTCTTAATTGTTTATCATTCTATGTAGGCATGTTGGTCGATACAAAAGCATTTCATACTGAAAAACGGGAGGTCGTGGTTGACGACCGATCCCTTATTTCGACATGGAACTCCAGTTGGAAGGGCGTTTTATAAAAAGATTTTGAGAAATGAGTAGCCTAAGTGTTACAGACTTCTGGCTAATGTTTTCACAATCCCAAACGTAGATAGCCTAAATGAAGGGCTGTGTTTTCCTAAATTAATGGCCGTATTTCCCCCGTTTCTCAGCGTTGGCTGACACTGCCCATAAACTGTAAGTGCTCTTGGTCATTGTAGTTCACAGAAAAGCAGGTACCTGGTACATCTGCAGTAGTTTTGGGCTATATCTCTGCTCACAATTCAGGTATAAAGTTGGATGAGAGCTCATTTTAATCAGGAGAAGAGCTACTTTTCCACAAATCACACATACTAATTAAAAGGGAATTACACCGAAAAATTATAATTACATTTTGTCTTTGTTCCCAGTGCCAAAGAAAACAAGGCATGTTGAAGCCATAAAGAACAGTCAATCTTTGCATATTCTACCATTAAATTACTCATAAAGCTGCAAACATTAGGTCTCCATCACAAAACCTTTCTTAAATTCCTCTTACTTTTGTTTGAATGAAAAACCAATGTGGGATTCATGAAACATGTGCAGACCTTCGATTTAGTGCTTATCCCAGGTATATCAGAGAATTAATGTGAATTATTCGCAAATTGGATGTGCGTGCTTGTTCATGTTCATTTGCATAAGGAAACAACCTAGCAATCCCATAAAAGGCATGCTCCCGCCTTCAGGGTCGTGTGCAGCAATTAATCGCTCTCCGCAAACATATCTGCGCGGTCCCTAAAGACGAGCTCTCTCTCCAAGGCATGATTAGCCAAGTAATCCAAAAGCAACAAATAGGCCATTGCTAAGTTTTGGGTTTGGCTGCGCGCCTGTCGTTCTTTATATATCATTATCATTCATCATTATTAATCACTTTTATCAATAAATGTAATTAACTACATGCATTCCCAACAACATTATTTTAAACTAAAACTAAGACGAAGACGAGGTGCAAATAAACATTATTGTAAACTAAAATAGGCTAAAAATAAAAATGAGTTATTGAAAAACTATCAAACCCACTCTGAAAAAACTTTAAAAAATTAAATATAATTGAAAACTAGTTTGAGATTATCCAGATAGGTTAGTTCATGTATTTAATAGCCTATTTAATATTAATATATTATTAATATTAATATAATACATTTATTGATAAACATAGTATCATAAATATGAGGTCTGTAACTATAAAATTACTTTGCATGAATAATAAAACATTCTAAATAGAAAAATCTTATGTGAATGCCTTTACATATGTTTCCAAACACATAGATTGTTCCAAAGAACAAATTCAGATGAGAAAAAAAGATGAATGCTGAAATGTTTGCGTAAACATTCATAAGCACAGTTAACGATCAAATCTGATCATATATGTTTGTTAATCAAGCAAAATAATTTAAAACAGGTTTAAAGGTAGGAGTTCAGCCTCATTTCAAACTCATGAGCCAGCCACCTCCTGTACAGATGCACTCTAGATGTGCAGATATACGGTAGATGTGTAGATGTATTGTAGATATGCAGATATATTGTAGATGTACAGATGTATTGTAGATATGCAGATATATTGTAGATGTTGCAGATGTATTGTAGATGTACAGATGTATTGTAGATATGCAGATATATTGTAGATGGTGCAGGTGTACTGTAGACATGCAGATATATTGTAGATGTTGCAGATGTATTGTAGATGTACAGATGTATTGTAGATGTGTAGATGTATTGTAGATATGCAGATATATTGTAGATGTTGCAGATGTATTGTAGATGTGCAGATGTATTGTAGATGTTGCAGATATATTGTAGATGTTGCAGATATATTGTAGATGTTGCAGATGTATTGTAGATGTACAGATGCATTGTAGATGTACAGATGTATTGTAGATGTTGCAGATATATTGTAGATGTTGCAGATATATTGTAGATGTTGCAGATGTATTGTAGATGTACAGATGCATTGTAGATGTACAGATGTATTGTAGATGTTGCAGATATATTGTAGATGTTGCAGATATATTGTAGATGTTGCAGATGTATTGTAGATGTACAGATGTATTGTAGATGTGCAGATATATTGTAGATGTTGCAGACTTATTGTAGATGTTGCAGATGTATTGTAGATGTACAGATGCATTGTAGATGTTGCAGATATATTGTAGATGTACAGATGTATTGTAGATGTACAGATGCATTGTAGATGTTGCAGATATATTGTAGATGTGCAGATGTATTGTAGATGTTGCAGATATATTGTAGATGTTGCAGATGTATTGTAGATGTACAGATGCATTGTAGATGTTGCAGATGTATTGTAGATGTACAGATGTATTGTAGATGTTGCAGATATATTGTAGATGTTGCAGATATATTGTAGATGTACAGATGTATTGTAGATGTTGCAGATGTATTGTAGATGTGCAGATGTATTGTAGATGTACAGATGCATTGTAGATGTTGCAGATGTATTGTAGATGTACAGATGCATTGTAGATGTTGCAGATGTATTGTAGATGTACAGATGTATTGTAGATGTACAGATGTATTGTAGATGTACAGATGCATTGTAGATGTTGCAGATGTATTGTAGATGTACAGATGTATTGTAGATGTACAGATGTATTGTAGATGTTGCAGATGCATTGTAGATGTTGCAGATATATTGTAGATGTGCAGATGTATTGTAGATGTTGCAGATATATTGTAGATGTTGCAGATGTATTGTAGATGTACAGATGTATTGTAGATGTTGCAGATGTATTGTAGATGTACAGATGTATTGTAGATGTGCAGGTGTATTGTAGATATGCAGATATATTGTAGATGTTGCAGATATATTGTAGATGTTGCAGACATATTGTAGATGTACAGATGTATTGTAGATGTTGCAGATGTATTGTAGATGTGCAGATGTATTGTAGATGTGCAGATGTATTGTAGATGTTGCAGATATATTGTAGATGTTGCAGATATATTGTAGATGTACAGATGTATTGTAGATGTTGCAGACTTATTGTAGATGTTGCAAATGTACAGATGTATTGTAGATGTGCAGATATATTGTAGATATGCAGATGTATTGTAGATGTTGTAGGTGTACTATGCCGATACTTGAGCGCTAGGGCAAATTGGACTGGCAGTGAAGTGTATAGTTGGTGGTTTCAGGAAGTTGGTTGTGTGACAGGTAGTATGGAGGCTATCAGTAGCATTAGCAGGAGCAGCAGCGATGGCTATGCTAACACCACAGGTCATCCTTCACAAACCCTTGGAATCACCCGTTTTTCTCACTCTGTCTTCTGTTTTCACCCTCCGTATTTCTCTGTCTTGTGATCTGAGCACCCCACACCCACCCCTCCCCATTGCATTACCATTCTATTTTGTGTCCACGGCAACAGTGTATCTATCTCATCTGAAGGACGAAAGGCTTTCTGTTCCCACCACAAAAGGTCAAAGGGCACGAGAAGCAAAACTTGTTGCAGCCATCAGGAGATTGAGGTCAAAGGTCAGAGATACAAGATAAGGGAGGGAGTTCTGATTGCGTCTGGCTCTGTGGTAACCCCTTTTTATTTTCTAAAGGAACATACTAAAAAAAACATGCCTTCTTCATTTGGTCAAAACCTCTAGACTGTTGATGTTTCTATAGTCCTTAAAAAAACAAAGAGGGCACGCAGTTTAGCCAGTGGAACAGAACCACAGAACGACCAAACAATCCAGGATCCACTCAGTTTGTGTCAGTCCTTTAAAAGCTTGTGTTTCTTACTCACTCTCTCTCCTTTTATTTTCCTGACTGTCCATGTTCTTTCATTCCTGCATTTAAATAAAATATATATATTTTTTAACTTATTATACCTCTTCCTTTGAACCGTCCTTCACTCCCACTTGAGTCTTTTCTGGTCTTTCTCACCGAGCAGTGGGGGCGGGGGGGGGGATGTGGGGGGGGGGGGAGTCAGGGCATGAGTGCAGAGGTCAGTCTGTAAGCAGCATGTTTGAGAGGAACGTGTTACTCTTCCACTCGTCTCCTTCATGAAAGGGGGCAGGTAGGTGGGCTCGGTGCGATGGGGGCAGGGCCAAAATGGGGCGGGATTCAGCCCAGCGAATGAGGTTGGTTGCCTTTGCTTTTTTCCTGGGCCTTGGGGTCCAGGCAAGCGCATTCTTTTCTGATGTCACATGACATGGGAAAGGGCACCACCTGGAAGAGAAGCACATAAACAGCTTTTAGTGTTTTTTCCCCCCTATTATTTAAAGTTTTTATTTTACCATTAGTTGGTAGCACATGCTAACCTTTTATGCATGTGTAAATTTATGTGAATGCATGCATGCAAACCACTATCACTGTGCCAACCACACGTGCACATCGGGACCACTGTAGCAGAAACTTCAGGAAATTCACATGCACTGTGAACCGGAAACTATTTTGCATTCTACACACTGGAGCTGATAGGAGGAGATCCAAGTCTCTAATAGCAGAGGTTTTTCCCTTTTCAGATCCTGGCATTTCAATGCATGTGAACAGTTCAACCTCCAGGCCTACAGTGAGGCCCAGCTTCCCAGAAACCCCACCTCTGCCGAACCGAACCAATCAGAGGACAGTGCTCTGGACACGCCCACAGTGAGTCACATGTGCGTAACCCATGGAAGGTATGGAGTGGGCAGCTGTAACGCTGCCTCGGGTTAACCCCAGGAAAAGGGCGAGCTTGATCACGTTCCGCAGGATCATTAAGAACAAAAGAACAAACCGCTCAATTCCATGCATGAGTGAAAAAGAACATACGGTGTATAAAATAATTTTCAAAAAAAAAAAAATAATGTAATATTGCAATCAGGCTTACGCATATCTTTCATATTTGTTTTATTTCCCGAGGGGGGGACTTGAAGTGCTTAGACATAGTGCGCATATTAATTCAATACACACGTACACACACCATTGTGCATACTAAAACAAGCTGTAATACAGTTTGAAACTACAATCTGGCTCAGCTCCATGAACAAGTAATTTTGTTTATAACTGCCTGACATCTCCATTATCAAAATATATCAAATCACGCAGCCCAGACAGACATAATGGTGGAACAACTGTCCAAGAAGAGGTGTAGCATACAATAGAAAGAGCATCTGTCAAGGGGGGGAGTCTTTGGTTGAGACGTATGTGGCTCTGATCCACTAACGTCAGTAAAGATCCTGCAGCACTTGTTTTAACCTTGTCTTTACCCAGCTCTCAATCTGGCAACAGTCAAAATACTCATCTTCTGGCTTAGTCATTGAACTTGGCTCTAGAGGAGGGTCGGCCTGACTGGGTCAAATCAGGCCAGAAACACAAACATCTGTTCGCCATGACCACTCCACAAATATAGGCAAATAAATGAATAGCATGGAGGTCAAATAAGGCAAAAAAACTTGGCTATTTGTACTGCTGCACATGAAGCTGACCTTATAACAACATAATGTCTTGTTACACTGTAATTACATAGTAATAAATGGGGAACAGAGTTTTAACAATGTAATTAAGCAGTATGTGCATTATCCTAACTAAACATTCTCACCTCTGGCTTTCTTAGCAAACTAGGATAAGCCCTTTTGTGTTTTTTCTATTATAAAATAAAACATATTACAGGAAAAATAGAGCAAGGGAAAAAACCACTTGGCTGCAGATGTACAAGCAATCTATTTAGGGCACAAGATTATGGAATGAGAAGACTAAATCCAAGTAAAGTGTCTGGTTGGACATACAAGGCCGTCATATATCCACCCCTTAATGAGTCCTTAAGCTGCTGTTTGTTAGGGATGATGTAGCACCTGGGTTTTCAACAGGGGGGTCCTTGGAAGTACTGTAGGGGGTCCCTGGCCAGACTTGATATACAATAACTATATATAGATTTGGGGAAATATTTCAAAATGTAAAACCTTTTTTAAAATAAAACCTTTTTTAACTGATGAAGTGGTCTACTGGATGCCTTCGAGCCTGGGTGGGGGTCCCTTGATCAGAAAAGGTTGAACACCCCTGATGTAGGAAAATGGCCGACTGAGCACTTTCTCTATGGTTTCACTGTCAAATACTGACAGACATTTAATAAAACATAAATTCAATCAAAGCTCCAGGGAGATATCCTCGCTAGATATGTGCGGTAAACTGCTGTGGGTTTCAGCAACCACCTCCGGAAGCCATTAAAACGTACAATTTAGTCATTTACTGTAGCGGATGCTCTTATCCAGAGTGACTTACTGGAAGTGCATTCAACTAAGGCGGGTTATACAACATATTACAATCACTGCAAGTTAAACCTTTCACCAAAAATAGCTGCTAGTGGCAACCACAGTCCAAGAAGAATACATCAAACTTTTAAATTCTTTAAATTTTATTTTTGTTTTAACATTTTGTTAAGTGCATTTTATGGCGATAAGCCAGCGAGGGTTCTTTGTTGGGGCATGCAGGTCGGGACAGAGAAAGCCAAGCTGCCGCCTAAAGACTCAGGAGATGCATGCGAGACTTCCTGTTGCCTCTGCCTCTTACTGGAAACCCAGCGCTTAGGTAACTGCCAAGAGGAGGGCACGGGCCCAAACAACCAATGATTGTGCAACAGCTGCGGTCTGCCTGTTTGTTTTTTTATTTTTTATTTTATTACTTACTTGTTTTTTTCTTTATTGTTGTTATTTTTGTCTTTAGTTTTTTTGTCTGTTACTTCAGAAAGCAGCTCATCAACCAGCACCAATGTATCCAGGGGTGAATCTTAAGAATTTTTGGCACTTGCCAGCCAGGCTAGTGGTAGCCACTAGCCTGGCTGAAATGTTACTAGCCCCGTTTGTAACTATAAACCAATGTTTTCTATTAATTTGTTCAGTTTCCTTAACATTCATTGTATTCATGTTAAGTTAGTATATGAGTAGCAGTATGCAGTATTTTAATCAATGACACAATAATATAACTACTATAGCTAGATATATTCTAATGGACAATATATAACCACTTGGAATGAGAACAATTTTGCAACTGAAAGTGACCCAAAACTATCCCAACAAGTGTAAATTGGCAACAGAATATAATAAGGATACAAGGCATTATGCAAAAAAATATTTTTTTTAGATATACAGTGCCCTCAATTATTGGCACCCCTGGTAAAGATGAGTAAAAAGGGTTATAAAAAATCACCGTTTGGTCAACTAGCTTAATCTCAGACTGAAATTTTTTTGAAAAATTCAACCTTTAATTGAAGTAAATTTATTTTGAGAAAAAATATTCCTCATCAAGAAATAATTATCTTTAACAAAACCACGTGTGCCACAATTATTGCCACCCCTGCATTTAATACTTTGTACAACCTCCCTTTGCCAATAAAACAGCACTGAGTCTTCTCCCATAACATCTAATAAGGTTGGAAAATACAGAACAAGGAATCTGAGACCATTCCTCTTTACAGAATCTCTCCAGATCATCCAGAGTCCTCTCTTGTACACTCTCCTCTTCAGCTCAGCCCACAGGTTTTAAAAGGGGTTTAGGTCAGGGGACTGAGATTGCCATGGCAGAAGCTTGATTTTGTGTTCAGTTAACAATGTTTGTGTTGATTTGGACGTATGTTCTGGATCATTGTCCTGCTGGAAGATCCAACGACGACCCAGTTTTAGTTTCCTGACCGAGGCAGCCAGATTCAGATTTAAAATTTCCTGGTATTTCATGGAGTTCATGATGCCATGTACCCTAACAAGGTTCCCAGGGCCTTTGGAGGAAAAACAGCCCCCAAACATTATTGAACCTCCAACATACTTAACAGTGGGGATCAGGTTATTTTCAGTATAGCCATCCTTCTTTTTACACCAAACCCACTTTGGGTGTTGGTTGCCGAAAAGCTACATTTTCGTTTAATCTGAACAAAAATAGAACACGGTTTCAGTCAAAGTTCCAGTAGCGTTTAGCAAACTCCAGGCGCTTACGTTTGTGGTGAAATGACAGGAAAGGCTTTTTTCTGGCATGCCTTCCAAATAATTTGTCTAATGGTAGTTTTGGAAACTTGATGACACCAAGATGCTACTTTCCTCTGTAGTTCTCCAACAGTAATCCTTGGGGATTTTTTTGCATCTCTTACCATCCGCCTCACAATATTTTCACAATATTTTGCATGGGGGCAAAATAAACTTGGGTCCTCTTCCAGGCAAGTTTGTAACAGTTCCAGTTGCTTTGAACTTTTTACGTATTGCCCTATAACGGTAGATATGGGCATTTTCAGGTGAGTATAGAATTTTTTTTATAGCCATTCCCTGACTTATGAAGCTCAACACACTTTTCCCTCAATTGATTTGTGTGTTCGCTTATCTTTCCCATGTTGATGTATCAATAAGGAAATATGCCTCTGTGTCACCTCATATTTATACCCCAGTGAAACAGGAAGTCA